>CM031243.1:196163278-197363278 GCA_018340775.1 Taxus wallichiana var. yunnanensis | reverse complement strand
CACACCATCACATCCTTCTCTTCATATTTAAATATATGAGAATTTTTATTTTTCCCTCTCACACACTTGATTTTTTTTTCCCAAGTGCATTAATTGGCTAACACATTATTACTGGAGCCATGAATGGTTATGAGATAATTTCTAAAAATAAATTTCTCATCATTCTAAGATTTTCAAATGTTCAAAAAGGATGATCCAAATATCTCTATCTAATATTCACTTATGCCTTAAAATCAAGAATTTTCTATTTTAAGACATAGAGAATGTAATCACCTTTATAAAAAAAAGTATAAGAACATTAAATTCGACACCTAGATCTTGAGATATCTGAAATCGGGTCTAACATTTTTGTGGTGCATAGGTTCCATGTCATCACATACAATCCACAATACACCACCTTTTGATACTTTTCAAAAAAATCATCCATTTCCTTTATTGATCGGATACATAAGACAAGTGGATCACAATGGATACAATGGAACTTGGGTCAACTGTGTCTAATTCTTCGCATCTCTATATTCTGCATTACACTTCATCCATGTTTTCCTTTTCATATTCAGATCATAATAAATTTTAGAGAACTAAGTCCCACTTGAATCTATGTCATATGATTCAATTGTTCTTGAAACCCCGTATGATCCATAATGAACCATTTTACAACTTTTTTCGGCTTTCTTCTTTGTATCACAGATTTATCATGTGTACCACGGCTTTCCTCCTTTACCCATAGCTTTTTTATTTTACCCTCGTATCTCTCTATTCATCTATGACTTTCTCTAGACTTCAACAAATTTATTTTTCAATCCATAGATTTCTCTAAACTTTTGTGGCTTCCTCTAGACTTTGGCGGCTTTCTTCTTCTATACAAAACTATCTTACAACTTTGATGAAGAACCAACAATACATTAAAACAATCAATATACTAATTTTTTTCTCACATTTTCTAATTACTTGGAATGTTTTCTTTCTCCATAAAAACCTTGTGAACACTTATAAAAACTTGAAACTAAGTTTTGGCCCAGTAGAAAATCTAGAATTTTTCAATTTCTCTAGACTCCTAACTCACCATTTAAGATTGAATGACTCAAATTAATCTGGAAAAAATTATGAAAGCACCATGAACTTGTCTCGTGAATTTTGCATACTCATCAACCAATGACACAACTATTATCCTCCGGTGTCATCATCATGCAATCACCTAGAACTTCTCAATTATTTGACACTACCAATCAACCTTCACATTTATCTTACAAAGTATTTCTTGAACTACTTCCTGAAGCCTTTTCCCGACTTTTTAACACCTGTTTCACCCATGGTTGACCTTGAGAAACCCGCACAACACCTTTTTCCATCAATGTAACTTGTCATCAATGACAATAAAAATATCCAACACCAAGATCTAAGAATTATTTCAATCGCCTAAGGTTTTATCGAAAGGAATATAAGAGCATCAAAGGAATACATCCAACAATCATTCAAGGGACAAGGGACTGCATTTTCTACATACACTTTATAGGAAGGGGAATTTAATTTTTCCTCCACACATATATTTACATAGGTACATCTAGATATATCCCTCTATCACGTGCACTTACACAAGGTCTTCCTTGGCCATGATTCTATCACACATACACACAATAACTACATGGATTTTGAGATGTATTGTAGCTCTTAATTGTAAGTTCACTCGGTAAGGTGACCGTCTGGGTTAGTCGACTTCCCATATTGCATATTTTATTTTTTGGATTTGATGTAGTTTGAGGGTTTTGTAGGTAAACATCTCTTTGCAGTTACAAGTGACCTCTATAATTAAGGTATGACATACAGGTGACCAACAACGACTATCAACGACCATCTTGTGACACAAAAACTAGATTTAAAGCTCCTACGTAGTCACGGGCACCTAGTAGAGGTCTCTAGTGCCTAGGCTCCCTTTCCTAAGCCCCAACACCCTAGTCTAGGATTATCCAAAAGTTCTAGAATTTACTGTTCTCAATTTCCATAGTCTTCCCTTCTTTTCATCAGCTTTCCAATCTAGACTAGTTCTAAGATCACGTGCAAATTAGCTAATTCATTATTTCCCTCTCTTGCACTTAGGGTTTCAATTTTTATTTGCTTATTACTTGTGTCAAATATGTACTTCAGAATTTATTTATCATACATGACTATCATCAATGTGTTGGGAATTCCATTGATTAATTTTTCAAACTTAGACATCTCATTCAAGATCTTATCAACAATAATGTAATAGAGCTCACCGAGCCTTCGACACTCAAGCCAATCAATGATAGCCAAAAGTTCAAAATATTCAAATATCCATTGCCTAAGCATGACAAGAAATTTGTTGAATCTTCATCTAATCATACATATTGTGTTGTGCCTCCTCCTTCATCGGGGCTCTTGACTTTATCATTTTTCATATGGATGTGTCTCCACCACTCAAGACATTCTCTAATCATGATTATCATGCTACATTTTCTTCTAATACACTACACATAAATGCTTCTATCATATCTTATACTATCAATAACACCATGATCAATCTATTTTCACCTATTGGTGTATTCTCTACTGCACTTCTTATCGCTATCAACTATCCATTATCTTAAAAATCATATCCAATTCCAAAATATTATGGCTATGTCAAGCTTCCAATCATTGTTGGGCCTCTCACCATGTTTTTGATATTCGTTGTGACACCTTCACCATAAGCTATGACATGATCTTATTTCTTTGTTGGCTCCGTGCCGCTAAGGCTATCTTTTCCATGACCCACATGTGCCTCAAATTCATTCACAATAAGAATTTTTTCACTTTGAAAGTTGTTCCACCATCCGCACCTTTTCCTTTGCCTCATTTTGAGGATTTCCTCTCACTAGCTGCAACATCTATCCCCCCTGGCCTCTCAAATCTAAGGAATATTTTGCACCTATCTCTCCTATTCATAAATGACCTACTCATTCTCATCGGTCTATTAGTCCATCTTCTCGGCCTTGGTCCCCTACAACCCCTTTACATAGGATTTCACCACCTACATCACCTCTTAGGTCTTCTTTACATAGGTGCTTCTCACCTCCTAGGTATCCTTCACATAGGATTTCACCTTTTATGTCTCGTTATCATAGGTGTTCATCACCTCCTTGGTCTCCTTCACATAGTTTCTTCTCAATTCCCAAGTCTCCTTCACATGAGTGTTCATCTCCTAGGATTCCACACATACATCATTAGTCTCACACACCACCAATATTAGAGCATGGTCACACATCTTTATATCCTCAGAAATTAGGTGGAGGAACCTTTCCCTACACCTTCATTGGATAGCTTACTCATCATCACACATTTGGGAGCATCATGGTTAATTATCTCCCCACTCCTAGTATCATCGATTATCTACAATTTCTACTCTTATGTTCTCGTGCTTCATATTTCATCTTTCTAAGCATCATTACACAACTTGATACACTTTGTATCATCATCACCCTATGACGCACTCTTGTGCTAAGGTTCACACTTGACTATTGAGGGCATACTACATCCATGAACCTCACACACTACACATTTCATGCTCCACTATTCACGATACATCTTTCTAGCACTCCATTCTCACACATCATACCATCCTATTCTACAATAAACACTCTATACTTCATGTTACATCTATCTCACATCATCAAACCATTTCCCGATGACATAATGTTGTTATATGGTTTATTCTTGATTGTTCCTCATACTCATCCACATCCACTAGGGGAACGTTGCTCCTATCACATTCACATTACATACCATTCCATCTCACTCATACATAACATATTACATATCTTGGTTACATTTTTTCTTGTTTTCTTATACTTGCATATACACTTTGTTTCCCATGCTAGACGGATACTTAGTATGTTAAATATATTTTCTATATAAACATGTGCACTCACTTGGTCATTAGTTGTGAATGCATACTTTCAATAAATCCTTACAAGAAAAAATGATGATTAGAATTGTACCTCTTACCAGTCCCACCGAGGATCCCGGTGACATATATATTTACTACTCTTACACATCACAGGTGCTATTGTTTCATTATTTACTACTTTATATTCTCAGTAACACACTATTTATTCCATTGATACATACATGCTTTGACATACTCTTTATCTTTCTAACATGCTAATGGGTGCTTCATGTGCAACATTTTCTTTGTAGGAACTATTTTCCACCATGGTTTTCTGTTACACTTTGCTTTCTATTGTCTTCTATTATATGTTATTGTTTGCGGGCTATGCCCTATGTCTTATATGATCATATCTTGTATGTTTTTGGTCACTTCAGCCTTGATTGTCTTGTGACATTGTGAGCGATGTCCCATGTTTAAAACCCACTTTTTGCACAGTCCATCTTGTATGCACACTTACTTGTTATAATATTTTTCTATTGCATGTTTGCTACTTTTATACTAACACATGTATCTAGCCACTTTTTTTGCATGTGTCTTGGTTTCTACCATACACATTCCATCCCCCTATAGGGTATTAGTTTCATATCAACATTGAGTCCTCTTTTTGGGCTGCATTCTCCTAGCAACGTTGTATGCACCCCAAAGAAGGGGGCATACATTGGGTGAATCATTCACCCCATACAATAGCTCGAGTTACAATTTAGATATGCATAGTACATAATCAACATAGGATATAGTTATAGAAATGACCCAAAATCTAACTTGGGTCCTCAATTTAACACGAAACTAGTGCCTAGATATAGACACTAGCACCCAAGAACTCCTAAAATCCCCGGGATTCTATTTCTTAGGGGTAGATACAATTACTTTTTATATTAGCATAATTTTAAGTAGTTCACAGAGAAGCTTTCACAATACTGAGACACAATCCTTCTGCAAGAAAAATACATTCTTTCTCCATTTTCTACACAGAACTAAATACGATATAACTCAAAACTAAACACAGATCACACCATCTATAGTGGTGTATATATTTAAGAATAATTCATGTAAGGAAAGTAAAACTAGACTTCTCTCTGCAAAACTCTTCTTCCATGGCATGAGATTTCCCAAAAACTCACACTTGGTGTGAAATCACCCAAAAACATGTTTTTGGCGTGAGATTTCAAAAATACTCTCACTTGGCATGAGATCGCCCAAAAAACTCATTCTTGTATAGCATTTCAGGACATCTTTCTATCCTTTTACACTCACAATCATCAAGTGCACACTTTCCTTTTAATACTTTTACAGAGTTTTCATAATGCATGATGTTGATTGCTCTTTTTCTTTTCTTATACAGTCCATATTTAATACATAAAAATAAGTAGCCCTACATCAAGCACAACAACAAGTATAACATGGTACAACACTATATGTTTCACCCCTAGGTCCACTTCCTCTTTCTTAGCTTCCACACTTAATTTTAATCACTTCATGCTTTCACTTGTCTCCTCGGCACGCTATAGTCATCATACTCTACATGGTTATCAGTACGCATCATCTAACTAATTTATGATATCAAGTATTCACTCAAAAACATAAAGTGGGGACAAATATAGACACAAACTTATGCACTTGGGTACATTTCTAGGTCCTAAAATCATACTTGTATTCATACGATTCCTAAGTGATAAAAATAGTAATTAAGTACTTTGTCTTTGGACTCTTTTATTTATTTCTATTTGGCCTTGCACACCCTATAACCCAATTTTAACTTTATTTCTTTATCTTTCATAAATCTAGAAACCAACGCCAAACTAGGTAGTTAGCACCTAGGTGCCCTCATCCCCTCTGGGTGCCCCCAACCTCTTTCTATCTTACTCGCTCTTTTTTTTCCTCTTTTATCTTTTGGGAATATTATATTCTTATGGTTCAAAGATTACGATTTTCAATTACAAAACTCAACCAAGGGGATCATATAAACATAAAGCTATGTGACCAAAATAAGGGACCAAGATCTAAGCATATATTATCATCACCTAAGGTTGCATCTAAAGGCATCTAATAGCGTCAAAGGAATCCATCTAGCACTCATTAAAGGGACAAGGGATTACATTTTCTGCATACACTTCATTAGAAGTGGAAGCTCATTTTCCATCTACACATTTATTTACATTGGGGTATCTAGATATCACATGTTATCACATGCACTTGCATAAGGACTTCCTAGGGCATGATTCTATGACACACGTACAAGAACTGTATGGAGTCTAAGATGTAGTGAAACACTTAGTCATAAGTTTACTTAGTCAGGTGACCTCCGGGTCGATCGACTCCCTCATATTACATATTTTATTTTTGTGATTTGATGTAGTATGAGGGTTTTACAAGTCAACATCTCTTTGTAGGTTACATGTGATCTATGTGATCAAGGTGTGACATATAAGTGACCAACAATGACTATCAACAACCATGTTGTGACTCTAGAAAAACTAGATTTTGAGATATTACACAGTCACATGTGCCTGGTAGAGATATTTAGTGCCTAGGCACCCTCGCCCCGATCTAGGCTTATCCGACGCTTTCAGAATTTAGTATTCTCGGTTGTGGCAGTATGCCAAGTTCCTATTCATCATTTTTTTAGTCTAGATTAGTTCTAGGATCATGTGAAAATCATCTAAGTCATTATATCCCTCTCTTTCACTTACGGTTTTATATTTTATTTTCTTATTTCTTGTGTCAAATTTTTACTTTATCATTTATTTATCATATTCGACTCTGTAATTTAGGGTTTATATAAAAATTCTATTTTTGTTAAATCGCATATGTATAACATAACACAATAGTAAGATGTAAGATGAAAATACAAGGATTATCCACACATGAAATAAGAACAAGTGTATTAGCAATAGGATAATGTAAACCAATAACAACAAAAATGGAATAAAAAGAGCAACACTTTTTAACATTATCATGTAGTACTAGAAGTAATTATAACAAGTGTAAGAATGGTGAATAATAAAATAAGAATCCAATGTTGTAATATATGTACAAAGACTCAATTTCACAAGGATTCATTATATAAACCTAAAAAATAAGTAGATGCATGAGGCTAACTAATAGCAATAGTTTTGATATAGACTCATTAAAATAATTTGAAACATTTTGATTAGGATTTTGCATAATCACGGTAGAATCCATAGGAATTATAATAGGCTATAGGGGACATGAGTTTCCCATAAAGATATAGCCATAATAGATGTATAAATAGTATGTGTAGCCATAATATAGGAGAGATCCTTAATGGGAACACTATAGGTGGGAAAGGATATAGGATCATGAACCAAGGGTCTAAGACAAACATATAAGGTCTAGAGACACGTCATCAATAGTATCATGTCAATCACTTATAACCATAATAGGAGAAATAAGTGCATCATTTGAAACTTATATAACATGTTTCATCTCAATAAGATAAGGATATTTAATGTATGTAGTATCTACATTACCATGTATACGAAAAGTATTACTAGTAGATTTATCATGTTTAAGTGTGAATTAGTTATAACTTGTTCCTTTACAAGAGGATATTAATTTGTATCATTATGGAAATTACCATAATTGTGTCATTTTCATTTCACAAGAACATAAAGAGTTATTTCCAACATTTATTGAATGATCGTGTATAGTAGGAAATGTAGTATCAAAAGTAGGTTTATCAAGTTTATGTGTGAATTAGTTATAACTTTTTCCTTTACAATAGGATATTCAGATGTATCATTTTGCATTTACCATAAATATTTCATTTTCATTTCACAATAAGATAAAGTCTTATTTACAACATTAATTTAATGATCATCTATAGTAAGAAATATAGTATCATTTTGTCCAATATTGTTACTAGAATCGTCATCACAATTGTAACCATCAATAGAATGTATAGCATGTATAAGTGCATGACTAGGTTAAATGGATAGATAACTAGTATAGATATCCTAGAGGTGAGAGGATCTAGGTATGTTTGTAATGATTTGAATACTTTAAGTATGGAGAGGATAAGACACATATCATAGGTCCATATTATAAAGGACCTATATTCATTACAATATATTTTTGAAATAATTTTCAAGTGTAGAATATTTTTAGCATAGCTCATTGAAGAATATTTTAGCATTAGGATCACAGCTCATGTAGTGCCCACTTACCTTTGATATTTTTCATATTTTACTAGTATTATATCTCATTATTAGGATTATTCTATTGATATAATGGGAACAATATGCCTATGCATTGAGGATATTAGGTTGAGAAAGTGGCTAAGTATAAGACATGCGTGGAGGATGAATACCATGTAGAGAAGGGTGCATGTAGCTATGAGGAAGGATATATACAATTTATAAGGGTGCATGTGAAGAGGCACCAAAAATGGAGAGATAATATAAGTATAAATTAGGGCGTAAAGGTTTGCGTGTGGGTATGAAAAGGGAACACGTGAAAGGTTGCACACATAAGGCATCCGCTCAGAGTTAGCCAAAAAATGGAATGGGATAAAAATAGAAAAAGAATAATATGGCATATTAATCAAAACAAGATGAAAATAGACAAGGTGCAGATGAGGCATATGCAAGATTTGGGATATAAATAGATTATGCATGGATGAAGAAATCTAACTATATCATAGAGTGGTACATAGAGTAAGATATTTATAGTATGTGGATAAATCTATATATAACACATGTAAATGGAGTAAAGAAGGATGGAGAATAATTATGGGGAAACGCAATCAAGAAGACTATTTATAGGAATTGTTTTTATTATATTAAAGCATGCAAGTGATAAAGCACAAGTTCCCACCATGTATGTGTGTGTGAAGGTATGTGGTGAATACGTGTATATGAGTGTGTTCAGATCTCGTATGTAAGGTTGTGCGAGTTTTTGTGTGCAATGTCAAGTATATAAATCATGTGTTTGTAATAGATAATCTAGTATGGATTTCCAAAGTCCCAAGAGATGCACATGGTGTAGTTAGTATCTAGATTATATTGTTGATTGTATATATTGATGAATGAATATAAGATCCTCTTATGATCCACTTCCTACACACACATTGTACTAATTTATATATTACATATGGATTATATATTGCATGTTATGTTAACAATTTTTCATGTATCATGTCTTGATTTTTTCCCTAGAAGGAACTTAGAGGATTTGTGCATTCTTTGGGTGAGAACTTGGAAATTTTTCTAAGTGAGGTGTCAATGCACCTGACTATGTTGTGATTATTTAATAGACTATATCCTAAAATTTTGGTTCCATTTCAGGACCTTATTTTATTCAAGATTTCAAGATGTCGCATGCACATGGCTTTCTAGTTTTCATTGGAAAATATTGAGCACTAGGTACACAAAAGCTAAGACGAGCTTACACAGAGGTATAACAAGAGTAGTAGTTTTAATTTGTGTAAATGGGTAGAAGAAAACCTATATGATTTGTTATATGATAAATTATTCATTTTATTTCTTGGAGTATTGTACGATTAGTTAGTAGCTTATGCACAAAATAAAGGGAATCGATTGGGAAAGAAGTAAGTGCGGAGATGGGATAAGTACTAAACACTCTCTAAATTGGATGAGTCGTGGACACGTGTTAAAGATAACTGATGGAAATGAGTATTTTGGATTTACACCTTGTAGTACATAATCTCAACATATTCATGTCCTAAAGAAGAAGAGTTCCAATTTTTACATGAACCTAGGGGGTCATATTTGTGTGCATAACAATAGTTATAAACATATTAATGGTTTAAATGGGATTTGAAAACTTTCTTATGGATATCTAAAAAAATTTCTCATGTAAAGACATGGGAAGGTGCTGGAAAGGATGACATTAACTCGAGATAGAATTCGAAAGAGGAAATATTGTGTCACTATAATGATGCACGAGATAGGTCGAACCCCATGAGAGGTAAGGGATTGAGGGACCATGTCCCTATGATATTAGGGAAGTGCAATAGAAGGACCCCCTTGGAATATGATGAAACTAAATCTAATGAAGAGAGAATAACTATTGGCACACATCTAACCCACCTCGAACCTTAACCCTTGCACTCGGTACTCAAG
Organism: Taxus wallichiana var. yunnanensis; assembly: GCA_018340775.1. Lineage (NCBI taxonomy): Eukaryota > Viridiplantae > Streptophyta > Pinopsida > Cupressales > Taxaceae > Taxus > Taxus wallichiana. The sequence continues at coordinate 197,353,225 of CM031243.1, read as the reverse complement.
AATCATAATTTCAGCTATAATATCCTCATAGTGACATGAAACAAGATCATAATCAGGGATCACCATGTTAGGTTAGATATACATACATACATATATATATATATATATATATATATATACATGTTGGTATCATCTTAGGAAGCACAATAGATTAAGGTAGCACATATGGCAGCACAATAAGCTCCTGTGGCCGAACACCAAAGTTTGTTTGGAAATAGCCCGATAGGCACAAAATCATGAAAAAATGTTGGCACACTACCCATTAATAGTAATATAATAGGCAAGATACCAAGACAGATACAATTGGTGTATAATTTATCTTTTCCATATGGATGTGAATTCTTACTTTATTAGTTCCTCGAGTAATAACATGATTCTCGAGAGGATCTACTATTTAGTCCTCCCCAAATGGAGGCAATCCTAATAGAGGTTCGAGTTTAGGATTTTGTCCTCCCAGTGGAAGAAATCCAGGATAAGGAAGTAACATACCACCATAATATCCTACTCATATATTATTTGAGGTTTTACTCCACTTACCATAGTACCGAGGAGTGGAATATGTAGTAGAGTACGTGTATAAGTGTAAAATCTTATGGAGATCCAAGGGAATTACGGCCTTAGACAAAAAGGTGAGTCAATTTGTAATGACATTGAAAGGTTGTGCACATAGATAGTATAGAAAGTATGAACTGTGCTAGATAGAATTATACTATGATGTGTTACATGTTGCATTCATAGTCTATTTTCACATACCTAAATTTGAGAAACAGAGTATTAGCATTCTTAAGGAGATTAAACAGGGCCTATATGAGAGTTTCAAGGAATATGATGCACAATTTAAGACTCTTTTGTCTAAAATCTTGTATGGAATCCATTAAAGTAAACATGTGAAATGGTTAGTGGGTGGATTGTTAACACCATTTAGGAGGGTTTTATGACATTAAAAAATTATAGAGTCACACGAGGATCTAGAGGTAGGACAACATGTAGAGGTAGTTAGAAGTATGATACTGTAGTAAGTCCATCCTTAAAAGCACATATCATAGCTCGATAACACAATTGGAGAAATTGTGCTAATTCCACACATGGTACTTGTAGTGGACCATGGTGTACAGGTTGTGATATAGAGAGGCATACTCAAGATAGTTGTCCATGGAAGAATGTTCATACGCTTCTTACAACTTGTGATATTTATCATAAAAACTCGTGATGTTTGAAACTTCCCACTTCGCAACATGCCACACAGAATAATGTATCAATGTGCTACAATATTTGTGATTTACATACCCATGATAAAACTAATTATTGGTTTATTAACCATATACACAAGGCTTGTGAGAATGGGTTGCGCTATATAAGTGTAGAGAGTAGCTCACAGGGACATAAACATGAAAATAATGGAAATGAACATAATAACGGGTGCATGCGGTAATGGAAATGAAGGTTATAGAGGAGGATATCATGGAAATTTTCATAGAGGTTGTGGAGGTAGGTTCGGTCGAGGAACATGTTATACATGTGGGTTGTTAGACCATTATCAACGTGATTTTACGAAGAACAATTCTTACATGTATTGTGGAAAGGAGAACAAAGTGAAGATTATATGGTTTTTATTTGCACATGTGTAAAAATAATAAGGATAGGGGTATAGAAATTATATAGTTGTAGCACTCTACGAAGAGATAGTGGTAGCTTGAGACTTTGGTTATGGAAGAGAAGCGGTTATTATTTGTCATTACGTGTGTAGATGCTTTTTGCACACATGAATAAGGAATAATGAATCCACTCATCTGAATTTACAAGAATGTGAAACCAAGTAAATTCCTAGACATGGGACATCAAAAGTAAGTATTCCAAGAGACTATGGGGTTTGTCAAAGAGATACAATGAGAGATACTTTATGTGAAGGAACAAGCGCGGGAAAAGAGTGCACCAAATAAATGGAAGTACTTTATAAGAATATTAATGACCTCAAAGAGATATGCAAGATGCTCGAGAAAAAATATCATCCCTTGTTAGGATAATGGGCATAGGATAAAGTACTTTGTGCATGTAGGAATAGATAGGGATAAATAGATCTTTCATGCTAATTTTCCACCCTAGGACCATGAATATGACAAAGATATTACCTTGGATGTGGTTATAGATGGATGGTTAGGATCATTTTGATTGATATAGGCACAAAATTTAATGTCCTTACACTTGATGTTTGGAATAAAATGGGAATTCCATCATTACATCCATCTTTAAGTGTGTTGAATATGGAAAACAAAACAATATCCATGCCTATTGGAGTCTTAAAGGATGTAAGCATCACAATTAAAGGAGAAAAAATTAGAGGATATTTTGATGTCCTAGATTTGGCTAAAGTAGAAAATTTTCCTTCACTATTTGGTCATTCTTGGTGTTATGTGAAAAACAAAAACCTATAATTTAATGAGCGTTATGTCATTTTTGAGTATGCATGTGAGCAGATCATGATCCCTATGGATGACGCAAAGGTTACAACATACATCAATCCTATAAATGAGGAATATATTTCCCATACCTATGAGTAGACGATGCATGACCTCAAGTATGTTGAGACAATAAAGGAATAGATGCTCAAGTGGGGAGACATGCATTCCATTAGCGTCACTACCAGTGTTACTTATGATAATTGAGCTCATGATACATATGAAATATTTGGTTGAGAGCTCCATGGAAGATTCACATGAATGATAAGACCTTAGGAAAATTGGTGTTTATGGAAGACCATGCTATCAAAGTTCATTGGATAAGAGAAGCAATAGACATTTCTACAAGTCATGGAGGATCATCTACATGATGAGGTCAAAAGAAAAAATATACTTATATATTCACTTAGGATAATAATAGTGTGATTGTGGGCCACATATAGAGATAGTTTACTCGGAAGGTATGAGATATGGATTGCCTTCTGACTAGGTTTTTCTAAAATAATCTTCCTTCATAACTACTAGCACATGATTGGAAAACACCTCCCATGGAACACATTCAAAATTTTGAGAGGAATTGGATGCCAATACCTAACGTGCTACCACCATTACTATGGGTATATAAGTTTTAATCTATATTACATGGATGTGCACGAGCGTGTTACATCCATGTGGAGATGAAGCAAGAGAAAAAACATTGTCATTATTTGACCATAAGTATCATGCACACGTTCACTTATTTTTGAACTAAACCCTCGCCATGACACTCTTCGATAATAAGGCACATCAATCTGGGAGACAATACGAGGGTATAATATCTTGTAACTCAATTATAGGGTGAGACTCTTTTGACTGAGTGCACAAATGCTCGTGATTGGATGGATTTTGAACATCTCTTGGATTGTGCCTAGAAGGAAAAGGATTAAAAAAATTGTTATACATGATTTATGATGAAGAGGTCAAGGATCTAGATGTTGAGCATACTACGAGAGATCACAAGGTATTTTCTAGTGTAGATGATCTTGCATGTGCATATCATTAGCCTTTGAAAACAAATAAATTCAACATTGGAACAAAGGATGTACCTAAAGAAGAAATAATTGGTGATTACTAGTCATATTTTACAGTTGGGAATATCATAGAACTATTACACAACTTACAAGATCTATTTATTTGAGGCTACCATGATTTGAATGGTGTTCATCCTTCACTGAGGAGATGAACATAAATCTGAAATTGAAAAAGGCCTTATAAGATGAATCCCAATTCGTAGGTCAAAGTAAAATATGAAATTGATAAGATGTTGAAATCATACATCATTGAACCTATTGAAGAATTAGAGTGGATTAGTCAAATGGTAATAAACATATGAAAATATGGCCGAATCCATATTTTGTGGAATACATGGTACTAAATGCCTCTTGTTTCATTGATCATTTCCCAGCACCCTTTATTGAAGAGATTTCTAAAGGTGTCATAGGGTGTGAGATTTACTCTTTTACAAATGGTTTCTCTGGATACCATCAGGTACATATAGTTCACAACAATCATCACAAGACAAATTTTTGTATAGAGTGGGGTTGTTATGTGTATATAGTTATGCCTTTTGGGATTAAGAATGTGGTAGTAGTATTCTCACATATTCTTGGAAAGAATGCAAATATTTCATACACAAGTTCTTGTAAGTGTGTCTTCATGAATGGATTGTTTATGTATTAATCAAATACTATTATGACTTCTTAAGTCTAGTGTTTCAAATATGCAAGCATTTTCTCATATCATTGACTATCAATAAGTGCATCTTTGTAACACCTTTTGGCAAATTGTTAGACCACATCATATGCAAGGAATTTATTTTAGCTTTCTGGTAAAGATTGTAGTCATCTTGGGATTAGAAGAACCAAAAATTAGAGTGAGATGTTCAGATTTCTTTGACTTACTGCTTATTACGGAAATTCATCAAATTCTATGCTAAGATAGCAATGCCATTGGAAGAACATATAAAGGTGAAAGGGAAGTTTGGTTGGAGAGACATGCAGTAGAAGGAATTTGTGAGATTGAAAGAAAGATTAAATATTGTGCCTATACTACAATTCCCTTCATATAATTTACCATTTCATGTAGACGTGGATGCTTTAGGTACATAAATTAGAGTTGTGTTAGCCCACTTGGTGAGCAAAGATAAATCATGCCATCTATTTTGTGAGAAGGAAATTGACACCTACAAAGCATAATTATATAACTACATAGTGTGAGGCATTATCTATAGTATACACACTACATAAATTCATACAATACTTATTGGTGACATCATTCATCTTTTACAGTGATCACATGACACTCAAGTATCTAGTTAATAAGTTGGTATTACAAGGGTACATCTATAGATGGATTATCTTATTTCAATATTTTAAATAATTGGTTATAGTGAATCCTAGAAAAATTAATATGGCACCAGATCATTTATCGGAATCAACTTTAACGAGGATGCACATAGCATGGAGGACACCATGCCAGATTCCCATCTATTTAGGTTACATCATGTGCTAACTTATCTGGAAAATATTGTAGCATTTTTATGCCCAAGTATTGCACCTATAGGAATGAAGACATTGGAGAAGAAACATTTTGCTATTTACATTGTACCCTATCAGTTGGTAGGAGGAAACTTGTATAAAATGGGTAGAGATGAGGTATTGTGTGCGTTCATACTATAACATGAGTGTGAACGCTTCATACTATAACATGAGTGTGAGGTAATAATGGAATAAATGCATGGTGGAATTATAGGAGGCCATTATGTTGGGGAAGCCACCACACAAAATATACTAATCTAGGATTGTGGTGGGAGAGGATCTACAAGGATACAAAATACTTTGTTAAAGCTTGTGATCATTTTCAAAGAATGGGAAAACAATGGCAGTGTGATGAAATTTTTTTATGAGTCATAGCTAGTATAAAACCATTCAAGAAATGGGTGATTGATTTTTTTTTCTCTAGTTGTGCTAGCAGTGTAGAGGATAGGTGCATAGTATATCATCACTTACACAAATTATCTAATGCGATGTGTAAAAGTGGCACCCACCAAGGATTGTACCACCACTAAATTTTTGTGTTTCCTATGGGAGAATATTATTAGTAGGTATCATTTTCCATTGATTGTTACTAGTGATAGGGGAAATCATTTTTAATGAGACAATATGAATATTTTTAGTTGAATTTATGGTAGCTCATCATAATACTACCCTTATCACCCACAAGCCAATGGAACTATAGAGGCTTTCAAAAATATATTAGGACATGCTTTGACAAAAATATATAATGTAGGAAGAAAGGATTGGGATGAAAAAGTATCAGATGTATTGTGGGTATATAGGACCACATATAAGAGGTTAAACAAGGCAACATCATTTTATTTGGTGTTTGGTGCAGAAGAAATTGTTCCTATGGAGTTCATGCTACCCTCCCTATGTATTATGTATGTAGGATGCCTTGTTAATAAACAAGTAGTGGAAGAGCATATTGACATATCAATGTAATTAGATGAAAGGTACACAATTACACAATGAAGTCAACAGACCAAGAAGGCACGACATAAATCTTGGAATGATAGGAATATCAAGAAAAAAACTTTTACAGTTGGGGGATTGATGCTCCTCTATGATTTAAAGTTTGTGTTCCACCCAGGGAAGCTTAGATTTTATTGGTTAGGACCATTTAAAGTGACTAAGATACTAGATTCAGGTACATTCTATTTGTAGGCATTGGATGGAAATATGGTTCTTGGTTACTTTAATGGAAGTAGGATGAATCCCTACTATAAATAAGCTTCTTTATTTATTTTCATAGTAATGAAGTCTTGTCATTTAGGTTAGGTTTCCATTTCAAGATATTATTGTGGTTATTATTTTGTAATAAGTGTGTTCGCATACGAGGATTTGATGTATTTATTTATACATCATACACATAGGACCATGCATGCTTTTAGTGTGGGGTAGAAGGAAAAGGTGTGTAAGGGTAAAATTATTGAAGTGGTTAACTGTGCAAGAGTACACGTTCTAGAGATATTATTCTAGTTATTAGCTTGATAAGGTGTAAGTATGCACGGTTTGGTGGAGTTTCTCGTATGAATATTTGGTGAAGGTGGAGTAGCAAGCATTATAATGGGAGGAAGGAAATGCAGAGGAAAAATAATTGGTAGGTGGCACAAAGGAAGAGAAGTTGTGGCATAGGAAGGTGTGTGTAAAGGGTTTCTACATGCTGAGTAGTCATACACCCAAAGGTTATGGACTTGTGCATACGTGATGAAAAGTTATGATGATCACAAAGTTCCGTGTGAGATAAGTTTATGATGATCCTAGATTCTATGGAAAAAGGTAGAAAAATAAAAATACACATTAAATACAAAAAGTAGGGGTAGGTTTATGCATTTAATGTGATATAAATTTTGAAATCTATAAAAGGGAGCAAGTGTAGTCATCATTTTCACCTTGCGAGTTGATAATTTTTACACATTAGAGCTTTGGAAAACTAGTTCAGCTAGTGTAATCAGTGTGAATCAATATGTATTGTGACTGAGCAAAAATGAAAGTGACCAAACTGGTTCAGAATGAGAGAGATCCTTTCATGGGAAAAATAGGAAGTAGAAGCTATTGGAAGGTTTTAGATAATGGTTTTGAATCTATAAGAGGTTTTAATGCAGTATGAAGTTGTGTTAGTTGGTTTACAAGGTTTGGAATGAGGTGGATTTGAGGATTGATAAAATAATACTTGTAGTTGCATGGGATTCTCAATTCAACAGAGGTTTGAGCACCTAGGGCATGGAATTCATAGAATTTAAAGATAGGAGTTTTAAACCTAGGAAGTGATGGAACCAAGGAAGATCGTACTAAAGACTAAGAATCCAATGAAGGAAACCCACAATGACCGGTACTAATAAATGCAATACCCATAGGAAGTGATAATTAGGATGTTGTAGACTTCTTAAATCTTGAATTGTAATATTAGTGAGTATAACCACCATATGTAGGGGCACAAAGGATATCATAAATGATGTCATAACAAAGACATATTGACTAACCATAACAAGTCATATTTTTATAGATGATGCGGTGCATAAGACCATGTTAGATGTTGGGTTCCTATATTTTTCTAATTACCACTCTTTGTTAATCCCACACACCTCTTCATTTTATAATTTCAATATTCCATGAGGATTTTCTTTTATTTTGTGGGCATAAATATGCACATCACTACGTAGTTGATAAAAAAGTGACCGAGTTGCATGAAAGCAACGTAGATATTACCTTGGAATTATATGAAGAGACTACACTAGAGGATATAACAACCAAGATTCACTATCGGAGGGGAGGACATGCATTAAGTATCATCAACATTGTGGACCTCAAGACAAGAGTAGTCATGTACTTGGTAAGTTGCAAGCTAGGTTCCTCAGAATGATGGTCCAACATAAATGATAAATTCTTGCACATCGTGCACTCCTCAAGTTTCTCCAACTATCTTGATTAGAGAAGTACAAGGTCCCAACCTCACAAAAGAGGAGGAAGAACAAATGAGTAGAGAGAGTGGATAAGTATAAGCCACGTGTGGCAAATAAATACTACATGAAAAAAATATGTGTGTATCTATGAAGAATGATATCTATAAGTCATAAGGGTGCATGTGGGTATGCATGTAAGAACGGGGAGATAAAACAAGTATAAATTAGGTCATGAAGGTGTGTGTGGTGGTATGAGAAGGGAATGCATGAAATGTTGTGCACATAATACATTAGACTCAGGAGTTATCTAGAAAAGTGGAAAGGGATAATAATAGACAAAAGTATAATATGGATTATTCACCAAGAAAATTTGAAAATAAACAGTACAGATGAGGCCGGAGAATGCTAACTATAGCATGGTTTGGGACATAGAGAAATATATTTATAACATGTGGACATATCTATATATAGTGCATGTAACTAGAGTAAATTAGGATGTCGACTAATTATGGGAAAGAGAAAGCATGCATACTATTTATAGGAATTGTTATTAATAGATTAAAGCATGTAAGAGGTGAAGGACAAGTTACCACCATGTATATATATGTATTTGTGTAAAATTGTGTGTGTGTGTGTGTGTGTGTGTGTGTGTGTGTGTGTGTGTGTGTGTGTGTGTGTGTGTGTGTGTGTGTGTGTGTGTTTAAATATGTAGGTAAGGATGTGTGAGTTTGTGTGTGCACTGTCAAGTATCTAAGTCATGTGTTTGTAATTAATAATCTAGTATGAATTTCCAAATTATGAAGAGATGCACGTGATGTAATTGCTATCAAGATTTTATTTTTGATTGTATATGTTAATTAATGAATACAAGCTCCCCTTATGATCCACTATTTATTTTCACATTGTAATAACTTATATACTGCATATAAAATATATATTGCATGTTATTTTAACCATGCTTGTAGGTATCATGTCATGACTTCCACCCTAAAAGAAACTCATAGGATTTTTGCTCAATTTGGGTGAGTTCTTAGACATTTATCTATGTGAGGTGTTAGCACACTTGACTATGTTATGTTGATTTACTAGAATACAAAATGATATAGGCTTGTGTGCAAGCACAATAGAATCCATAGGAATTGTAATATAATACAATGGACATTGGTTTCCCTCAAATATATAGCCATAGTAAATGTATAAATAGTAGGTGTGTCCATATTACATGAGATATCCTTAATATGAACACTATATGTGGGCAAGGATATAACATCATAGAATATGTGTCTAAGAAAAACATGTAGGATCTAGAGACACGTTATCAATAGTATCATGCCAATCACTCATAATAACAATAGGAGAAATAAGTGCATAATTTGAAACTTTTTTAACATGTTCTATCACAGTAGGAGAAAGATATTTAACATGTCTAGTGTCCACATTATCATGTATAAGAAAATAATAAAAAGGAGATTTTTCATGTTTAAGTTTGAATTTGTTGTAGATTTTTACTTTACAAGAGGATATTCAATTATATCATATGGTATTTATCATAATTGTGTCATTTTTATTTCATAAGAAGATAAAGGTTTATTTCAACATTCATCACATGATCATGTGTAATATGGAATGTATTATAATTTTGTCCAAATTTTGTTACTAGCATCATCATCACAATTGTGACCATTAATAGAATATATAACATGTATAAGAACATGAGTTGGTAAAATGGGTAGATAACTAGTACAAAGAGGCTAGAGGAGAGAGGATTTAGGTATATTAGTAATGATGGCTAGGTAAAATAGATAGATAAATTATACGGGGAGCATAAAGGAGAGATGATCCAAGTATCTTGTTAATGATTGGAATACATTAAGTATAGAGAAGATAGGTCACATATCAGGGGTCCATATCGGAAAGGACCTTTATTCATTAAAAATTCTTATTGAATTCATATTCGAGTGTAAAATATTTTTATCATATCTCATTGAAGGATATTTTAACATTATGATCATGGTTTGTGTAGTACCCACTTCCCTTTAACACTTTTTGTACTTGACTAATTTCATATGTCATTATTAGGATTACTAAATGTAGCATCATTTTTTCCAAGAGTTTTGATAGAATAATCATCATCATTGTAACCATCAATAGAATGTATAATATGTATAAGCACACGACTAGGTAAAATTGGTAGATAAGTAGTATAGGGAGCCTAGAGGAGAGAGGATCTAGGTATATTGGTAATGATGACTAGGTAAAATGGATAGATAACTAGTATAATAATCCTAAAGGGGAGAGGATCCAAACATCTTGGTAATGATTGGAATACATTGAGTATGGAGAAGAGAGGAAACATATTAGGGGTCCATATCGTAAAGGTCCTCTATTCATTACAAAGTTTCATTGAATTCACCTTTGAATGCGAGAATATTTTTAGTGTAGCTCTATGGAAGGATATTTTAGCATTATGATCATGGATCATGTAGTACCCACTTACCTTTTACATTTTTTTGTAATTTATTATTGCATATGTCATTATTAGGATTATTGTACTAATATATTAGGAATAATATGCATACGTTACTATGATTTATTTTTATTTCTACATCTAATATTTGGATGGAAGAGTGTGTTGTTATTTTAAATTGAAAATTTATTATGTTTAATATAAATTTGGATGATTTGATAATTACTAAATCATGTAAATTTATGATTATATAGATATATGAATTATCTATTTTAATGTTGCTTCATTGAGAAAAATGGAACATGTGGAGAAATTTTTGAATGATTCTCAGTAACTAGAACTTAAAGTTCTGAAATTTTGTTTATGATGTTATAATGTTGACACATGAATGAATGTATGTGTGATTATGTGTAGTTTGTATATGGAAGTAAGTGTGTGTAATTATGTGTGTGTATACACACTAATTGATGATGAAGGGGAACAACTCTACAATGGCTCATTAACAAACATGAGAACACCCAATGCATACATTTTAAATCATAGGATTTTGAAGTGATCATTTACTTTGTGTGTGTGTGTAGAGAGAGAGAGAGAGAGAGAGAGAGAGAGAGAGAGAGAGATATTTTTGTTTATTTATTTATTTTACTTAATTTATCAATTTTTTTGGTTGATGGGGTATACTTTACCCATTTGGAACATTTGTGGTTATTTACTAATTTTATTAATCATTTACTAACTTTAATTTTATTTTATTTGTATTTATCTAAGTGTTTGATCAACTAATCTAATTATTTTCATTTTTAAGTTTTTCTTTTAACTAATCATGTGGTTGAAACTTAAGTTCTATTTACAATTTTAGAGTTTTTCTTTGAGCTCAATTGTGAAATGTGTGTGGGACAAGTAACACTTGTCCCACACTCTTATAACTCTCCCTCATACCTACCCATGGGACATGGGTACTTTTGAGACTCTTTTCACCTTTTTAAACTCATAATTGTGTGGTTGGGAGGTAAAGCTCAATGGAGTCCTCATTTGGTCATGACAATAGAAGTTTTTAAAGATGTTATAAATTTAATTTATGTATTTGATGGGATATAAATATATTATAATGTATTATGTGTTGAAATAAATTGTAATTGTTGTAAATTGTGTGTGGCTTAAATTGTTAAAATAGTGGAATTTTTGTAATGTTATGAGTAAATATTGGTATATGTACAATCTTGAACAGTTGTGTTTAAATGATGAATTGCAAGAAATATCATTGGTCCTTGTTTTCTTGAAAGTGTAATGCATGATCGAAAAATGGTAAAATGTTTATGGTATGCAAATAATGTAAACATAATGGTTTTTTTAATTGATTGAATTCATGGGAATATATTTTGTCGTGCAAACATAGATGATATATCTTTAATAAATAAAGGATTTTTGCATTGTTTTGTATAAGCTACAGTCAAATTTTTCCTAAGTATGGAGTGAAATATGTTGACCAATACCAAAGTACGTTATTTAGCGTTTGAAAAAAATTGCAAACAATTTGCAAAAGGATCCCAAAAATTTGATTCCCATTTTAAATCTTCACCTTGTTGGATGGAGATTCAAAGTTTCAAATAAATTTTAAATTTTACATGAAAATGATTTCTGGAGCCCCAAATATTGATTAAATTTTCTTTAGTGTTATGAGGAATTTCAATAATTAGGTGCACATTTTCACTTTATGTGTAAAGTGTATCCGAATTTCTGATTTCTACTTTACTCACATGCATGTTTATATCATATTACAATATTTTTTATGCACATTTACACTTTAAGTGCATATTTCATCTAGAACTTAAATTTCTACAAAACACTTATCCCTTGCATTTCAAACTTTTAGAGGTTTTATGTGAGGTTGCATTTGGCATGCACTATGCAACCAAACCTCCACTTCTCACCAAGGTCTTGGCTTAGTGCAAGCTGCACTTTTGGGATTTTTGTGCATGGTTGTACAAATTATGTAAAATGTTCAAACCCACCAAAAATGTGCCTAGTTTTTATGGGGGTTTCTTCATTATTTTACAATTGAATTATATGTCAAGGTATTAGGAGGATAACTTCACTACACATACAACCCCTAACCCATGTGTAGTGGTTGTGATTTTGAGCTACTTAAGAAAACCCAAACCCCCGCAGAGTACTTGACCTATGTGGAGCATAATTTTCATGTGTAAATGCATCGGTAAGTTCTCACTTTGATATTGAGTAGACTTTACAGTTTTCATGGATTCCAAATCTAGTGTTTTATGGACTATAGGAGGTTCCTAACTAGGAGATATATCTCATTTATTTTCTCTCCCTTCGCATGTGAAATTTGAATGCTATAAAAATGTAAAATTAGTTAAATAGGATGATAAAAGATGTGTACATATCTTGTATATACCCTTAATCAAGTACTTAATTTGGTGATAAAAGATGAGTATAAATAGTTACTTATGTTTTATATACCTTGAAGGATAATAAATTCTCCCACAAAGGCATAAGACACTTCGGTTTTACTCTGTGCACACAACATTTTATTGATGTTAGTTCTTATTCATGTACATCTTCATGATTGTAGAGGATTCCTACCATTTTTGGCACTAAAATTCCCCTCTTTTGAAGTTAATTTTCAAAAAGTTTGAGTTTGTACCTTAGAGTATTGAATCACGTTGAGCTTGGAAATGTTTGTAGTTTTCCTATTCATAGAGAACAATTTGAAATTCAAGCATATGGTGAATTTCCTTTCCTTATTTTTATTTTCTTCCCGCAGTCAGGAATGACAGGCGTATTTTCCCCATTAATTTTTTCCTCAGATTCCACGGGTATATTTGATTGGATACAGTTTGGCCATATTTCAAGGTTCAATGGAAGCCTCCACATGTCCAAAAATGCAACTCTAGGGGTAGGTTCCAAGGGACATTCCTCAAATAAGCGCAAGCTTTCCACATGTCCCAGGTACAAAATGAAGATAGAAAAAGCTAAAATTGGCTAAGTATGGAAGGTTCAATAGACGGTGACATGTGCCTCATCGGTGTAACTTCAAGTCAAAGCCGGGGGTGGTTCTCAAACTTGCACCAGTCCTCCATGTGTCCTAGGTCCAAAAGGGATAGAGCCGATAGTTAAAATTGACTAAGTATGGGTGGGTTGGTGGAAGCTGCCACATGCCTTAACAACACCATTTTGAAAGTGAAATCAAAGGGCCAGTATCCAAGTAGCACCATCTCACCACGTGGTTAGGGTCAATATGAAGATGGAGATGGCAATTGAAAAGTACAAGACCTTCCGAAGGAGACATGCATCAGGCTTAGGCGTAGCTTCGGGGGAATTTCTAAAGAAAAAACTCAAATGAGTGCTAGCCCTCCACATGTCTAGGGGTCAACATAAGTCAAGAAGGAAATTGGAATCGGCTAAGTATAAAGGAACCAACGGAGCTCTCCACGTGTCAGCCTAGCACTACTTCAAAGGAAAAGAATGCAAGAGGTGTTCGTAGGCCCACTCCAATCAATTTCTCCCACGTGGGTGGCCAAAATTTGAAGTTGTAAAATTAAATCGAATGGCCCATGTTTTAACTGGTGAAATAATGTGATGGTCGTATATTTAAAAAACTGGTTTTTCCATCATTAACGTTTTCTTTGCATTTTCAAGAATTTGAAAGGGCGTGGATGATTGGAATAAGTTGTAACTATTTCTTTCTTGCTTGAGGAAGTTGTAACTATCTCTTGTGAGCTATATCATGAGCTTTCAAAGCCATTGTGGTGGTTAGAATTTTTATTTTTCTAGAACTATAATTTCAAATTGGAAGAAATCAATACAAAGGTTTTTCCCTTTTCTTCTGCTTTCTCTTTCCTTTTGGTTTTGATCTGTGAATCATCTAATCCTTGTGTGCTTGGAAACTTTGTGTTCTAGTTTGTACAATCTCGAACTTTGAGTCTGCAAATTGTGTCTGTTATAAACGTGGATGGTTCTACTATATATCTCATTTGCACAATACATATAAGGGTTTTCTCTACCATCTCTTTTCCCTGAAAGTATTGTCTTCTTCTACCTCCCTCCTCTCTTCAAAGTCTTCTATCCTCATGTATTGATAACTTTCTAGGCTTAAAACACATTTCAGGATATTGGGAAACCACCATTGAATGAAATACTATGCATTTGTACATAGGTTTTGCCCTTGCTTTCAATAAGGTAACCTCTCCCATTAAAGAGGAGGGACTTTCTTGTCCCCTGACTGTGGTTTCATTCCAAGTGCAAATTTGAAACCCAACAGTTTTTGGTGACTCTACCAGGGAATTTTTTTAACAAATTTCCTTTCTAAAATAACAACTAATTTGATCATTTTTTTGATCTGGTGACACTAATATATACTCATGGTAGAAGGCTATTGGAATTGAAGATCCCCAATTTCAACTCTTGGATCAACAAGGTTTTTAACTTCCTCCAACAATAAGAAATAGAAGAGATCATTCCACAAGCACACCTCCTGTTGAAGATAGAGCTTCTAGTAATAGCATTCCTCAAGCACAACTTAGCCCTAATCTTCATGCCCTAATTCTTGTTGGTGTCTTAGTTCCACTTCAAGCAATCTTTCCAAGGATGGCAACACCTCAGCCTTGGGGAAAAATAGTTGGGCCTCTGGATCTTCCTCAACCATTGCATGAGTTACCTAGGGGTAACAGGAAGAATTTTCCCAAATTTAGAGGTGATGGAAAAGTGCACCTTGATGAACACATTGCAGCCTTCATTGTTGCATGTGGGGTCCTTGGAGTTGAACATGAGGATGTCTCTATGAGGTTGTTTGTGGAAACCTTGCAAGAAAATGCTACAAATTGGTTTTACCATCTTCCTGTTGGGACCATCATCAATTGGACTACTATGAGAACTCAGTTTGAGCAATGTTTCAAACCTACTGAGGATGTGCATGCTTTATTAGCTTATATTTCTCAAATCGAGAAGGAGCCACATGAGCCTATGAGAGATTTTGTGGCCAAGTTCAACAAGTTGGTTAACAAGATTCCACTAGATACTCGACCTATTGATCAGATTCAGAAGTGTTTCTTCTTGAATTCTCAATTTTTGAAAGTAAGCTATTCCTAAGGAGAGCAAATATTGCAACTTTGGATGCTGATCAAAGATTGGCTGTCAGTGTGGAAGATGACTTGATCATGTCTAGCAAGCTGAAAAGGGAGTCTTTCAAATCCAAAGCATCTTCTTCTTCTCCTTCTCATAGAGCTAATGTAGATCAATTGGTACAAAAGCTGGCTAATGACCTCATTGCCATTAAGAAACAAATCTGTATTAACATGCTCCATATCAAGATGTTCTAAGGAAGAACTTTCAGCCTAGGAACCTCTTGCCCTCTTCTCAAACCAGGTTGGCCATTGAAGGTCCACCCCTCAAGGTGCCTGTTAATGATACTTGTGAAGTTCCTGAGCTTGATGATGAGGAAGAAAAGGGGCTCTATGATTAACAAGAAGAGGAAGATGATGAAGAATTGGAGGATCCTGGTGGTTCTTGAGTTTATTTCCTCACTATTGAGGGCATAGAAGATGTGGATGATTATGATGATGTAGTGACTGGGATGAATAGTGAATCATATGCTGTTATGACCCAAGAGTATACCAAAAAAAAGTAAAAAGTGGTGTAACTGCAAAAATATCCAAGGATTACCCCATCACCATCCTAGTGATTACAAGAAGAGGAGCTCCTATTCCTATCACTTCCACTTAAAAGGTAAGCTCTGTTTGTCCTTCTCCCTCTACTTCTACTTCTAGAACATATTTCCCAACAAATGATAAAGCTGATAGATCAGAATCTCCTCCTACTCCTAGTAGTGATTCCCCATCCACATCTGGATCTTTTGACATTATAGACCATCTTAAAAAAACCAAGATTCATATTTTTGAAGCAAAGTTCTATCAAACCCATCCTAAATCCTTTTCCAAAATGGTTAACTTTGTAAATTCCAAATCCAAAGTCTCATCCAAATTTTAAGGGCCTTTTTCCCACTCTCTCTCCTTCACCTCAATCAAGCCTTGTGGCTGCAATCACTTCCTTTAATGAGAAAATTAAACCATTCTATGTGACCCTTCTCATAGCTGGCCACAAACTCAGTAATTATGTCATAGATTCAGGAGCATCAGATAATGTAATGCCTACAAAGGTAGCCCATGCTTTGGGTCTAACCCTAACACATGCCTTTGGTTCCTGTTATTCCATGGAGAGTAAGAAAGTACCTTTGGTGTGAAGAATTGAAGATGTAAAAGTAGCTTTTACTTGCTTTTCCGAGAGAAAAGAATCCCGGCCACCATTTTGGTAGGCCGATATTCCTCCTTCATATGGGATGTTTAAAGTAGAAATTTATACAAGGAGGTAGGAGGGGAAATTCAAATGGACTGGTCACATGCCTTGATCCGTCAATGGGAAGATGATGCACGAGAAACAAGCAGAGTATATTGTGAAAAATATAGATGATCCTAAAGCAAAAATACTACTATATGCGAGATATAGGGCATGGGAACTATATGATCATGTCATAAGAGGAGAAAAATATACCAAAGGGAGTGTTTCTTGATTCTAATGGTGTGTGGAATTTGGAGTTTTATGGGAGCTATTATTTTGGAAGTTGGAGTTCTAGAGCTAGTGTAGTGCTCATTTCTCCTAGGGGTAAAGTTCATCCTTTCTCCTTCAAGTTTCAGTTTGAAAATACCAACAATATTGCCAAGTATGAGGCCCTTATTCTTGGGTTGAGCATGGAGAAGGATATGGGAGTGAAGAAACTTCTTGATCATGGAGATTCCAAGATAATTGTAAAAAAATTTTAGAGAAATTTATTAGGTAAAGAGCAGAAGGTTGAAACACTATAGAAATATGGTCTAGGATTCCATTGAATTCCTTAATGCTTTTTCCATTGAAGTTGTGCCAAGGGAAAGGAACACTAGGGATGACTCTCTAGTTGTTTTTGGGTCCTTGTTGATTCCTCACCCTAATTTCCCTTAGGATAAATTCACCATTGAGCTGATCCATAGACCCAGTGTGCCTAACAATGCAAATAATTGGCAAGTTTTTAATGATGACCAGCATTTTCTTTCTTTCTTGGAGCTTAGAGACAAATTTGATGAGTTGTACTTTGAAGGAAGTGAAAATATTCCTAGAGAGTGTGTGTCATCAAATGAAGAGGGTGTCAAAGAAAATATGGATCAAGATGGATGCATCAAACCGAAAGGCAAAAAAATCCTAAAGGGTTGGTGAGTTTGGAAGGCAACATGATAGATATATGAAGTCTAAAGTTTCCCAAGGATCCCGACAATCTTTTGAGACTCGAGAAAGTGAATATTGGGAGTCTTGATGATCGCGAAATGGTCAAAATTAGAAAATGTTGCACTCGGGAAGAGAAATTGAAGGTGGTGAACTGTTGAAGAGGTATGTTGATGTTCGCTTATTTTTATGATGATCTTAAGGATTTTCAGCCTAAAGAAATGCAACATTTCATTTCTCTTAAGCATGGGATTAAACCCTTCAAACGAAGCAAAGGAAATATAATCCAAAGATAGCTAATACAATTTTCTAAGACATATAAAAACTTACAAATGCTAGGATCATCTTCCCCATCCACACCATTCAATGTGGATTGCTAATATAATGACTATTACGAAGAATAATGGTGAGATCCAGATCTATGTAGAATTCGAAATATAAATCAAGATTCTTTGAAGGACAACTACCCTCTCCCCATGATGGACAAATGATTGCAAGTTGTCATAGGCTCGAGATGTTATCTATGTTAGATGGATTCTTAGGGTACAATCAAGTAGAGGTGAATACTACAAATCAACATAAGACTGCCTTTACTACTCCTTGGGGCACCTTTGCATACAAGAGAATTCCATTTGGTCTCATCAATTCTAGTGCTAATTTTTAGAGGGCCATGGACTTGGCTTTAGTAGTTTGAAATGGAAATGCATTGTTGTGTATTTGGATGACTTGACAGTGTTTTCTAAAGCAAGAAAAGATCACTTCCAACACCTTGAAACAATATTACAAAAGTGTAGAGAGCATGGGATTTCTTTAAACCCTAAGAAGTATATGTTTTGTGTCATAGAAGGAAAGCTATTAGGACACATTGTTTCAAAGGAAGGGATCAAGATTGATCCAGAGAGAGTTCAAGCCATCCAAAAAATTCCTCTTCCATCAAGTAAGAAGGTTGTCCATTCTTTCTTTGGTAAGATCAATTTCGTAAGGAGATTCATCCCTGATTTTATAGAACTTACTATCAACATTGCTCACATGATAAAAGGGAAGAAAAATTTTGGTTGGTCCCCAGGGAAGAAATAATTTGAGGACATTAAACAGGCTATTGCAAATACTCCAATCTTGACATGCCCTAACTTTAGCAAAGATTTCATTATATATTGTTATGCCACTAAAAATATCCTAGTTGTTGTGTTATCCCATAAGAATGCTAAAGATCACAAGCTCCCAATTGCATTCATGAGTTATGTCTTGAAAAATCATGAGTTGAAGTACACCATGATGGAGAAGCATGCTTTTGTAGTTGTCAAATTTTTCAAGTAGTTTAGGTTTTACATCCTTAATTCTCATTATGTGGTGCTTGGTTCCTGATACAACAATCAAATCCATTCTTACTCAGCAAGAATCTAAAGCCAAGAGAGGTAATTGGGTAGAAAAGGTGTAAGAGTATGATATTGATATCAGGCCAAAAATCTAGTTCGGGGTAAGGGCTTGTGTGAACTCATTGCTGAGGGAGCTGCCAAGGAGTTGTCCAAAGATGAAGTTGATGTCCCTGTTGTTTTGTTCCTCATCTCGACAGATGTATGGTATGCTGACATTGCTCACTTTCTGACCTATGGAGAGTGTCCATATCACTTGAGTGCCAAAGAGAAGAGAGCCATCAAAATGAGGTATGCACAATATGTGCTATGGGAAAATTATTTATTCAAATAAGGCATAGATGGAAGCTTTTTGAAGTGTGTAGATAAGGAACAATAAAAGAATTTGTTCTCTACTTTTCATGACCAGGATTGTGGGGGTCATTTCTCCTCTGTTGTAACAACTCATAAAATACTTCATGCTGGTTATTATTGGCTTACTATGTTTATATATGCATCAAAAAAAATTGGTAAATGTTAAGCGTGCTAAACGTTTGTTGGAAGACCTAAGTTGGTTGCTTTTCCTCTTAATCCTGTAGTGATTGAAGAGCCATTTCAGCAATGGGGTTTAGACTTCATTGGAGAAATCAATCCATCTTCTAGTGCTGGACATACTCATGTTTTGACTGCCACATATTACTTCACCAAGTGGGTGGAAGCCATCCCAGTCAAGAGCACTACCTTCGAGGTAGTTTGCAACTTCATTAAAGAGAACATATTGATCAGGTTTGGGATCCCAAACAAAATTGTGACTGATAATGCTTCCAAATTTTCTTTTGCTGAGATGATGGACTTCTACTATGGGTATGGGATCTCCCTTGCTCATTCTTCATATTACTATGCCCAAGGGAATGGACAGGTAGAATAAACAAATAAGAACTTGGTAAACATAGTTAGAAAGCTTGTAAATGATTCTTAGAGGAATTGGCATAAGAAGCTATATGATGCACTTTGGGCTGATATAATTACACCCAAGAGAGAAATTGGAATGTCCCCTTTCTAAGTGGTGTATGGTGTAGAATCTCAACTACTAGTCACGGTGGAATTTCCAGCCTTGCATCTGATGAAAACCATTGAAGATTCAAGTTTCAGTAGCTCTTTGGATAAGAGAATTTTGTACCTTCAGAAGCTCGATGAAGATAGATTGCAAGTGGTGGATAGGATAACAACTCATTAGTTGAAAGTGAAGGCTTTGTTTGACAAGAAAACCAAACCTAGAGTTTTCCAAGTGGGAGACATTGTCTTTGCTTTGGGATAAAATACATGAGCCACGAGGAAGTCATGGTAAGTTTGATTCTATTTCTCTTGGTCCTTGTAGAATTAGAAATTTTACCAGAGAGAAATATTTTTATTTAGATTACATGGATGGTTCTCCTCTCCCACTTCCTTATAGTGGGTAGTATCTAAAGTTGTTCAAGTCCTAGGTGACTAGGTGGTCCTTCTATATATTATGTACGTGTTTTGGTTTTGGGTCGTTCCTTTGTGTTTCATTTATGTTCTTCCCTTTTGGTTTGTTTTGTTTATTTTCCCATCTTGTGTGTGTTTCCTTGTATTGGTTTTGCTTTCAACTCCTTTTCCCAATGGATAAAGCACTAGTCCTCTTTCCCCCAGAGTTATCTGTAGTTCTTGATCTTTCCTTGTGTCTTTGTTCCAAGCCAAGTCATCCCCAGAAAGAGCCAGCTATTGTCAGCCCAAAAATTCCCCTCTTTTGAAGTCAAGTTTTAAAAAAATTGAGTCTGTGCCTTGGAGTATTGAATCGTGTCAAGCCTAGAATTGTTTGCAGTTTTCCTATTCATGGAGAACAATTTGAAATTCAGGCGTATGGTGAAGTTCCTTTCCTTCTTTTTATTTTCTTCCCATAGTTGGGAATGACAAGCGTATTTTCCCGTTAATTTTTTCCCTAGAGTCCATGGGTAATACATGAATATCTTTGATTGGATGCGGTTTGGCCATATTTCAAGGTTCAATGGAAGCCTCCACATGTCTAAATAGTGCAACTCCAGGGGTAGGGTCCAAGGGATAGTCCTCAAATAAGCACAGGCTTTCCACATGTCCCAGGTACAAAATGAAGACAAAACAAGCTAAAATCGACTAAGTATGGAAGGTTCAATGAACGGTGACACGTGCCTCATTGGCACAACTTCAAGAGTTAAATTCTAGTCCTCCACATGTCCTAGGTCCAAAAAGGGATAGAGCCGATAGTTAAAATTGACTAAGTATGGGTGGGTTGGCGAAGCCACCACGTGCCTTAACAATGCCATTTCAAAAGTGAAATCAAAGGGTTAGTCTCCAAGTAGTGCCAACTTACCATGTGGTTAAAGTCAATATGAAGATGGAGTTGGCCGTTGAAAAGTCCAAGACTAGCGGAAGGAGACACACGTCAGCTCGGTGCAGCTTCAGGGGGCGTTTCCAAAGTAGAAACTCAAATGAGCACCAACCCTCCACGTGTCTAGGGGTCAACATAAGTCAAGCAGAAAATTGGCCTGAATCGGCTAAGTATAAAGGAACTGGTGGAGCTCTCCACATGTCAGCCTAGTGCTACTTCAAAGGAAAAGAATGCAAGAGGTGTTCATAGGCCCGCTCCAATCAATTTCTCCCATGTGGGTGGCCCAAATTTGAAGTTGTAAAAGCAAATCAAATGGCCCATGTTTTAACTAGTAAAATAGTGTGACGGATGTATATTTTAAAACTGATTTTTTCGCCATTAACATTTTCTTTACATTTTCAAGAATTCAAAAGGGCATGGATGATTGGAATAAGTTGTAATTGTTTCTTGCTTTCTCGAGGAAGTTATAACCATCTCTTGTGAGTTATATCATGGGCTCTTAAAGCCATTGTGGTGGTTGAAATTTTGATTATTCTGGGCTGTAATTTTGAATTAGAAGAAATCAATACAAAGGTTTTTACCTTTTTGTCTACTTTCTCTTTCCTTCTGGTTCTGATCTATGAATCATCTAATCCTTGCATGCTTGGAAACTTTGTGTTCTAGTTTATACAATCTCTAAAACTTTGAGTTTGCAAATTGTGTCTGTTATAAACATAGATGGTTCTGCTCTATATCTCATTTGCACAATACATGTAAGGGTTTTCTCTACCATATCTTTTCCATGAAAGTGTTGTCTTCTTCTGCCTCCCTCCTCTCTTCAAATTCTTCTATCCTCATGTATTGATAGCTTTCCAAGCTTAAAAACAGTTAAGGGTATCAAGAAACCACCATTGAATGAAAGACTATGCATTTGTACATAGGTTTTTCCCATGCTTTCAATAAGGCAACCTCTCCCATTAAAGAGGAGGGACTTGCTTGTCCCTTGACTGTGGTTTCATTCCAAGTGCAAATTTGAAACCCAAAACCTACAACCCATGTGCATGAGGACCTAATAGAGTTAGGTATATAAGGTTTCAGAAGATTCTATAAGATATTATACCCATGAGGGACTTAGGTTATACTCAACAAGGTTTTTGTATGAAATTATTACAAAACTTGAGTTAATGGAAGTATAAAGAAAATATAGCTACTATTTTGGGCCACAGGCATGTCATTGTATAAATCATCGAAATTCTACAAAGAATATATAGTAAACTAACAAAGAACAATTGGCAAACTACAACAAGATAGCGGCGAGTGTATCAATGGAGAATTAATATCTCGGTGAGTTATAACCTCCACAAAGTGTAAAATGGATGGGGAGTGGTGTTATATGTTGATTTAGGGAATAATTTGTAAACATGGCTCAAGGGATGATGTGATTAATGTTGAACTAATGAATGGAAATGCTCACAATATAAATACCCCTAAGAGTATTTATACAAAGGATCATTAAGGTAGTTTTGTCGGTTGGTGTTGTATTATGAAATTTTGTGTATGTCAATGATAATCTCCTAGATTCTAGTATAATCATTTACCTTGAGATATGTGTACAAGAATATCATTGTAATGATATTAAGTGTAATGAAATACATTGAGAAAATATATCATTTGATTTCATTATTTATATGATCATCTTATATATGTGCATTTTCTAAAATCATAGATCTAATATTGTTGTAATGTGTTTTTGTGCATTAATTTTACTACTCACACCAATCTAGTTCATTTCTGAAATATTGAAGTCCAAAAATCACACCAAGTAGAATTTGGTAGTAACTCATCATTCATGTCAAACCTAATGGGGACTATACCTTTCTTCATGCATTGGGTGATCACACTAAGAATGTTATTGGCATGATGGGTTGGTGTGTGGATATTGAAATACCTTGAATTGCATGATAGTATGAAGAATCACATGAGTAATCCTAGGATAGAGTGCGAGAACCTAGGTACGGCATATTTTGGTTCCATTATCGGGACCTATTAAATTTTGTTGATATGATGAGGTAGGAGAATGATTTTCATCTCACTTATGAGAATATTGAGAATTATATGGATCGAATATAAATGGTCTTTACACATAATAACACTATTAGAAGGTATTTATCATGAATTTATTACGTAGAGAGGTACCTCTACAACTCACTTTATGAAACTTTCTTCAATGAGCTACCTATAAATCTATATATGTAATTGGTTTCTTACCGCTTGAACACGAGTTTAAATATGGAGAATAATTAAAATTGGACTCCCTAGTGAACTAAAAGGGTCATAAAACATGACATGATATACACACATGTGGTAGATTGTTGGTGGAGAGGATAACTTCATGTATACTTAATATAATATGTTGTCTCCCCTACTCTTTTGTAGAAAAGGAAGACTACCACTTATTTCATGAGCCACATGGATCCTACATAATATATCTCCCTTTGGAGATCAAAAAGATAATGCTTGACCATAGTGTTGAAAATTTCCACATGGTGAGCTCAACTCCTATCCACATGGGTGACATAAGAGGTTGATAAAGGGATGAAAAGGTGACACTATGACATGGATAGTTCGATGAGTGTATGTTGAGGTATAAGTTGTATGAAGAATTTAAAAGTAGAGAAATATATGAGAAGAGTCTACATTAGGCTACTGAGAAGGATAAAGGAATTGATTTACTAAAGACCTTTGAAGGGTGTCACACTAACATCAATTTTGGTGAGGAGGATGAGATGGTATGACTAGAGCACAATTGGAGGAGAAAAGGAAAGGAAAAAATGGTTTTCTAAAAAAATGAAGGAACAAGCTCCAACCACCTCAATATCTAGACATCTATTGGTTGGCATAAGGTGATTGATCAAAAGGGAAGTTTAAATGAACCATATAATGATCCTTTGAAATTGATTAATGTTAATATTGGCATAGAGTATGTGCCATAGTTCACAACAATTGGTGGTTATTCATCCGAGGAGAGGTATCCAAGATAATAGAGATTATGTGAGACTATGAATACCTCTTCTCACATAGCTTCTCATAAATTAAAGGATTTCATCCTTATGTATAAAACATGCACATAAATCTAGTAGAAGGAACTAAACCAATACACAAACAATTGTACCAAACCAATCCCATCCTGCGTGTAAAAGTCAAAGAAGAAATTTACAAAATGTTTTCAGCTAGGGTGATAATACCAATGGAGAAGATTGAGTGAGTTATTCCCATGGCAATTAGTATCAATAAGGATGGACACATCAATATATGCGTAGATTATAGTAAATTTATTGGAGTATGCATTATAGATCCATTTTCAACTCCCTTCACCCAAGATATCATGGAAGGTGTCATTGGGCTATAAATATACACCTTCACAGATGGATTTTTCAGAGTTATCACCAAGTTCACATATCTAAATATGATCACTAGAATATAGTGTTTACAACTAAGTGGGTATCATTTTCATACATGGTAATTCCCTTTGGTCTCAAAAAAATGTATGTGGTGTTTTAGCACATCATCATAGCTACATTTGAAGATTCCATCTTGAATTTTTACAAGTATAATTAGATGAGTGAATAGTTTATGGTCTAGTCAAGGATCATCATGATATCTTACACCTAATTTTTAATAGATGCCTCCAAATTATCATTGAATCTAAATAAATTTGTCTTCTCCACTTATTTTGGGATGTTCTTTGGGAATGCTATATATAAGGATGGAATGTTGGTATACCCGGTTAAAATAGTAGATATCGTTAAAATTGAGGTACCATAAACACAATGGGATATGTGTGCATTCATTGGCCTTTGTGGTTACTATAAAATTTTTATCAAGGACATGCCAAGATATCCATTCCTTAGGAAAATTTTATAAAGAAAGGAGTGGAATTTGAGTGGGAAAAGGACTAAAAATCCTTTGAGGATTTAAATGGAAAATTCTCTTGAACACCTATTCTACAATTTCCATTTAGGGACAACAATTTTCCATGTATGTGTCAATGCATCTAGGATAAAGGTTGGTGTACTTATCATGCAACAAGGGAAAAAACAATCAACCATCTGATTTTCTTTTCCATTAGAAATTTCACTACATTGAACAAAATTATACCACTAAAGAGAGTGAAGGGATCTCTGTGGTCTATGAAGTTAAAAAAATTTAGTAGTATTTGTTAAAGAACACCATTTTTTCTATACAAACCATAATGTACTCAAATATATGGTAAATAAGGTAGTTCTACATGCAAGAATATTCTAATGGATAATATTGTTACAAGAGTTCTAATTCTCAGTAGTAGCGAAACAAGGAAAGAATAATGTAGGCCATGATTATCTTTCATGCATAACCAATGGTGAAGAGGTAAATAATATTGAAGATGGCATCCAAGATTCCTAATTATTTTGAACTAAGGGTGTGCTAGATAAAATGAGAAATATCACATGTTTCCTAAAAAAATTTCTTTCTCTAAAAATTGGACCATAAAAAAACAATGAGTTGGCAATGAAATTTTCACCATACCACCTCATTAGTGGGGAATTATATAAAATGGTAAGATATGAAGTTTTGAGTAGATGTTTGATGGAGTAAAACCAACAAATAATTTAATAGGAGGCACGTGAAAGAATTATGGTAGGTCACAATGTCAATGATACAACCACATGAAATATTTTTATAATAAGTATTTTGTGGGAGAAAAATCCCATGATGTCGGGGACTATGCATGTAACTTTGATCAATTTCATCCAGTTAGAAAACCTAGAAATCATGATGAAGTTCCTTTTACCCATTCCTCTTGCAAGAACCATTTGAAATTTTGGTTATTAATTTTGTCACACCCACTAACCTATTTATGCAGAGAATTGATGCATTATATCATCATAGATATCGATTATCTCACCCAATGTGTAAGTTGATGCCAACAAAGGATTCGTGACAACCATGGGTTCATGAGGGAGAATAATAATCAAGTATCACTAAGTCTCATAAGTAATAGGTATGATCAATTCCTAAATGATAGGGTGCATGTACTATTATTTAAAATTATGATAGTGCATCATAAATCAATAACATACCATGACAAGAAAAATGAATGTTGGAATCCTTATACAATAATTTGACTAACACTCTCACTAAGATATGTGTGGTTTGGAGAAAATACTAGGATGATAAGGTTTTGGCAGTTCTATGGGCATAATAAACTATATATGAAAGGTTAAACAAGGGAATTCCATTTTATTTAGTGTTTGTCATAGATACAATACTACCCATTAATTTTATGGCACCATCACTAAAAACATGTGTATTACACACCTAGATGATGAGGAGTCTATAATAGAGTACCTAACAAATCTCCTCAAGTTGGATGAAGTAAGGGTTCATGTGAAATAGATTCAAGGTATAGATAAAATACAATAAAAGGCATGTAATGTGAGGAATATAAAGATAAAAACATTAAAAAAGGGTTCCCTAGTTCTTCTTTATGACTCAAAGTTAAAGCACCACCCAGGGGAAGTTATAGACTCATTGGCTAGGCCCATATGAGGTACATCAATGGAAATTTATTTTCAAGTCACTTAAATGGGAGTAGGCTAACACCCTACTATTAATAGACATATTTTTGTAACATAAAGCATATGTTAATAGGTTAGCAGGTCTTTTCTTTCTAGGTAGTTTGAATTTCAGAATTTTCTCATTCTTTAAATAAAGTGCACTTGTTTCTTGCACTATTGATAAATTTTATTACAGCATTTTGGTTTTCAAGGATTCAAGTGTTATGGAATCTCTTGTAAAGTGACTTACATACATGTCTTATTTTTATTTCTCCAAAATTACTACTCATAAAGGAAGTTATTTTTGCAAATAATTATAGCATGATTAGTGTGGGGTGAAGTAGAGTACATATAAAATATGGAAAATTTTCAGTACATAAAAAGATAGTGTGTGTTGGGTACGAGAAAAGAAAGAAAATGTTTTTAAGATATAGGTTTGAAATAAATTGAGCATTAATGTGATAAGGAACAAGATAGGATGATCGGTGAAGGAATATCATAAGGAAAAGGTTGGGGCATGAAATAAAAGTGTGGGAGGAAATAATTATTTTACATAAAATCTATGAGGCTAGGAAGCACATGCAAGAAAGGGGTGTACTATGTGTGTAAGAAATTCAGTATGGCCTAATCGTGTAAGAAATGAACTTGGCTAGAAGTGAGGGGGGAACAACAACATGAAGTCCACAAGAACCATGGTACACACATATAAGTTGATGATGTCATTAGAATTTTAAGTTCAAATTAAAAATAATAAAATGATTAGGAATTGAAAGTGTGAAAAATTTATCAACCACTTAACACCGAATGCAAAAAGTAAAAAGTGAGAATTCATGCATGTGAGAATAACTCCTTATTGTTATGATTTTACATTAGAAATGTTTGAAACAATATGTTCTTTGAGAATCAGTTAGTGTACTATGTTTTCTTTTATTTTCAAATACAAGGAGATATTTATAGCTTGTTTGAAGTTTGTTAAAATGTATGGAGGCATAAATAACTGGTAGGAACCTAACTATATTATGTATGGTATGTATGTATGTATGTTGGGTAAATGTATTCATCAACTTTTTCATGTTATTATACGTGTTAGTCTTGAAACTGTATTATTTTCTTCCCTATTTCTTGTTATAAAGGGTCAAATCCAAGTATTCTTGATTACCTAATATCACTAAGAACCTTGACATTGTCCAAATACAAATTGTCTTTCTAGTAGAACTATATTATTTGATTCCTTTATGGATCCTATTAATAATCCCTTACCACCTAAAGGAAGATTTTGTATGAATTTTTAGTGAAATAAAGAAGAGAAAAAGTCAATTCAATGTTTATGAAAGCTAAATTTCATCACATTCATGTTCCCTTTTCGTGTAGATAGTGAAACCCTAATTTAGGGTATGAAATCACATCCAATACTTTCCAAGAGAAAGAAAAATTTGAAATGTGTTTGTCATATGGGAATCCATTTGATATTTGAGAGAGAATATAGCAGAGGTCTATATCATGTTTGGAGAGTTAATTGTTTAGAGAACCTCATTACCTAGAGAGTAATAGTAATAATAACTCTAAAATACCTATAAAATAATATTCCCATTTCATAAGCATCAAGGACTAATTTTAACATTCTCATCACCATTAAAACCTTGTCAAGGAAACAACATAGGATTATGAGTGAGTGGAGCTTGAGAACTAAACACTTTGAATTATGTGTACTTTTCCCTTAACAATCTCAAGTTGACTGTAATTAACCTTATACCCTATTTTCATTCATCTCCTTTGTTATTATCAGTGAATTTTGAAAATAGAAAAATTATCCTCCATCATATTAGTATCAAATTCATTTTATCCTATAAAGGGAATAAGATTGAGAATAATTTTATAACATTAGGTAAAGTAAAAATTTAAAGAATAAGAATAATACAATGAGTTGGAGAAGGAAGAAAGAAGAATTATAGGAAGGTTGTGACGAAGAAATAATCCCTAAAGAGAAACAATAAATTAAGGATTCAAGAAAGATAAAGATTTGTAAAAATTCCTAAAGAAAGAGGGAAAATGTAATTTGAAAACCTAGAAAGGAGAAGAAGGACCTAGGGAAATCTCACTGTAGCTTATTGAACATAGCTCATCAAAGCTCAAGGATAGATCCAAGGTAGAAAATATTTAGAAGAATGTCTCAAAATACCAATTAGATATATTTGGTGAGGCATAACAAATGGAGAAATGTGTAAAAGACTTGATAACGCATATCGAGGCATGAAAAAGAGAAAAAGGAAGAGAATGTCTTATGAAGAAGATAGAGAAAAGAAAGGGGAATGAAGGGATTAGTTGAGAGAGGAAGATGCATGAAGGGGGACATAATGAAGAGAGAGATGGTTATTATAGAATAAGAGATAGTTTAACTTAAGGGAATTTTGGAAAAATTGAGGATCATAATAGATAGAAGGAGATATATGCTTTGGAAGAGAGGAAAATATTTATTTTAGAGCTCAAGAAGATATTTTAATGGCCTATAAATATGCTCACGTAAAAAAGAAGATTCACCCCTAAAGGAGAGGAGAGGAGAGAAAAGTTTTCATGCAAACAACTTAATAATGAGGTAGAAAAGCTCTCATATGAAGAGATCAAGTAGGATTTACGGATTAAAAGGAAGTAAAGGTGGTAAACATCTCAAGAGGACCAAAATACTCATTGAGGATGATATAATAGTATAATTTTTCTATCCGGAAGAGGGAAATTTATTAGGAGAAGAATAATACGACACTACAAAGGAAGAATGTTTCATTGGAATCATGGGAGAAAAATATTACAAAAAGAAGAAGAGTTATTACAAGAAACACTTGAAGATGAAAAATGGCCTCATGATTTTACTTATAACCTTTTGTTTAATTATGTGAATGTATTTTTACCATATATTGAGATGAGGGAGTTATAGGAAGTATCTTAATCAAAAAATTAATTGGTCCATTATTTAGGCTCGTTGAATGAAGATGTAAAAATAGAAAACATAATGAAGTGTATGTGGAGCTCAATCAAATGGAAAATATTAGGAATGAAGAAGATTCAAACATCCTCAGTTGAAAGGACCAAGAAGTTAGAAGACAAGAAATCAAAAAATGATGAGAAAACATTAAAGGTAAAACATTTGGAGAAAGAACGAGATGAGTACTTAAGATGGTATTTCAAAACATAACTAAAGAAGAAATACAATGTGAAAGAATGCATGAAGTGTCACATGATTAAGAAAAATTCAAGGATAAGGGAATGGCACAACTCATAGTGCCTAATGAATATGAATAAATTATATTTAAGGGATTTAGGTCTAATAATGCGCTTGAAATATGTATGACTGAAGAATAATATGAGGAGGATGAATCACTTGTAGGAAACATGAAGTTATATGAAAATTCATATGAACCATTGGTGGGTACAAGAAGGGGAGGTGGCACTAAAGTTGAGCCACTAAATTCCTAGAGCATGAAGAATGGAGAAAAAGTTAGATGAATGAGAGTGATGAAGAATAATTGATATGGCAGTTAATCATGAAAGGCCTAGAGTCATTAGAAATCTTAGGAGGTGAATAATATATTAGAGAGGAAGAAGCTAAGATATTATACCTCTTAAGATAATAATATGAACAGCTTTGAAGTACATGTGTTTTTCCCTTGACATTCTCAATCTGACTATAGCTAACCTTATGTTAGGTTGTGGAGCCTGTTTTCATGTGTGAAAGTGTTGAAGACTGTACACTAAGAGTACTATACACTTTTCATATGGGCGGTATTTTGACCCATAGGTTTATGGGACAGTTTTTACCCATGGTTTTGATACCCATGGTTTTGTAAAACTACTTAAGTAGTTGTCTATTTATATGGTTTTATGTATATGATAGAAGTATGAAAAACATTGCAGATGTGCTTTGAATTTGGGTGTGAATTCTGTAGAGTTTGTTGAGCATAGCTCCAAACATATCTAGGTATTGTATTGAGAGAGTGGTGGTTTATAATAAAATCGAGCAATTGATTCTTTGTGGACGTAGCCAAAATTGGGTGAACCATGTTAAATACTATCTCTTTATGTTGTGTTATTTTATTCTACACTTTTATTTGAGATCTGTAATAATTTTCTGCATATTAGTTTCTACTGTTGCGATTATGTGAGGGATTATTCCACATATTTTATCCCTTATTTCCTAACAATTAGTGTCAGAGCCTGGTTTTGGTTTTCTGAAGTGTTGAATCGTAGGGAAAGTTTTATCTTGAGTGGGAGATATGGAAGATGATGGAAGAT
Organism: Taxus wallichiana var. yunnanensis; assembly: GCA_018340775.1. Lineage (NCBI taxonomy): Eukaryota > Viridiplantae > Streptophyta > Pinopsida > Cupressales > Taxaceae > Taxus > Taxus wallichiana. The sequence continues at coordinate 197,321,935 of CM031243.1, read as the reverse complement.
CTAGGGTTGATAAATTCAACAGGTAGAATTTCAGTCTTTGGAAAATGTAGATGGAAGATTACCTTTATCAGAAGGATCTTTATACTTTGTTGTCGAGAAGGTGAACAAAACCTTGAGCATGACAGAGATGCAGAATGGGATTTGCTACATAGGAAGGCACTGGGACAATCGTCCGTGTCTTGTATCTTTGGTATTATTTAATGTTTCAAAGGAAAAGACTACAAAATAACTGATGGATGCATTAGGGAAGTTGTATGAAAAACCCTCTTCCTCTAATAAGATATTTTTAATGAAAAATTTGTTTAATATGAAGATGTTTGAGAATGGTTCAGTAGCATATCATCTAAATGATTTTAATACGGTTGTAAATATGCTAGCTTTGGTTACAATATAATTTGATGAAGAAGTTAGGGATTTATTAGTTCTGTGCTCTTTACCTGAGAGTTGGAATAGCTTGGTAATGGCGGTAAGAAACTTGGTTCCAGCTAACTCAAAGTTGAAGTTTGAGGATGTTGTAGGGGTGATTCTAAGTGAGGAAATGTGAAGAAAAAGATCTGGTGAATCTTCTACTTTAGGGAATGCTTTGACAATGGAAACTAGAGGGAGACAGAAGAATAGAGGAAGCCATGGAAAATCAAAGGATCGAGGCAAGGTCAAAATCCAAAAGCAAGATAGTATGTTGGCACTATGGAAAGTCTGGGCATGCAAAGAAGGACTGTTGGGAGCTTCAGGACAAGAAGAAACAATAGGAAGAAAACAAAGAGGAAAATGTGGCAACGGTAATGTATGTCAAGATGCTTTGATTCTTTCTTTGCATAATATTACTGAATCTTGGGTTTTAGATTCGGGGCTTCTTTCCATGCTTCTCCACATATGCATTATTTTTTTGATTATGTTCAAGGATATTTTGGGCATGTTTTTCTTGGTGATGATGAGCCTTGCAGCATAGTTGGAAAAGGTTTTATTCAGGTTAAGATGCAAAATGGGAATACATGGCTATTGAAGGATGTTAGACATGTGCCTACATTAAGATGAAATTTGATATCGGCAGGGTAGTTGGGAAGTGATGGTTGTACTATGATATTTACAATGGACTCTTGGAAGGTTACCAAGGGTGCTCTTGTGGTGGCAAGAGGTAAGAAGGTTGGAACCTTGTATTTAACCACTTATAGCACTAATTTTTGTAATCTTGTGACTTCAGAAGTAGATACAACATTGCGGCACTATAGGATCGGTCATATGAGCCATAAGGGTGTGAAGATCATAAAGAAGGATTTTCCTGGATATACGAAATAGTTTTGGAGTTCTGTGAGGACTGCATATATGGGGGAAAAGTGAGTAAGGTTTCTCAAGGTTGAACCTACAAAGAAAGAGAGTAAGTTAGAGCTGGTGCATTCTGATGTGTGGGGGCTAGCTTAGGTATCATCTCTTGGGGTTCAAGTTATTATGTTACTTTTATTGATGATGCAACAAGGAAAGTTTGGGTTTATTGTATTAGAAACAAATTTGATGTATTTGACACTTTTGTTAAATGGAAAGCCTTGGTAGAGAATGAAATAGGTCTTAAGCTAAAATGTCTCAGGTCAAATAATGGAGGGGAGTATTGTAGCAATAAATTTGATGATTATTGTTCTAAGAATGGAATCTGCAGGAAAAATATGGTTCCAAGAACTCCATGCAGCAGAATGGGGTGTCAGAAAGTATGAACAGAACAATAATGGAACATGCTAGGAGCATGAGGTTACATGTAGGACTCATGCCTCTTTCTTTTTGGGCGAGATGGTGAGCACAAATTGTGTACTTGATAAATAGATGACCTTTAAGTTCCTTGGATAGAGACATACCTAAGGAGGCTTGGTATGGTAAGAAAGTTGATTATTCATTTCTTAGAGTCTTTTAATGTTAGGTGTTTATTCATATAAACAAGGATGATAGGACCAAGCTAGAGGCTAAATCGAGAAAAATGTACCTTCATTGGTTATGGTGGTGATGACTCGGATATAAATGTTGGAGTATTAAAGACAAGAAAATCATTTGATCTAGGGATGTGGTCTTTAATGAGAAAGTCATGTATAAGTAGTAGTTGCAGGAAAATAGGAAGAATCCAAGAAAGAATATGCAGCGGTAGAGGATCTTCCGGATGGGAAAGTGACACATGAATCAGTTCAGGAACCCCCTCAACAGAACCCCAAACTCCTATATTGAGGAGGTCTTCTAGGGTAAGAAGAGAACCTGAACATTTTTCTCCTTCTCTTTATTATTTATTACTCACTGATAGTGGAGAGATAGAGAGCTTTGATGAAGCAATTCAGGTAGATGCTAGGAAGAAGTGGGAGAAGCGCCATGGATGAGGAGCATCGGGCTCTCATAGAGAACCGACATGGGATTTGGTAAAGCTACCCAAGGAAAAATAGCATTACGAAAAAAATGTGTTCGAGTGAAAGAGGAATAAGGAGGCAATAAAAGATACAAGGCCCGGTTGGTGGTCAAGGGGTTTGCATAGAAAAAAGGTATAGATTTTGATGAGATTTTTTATCCTAGTAGTAAAAATTACTTCTATTAGAACTATTCTAGGAATAGTTGCAATAGAAAGAATTGCACTTAGAACAGCTTGATGTAAAGACTCCATTTCTCCATGGTGATTTGGAGGAGGAACTATATATGCAGAAGCTAGAGGGCTATGAGGTAAAAGGTAAAGGGAGATGGTGTGTAAATTGAAGAAGAATTTGTATGGCTTGAAACAAGCTCCACATCAATGGTATAATAAATTTGATAGCTTCATGATGGAGCAAGGTTATATTAGATGCCATTCTGACCATTGCATGTATACAAATAAATTTGAGGATGGTAGTTATATTATCCTTTTTCGTATGTAAATGACATGTTGGTTGTAGGTAAAAACATGCAAGAAATAAAAGTACTCAAGAAGCAACTAAGTGAATCCTTTGCTATGAAGGATTTGGGGGCAGCCAAACAAATCCTTGGTATGAGGATATCTCAGGATAGGAAGGAATGGAAGTTGACTTTATCTTAGGAAGAGTACATTAAGAAGGTCTTAGAGAGGTTTAATATGTAGGATGCTAAACCGGTTGGGACTCCTTTGGCAAGCCATTTCAAGTTATCAAAGGAACAATGTCCTAAGATAGAGTAGGAGAGAAACCAGATGTCCAAGGTACCTTACTCATTAGTGGTTGGTAGTTTGATGTATGCCATGGTGTGCACTAGGCCTAATATTGCCCATGTAGTGGGAGCGGTGAGTAGATTTATGAGTGATCTAGGTAGAGATCACTGACAGTAATAAAGTGGATCCTTCGGTATTTGAGAGGGACCATGGGGACAATTTTGTGCTACAGTGGATTAAACACCACTTTGTGTGGTTATGTAGATTCAAATATGGCTAGAGATGTAGACAGGAGGAGCACAACAGGTTATGTTTACACTATAGGTGGAACAACAGTAAGTTGGATTTCACGACTACATAAGTTGGTGGCTTTGTCAACCACAGAGGCTGAGTATGTTGTTTCCACAGAGGCAAGTGAGGAAATGATTTGGTTACATAAATTACTTGAGGAGTTGAGGCATAAGCAGGAGGAAGGAAAGTTACATAGTGATAGTCAAAGTGCTATACACCTAGCTAAGAACTCTGCTTTTCACTCTAGGACGAAGCATATAGAGTTAAGGTACCATTTCATCAGACAACTTTGGAGGAAGAGAAGTTGAAGCTGAGAAGATTCATACCAGTCAAAATCCTATAGACATGATGACCAAGGTGGTCACAAGGGAAAAAATGAAGTTGTGTTTAAAATTGGTTGGTCTTCACAGAAACTAGTGAAGGGTTGAGAAGCTTGCTCAGAGGAAAACTAGTCTCCAAGTGGGAGATTGTTAGGTTGTGGAGCCTGTTTTCATGCGTGAAAATGTTGAATATTGTACACTAAGATTACCGTACATTTTTCATGTATCCTCACCGGGGTTCGGGGGTTGGCCAGCCCTGCAAGCAGGGGTCTCAGGGCCGACAACCCCAGTAGCAAGGGTTTGAGGTCTGAAATTTGTTTTGGGCCTTAAAACGTGCCCAATATATCGGGAAACATGATTTTCTCATATGGGTGATATTTTGACCCATAGGTTTATGGGATAGTTTTTGCCCATGGTTTTGATACCCACAGTTTTGTAAAACTACTTAAGCAGTTGTCTATTTATATGGTTTTATGCATATGATAGAAGTATGAAAAACATTGCAGATGTGCTTTGAATTTAGGTGTGAATTCTGTAGAGTTTGTTGAGCATAGCTCCAAACAGATCTAGGTATTGTATTGAGAGAGTGGTGGCTTGTAATAAAATTTGAGCAAGTGATTCTTTGTGGATGTAGCCCAAATTGGGTGAACCACGTTAAATACTGTCTCTTTGTGTTGTGTTATTTTATTCTGCACTTTTATTTGAGATCTGTAATAATTTTTTGCATATTAGTTTCTACTGTTGCGATTCTATGAGGGATTATTCCACATATTTTATCCCTTATTTCCTAACACCTTATACCATGTTTTCATTCATTTCCTTTGTTTTTATCATTTGAAGGTTAAACCAATAATAATTATCCTCCATCAAAAAGTTAAAAGAAAGGAATGTGTCATGATGCCAAGAATAAATTTTAATGTAAAGGCCAAGAATATCTTTTCTATCATAAACATATTCTTTAAAATATAGTATCCATACTTTGTGGTGCATGGAGAAGAATGGATTTTTTCCTTTATTTTTATCATTTGAAGGTTAAAGAAAGAATAATTATCCTCCATCAAAAAGTGGAAATAAATTCATGTGTCATGATGCTAAGATGAAATTTGAATGCAAAGGCCAAGAATATCATTTCTCTTATAAAAATATTCTTTAAAACATAGTATCCATAATTTGTGGTGCACAGAGAGAAGAATGGAAATCCATAGTGACAATATTTAAAATCAATGATGTTAATCATCACACACTAGGAATGGAGGTGACATCTACCAAGGTCAACATGAAAAATACTAACCAGAAGACCAATAATGGTGTGATCATATTTGATGATAGTGTCAAACATGTGTTAGACTAGGTAATGGTATTATAACTATTTGAGTTGTCATAATTTGGAAATCCCATAGAATTAATTAAATTCCTTATTTTTGCATTCATGGGGAATATATATAATTCATTAGGTGAAGTTTGAATGACCATCCCTAAATAGAAAAAACATAATTCATTGGAGGTGTAGTTTTATACCATTGAAAATTTCAAGAAAGAAAAATTACTTCAAGGCATTGAATAACTGGATAGGAAAATAATAGCCAAAATAATAAGATCAATAAATTCCTCAAAAAATTTCAAAATAAAAAATTCAAAGTGGATAAAATTCTTGACAAGACCAATACATAGGTAAGAAAGGCCATACAATTGATGTATGTTGAGGTACAATATCTAAAGAAATTTGTTAAAGCCTTAAAGTATGTAATTTTATGGCTCAAAAGCTTAGGAAACTTATGCAGAAGGTGTTACATAATCAAAAGGGGTGTGAGGATTTATTTAAACAAGATTCCCCATAATTTTTTGAATATTTTTACAAGGGTTAACTAGAGGGCATGAAACTAGGCTAGTGTGGAGTAAAGTTGGGCCCCAATTTTTGCACTCGAATTAAAAGAAATTTTGGATAAGTAATTCTCCCATAATGCATAAGGAACTTTGGTTTTGGTGTGGGCACACCATTTTTATGATGTCATTTTTGTTGGCATACATATTCATTATTGTGAAGGAGGCCTAAAACCCATGCACACAAGGACCAAAGGTTGGATCATAAGATATTAAGATATTTTATAAGATCTTTTACATGTGAGTGATTTAGGTCATACTCAACAAGGTATATTCATATTAACTTATTTTGGAACTATAAATAAGGGTAGGATAAGGAAAATATAACTGCATTTTTAGGATGCATACTTGTCAAATTATATATCATTGGTCCATTACAACAAGGAAGAGAGAATTCATTACAAAGCACATTGATCACACAATAGTGAGACAAAAGTAGTACATCAATGGAGAATTAATCCTGGGATTTAGAACCTCCACATAGTGTAAAAAGGATTGGTAGTGGAACTATTTTTAAATGCATGTCACCCTCTTTATTTATAAGAATACTTTATAAACATGAAATAAAGGCTAAAGTGATTAATCTTGAATGACAAAAGGAAAGACCCCATAAATATAAATATCCCTAATATTTTTTGTTTAAAGTTTTTTCAAGGTGGATATCATTATTTGGTGTTGTATTATGATTTTTTTGTATGTGAATGATAATTTCCTAGCTTCTAGTAAAATGATTTCCTTTGATATATGAGGACAAGGATATCAATGTAATGGTATTAAGTATATTGAACGACATTGGGACAATATACCAACTAATAAAATTATTATTATGACCATTATATATATATATAAAATGTGTGTGTGTGTATTTTAATTCATTGAGTTAATACTACTGTAATGTGTTTCCACACATTAATATTACTACTCTCATTGATATAAGTCATTTCTGAATGAGTGAACTCCTGAAATCACACCAAGTAGAATTTGGTAGAAACTCATCATTTATGCCAAACCCGACATGGATCATTCCTTTCCTTTTTCCTCTGGTGAGCACATCAAGAACATGTTTGGCATGATACATAAGAATGTGGACACGGTAATACCTTACAACACATAGCAATAGGAATAATCACACACATAAGCCTAAGATAGAGGGTAAAAATTAAATTTTCAAAAGTTACTACAAGATAATTGAGTTTTGATGACCTTGGAGTGGAGGATATGTTGATAGAATATTAGAAGCCTCTTTCCCTTCTTATTATATTAATTATGCATATTAAATGGATGATTCAAAGCAGAGATGTCAAATGTTTTCTATAATAGATAATGATGGATAATAGGAGTCATGAATACCTAATTAGATTATCACCACATCCTTAACAAGTTTTTAAATGTATTCCCTAGTGATTTATCAACTATGACTCCATAAAGATAGATTATTTTTCATATAGATTTAATACCCAAAGTAGATCCTATTTCAAAATAATCATACAAGATGACTACTACTGGAGCTTTGTGCACTCAAGGTATAACTATAAGGTCTTGTTTGGAAAGGCCTTATATATCCTAGTATGTCCTCTTCGAGTAAACCCATTATACTTGTTAAAAAGAAGGATGGATCATTAGGGTTTGTTTACTAATTACCAATATCTTAATAAGGCGATGGTAAAGAATTTTAATCCCCATCTTAGGATTGATGGCATTTTTATCAAATGCATGGTGTCACTAGTTTTTCAAAAAATGATCTGAAATAAAACTACCCTTAATAGAGGATTTTTGAGGTAGATATTCACAAGCCTGATATTCATAAAATTTATGGCCACTATAAGTTCACATTAGTACCCTTCGAGCTAAAAAATGCCTTAGAATTCTTTATGAATTTGATGAATGGATTTTTTATTACCTTTTGATAAAAAAATTTACTCGTGATCCGTGATGATATTTTTTTTTATGGATACTAGAGGAACATGAATATCACCTTTAACAAGTAATTCAGTGTTTGAGAGAGTGTCATTTGTATAGGAACTTATCCAAATGTTCCTTATTTTAGAGTGAGGTGCAATATTTGGGACACAACATTTCAGGAGAGGGTATCATTGTATATCCCTTAAACATTAGAGTATTCATTGATTGACATGCACTCACCAATTTCAATATGGTGGTTATTTTCATTGAATTAGTAGGGTAATACTATAGGTCTATTCAATTTTTCTCTTGGATTTCTAACCCCATCACTTATATATAATGAAATGGAAAGAAGTTTGAGTAGATATAATAGTGGGGAAACCTTATAGAAAACTCAAGGAATACCTTACCACCATACTAGCCCTTGCATTCCCAAAATCATACAAAGAGTTTACTATTTGCTTATATGCTTCATTACCAAGCTTATGCATTTTAATCATGCAGGGAGGTCATGTGATAGATTTTGAATCATTTAATCTCAAGGATTATGATCTAAATTATCCCACTCATTATCTTGAATTTTTTTCATTGTTTATGCTCTAGTTATTTGGAATCACTTCCTTTTAGGAATGAGATTCATTTTAAGAACTAGTAATTTGAGCCTCTATCATATCTTCACCCACTCAAATCTTAACACTCAATAACGGTGTTGATTGGATCTCATCTGTAAGTATGATATGGTTATAAAGCACATGAAAGGAAAATAAAAAATATGTAGTTTATTCCTTGAGTCATATGTGACATAGAGTTATGGATTTGACTCTTCATATTGATTTGAGAAGTCAACTCTTGAAGAAACTAATTAAGGATATGTTATATTTGGTAATCAAGAGAGAGATGCGGGTGCAATATATTTTAAAAGGAAAGTTTTTAGTGTACACTTTAGAGATATATGGACTTCAAAGAAGCCAACGACACATTTATGTTTCTAAAGAGAGAAATATTCATTAAGTTATCTTTTTTGAAGCTTGTTGTGTACCCTAGTCAACCCACCCAAGTGTGAAGCGAGATGCACACTAAGTTTTGATTGTGTACCATTGGGTTGGTTTTTAACATGACATTACAAGGTTCATGGAATGTAATTTAGAGTTTTTACATGGTAAATCTCATGCATTGAAACCTATATGGTCTTCTTTACCTGCATGTCATCCTAAAATAGAAATGGGACATAATTTCAATGGATTTAATTGTTTTCCTCCCTACCTCAACATAGTACAATGATGTGATTATGGTCACCATATAAAAATTAACTAAGGTAGCACATTTCTCTCTAGTCAAAAACCATGTATATATTTAGAGATAAAAATAAAGTTTACATTACCAAAATAGTAAGGTTACACAATATTCTATGTAAGATTATTTCTGATCATGACCCATTATACAAATCTAATTTATGCACAATCTTATAGGAAGCATTACGCGCTTAGCTCAAATTTAGCACCATATACCACTAGAGATGGATTATCAGACCGAGTGGATAAATCAATTAGTAGAGGACATATTTTACATGTACATTATGGATCATAAATCATGTTGGGATAATTATCTATATTTATTAGATTTTTCCTATAAAAATAGTTACCACAGCTTTATTGATATGTCACCTTTCAAGGCATTTATGGTCATGAATGTAGGACTCCTTTGAGTTGGGATTAGATTGAGGATAGATTTTTAATAGGGTTTGTAATGTTTCTATGTTGTAGGACATGGAGAGAAAAGTATTAGTTATTATAAAACACCTTCAATAGGCACATGATATGGAGAAAACGTATGTGGATTCCCACCAAATTGATCATGGTTTTGAAGTTGGTACAAAATTATTCTTGAGGGTCGAACCTCATAAGATCCTAATTCATTAAATAAAGTGTTTGAAGATATCACTTGTTATAATGTATAATCTTTAGGGGTACACTCCTTGTGAGTCCCATTTCATAAAAAAAAATTCCTAAGGTTTAATTTATAAAAATATATAACCATCCTATAAACTAAATTTAACTTATTAAAGATAAGATAAACCAACTAATTATTGGTTGAAAGGTGAAATAGTTCAACCTTCTCAGGTCTAATCATTCACCATGTTTAAAATACCTTGTGGACCCTTGTGGGAAACAATTTATATATTAGAGAACTAATTGAGTTGTACTAAAGAAGTGAGAAGGAGGGGATGTATTGTATTGTTCAAGTTAATAAGGAATTATGAGATGGAGTTTTCTTGGGATAAGATTTAGATTAAAGAACTCATTCCAAAATTCTACACTTTTCTTTTCCTATAAATTCAAAATAAGGTTTCAACAAAGGGAAAACTTAGTCAAACGTGGAAAAGTGCTTCCAAACATGTGTGTTATGTGTAAGGAGGATGAGAAAATTTCCATTCATATCTTCATACATTGTCCTTTTTCTACCAAAGTATAGGTAAATATTCTTGATACTTTTAGGGTAAAGTGGGTCATTCCTTCATCCTTTGTGAAACATTGGAATTACTAGAGGTCCCCTTTCAAACACTATCTCATTAGAATATTGTTCCTCATACCATATAGGCTATCTAGAAAGAAAGGAATATAATAATATTTGAAGGAATCAACAACTTGGTGATCCATGAGATTAGAAAAGAATATGATGACATCAAAGAGAACCCTTCCCTTTTCAAGCCTCCCAAAAAGTAGAAAATGAATGAAAATGAATTTGTGCTTGTTTCTAGGTGGAACATATTGGATGAAGATGTCTAATCAAGGAGAGGTGATCAAAATAATATAAAGGAAATCATATGGAAACTTCCCTCTCCTAGTTATGTCAAAGTCAACTTTGATGGGCCTTTAATGAAAACCTCGATAAAGCAGGTGGTGGAGGTGCCCTCAAAGATAGTTTTAGCAATTTGATTGCATATTTTATTGGTAGCATGGGTATTCAATATAATCATCATATTAAAGACTTATAAAATTTATGAGGAATCCAATTGGTCAAGTATTTGAGCATTTACCATATTTTTGTGGAAGGAGATTATCTCAACATTGTGAATTTTTGTTGAACGAAATCCCTCCAGTTGGTCCATAAGTAATATTATTGAGGAATCCATTCATATTGTTCAATCATTCAATGGTCTTCAAATTCAACACATGTATAGAGAAGGAAATCAAATTGTGGATCTTTTCACCAACCTAGGGGTGGAATTATCCATCTTAACAAAGTAGATTGGGAAGGATAATATCCCTAAGGTAATACTCTTTAAAATAAAGAATAAAATGGCTCTAATAAATTATCCCTCTAAGTATTATTAGCACTTGGAGTAGTATAATGAGAAAATTTATTAGTCCCAAGGTATGCATGTTTTGGAGTAATCATTCATATACTAGGTTATACACTCACATTAATGATCTAATCCCCCTTCAAATAGGTGTGAGAGATCCTTTTTATTTTTTCTTGGCTTTCCCCTATCAACACTTTCAAAATTTGTAGTGTGAAGAAGCATAAGGATTGGAGGGGAGAGATATGTGGAGATCATTGTAGGGTGGAACCTACTATGAATAAGGATTGGAAGGAAGATATTGAGATATGGAGAATTCTTTGGCTGGGAGGAGGCTTCACTAATTTCATTAATATGATTTTTGAGTGTGACCCCAGCATATCAACTAATTTTACAAAATAAATGGAAAGACATAATAGTTCGCATCAAGGGTTGTTCTATTGACATCACGGAGGATCTTATCACTATGGTCATTGTAGTCAACATGCATGGGCTCAAGTTTCATAAAAGAAAATGTGATAAGGAAAATGATGAAATTAAATTCTTATAGTCATGTGAAAAAATAATTCCCCTTCACAATGGGTATCTCGGAGACTCCATCATTAAGCCATATAACAAGGTGGAAATAATTATTATGAAATACATTACACTAGATGAAAGATTCCAGATTGTTCAAAGTTTCTACTTTGTCCTTCTCAACCATTTTAAATAAAAATTCATGGTAAGCATTACATTGTACATCTTATTGTCTTTAGGTATCTCCATTAAAGGCATGTAATGGGGAAAGAAAACAGTTCCCCTACATCAGTTTGTCATCATGATTTTATACAACCATGTGACTATTGTGGAACCTAAGCCTTTTATAGGTCATACACATGATCCTAAACTCATCCGTGGTAATAATCAGTCTTCCCATCAAACCTAAGATTATACCTTTAGAGGATATTTTATTCCATATGGTTCTTAGGATTCATGTATATAAAAGAAATAAAAATATGGATGAAATAGGGGATGAGAGACATCTTCATGCGATAAACAATAGAGAGAGACAACTTGAGGTGAGAAAAAAGCTGAGAGATAGTTCCCTAGATTCTTATTTCTATCGCAAGGACCTTGAAAAAATCAATTAGGGTAGAAAGGATAATTTCATACAAAATGGGCTAGAGTTATAGAAGGATGAGGAACTATCTCAAGTCATGAAAGATATCCTTAGGGGCCCTAAGATATCTTGTATCCAACCAATAGCAAAGTATTGGTTGATATAAAGAAAAATATTGAGGAGGATAACAAACTTCTTCTCTAGAATATGAGAGGCATGACTACCTTCAACAAACTAGTTGTGGACAATAACATTGTGTAGGCTAGAATTCTCAATATACTCCTTACATCTCAGTAAGGTTCTCTCCACACATTGACTAAGAAAAAATCTAGAGTAGTAGAAAAGGTTTAGATAAATGGAAGCCGGAAGATATGAAGGCTAATATGTTGTAAGACCTAACTCAACTATGATTAGAATGGAGGATATTTTATCTTAATTGATATCTCCCTTATTTTTTGTTTTTTAGTTGTCTTCTTGTTTCTTGGATACTTTTTTGTGCAGCTTGGTTATATTTTGCCACATTTTGTTTTGTATCTTCTAATTGTTTTATCTCGGATTTTAGACCCTTTTTTATATCGGGGTAGGGACCACGCCAAAAAAATCCCCTTTACCAATATATAACAAAAGGAGGATGTACCATTGGTTTGTATAAAAAAATCCTCAAATTATTTATTAATAAAGGATAGTGAAATTTTACCACCTTGTAAAGGTTTTCTCATGTAAAATCTTTGTCGATTAGTATTTTATATAAAATTATATTTACAACTCCTATATTTCTACAATTGTATGCTAGAATGTGTGTGTGTGTGTGTGTGTGTGTGTGTGTGTGTGTGTGTGTGTGTGTGTGTGTGTCTTGTATATATTTAGTTTCTTTGACATGGTATCGAGCTTACATATTTTTAGCATTGTGCGAGTTGTTTGTGGAATTAAAATTTTTACTATACAATTTTTGTAGGCCTAGTTACAAGAAAATGAAATCTATATTGAACAATAAATTTAGACAACCCCATGAACTAAACCTCACATTTATTTGAAGAAAATAATTAAAAAAGTTATAAAAATATTATTATGGTGGTCTCAAAAATATATAATAAAAAAATCACCTTTATATTTTCAAAGCTAAGATCCCAATCATAAAATTTTCAAGAAAATGTGCTCTCATGTATATATCATATGCATTAGAATTATTTGAAAGAAAAACTAGATTTATTATTTGGATTGTAATCTATCTAGATTTCTATATTGTCGTTGAGACTTTGAATAGTGGAAACACTCTCAATTTCCAAGTTTGATTCAAATAATTATCGCGGTGCAACTCAACGGCCAAAAATTCCTCCACCTCAATCAGATATTATGAAATGTATGCTCTATCACCATTCACGAAATCACCTCACCTTATTCAATGGCTCTGAATTCTCATTCTCATTTATCTTTGAATTTATTTATTTATCTTTCTTTTTAATATTGACCTTTATTCATAACTCGTACTTCCTTATTTTTAGGGCAACATGGTAGTTATAATCATATTCCCATCAATCTCCACACAACCTCCTTCAATTATGGAGGTTGATAATTTTGTGAATTTTCAATATACACCTAGTTCCATTTTCATCAAGCTTGGATCACAATAAAACTTTAACTTACATTTCTATGTCAAAACTTCATTAGATATTAGTATGCTCTTTTTAGGGAGAGGACACATTAATTAAATTATTTAGTTGTGGTAATATATGATTATCAATTAATACTTCAACACAAATAATATGTCCCGTGTCATTAATGTAACTTGCATTTCATCAGTTCAAAAATATCACCTCTAGAAATATGAGCATATATTTCATGTAGCTAATGTGAAAGAGTTTAGAAATGAAAAAATTATGTCATGTATCAAGTATATGAATGTTACTAGTATGTGTTATATTTAACAACATAACCATCCATTTATACCATATTTCACATATCTTTAAATCTATCTAAGAGATGTATTCAAGATAGACCAAAATCTATTAAGTAACGTAACTTCAAGTCAATCTCAATAAAATATAAGATACATAATTGTTCCTTTAAAGAGCCTTGTTTTTTCAATCATTTCAGGAGAAATGCCAAAGTTTTCTTTCCTCATTTCCTTTTCAACTCCCTAGAACATTCTATCTTGGAGGTTCATAAGCATTCTAGGGCCCTTCCCCTACATCAGGGTATCATCTTTCGCTTCATCAACATAGCCTCCTCCAAACCCCTCACATCTCTCATAACCCTACCCCTACCCCTAACCCCTCCATCAATAGTATATGCCTATTATTTCCAACCCAATGGGGTAAAGGAAATTCCATTCAAATAACCCCTTTTACTCCCCCAATCCCCTTCCCCACCAAAGAGGATTATTTGTAGTAGCAAAAATCAAGATCTTGAAGTTGTTCAAGATTTTTGTCTTTGAGGGAGGCTAAGAAAGGATATTTGGAAAAGATAATTGAAGATATGGAGAAGGAAATTAGAGATTTGAAGGGTGAGGTGAGACAATTATCTAAGAAAGAAGGGAAAAGGAAATTGGATGAGAGACCTGGCCTAGAAGACAACTAGATTGATGAGATTTACAAGAAGCTTCATTCCTTAGATACCATGATTCTTTAGGTAAGATACATTTAAGATGATACTATTTCAGAATTCAAAGTAGTAATGAACTTTCTGGAAACACAAGTTAAAAATGTTTGTATGTTGAGCAACATTTCTAAGAATATTTGGAAGGATGGGCCAACTCAAGACCAAGTTTTTAGCTAGGTGGATAAGACTGATCCTTCATAGGTTACATCATTGGAGATGAAGAATACTATTGAAAAGACCTTCAAGTGAAGTGGATATCATTGTATCAATTTTTGGTGCATGATCCTGCTATATAGTTATTGTTTTATCATTGTTATTTTGTTGTTTATACTCTATTTTTTGTTGATAGTGGTAATTTTATTGGCAGATTATTTTTTTTCTATTGGGATCTATTGTAATATCCTAATTTTGATCACTTTTTTATCTGGCACTATTGTAATATCCAGCTTCTAAGCCTTTTTGTACAAGGGTATAGTCCCTTTAAAAAAACTATTTACCAATAATAATAAAATTCAATCGCAATAAAATATTGAGATCCTCTATCAAATAAGTTTTCAATAGATTGTAGTAGTTATTAATTTTATTTAGTGCCTCATATGTTATACAATAGAAAAAATCATTATCTTTATATCTCTTTCTTACACTCAACTCCCATGTAATAATGAGGAGTATAATCTAAAATATTACATATGAAGTTAGTATATTAGTAAAATCTTCAATCATAGCTAAAATTCTTTGATCGATTGATTATTCAATGAAATAAATCATTTTCAGTAAATATAGGGCACTACATATATACTTATAAATAAATATTATGGAAGAGAAAAAATAAATTTAGATGAAATAGTTTATTTGTAAAAAATGATTGTTTAGTGTTATTTTAATTCCAATATTAAGGAAGTTCAAAATAAATATCTATTATATCTTAAAGTTTTTTGGTAAGGGAAACACAACTTTTCAATGTTGTTAAAAATATGTGATCATGTTCAATAAGATGTTGATTAATTATGTTTCAAACTTGGTATTGTTAAGAAATAATTTTTATCTTATCTTTGGGTTGATTACTCTACATACACTTCATAGGAAGGGGAAGTTCTAAATTCCATGCACAAATTTTCATCCTATCTAGCAATAGCCCACTATCTTGGCATCATTAGTGCAAGGGAAACCCAAGGACACTATTTCACACACAAGAACATAGAACTACATGGAGTTATAGATGTAGTACAGTGTTCGGTTATAATTTCACTATGATGGGTGACTTTCGGGTCAATCGACTCCTCGTTTTACATCTTTTCTTTGTTATATTTGACGTGTTTTTGTTTTTGTAGGATATCATTTGTTTTTTAAGTTACCAAAGAATTTTTGATCATCCAGAACATATGGGAAACCAAAAGCAAAGGATAGGAAAAATCTAGTGACACAAGAAAGAATAGATTATGACACTTTATGTAGTCACAGACACCTACATAAGGTCTCTAACACCCTACCACCCTCATCCTAACCCGAGACCCATGTCTCGTCCATTCGTAAGTTCTAAATTTTATAGTGAGAATTTCTAGAACTCTTCCCAGCCTTTTCATCAGTTGTTCCAATTCACATTTTCTTTGACATAAGTGAAAATTAGATACGTTCCTGTCTCTCTCATTTGATTACACGATTGCATCTCTAGAGTGCATAGTATTTGTAATTTGTTGTACGTTATAATAGTAGTGGCTCTGTAATTAGATTTAATATTTATATTTTATTAATTCAATTTTAAGAATTATAATATGATTTATCTCACTCATGATCTTGAGCTAGTTTTTGTTATTCATGCTCTAATTCATTGGAATCACTTCCTTTTAGGAATTAGATTCATTTAAGAACTAATAATTTGATCATTTGTCATATCTTCACCCAATAAAATCTTAACACTCAATAATGGTGTTGATTAGATCTCATTTGTAAGTATGATATGGATATAGAGCACATGAAAGGAAAAGAAAAATTTGTAGTTGATTCCTTGAGTCATATGTGACATAGAGTAATGGATTTGACTCTTCGGATGGATTTGGGAAGTTAACTCCTAAGAAAATACTTAAGGATAGGTTATATTTGAAAATAAAGAGAGAGATGGAGGTGCAACATGTTTTAAAAGGAAATTTTATAGGGTAAAATTTAGTGATAGATGGATTGTTAAGGAACCGACGTCAAATTTATGTTCCTAAAGAGGTAAAAATTCATTAATTTATCTTTTTAAAGCCCATTGTGTACCCTATTTAACCCACCCAAGTGTGGATAATATGCACACTAAGTTACAATAGTATACCATTGGGTTGGTTTGTGATATGTAATTACAAGATTCATGGAATGTAGTTTAGAGTTTCTACATGGTAAATGACATGCATTGAAACCTATATGGTCTTCTTTACCTACATGTTGTCCCCGAATAGAAATGGGACACAATTTCAATGGATTTAATTATCGTCCCCCTACCTCATCATAGTACGATGATGCGATTATTATTACTATCCAAAAATTGGCTTAGGTAGAAAATTTCTCTCTAATCAAAAGTATATAGTTAGAGCTACAAATAGAGTTTACATTACCAAAATAGTTAGGTTACACAATATTCCATGTAAGATTATTTTTATCATGACCCAATGTACAAATCTAATTTATGCAAAATCTTATAAGAAGCATTGGGTGCTTAGATCAAATTTTGCACCACATGCCACCTAGAGATGGTTTATCAAATTGCATGGATAAATAAAGTATTGAAGGATATGTTTTACATGTACGTTATGGATCATAAATCGTGTTGGGAGAATTATCTATATTTAGTGTATTTTTCCGATGAAATAGTTAACATAGTTTTATTGATATGGCAACTTTCAAGGCATTTATGGTCACGAATGTAGAAATCCTTTAAGTTGGGATAAAATTGAGGATAAATTTTTAATAGTGTTTGTTACGTTTCTATGTTGTAGGACATGGAGAGAAAATTATTAGTTATTATAAAACACCTTGATAGGTACATGATATGGAGAAGAATTATGCGATTCCCACCCAGTTGATCATTGTGTTGAAGTTGGCACAAAATTATTCTTGAGGGTCAAACCTCATAAGATCCCAATTCATTATAGAAAGTGGTCAAATCATATATCTATGTCCCACTTGGTGGACACATATATTTTAAAATCTGACTAGTAAATACATATTTAAAAATACTATAAAAAATTTAAATAATTAGGTAAATTTTGGATTTCATACACCTTAGTATTTATAATCTCTTAAAAATACATGTTTGGTCATTTTATATGTTTTTGGTCATGTTCTACATACTTCTTCTCCATATCATGTACCTATTGAAGGTGTATTATAATAACTAATAATTTACTCTTCGTGTCCTACAACATAGAAACATATCAAACCCTGTTAAAACTCTATCCTCAATCTAATCCCAACTTCTTAGAACATTTCACTTGTTAGAATATACAAATTTTCATGGGTACAATCCTTGTGATTACCCTTTCATAAAAAAATAGTTCTTAAGGTTTAATTAATAAAAATATATAACCATCCTGTAAGTTATATTTAACTTGTTAAAGATAATATAAACTAACTAATTATTGGTTGAAAAGTGAAATATTTCAACCTTCCCATGTGTAATCATTCCCCATGTTTAAAATCCCTTGTAGGAAATCATTTAGAGATTGGAGTGATAATTGATTTGTATTGAAGAAGTGAGAAGAAGGGTATGCATTGTATGGTTCAAGTTGATAAGGAATGATGAGATGAAGTTTCCCTGGGATAACATTTAGATTAAAGATCTTGTTCCCAAATTCAACACTTTTCTTCTCCTAGAAATTTATAATAAGGTCTCAATGGTGGAAACTTTAGTCAAATGTGGAAGAGTTCTTCCAAACAGGTGTGTTATGTGTAAGGAAGATGAGGAAATTTACCCTCATCTCTTCAAACATTGTCCTTTTTCTAATGAAGTATAGGGAAATATGTTTGATACTTTGGGGGTAAAATGGGTCATTCCTTCATCCTTTGTGGAACATTAGATATACTGGAGGTCCCCTTTCAAACACTATCTCATTAGAATATTCTTGCCAATGTCCTTTCCCCATACCATATGGTCTATCTAAAAATAAAGGAATAAAAGAATAATTGAAGGAATCAACAACTCATTGAGCCATGTGATTAGAAGAGAATATGATAACATCGAGAACCCTTCCCTCTTCAAGCATCCCAAAAGTATAAATTGAAAGAAAATGAATCAAGGGTTGTTTCCATGTGGAACATATTGGTTGAATATGTCTAATCAATGATAAGTGATCGGGATTATAGAAAGGAAATCATATGGAAACTTCCCTCGCCTAGTTGGGACAAACTCAACTATGATGGGGCCTTTAATGAAAACTTAGATAGAGTAGGTGGTGAAGGTGCCCTCAAAGATAGGTCTAGGAATTTGATTGTAGATATTTTTATTAGAATGGGTATTCAATCTAATCATCATTTTTAATCCTTAGAAACTTTATGGGGAATTTAATTGTCCAAGGATTTTAGCATCTCCCATGTTTTTGTGGAAGTATATTCTCTCAACATTGTGATTTTTTGTTGAACAAAATCCCCCTAGTCGATCCATAAATAACATTATCGAGGAATATCTTGATATCTTTCAATCATTCAATGGTCTTCAAATTCAACACATGTATAGAGAAGGGAATCAAATTGTGGATCTTTTCATCAACTTAAAGGTGGAATTATCCATCTTAACCCATCACCCTAGGATAATACCTTTAAAGGATATTTTACCTCATATGGTTCTTAGTAGTCATGTAGAAAAAGAAAGAAAAATATGGATGAAATAGGGGATGAAAGACAACTTCATGTGAGAAACGATAAAGAGAGACAACTTTAGGTGAGTAAAAACCAAGAGATAGTTTCCCGAGTCTTCTTTCTATTGGCGAGGAGCTTGAAAAAAATAAACTAGGGAAGTGAGGATAACTTCATACAAAATAAGATGGAGTTACACAAGTATTTTCTTAAATGGATGAGGAAGGATCTAAAGGTCATGAAATATATCCTTAGGGGACATAAGAATAAAAATGATAGGGTTAATATTGCAAACTAACCAATAATAAAGCATGGTTGACAAAATGATAAAGCTTGAGGAGGATAACAAACTTCTTCTCCGAATATGAGAGGCATGACTACCTTCAACAAACTAGTTGTGGAAAATAGCATTGTGTAGGCTAGAATTCTCAATATACACCTCACATCTCAACAAGGGTCTCTCCATATGTTTACTTGACAAAAGAGATAGAGGTAGCAACAAAGGTTTTGAAAAGGGAAGCTGAAAGATATGAAGGCTAAGATATTGCAAGACCTAACTAAAATGTGATTAGAATGATGGAGGTTTTATCTTGATTCTATAGTTAGATATCTCCCTTGTTTGGTGTTTTTCAATTGTCTTAATGTTTCTTTTTTTGTTGTTTCTTAGATACTTTTTTTCAACTTGGTTGAATTTCACCACATTTTATTTTGTATTTCCTAATTGTTTTATTTGGTTTTGAGAACCTTTTGTTGTATCAAGGTAGATTCCCTACCGAAAAATCCCTATTTACCAACAGCTAGTAAAAATGAGGGGATGTACCATATGTTTCTATAAACGTTTTCTCAAATTATTTATTAATAAATGATAGTGAATTTTACCACCTTGTGTAGGTTTTCTCACGTAAAATTTTTGTTGATCGGTATTTTATATCAAATTAAATTTACAACTCATATATTCCTACAATTATATGTTACAATATCTATAAATATGTTGTTCTTGTATATGTTTAGTTTCTATGGCATGGTATTAGAGCTTATAGATTTTTAGCATTGTGTAGGTTGTTTGTGGAATTTCAATTTGTACTATATATATATATATATATATATATATTTTGTAGGCCTAGTTACAAGGAACTAAAATCTATATTGAAAATAAATTTATTCAACCCCATGAACTAAGCCTCGCATTTATTTGAAGCAAATTTTTCTTTAAAAAGTTATAAAAATATTATTTTTGTGGTCTCAAAAATCTACAATAAAAAAATCACCTTTATATTTCAAAGCTAAGATCCCAATCATAAAATTTTCAAGCAAATGTGCTCTCAAGTATATATCATACGCATTAGAGTTATTTAAAATAAAAACTATATTTCTTATATGGACTATAATCTATATAGATTTATATATTGTCATTGAGACTTTGAATGGTGGAAACACTCTCAATTCCCAAGTTTGATTAGAATAATTTTCATCATGAAACTCAATAGCTGAAAATTCCTCCATCTCATCAAATATTGCTAAATGTCTACTCCATCACCATTCATGAAATCACCTCACCTTATTCAATGGTTTTGAATTCTCATTCTCATTTATCTTTTACCTTTTTTATTTATCTTTCTTTTTGATATTGGCCTTTATTCATAACTACACTTCCTTATTTTTAGGGCAGCATGGTAGTGATAAGAATCTTCCGATTCTATAAAATTTGAATTTTATTAAGAATATAAGAGTACAATAACGTAATAAATGAAATGTACTAAAATGTAAATGCTAAGTAATTTATTTAGTAATTTTAATGAAATAAAATGAAATGGGAAGGTAATTACTTGAATCTAAACTTACCTCGTAGTGATCTAGGACTAAACAAGGTGATTAAATGGTAGAGCAGAGTGTTTCAATGATATTTATAAAATAGCAACAGCGGTAGATCTAGCCAAACCGGGGTGCTTGGAGAGGATATGGTGCCTTTCGATGTCTTAGTCTAAAATTTGGGCACCCTAGTCGTGAAATAGCTCATAATCGGATCCCTATATGGTGCTAGGTATTCACAATACTTCTCATTTGGTCAAGTGAATATCACACTAGTTTCGTTGATGCCACCACAAACTGCAAAAGAATAATCACCAAAGAAACCCCACACAAAGCATCAAACCCTAAAAATGTAATATTTAAATGAATGCGCCCAGACCATCCTCATCTACCAAATGGATGGAATTATGAATGAGTGATGCACTACATCCTAGACCTAATGTAGTTCTATGTGCTTGTGTGTGTAATAATGTGCCTAGGTTTCCCTAATGCTAATGACGTAAAGATATAAAATAGTAGCTAGATAAAATAAAAATTATGGATGGAATAGAATGAATAATCCCCTTCATATGCAGTGTATGATGCAAAATAGTGCCCAAATGTAGTCCCTTGCTCTATGTAGATAGATAGCCCTTGATATAAATAGTCCTCCCATAAGGTAGTATGTATGTTGTGTATATAAAGGGATATCTTGTTCAAATTTTGACACTAATGGCTCAACATGCTAACTATTACCTAGGGAGATGAGAGGGAAAACCATAAAGAACGACCTTGAATGTCTAAAACAAAACCAAGTGTGACGGGGACTAGGGTACCTAGAAATTAGGACCAGGAACCCTAGATGCCCTAATCCCTATCTAGTTGCCCTAGTTAAATACTAATGATGACACCAAGTGAGTAATAGAGATAAGACTCCCGAGACCTAGCTAGAACCCATGTTCGAGTGAGTGACAAATGTGTAAGACAAACAACAAAAAATATCAACAAGATAGATGACTAGACCATGGAATGGGTCATCAATGAATAATTTTACTACGCAAGATCCATATAAAAAATAAAATACTTTACAAGATAATAATAGTAGTAAGTGCATGATTTTGTGACTACATTTTCCCCCACTTTATGTTGGTGAGTGAAAGCTTGATAACATAAAGTAGTTAGAGATGTGTACAGATAAATCGAGAGAAGCCCATGTTGTAGAAGAACACACATATGTGGTAGAAGAGTGTTTAGAATGGGAACATATAGCGTGATGAACCATGGATCAAAAGATATTGATCCATGCATTATGTGAGAGATGAAAAATTGTGATGAAGTACACTAAATGAGAGTGATGATTGTAATGTTGAATGATTAATTATTTTGAATTTTATATGATGACGATGTGATGGGGTAGGGATTGATAAGTTCCAAACCAAATTGTGCATGTATGATAAACTAGAGGATGTGGGCATCCTACCAAAAATAAAGAGTGTAGGGAGAAAGGTGTGTTATTATTCAACCTTTAACTACATCCTCAAAAGATTTAGGTGTTGTAGATGAATACAGATCAAATTTTTAGTCATTTTAGATCCAAATACTTTGATCAAATGTGTTGACCCATATAGGAGTAGTATAGGAAAGGTGATGACATCTCATTTCCCTCACTCCAAGGGTGTCGTAAGTAACGTGTGATGGCTTCAAGTTAGGTAATCTGAAGTAAACAAAAATGTAGAATAAATTCCCATGTTAGGTAATCTAGGAAAGTAACGAATGTAACTCCCAAGTTAGGTCATCTGAGAGGTCGTATATAACTCCCAAGTTAGGTCATCTGGAAGGCCAAATGTTGTATTATATCCTTTTAATGGTATTATTTTTATTGTTAGAGACTTAAACATATTGGATTAGCTGATTATTTTTTTATTTTGATTGTTTTACTCATAGATAGATTTTATGCTTGTTTCCCCTAGGTTAGGTCATTAAGGGGAATCGATAGAAAATGATGAAATATCACATGGTGTATTAGTAAATGTTCAAAAATGATGAGTTATAGGTATTGAACGATCGCGTAGTGGTGTAAGGGGAATTATAGGATGAACCCAATTGTATTCCCCCTTTCAAATAAAGGGGAAGATATAATGAGAATGAACACTTGAGCTGAAAGTAAACACGGTAATGGATTGTGTGATAGATATTTACAAAAATGTGTAGACCAATTGAAATACAACTTTGAGAACATATAGTGTGTGTGTCATGTGTACGATATGATGGTAGGGTAAATTTTGAAGAAAATGACACAAATGGGATAAAAATCAAAGTAAAAACACTCAAGTTATTAGCAAAATCATGTTACATGTATTAGTTGAGTCTTGAATGTGAAGTATGACCATATTAGAGTGAATATTGAAAAGTGACTATAAATAGTAAAGTGAAAAAGTGCTTAGTTAACTCATTTTTCTTTTGTGCGAGTGTGAGAGGAGCTCACGAGTGTTTAAGGAATCTACAAGCTATAACATTGTGACCTAGTAGATTCGAGATGGTAGCGACCGCATGACATCACGTATGATAGAGTCATTAAGTGCATTTTTTTGCAAAAATGTGTATGTAGTAGTCATTCTTAGTGAATTTTTTAAAACTATTATTTTGATTTTCTCAACGTGTTGGACCTAGACAAGAGTGGTGAAGGTGTTAGTGGCCTTCGGGAAAAGAGTGCCCACCTAGGCATTGATGCCTTGCTCATGGGTACCCAGTCTTATTTCACAGGCACCCATGTCCGTAGAAAGTCTTATTTTTGTCCTAAGTGATGTGAACGTGAAATTTGATGTGTAGTGACATTGTAAGTGGTGATGTTTACATATGTATAGTGTTATAACACTTTTTTTTTTGTTGTTTATGTTGTGCGAGAGGGATATCTATTCAAGGGAGTTCCATGGTGGTTGTCATTTGAGTACTTTTCTCAGGTTAGGTTTATCGAGATAATGATTGAGACGTTATGGACCGTGTCATCCTGGGGCACATAGTGAGGATGGGGGATGTTCCCCATAATATGCCTATGTTAAAACCGTTATGCGAGAGATAGTGTTGAGACATTTGTACATTTTTTCCACCTACAAGTGAGATGATAGTCACACTAGAGGATGTATATCACATCTTGTAATTATCAATTTTTTGCAAGAGGGTACCCATCATGGTCATGGAGAATATGGAGAGAGCAGGATGAAGGCCGCTTAGGTAGTATTTTGTGTGGAAACGAGTTCCTTCCAAGACCCATATTAGCTTGGATGTAATTTTGAGATCAGGGGTTCTGCACTTGCAGAATTTTATAGTCGTGGTTATTGCATCATCAATCATAGTGGAGGGAGGTGGTGTGGGCATCTTATATAAGATGCACAATATTTTCTAGTGGATAGAGGAGGAGGGTACTAGGTATGCCTAGGCATGATGTGTGTTGGCCCACCTATATAGAGATATTTACAAATTTACACAGGAGGATCATAGAGGTGGGATCAGAGTGAATAATTTATTGTATGTATGGGCCTATGAGCATATAGCAATATTGAGGCCATTTGGTGGTCTGCGAGTAGAGTGGGCTAGGCTAGACATATTTGCTAGGAGATGGGTTGGTGTGCATGGGTGGAAGATGGATACTAATACTTATAGAGCCTTGATAGATTGGATGGGGCCAGAGGTAGTGATATGGAGGCCATACTGAGATTATGGAGGATAGTCGAGGAGGATTTTATGGAGTTACGATGTATACAGAGGACTATGTGGTTAGAGGAGAGCTTCCCGTTGTGACCAACTTATATCGAATTGGAACGTATATCTCGATAGTACAATATGGCTTGGGATGTTCCTCAAGAGCCATATGTGTGGGTTAGGGTTGTTAGAACACCGAGGAGGGAAAGAACTAGATCGGGGCCCATAGGAGAGTAGCCGGTACCTCTCGGGTTAGGCACGAGGCCGATGTGGTGATAGATCCAATTGACGTAAATGATGTGGGGTATATTGAGGCATACCGTGCATGGTAGAAAATGCATCGATTGGTTTTTTTCCATTTATTTTGGATGTGGAAATATTACCATAGGGAGGAGGAGTGGAGGGGAAAGCACATGCCCCCGACAAAGTATTAGCAACAATGCCGAGCATGAGTATCTGTATAGTTATGTTGTATGATTGGTTACTTTATTATGTGATTTTTATGATTGTCTAATGTGTTGTGATATTGGTTGTAGGTGACATGTATTAGAGCTTGATTATGGACACATCTATCTGTAAATTGATGTGGAATGTACCAATTGATATACTTACAGATGGAGGGATGTTAGAATGTGTGGATGACATTACGGTGAGCATGCCCATTTGTTTGCACGGTAGTAATAACAGTAGAGACATGTACTATACTACGAGAAAGAGAGATGACGCATGCGAGGAGACACGATGAGACAAAGAAGTGATGGGTGGTGGTCCTTTATCACAAGATGTGTTTACACAATTTCTTGTGTTATAGAGTCACTTTGCGGAGCATTCTACGGAGAAAACACTATAGGGTTATAATCGGTCATCTTTGAGTTAGTGGCAAGGATTCTAGTTCAAGAGCACTTGTATTTCTAGATACTTAAAATGATGATGAGATATGATTCATGTAGATGTATTTGATGTAGGGAGTTGTCTCCCTATTATGGGATGTTTTATAAATTCGAGTGATATATATAGACAAATTTACATGATGATTACATTTGTTGTGTATTTATGTTATGATGTATGTTATTTTTCTTGCTATGGATGATGTCTAATGTATTAAGTGTTATTCATATTTGTTGAATTGATTTGTAATTCAAATTTGTCGAGTAATGTGTAATATGGTGATGATATAGTGTAGATGATAATAGATGATGTTGTAAAATGATATCGTGATGAATGATAAATTGTTGTGTAAAATTATGATATAGTCATTATAGTGTAATTAATTTCATGTTATTTAGATGGAGATAGGGGAGATTATTTATGCCCCCAATGTATATATGATGAGTTTCATTTAGATAAGACCCCTCAAAATTTAAAAATGAACCATAAAGAAAGAATACGTCATCGAGAAAACATTTGATAGTGTGTGCTAGATGAATCGATAAAGCATATGGAGATAGTTTATTATTGTAATAGATCCCTCAAAATTCATTTAAAATTAAATAAGAAAATGAGTGCATCATCAACAAATGATTCGATATAATGTGTTATATGAATTGATAGAGAACGCGAAAAGAGGTTATTATTTTAATAGACCCTCAAAATTAATAAAATGAGTGAATCATCTCGTGAGAACAAGCAGATTTACACAGCAAAATAATAGATATCTTCTTGATATTACATATATTTTGATACGAGATACATCCGTATATATAGAAATAGACTTCCTAAATAATAGGAAGTAGCTATAACTCTCCAACCAATCTACGTGAGTTGTCCAAACTCACACACTCATATTTGTTATAAGTTGTTTTATTTAACAACTATATAAAAAATTACTAACATATTTAATAACATTATAATTACTTCACGTAATTATAATTTACTAATGGAGCACTAACAATATAATTTCCTAACATTCCCCCCCTTAGTGCGAACATGGGAAAACCTGCTTTGTACTGCAACATGCCGCTACGTAGCATGCTCATGATCTGGATGGTTTCAAGGACAATACCAACAACCTCTGGATGGTTTTCCAAGTGGTTAACCAACAACCACACAACAGATGGTTTTGAGGAAAGTACCAACAACCTCTAGATAGTTTTTCTGGATAACTAACAACCACAATATCATGATGATGCAGTAGTATCAACAACTCTCATCACTATCTCACTGCAGGGAATAACATAGGAAATTCTACTGAAATATGTTGCTCATACATACATAGAAAAAGCTGACATATTGGAAATGGAACATTGGATCATGTTCCCCCCCTCAATGTGAAATTTCCACTTATTCAATCATGAACACTGCAAACAGGAACACTGATACTGGAACTATGACAAGAAGCACACGACACAAGCTGAAAGAAAATACACCATAAAAATGTCACCAAACCATCTGTGCGGCCCCGTCGTTGGCAACTGACGAGAGGTCGCTGAATGACCTCCAACCTCCGATGCCTCCTGCCTCCGGTTTCATGCTACTAGCTCAGCAAATTTTCTTTTTAAGGATCATTAGTTGTCAGGACGTCGGGTAACACCGAAAATGCATCCTTGAATTATTTTTTTAATTTTTACAACACTTTTTGATGACTGAAAAATGACTAAACTGCAACACAACACTGATTATTTTGAATCTTTTGACGAATAATGAAAAATTTATATTTTGACACATGACTTAACATGACTTACAAACGACAAAATGACAACGACATTTAACATTTGATGATGACCGACTGACATATTTTGTTGACACCATTATTTTGACATTAAAGACAAATAATATTTGATGACACAAGACTCGAAATACTAATTGACAATATTTATTAAATCCCTAGACTCTACGACCTATTTGAATTTTGAATATTAAAAGCAATATCATAAATGCCTTTAATTATTTTGACCAACTAGACATTGACATAAACAAATAATCAAAAATGGGATTATTGACATGCCTTATACAAAATGCTAATGAACGGTGAAGTTAAAACCTAGATATTTGAATGATGAGACTTGGGACACGTGCCAAATTAGCAGAAGATTCAATGTAAGTAGACACTAGAAATATAAACCATACCATGTATATTTGATAAGGGTGGTTTTGATTTTAATTTCCAGTGAAGAAGACTTGTAGGAGGCGATTTCAATGTGACTTCAGAGATTGCTTCAAGTAGATTGAGATCCAAAAAACACGTGGGCCTTCAAATTCTCGCTGTCATCTTCAATCACCTTCAAATTCTCACTAGCATCGCTATTACAAACCTCTGTATCTTCATGCAGCTCTAAATGGATGTAAGATTATGCAAATTCGAATGTTGACTCCGAGCCCTTGGTAAATGCAGGATCAATATAAATACAACACATAGAACTTGATTGTTCTGTCTAGGTTGAAAATCTTGATAACCGATGTGAATAAAGTTATGCTCTCTATTGAAATTATACCTTAACTGGATCTCAGCAACGAAACGATTTTCAAAATACGCCAGTCGAGATATTTGGATAGATGGCGGTTTGAGAGAAACCGTTCAATTCACAAAATCCTATGCCGATACAAGTGTAAACAAAGCCGAGTGATTTCAACACAGACTTCTAATTATTTGTCTGTAAACACAACAGACCAGGCCCACCAAAACACACAGCTTATACGTGACCTCCCAATACTATATCCTCTACACTAAAGATAACCTCGCCAAAAAATACTGCACTACGTTTTCTGCATCGTTACTTCAATTCTATGTAGAATTATATACTTTGCACACTCATAACTTTCTGGCACATTAACAGGGCAATGCAGAATTCTAAATGCCCCTGATATAACAATCAAGGTATATTGAACATGATTTCACTCTGATACCAAATCTCAGAGAACAAGCAGATTTACACAGCAAAATAATAGATATCTTCTTGATATTACATATATTTTGATACAGATACATCCATATATATAGGAAATAGACTTCCTAAATAATAGGAAGTAGCTATAACAACTCTCCAACCAATCTACGTGAGTTGTCCAAACTCACACACCCATATTTGTTATAAGTTGTTTTATATAACAACTATATAACAAATTACTAACATATTTACTAACATTATAATTACTTCACGTAATTATAATTTACTAATGGAGCACTAACAATATAATTTCCTAACAAATCATTAGGGGTGAGGTAATAATAATCAGCTACCAAAGACTGATGCAATGTAAATTAGTGGAGGCATGTGGGATGGAAGTAGCATGAGCGGATAAGCCAAACCGAATGTCATATAGAGCAATGGTGGGAGGTACAAATGCCAAGGGTTATAGAAGTTAATGCAGATTAGTAGCATGACATGGTGGATTAAATGGATGAGGTGGATGAGGTGGATGATATGGATGAAAAGGTGCATTGATGGATGGATGTGATGGAGAGCACGCATGAGTGACGACTTGTGGTAATGGAAAAACAATGACCTTATCATTAGAATGAGATAACTCGTCGTAGTAGTAGCTCGTGTATGAGGGATAGGAGATATGGATCACTCATGTAAGTGAGATCCAAAGGATATGATGCCATTATCCTCTAATTTTTGCAAGTGATCATGAAGGGTGAAGTAATCATTATCCCTATAGACATTGATATGGTGATAATTACAATATGTTTTATCACACCGACATTGTAAAAGATGTTATGGATGATGTTTGTTAGAATGTAATTAAATTAAGAACTCTTTGAAAAAATCACACAACACATCATGTGGTTAAGCGCGATGAGGTAAATACAATGCCTCATGAAAATCAGTGTAGAAGATTGAGGTGTAGCCTGTTGTGGAGTAGGATAAGAAGGACGTTTTTTTATGTAGTAGGCTAAGATTTATTACAAGAAGGAGATGAAGATCATTTAGAATGCTCAAATGATGATAATGGAGAAGAAATAGATGATTTAGCAGTAAGAACCATAGGTGGAGGATCTATAACATGTGTGGTGATGAGGTCTTGTTCTAGATAAATGACTTTATAACATAGAAGTGTGAATGATTCACATGTGTCATATTGAAATATTTGTTTTAATGTTGGAATCAAACCATGACAGAAGATAAATTACTTCTCTAGATCAATAGGTTAAAATATTGATTGTTGCATATAAGTATTGAATCATAAGATGTAATCCATTATAGGTTTTGTTTTTCCCTGATGTAAAGTAGGTAGATGGTCATAGGTAACTCTGGGGCCATTATTGATGATAAAGAGGCGAGAAAAGATTCTTGCATTTCATGATAAGTAGTAATATATCTAAGTGGTAGGTGAGTATACCATTGTAAACCATCATTGATAAGGCTATGTCAAGAGTCTTTAAGAAATAATCCATCACTAGAATATGAAGGCATAGCCATACGATAATGTTTGAGATGCAAGGAGGGGTTTCCAATGCCATCAAAACATGAAAAGGTTTTTATGAATATTCTCGGGATAGGATTTTTATGCAATGAATTGTTATCAATGGAAGCATAATAGGCTTTGCTTTATAATGTGAGTGATTGAACCTGAGATTGTAAATGACCCACAACATGCATGAGAGACAAGATATCCTGTGAAGGAATAGTAGAGGATGGCAATAATGTGTTAAGCAGTTGTAATTTTCCATTGTGAGTAATAATAGGGATTTTGAGAGGAGATGTAGGAGAATTTGATGCTAAAGGCACACTAAGTGTAGGTTCCATAGAAGCTATAGGTGATGAAGGACAGGGAATAGCCATAAAGGTTGTAGGACTAGCATCGGAAGAATCTCTAAGAGATGAAATGTCAGTGGAGATGTAAATTGAGGAAGAGACAAACTAATAAATGGAAATGGAGTGATAGAAGAGAATGAACTAATAAATGGAAATGATTCATGTATAGGGTTGGATACAATCTTAGAAGAAGATGATAATGGAGTAGGAGATTCACACTCAGTTGTATGTAAAGTTGTAGACTCGTGACTATCAATTGTTTTGTCAAAATTATAGAAAGACTAAGATATAAAAATGTCATCAATTGGATCATCAACATAATGTGAATGAGCATGTGGAAAAGTATGTGATGGATCATGAGAAACATTATTAGAAATAGGAGAAGCATGAGATGTAGATATAGTAGTGGTCTGACTAGGAGGAGAGTCATTATGCACATGTGTACTAGTGTCAAGACCAAACATGAAATCAATAAGAGATTCATCTAGAATTTCCTTAGAAATGTGAGAAGGAGATCATGGCTAATAGTATAAAAAGATCGAAAACCAAAAAATCTAGCTAGATTTGACACGATGATAAAATAATAATTTTTAAATATAGTATGTATATTTTGCATTTGTTAGCTAATATTTTTGTTGAATATCATCTGGCATAGTAACATCATGATATAGATCCGTAAGGTCAAATATGGTTGCCTCATCATAGAATGGATTGATACTAACATGAGACATGAAGAGCTGAGAAGGAAAAGATCTATCCTTAGCCATGGATCCTAGGGAAAAATTTTCTAAGCTATGGGTTCACCAAAATGATTCTCTAAAATTTTAATTTTATTAAGAATCTAAGAGTATAGCAATGTAATAAATGAAATGTACTGGAAATGTAAATGTTAAGAAATTTATTTAGTAATTTAAATGAAATATAATGAAAGGGG
Organism: Taxus wallichiana var. yunnanensis; assembly: GCA_018340775.1. Classification (NCBI taxonomy): domain Eukaryota; kingdom Viridiplantae; phylum Streptophyta; class Pinopsida; order Cupressales; family Taxaceae; genus Taxus; species Taxus wallichiana. The sequence goes on along the minus strand of CM031243.1, from coordinate 197,290,475 downwards.
AAGGTACTTACCTAAATTAAACTTACCTCGTAGTGATCTGGGACTGAACAAAGTGATGAAATAATGGAGCAGTGTCGTAATGATCTTCACAAAATAGTAGTAGAGGCGAGATCTAGAAATCTTTGGGAAGCTGGAGAGGGATAGGGTTTCTTTTGGGCACCCTATTCTACAAAATAGCTTGGAATCTAATGTTGATATGGTCATTAGGTAATTGCGGTACTTTGCCTTGGGTTGGGTGAATGTCGCACTAGTTTCATTGATCTTTGCCACAAACCCGTAATGAAGAATCACCCGCAAAACCCCACACAAATCATCAAACCCTAAAAATAAATATGCAAATGAAGGGGTCGAACCATCCTCAGATGCCAAATGGATGGACTTATGACCGAGTGATGCACTACATCTCGGACCCATGTAGTTCTATGTATTTTTTGTGCAATAATGTTCCTAGGTTTCCCTAGTGCTAATGATGCGAGATATTGGGAAGTAGTTAGATAAAATGCAAAATGGTAGATGGAATATAATGAATACTCCCCTTTCTATATAGTGTGTAATGAAAAATAATTCCCAAATGTTGTCCCTTTCTCTATGTAGATAGTTATCTCTTGATAGCAATAGTTCACCCATAAGGTAGTATGTATGTTGTGTTTATATATGGATATCTTGGTCAAATTTCAACACTAATTACCCGACATGTTGACTAGTACCTATGGAGATAACAGAAAAACCATAAATACCTACCTTGAATTTCTAAAACAAAACCAATTGTGATGAGGACTAGGGAGCCTAGAAATTAAGACCAGGGCACCCCTGGTGCCATAATCCCTATCTAGGTGCCCTATTCAAAAACTAGTGATGACACCGAGTGAGTAGTGATAGATAAGACTCCCGAGACCTGGCAAGAAGTGTGTGAGTGAGTGATAAATGTGCAAGAAATAAACGATAAATACCAACAAGACAGAAAACTAGACCATGGAATGGGTCATTAGTAAATACTTTTATTACGGATGATGCATATATAAAATAACATGTTTGGAAGTATAATAATAGTAGTAAGTGCGTGATTTTATGACTACACTTCCCATCAATCTCCACGTAGCCTCCTTGATTATAGAGGTTGATAATTTTGTGAATTTTCAATATACACCATTTTCTATTTTCATCAAGCTTGGATCACAATAAAAAATTAACTTACATGTCTATGTCAAAATAAAATTTCCAATAAAAATTAACTTACATGTCTATGTCAAAACTTCATTATATATTGGTATGCTCTTTTTAAGGAAACACCAAATTAATTAAAGTATTTAGTTGTGGCATAGATGATTACCAATTCCTCATCCACACAAATAATATGGTCGAGTGTCATTAATGTAATTTGCATTTCATCAATTCAAATATATCACCTCTATTATCTTTCATGTAGCTAACGTGAAGGAGTTTAGGAATAACAAAATTATGTCATGTATAAAGTATATGAATGTTACTATTGTGTATTAGATTAAACAACACAACCATCCATTTATACCATATTTTACATATCTTAAAATCTATCTAAGATATGTATTCAAGATATACCAGAATCTAGTAGTACCATAACTTCAAGTCAATATTAATGAACTATTGAGATCCTTTGTCAAATAAGTTTTCAATAGATGGTAGTGGTTATTATTAATTTTATTGAGTGTCTCATATGTTATACAATAGAAAAACTCATTATCTTTATATCTCTTTCTTACATTCAACTACCATGTAATAATGGGGGAGTGTAATCTAAAATATTACATATGAAGTTCATATATTAATAAAATTTTCAATCATATCTAAAACTCTTTGATCATTTGATTATTAAATGAAACAAATCATTTTTAGTAAATATATATCACCACATATATACTTATCAATAAATATTATGGAAGTGAAAACTTAAATTTGGATGAAATTTTGCATTTCTAAAAAATGATTGTTTAGTGTTATTTTAATTCCAATATTAACGAAGTTCAAAATAAATGTCTATTATAGCTTAAAGTTGTTTGGTAAGGGAAACAAAACTTTTCAATGTTGTTAAAAATTATGTGATCATGATCAATAATATGTCAATTAATTTTGTTTCAAACTTGGTATTGTCGATAAATAATTGTCGGTTTGTTTTGTTTATTGTTCTTTTTTGGTAACTGTAATATTGCTTGAACTAAGGATTTGTTCCTATAGAGCCTTGTAGTAAACTTAAATTGTAAGAAATGGAAACCATTTGAGGCATTATGTCCTTAAAGGAATTCGGAATTTTGTAATTTGAATTATTATTTGATTAATATTTTGATAGGTTTCTTATCATGGTGGAGTTTGGATTAGCTTATAACTTTGAATGCAATTTTACTAATTGTGTATTAGGCCTTAAAATTTGTAATGAAAAGCTAAATGGAATTAAGTGATCAAATAATAAGTCTTAAAGTACCTATATTTTATAGTAAAACACCTTCATTATTGAATAAGATCATATGTTTATCTATGTTAGTATAATCTATTGAAACTTAATGAGGTGGTGAATGTATCAGGTCCCAAACATGATTATAAGTGACATAATTTTTTATGAACCTAATTGTCCTTTGTATTTGTTAAAATTATTTCTTTAATTTTTTAAACTGTGGAAAATGTGTGCTCATACAAGATAGGTCGTAAATAAACTTTTGTAATGCTTGGTGAATGAATAACATCTTATAAATTATATGTTATTTTTCCTTCAAATATCAAATTTTGAGGATATTTAAGAAAAAATTATAAATATCAAAATTATTATCAAATGAAAAATTATCTATATTTTAATAAATCAAAATATATTTATATCATTTAATGTGTTTCTATAATTACTTATTCATACCAAAAAATGTGTTGATATATTTGACATCTAACACCTATAAAAATGGATATACTAAGTTTTTTTGTTATTATGATGCTAACCATGTTGATTATGTCATAGACAAAAGGTCTTCTTCTGGATATGTTTTTCAATTTTAATACAGGTTGTTATCGCTTGGAGCAACAAGAAGTAACCAACAATTTTTTTAGTAGAGTATAGTCTAAATAAGTTATGTGACTTAAAATATTATTAGTAGAACTTCATATGGTGTCAAGGTAAGCATACCATGTATGACTAATGTCCATAGTTGCATAGCTCTTTTATATAATCCAATTCAGCATCAAACGAAACATATCGAGATTCATATGAGTTTTATTCAAGAAAAGCCGTCAATTATAAGTTTTGTCTAAACCTTTGAATATAATTATTATGTGGAAGAATTTGATCTCCACATCTAATTCAGATTACCAAGTGAATTTTTTTATCAAAATATGAAAATGTAAATATATTCATATATCCCTTATGTGTTGTGAAGTGTTTCCAATTTTGAATAATGATTAGCCTTTCACATATTGCATTTAAGGGGAGTGTGCATGAAAATGTCACCTCCTAATGTCCTTAAGGCATATTCCTTCTCTATACTTCTTCTACATTATAGAAAACACCCTATATGATTGTACGTAAACATCACCCTATATGAGTTCACAAGTGAACTCAATGAAGCATTGCATTATAGATATTCCTTGTATTATAAAAGGTCCTCTAAACTCATATAAGACTTTTTATATGCATTTTCCTAAGGAACTTAGGGATATTATTTGGATCTCTATAAGATGCTAGCCTAAATCATCTTATATGATTTATGTAATTCCTTTTTTAGGAAATTGATAATTATAATTATTTTTATAAGAAGGTGATGTGTAATTCTTATTATGATAAAAGGTTAAGGCACATGTAATTCATTTTATAGAAAGGTGATAATTGTAAAATCTTTCCATGAGAAGGTGTTGTAATTCCTTCTTTAATAAAAAGGTGTTGATGTGATGTATCCCTTTGTAATTCATTTTATAAGAAGGTAGAATTTTTATCCTTCGTAATAAAATGTGAAAGGATTGTGTCCCTACTAAACATTAAGGGGGGTGTTGGAACATATAATGTTTAGGGTTACACTCCTTGTGAATCCCCTTTCATAAATAAACAATAGTTCCTAAGGTTTAACTTATAAAAATATATAAGCATCCTATAAATTATATTTAACTTATTAAAGCTAATATAAACCAACTAATATTAGTTTAAAAGGTGAAACTATATAACCTTCCTAGGTGTAACCATTCAACATGTTTAAAATCATTTTTGGGAAATCATTTAGAGATTAGATGGATAATTGAGTTGTCTTGAAGTGGCGAGAAGGAGAGGATGTACTAATGGGTTCTATAAATGTTTCCTCAAATTATTTATTAATAAAGGATAATGCTTTCTCTAAGGGATTTTTACCTTCCAAAGGTTTTCCCATGTAAAATTGGTGTTGTGTGGTATTTTTATTTGATTAAATTTACAGCTCTTATATTCCTACAATTATATTAAATTTTATTACTATGAGCGGTGAAAACTCAACAAAAATGAAAGATAAAAAAATAAACATGGAAAATCTTTCCTCCAAGCTTGTCCTTACAAACCTCAATTAATATTGCTTGAAGTATTTAAACTTGTAGAATCTTGTAGATGTTAGATTGTGTATTCTCTTGAAATCGATCTCCAAATGTAAAATGGAAAATGCTACGAGAACATAGACACAAGGATGCAAATGGAAATTTTGGTAGAAGTTGGTTGTAATTACACAAAGCTTCCAAGGATGATTTACAAAGGATTGGTCTAATTTTTATAGCTGAGGGTGAGGCCATGAATATTGGATCAAAGTTTGAATGGGTTATAAGTTCATAATTGTAATTTCCTAAAATATCCATTGGATTTGGTCTATACTGATTGTAGCTTTGCGGGAAATGAATGTTTGGATTTTGTGCGAAGAAGATGGTTGTAAAAGCATATTTTTCCCCCACCATTGTAGGGTTCTATAAGTAGAGTTGAGTGGAGTGTGAGTAGATAAATAGGATTATTTAAATAACTAATTTAATTAGTTATGAGTTATGAGAGGATAATTAACCATTTAATTAAATAAATTTTTAATTAAATTAGCTAAAGGGGGTAGGAGTATGGCTAAAGTGTAATTAGAATTAATTTAATTAATTATAAAGGGATGTAAAGGTAATATAATTAATTTGATTAATTCTAAATGAATATGATAGATTTAATTGAATTAAATATAAAAGGGATAAATATTCAAAGTATTAATTAATTTATTTAATTAATTAATTCTAAAGGGGATGTGAATAATGATAGAATTAATTTAATTAATTCTAAAGGGATGTACTCTAGTAGGATAGAATTAATTTAATTAATTATAATGGGATGGAATTAACTTAGTTAACTCCGAATGGATGCAAATAGGATATGAATAATCCAAGAATAAGCTAGAAATAGGTATGTATTTTTAGGGTGTCTACAGCATACAATATAGAGAATTTTTTATTCTTGGATAGGTTTAGTTTCTCTAACATCATCATGGTTTTGGAACCTTATGAAATTTTGGAGAGAATAAGGCCAATAGCTTAACTTTAGGCCTTGCCACCTAGCTTGTCTTGAATTCACAATGTTTTTAATTTATCAATTTTTATGTTAAATATATATGTGATACTTCTCATTTATTTTTTTGGTGGCTTTCCAATTATATGAGGAAGATAAATTGGCCTTGGATCCCATGTGCATAATAGCTCTTAGGACATTGGACCTTCGATGTCATGAACTGAACCAAGTTTGAGTATAGTGGGATAGATAGGATGATAATGCAACCACTTGGGAGGATGCCAATACCTTGAGGGTCCAGATCACTGCATCTCTTCCAATAAATTATAGGAGGAATCCATTTTTGGGATGGGGGATGTAGTGCCCACTTCCCTTTGACATTTTCAAACTAGACTAGTTACAAATCTCATTATTAGGATTAATGTACTGATATATTGGGTGCACGATGCCTAGGCTAGTATACTTGGATTTTTAATTTTGTGTTTGAATTTATTACTATATTTTGGATGGCGTGGAGTGTCGGTGGTTGAAATTGAAAACTTAGTGTGTTCAATGAAAATTAGGAAAATGTGATGATTATTGATTCATGTATATTAATGATGTTATAGATAGATGAGTTTTATATTTCAATGATGCTTCATTGATACAAATGGATCATTTGTAGAACAATTTTGATTGATTGTGTAGATAGAATTTAATGTGATGAAATCATATATGTGAGGTGAAAATATTGATGCATGACTAGATGTGTTTATGTTACTTAACATACTCTCATTTATTTTATAGTATTTCCATTTTGGAAAGGTTTGACCATGTGTAGAGTTTACGAGATAGAAGTAGGTGTGCATAATTTAATGTCTTTGTGTGCATAATTTTATGTGGTTGTGTACATATGTATGCATATATACATATATTATACATACACACATATATACTAACCGAGGATGAAGGGGACCAATTCCTCGGTGTCTCACTAACAATACGAGGTCACCAAATGCATGCATGTGACACCATATGATCATGAAGTAAGTGTTTTCTTAGTATGTGTATGTGTGTGTGTTTGATTGTTTATTTATTTATTTTAATTGGTTTTGTATATTTTGACATGATATTTGTGAGGAATGTTTTGGGATCCTATGTGATCTTGTAACTGCATTTATGATTTAGTGGTTGGGGGTTTTCTTAGTTTTAGGAGTTCATATATTACCACTTAGATCCCTCTCATTAAATGATCCTTTTGGTTTGTGTGTGTGTGTGTGTGTGTGTGTGTGTGTGTGTGTGTGTGTGTGTGTGTGTGTGTGTGTGTATTGGAGATTTTTATGGTTTTCTCTTTTGTTGGTCATAAAAATTGCATTTGGGAGAATCTCGTGTGAATTTGGAGTGTGTGGAAGATTTTCTTGGCTTATAGATTGTAGAAGGATTTCTTGAAGCCTTGGGAAATTTGGGAAAGAGGTATGTTCTGCACATGATTTCTAATTGTAATAAATACCACCCCCTCCCTCTAAATATTGAAATTTTGATTTCTCCCTTGATTATGTTTGGAATTGTAATTGAGTGTAATAGACTTGAATACCATCGTTATGGGCATGCAAGTATGTTTGTGTATATAGCCGGGTGAGAACCATAATTTGTTGTATGTAGAGGTTGACTTCTAAATTTATGTATAAGGATTTTCATGATTAACACCTTATATCTCACCCAAAGGAACTATGGGGTTGTATATTTTAATTTGTTGGAGATAAAAGGGATTTTTATTTAGTCGGAGTTAAAGGGGTATTTTAACATGTTTGTGTTATACCTCGAGAAGAAATAAGGTCTTACCATGCCTCCTTCGAAGGAGATAAAGGAGGATTTAATGGTGATTTATCCCCTTTTCAAGTCTCATCAAGATAATTAGTAGTTTGTGTTATTTTCTCTTGGTATATTGTTACTTCACCTTCTTGTATCAAGTACAACTTATGTTTTGGTTGTATTGAATGAATTATGTATGCATTTTGGTATGTATTTTATTATTGTGTCATACATCTAGATGTTGTTTAAATTATATCCCCTCTATAGTTTGGGTTTATTGGGAAATGAGGAGGAAAATAATGTCTTTAATTACGTTGTTGGGAGATAAATTTTGTTGGATTCCTCATTTGGTCATGACAAAGGAATTTTTAAACATGACAGACATTTAATTGATGTCCATAATGGGCTAGAAATGCATTATAAGTAATTTATGTTAAAATACATTATAATTCATGAAAATTATGTGTGTGGCATAAATTTTTTAAATGGTGGAGCATTTTTAATGGTATGAACAAATATTTTTGTATTTATAATGTTGAATGTACTATGCTTAAATGATGAAATTTAATAAATATAATGTGTTCTTATTTACTTGAAATTTTAAAACATGATTGGAAAATGGTAAAATGGTGTTGGGAATTAAAATGATGCAAATGTACTAGAGAAATGTTGAATATGATTTTGATAGATCTTTATATAAAAATGTATTATTTTGTTTTGTATTAGTTAAGGTCAAAAAATTCCCAAGTATGGAATAAAAAAATCTAACCCATACCAAAGCAGGCTTTAAACTGTATGAGATATTTTGCAAACAAGTTAAAAAAATTTCCCAAAAACATGATTCTCGTATGTAAGCATTCACCTTGTTGGGTAGAGATTTAGATTTTTAAAGAAACTTTTCATTATATATGCAAATTGCTTCTAGAACAACGACTCTTGATTAACACTTGTTTTAGTGTTAAGAATACTTTCAAGAATTTGGTGAATGTTTTCACTTTGCATGAAAAGTGCATCCAAAGTTCCAATGTCAAATTTACACTTGCCCATGTGTCTATCAAACTTCTGAATTTTTATGCACATTTGAACTTTACATGTGAATTGCATCTATAACTCTATTTTTTTCATAACACTTCACCCTTGAATTTAAAACATTTAGAGATTTTACATAAGATTTCATTTTTCATGTGAAATGCATATAAACCTCTACTTCTATCAAGGTATCATCTTAAAGTAATCCTAACTTTTGGGCTTTTCCCACATGGTTATACAAGATGTTGAAAATTCTCAATCCCACCAAACACCCACCTAGTGTTGGTTAGGGTTTTCTTTTGCTTTTATAACTTGATTCTCCACCATGGTATTGGGTGGAGAACTAGGCTACCTATGTAACCCCTAACCCCACGTAGTTTTTTTAGGGTTTTGATATAATCAAGCAACCCAAAACCCTATCAAGAACTTGACATGTGTGGAGAGGAAATTCACGTGAAAATGCACAAGAAAGTTCCACCATATCCTAAGAAGAATTTTTAGGTCCTCACACATATCAAATCGTCACCTAGTGTTGTGTGGATTTAATAGGTTCTTGAATAAGATATATATCCCACTTGTTTTCTCTCCCTCCCCTATGAAATTTATCTGCAACAAAAATCCAAAATTAATTTAATTGGGTAATAAAGGATGTGTATATACATTTTATATACCATGAAGCTAAAATTGACCCCTTCTCTATCATTTGAACCCTAGTTTAATCATAGTTTTGAGCCCTTGGTTAGACATGAAAATTCATTTAAATAAAAAAACTAAGAATTTATTTTGAAATAATTAATAATATAATCTTATATCTAATTATCCTTTTTAATCAAGAAAATGTGAATTAGTCTTCCATAGAGTTTGATCCCTACCCAATAATATACATCATAAACCTGATTGTTAGTCTTTGAGTGTTCAATTCCTTTCTCACATAGATTTATGTAATTAACTTTTGAATATTAGCCATAATACTACATATATATGGTATAATAGCAGTTAATTATAGTGAGTAAAGTTTGGGACAACATAGGTCATGATAGCAAAAAGGATAGAAAATATTAGGGCTAGAAATAAGATGATACACCAAAGAAAGAAGGTAAAGTCATAGGGATACCTAGGTTTCAAGTAATTATCAAGTTCACTAAATTTTTATTCCCTAAATAAATAAGTGTTTGGCTATAGAGTTCTTTCCTTATTAAAATGTGTAAGGTTATTATAGGTAGAATATTCTAAATTTATTAATAAAAATTAACATACAAAAATGAAATAAATTTTAATAGAATGTGAAATGATAAATTGATTGAATTATTTCTCAAAACATGAGAGAAGAGTACATAGGTGATCTATATGTGTAGACTAGTAAGGATCTGAAAGTGTATCATCTCTGGAAATATGACTATTAAATAAGGATGTAGGAAATTGTGTAGGTTATTTTAGGGTGTAGTACAAAGTATGGTCCTAGGTTATATGGTCTTGGACCTATGGGTATTAGGGTTCTACAAATTATGGTAGTCATTTAGTTATTTGATCCTGAGTGGTGGCTACTCTAAATATGTGTTTCTACTTTAAGAAGATTTAAAAGAGCCTTGAAATCTTTAGCAAATTATATTACAATTGGTGCTCTTGAGAATACTAAGTGATTTATTAAGTGTATTATACTTTATTATGTGTCTTTCATAATTTATATGCCACATTAAGGTAGACCTTTAGGATAAAAAATTACAAAAATAAATATATCAAATAAATAAAATATTCATATGAGAGTGGGATACATGATTATACGGGTGACCAGGACTATAGTATGGCACAGTACCAACCCATACAATTTTGGATAGGTGTTTCATGATGTCGAGAAATATTTTAGGAGAAATGCCTAATATTAATGCACTACTTTGGATAGATGCAACTGAGTATGTGAATGAAAAGTAGGTGTGTAGTTAAGAAAGTCACACAAAAGAGAGAAACATATATCAGCTAGGATCGAATGTGTGTGTAGTCATAATATAGAAACAAATCCAAAATTTCCATTTCTAAAGGATAACTTGCCAAATTTATGTATCTACACTATTTTAAATGAGGTAAATTCCAAGTTATGCAAGAGAAGTGAGGGTATTTGTGAATATGAAACCTTATGTAAAGTAAGATGCAAGACTTTCATGCATAGATTTATTTGAAATATTTTCATTAATGTCATATTTTAGGAATATTATAAGACAATTTGAAATTTACATGTCGTGCGTTGAATTAAACTAATTTATAGTGTTTTGTGGGTGGTGACAGGTGCCTCATGGATGGTGATAATGCTCCTTGGGTGGTGATAATTCTCTACAAGTGGTGATAGTGTTCCACGTATAGTGATAATGCTTCACAAATTTTGATATTGGATTGTGTTAATAATGATTTGAGAGTATTGGAGAAAGTTTTGTGGAATTTGGAAATTTTTGTATTGTGAAAAGATGAGCAAGGAAATGTTGAGGAAGGCATAGTTTTTCAAGTGGTCAAGTAAATTTTGTATTGGTCGAAAAAATCCATGGGGTCAAAGAGAAAATAGGGGATGACCATGGGTGTTCGAATGAATTGCAAAATATAATTCTACAAAGGCCAACTCATGTCAATTAATCTAAGAAATTATGACTCATGAAAATTCATATCTGTTCATGAATTGAACATAGTATATAAATAAATTCAATTGTGAATTCAAAGTTTAGGCTCATGGTATAATTATGTCGATTTGAAAAATAAAGGAATAAAGGAGTGATAAGTAATTAATGAAGATATATCGAGAAAGATTTGTGAAAAGTGAGGAAGAGAAAAATCAAGTTTATTAGAATGTTAATTTTTTGAAAGAGAACAATGAGCGGGCAGAGCATGAAGTAAGTTGAATGTGAAGCATGGGTATACATAAGCAATAAGAATAAGTGAAGAGTTCTCTATACACCAACATCATGTTAAAGAAGCAAATACAAAATGTGGATTGTTTGATTTTTCAATTAGTGTTCGGCCTTGGGGATTGGTGTCTCTAGTGAGTTAGTGCTCACAAATATTGTTGAGTTGGTGCTCACCTTGGGGATTGGTATCTCCAGTGAGTTTGTGCTCACAAATATTTTTGATTTGGTGCTCATTCTTGGGATTGGTGTCTCAAGTGGGTTGATGCTCACACATCATTTCTAAGTTAGTGATTTGAATTTGGGATTGGTGTCTCCAGTAGGTTTTTGCCTCCAAACATTTCTAAAATAATTACTTGTGACTAGATTTGGACACTAGATCCAAGTAGTATTTTCTCTATGGTTTTTCTCTGAAAGGGTTTCCACATAAATATTATGTTGTGTAATTTTTATATCTTATGTAATTATTATTGTTATGAATTTTAATGTTTAAATAAGTAAAAATTGTATTATATTGATTCCCCCTTTCAAGTATAAGTGTGTTTTCTACAATTGGTATCAAAGTAGGTTCCTTCAAAATAGTTTGATCACTGGAAGGTAGATCACGAAACACACATGGTTGGTCAAGAAGGTTTTTCCTAAAATAAGGCTCCATTATTTAATGAAACTAGTCATTATTTTTGGAGTATGAGGATGCAAACCTATTTAATTTCTCTTAGTTTTTACAGTTGGATTTTTCTTAGCGGTTGTGTAGCTCCAAAACTCCTCCAATGAGATCATGTGGGAAAAAGGGTGAGTGAGATCAATGAAAAGGATATGAATGTAATTTTGAGTAGATTATGTGAAGCATAACTTTTCAAAGTACTACACTATAGTTTTGGGAAGGATATTTTGGATAAGTTAAATAATTTCTATGAAGGATGTGATAAAGTAAAGAAAACCAAACTTCAATTACACAAAAGTTAATTTGAGAGTTTGAAAATTAAGGATGAATAAAACATTACTACTTACCTTCTCCATGTTGATACCATTGTCAATACTATTAGACGTCATGGTGAAGAAATTAAGAATGAAACTATTGTGTAAAAATTTCATAGATATCTTCCTATGAAATTTGATTGCAAATTATCTTCTATTAAAGATCCAAAACATTTAATCATATTAATAATTGATGAGTTGCATGGCATTATCATAGCATATGGAATGCGATTTGAAAGTGATAAATCATCAAATTGAGAGGAAGCTTTCAAATCAACAAAGAAGATAAAAACCAAGGAACCTGAGTCACATGCCTGTTATAGTAATGAATCAAATGAATAAGAATCTCACTTTGTTATAAGGATAAAGAAATGATATGGAAAATATAAAGGTAAGTTACCATTCAAAATATTTGATTGTGGTGAAATAGGAAATTATGTAAACAAATTTCCATATAAAAACAAGGTTGAAAAAAAAAAATCTTGAAGGAAAGTAACATGTATTATCATCCCAAGAATAAGAGTCATAAGCTTGAGATATCCAAAAGTGAGAAGAATTACTACAATCACAAGAAAACTCTCTATACAAAGGAAGCATGTAACTCATTTAAAGAAAGTGATGAATCATGAAATTGTCTCTAGCATTGATAAAGATGAATCTATGTTCATGTCCTTAGAGGTAAATGAAGGAAAAGAAGAGTTAGATTCATAATATGGTGATGATACTAAATTTGAAGTTAAAGTGGATCTTGAAGGTGAACTTATTTCTACCCTAGAAGAACTCAAGAGCCTCGAAACTAAAATAGAAATTTCATAATATTAAAAGTAAGTATGATGCTTTAAATTCAAAGATGATGCATGATCTTGAAAATTCAAATAAAATCATCATTGATATAAATATTAAACTATAAGAGATTAAGAAAATGGATGAAGATGTGAATACACATCTGAAATGGATGAAAGAAATTCATGTTACTCCTCCAAAGGGAAAAAAGGATTCAACAAGAATATATTTCCCTTTGAGGCGACATTACAAAATCAGGTTTCAAAATTATTTTTATGGTTATTGTTATTCATGTAATTAGTTTGGTCATAAGGCAACAGATTGTAGATCTTATGCAAGAAGTTTTGATAGAAATATAAATGCAAATGTGAATTCATATGTGTCTTCCACAAATAGGAATTATAACTCATTTTCTCCACTGATGAATTTTGATATTGAATGCTATAAGTACAACAACTTTTGGCATAAAGCTTGTTTTTATAGAAGTGGGTTTATGTTTTCCACCAGGAAGTTTAAGAATGAGGTAACCAAGGATAATCAAAAGGTTGAGTTAGAAAAATTCTGGAAGGATAAGGAAGATAAGGAAACAAATAAATAAAATTCCATGATTGTTCAAACAAAATTTCAAGCACAAAATGAAGGAAATCAATGGTACATTGATAGTGGTTTTCAAGCCACATGATTAGAGACAAAATTATTTTTCTCAATTTGAAAAAGGTAAATGGAGGTACTATAAAATTTATAGATAATGTTACTGCAGTAATTTCAAGAAGTAGGTGGAGTTGATGGGCCAAAAATAGGAAAACTTATCCAGGTTCAAAGAACACATCTCGGTGGATAGAAATGTATTATTAATGGAGACACGAAAGAAAATTTATTATTCCTAAAGGTATGATACATGAAGGGATGGGAATTGCAGGGTTCCCATCACTTTTATAGGTCATTTAATTACTTTTTTTAGTGGTTCAAGGATTTTCAAGTTTGCCGCTATCTTTCTCATTTTCTTCCATATATTGTAAAAGAGAGATCATAGAGTTGGACACTTTAGAATGTTTCTCTCTCTTCTTATCATCTGATGGGAATGTGTTAGAGTTCTAAGAATCATTTTTAGCATTGTAATGGTGAATCATGCCTTCTACCTCCATTTTAATGTATTGTGCAAACTTCTAGAGAAATAAAATCAAGTTTTTGGTTGTTTGTCTACCCTTTCTTGAGTTTTTTTTTCTATCTTTCATTTCTTCATGTTATAGGTATTTTGTGCATTTTCTTGTTCTCATTACAAGCTTGAATGATGTTGTGCTTTATGGAAATGGTGTATTGAGTGTTGTTGTGGTCTGTGTGCTTTTTCCACCCTCTCTACCCTCATTTTCTCCCATTTTCATGAATGTTGAAGTGGCAAACACCCCTTTTCTTGGTGATATCACCTATTGTAGTGTAGAATTTCCATTTCTCATACATTATCCCTCTCTCTCCCTAGTCCCTTAGAATTGGTAGATTAAGAGCAGTTAGTTGCATTTCCTTCCTTAGGCATAGTTTAGTGTTAGGATTAGGTAGAGGAACCAACCGTCTCTGGAGGTTCATCTCAAGTATACAAGCCCCATAACTTGAGAGATGGTATTATGTTATCTAGTTATACTAATTTATCATTCATGGTTCATGACATATCAGCGGATGTTGTAATTTGGTGATAATGAGTTTTGCACACCCGATGGGACAATGCCAAAGTCATGTCTTTCATAGGTGTGCATCCTAGTTTGCATTTCATTTCATCAAGTTGTTCTTCTCTTGGTGAAATATCAGCCTTTGAAGGTATTTTAAAGCACAATTGGTGACTTCATTGATCCAAATAACCCATTTTCTGAGTTAGAGACCTTTCTTTCCATCCATTTTTATTCCCATATCTTTCATTTTCATTCCATTCATGAAGTTATGCAATCATGACTTCATTTCCATCATGAAATTCCTATTCGCAGTAGTGCCATCCCATTCCATCTCTAGGTTATTACAATCCACCTCAAAATCATTTCTATGATGAAAATTAGTTTGACTATGTGTTGTCATGCAAATGTGCAATAGGGAAATTGGTAATTTTCCAGCATGACAATGATACCCCTGTGCCAAAATTTTCAAATCCTACCCTTCCCAGGAACCCCATGTCCCCTCATTTAGTCCCATGATCTCCCATATTATGTAAACTCAATCCCCTAGGTGATTTAGGAAAGTTAATTCAACCCCCTTAGGTGATTTTAGGTATTCTTGCAAACTGCTATTTTTGGGCAGTATTGGGAAGAGTTGCCACTAGCCTTCCCAAGACCGATACAACCCCTAGAGTGGAACGGAGGATAAAAATCCAACACATAGGTAAATTGAAGGTATAGTAACATCATGAAATTTATTTTGGAATATTCGGAAAGGTTTAGATGAGTTGCAGTAGTTTCATCGGAAATAGGGTTCTTAGGCCTAGTCAACGCACAGGGTCAAAAGAGTTGTTAAGATTTGGGAAGCGATTCGGGAGATATAGTTGGAGTTAGAAACCAAAAGATACATCTTAAAAAATGAAATTAAAATCTCTACAAGATAGTGAAATAAAAATTTCCACAACACTTTGGCGCAATAGGTCTACAATCATTTTTTCACAAGCTCGGGCGGTGCACGAGGTGAAAAAAGCAATTGAACTTTGGGAAGTGATTTCGGGAGATATATATGGAGTTAGGAGCTAAAAAAACATCATCAGAAATGGAATTAAAATACCTACAATATGGAGAAATAATATTTTTCACAACACCTTAGCGCAATAGGTCTGCAGGCAATTTTATCATGCACAGGTAAGGGACCAGATCCAAAATCCTATTTTTAGGGATTAAATGAAATAATAAAGATTTGATATCCTCAAAATTGGATTTATAAGTAAATATTCAATCAAATTCATATAATTTTTTTCAAAAAAATCCATCGGGAACTCCAAATACGGCCTTCACAAGTTCACTCTCAAGGTTTGACACTTAGCCATTTTTACAAGAGGACATGTGTCATCATCTAGCGCCTAACAAATTTTGATGTCCCCTTTGTCCCTTTAACAAGGTTACATGAGGGAAAATAAATTTTACCCATCCCTTAGAAGACCTCTGGACACACATGCAACCTCCAGACTTGCAATTACAACCCCCAAAGCTAGTGGAGCCTTCATCCCCTGTCATCGGATCTGTGCCACATGTCATCGTGAGGTGTACCATGAAATTTGATGTACCATTTTTCCCCATTGTGAAAAGGGACATGGGGGACACAAAATTTCACTCCACCCCTAATTGGTCCATTTTGAAAAATCCCCATGGTTCTTCATATGACCAGTTTCCATCTCCCAATGCTTCCAACCTACTTTTTGGGCTTAAACCTTCACCATTGGATCTCCGCCACTTGTCATCACCAGGAACTATGTGAAAATTGATTTCCCTCTCATCCCCTTTGTGTAAAGGGACATGAGGGACATGAAAATTTCCTCATCCCTTCGTCCTTTTTTTAATTTTTTAAAAAAATACTTCTTGTTTCCCATTTTTAACTTCTAACTTCTTACTCTTCACTTTCTGTGCACTATTCACCATTGCTTGAACCTCAAAATAGATCCATCATAGTTTATTATCCTCCTCTCCATGAAAAATACAGGTCTTAGAATAATATTTTATCAAGCAAGGAAGAAGAAGCAAAGAACAAATAGAAGAAACCGTAAAAATCTCCATCATCGTGAAACAAAGATTCGAAGAAATGTTACAAACCAATGCACGAGAACAAAAACCATTTTTTTCTAATATTTCATCTCTCGAAATCCATCAAGACCTCACCTTCAAACCCTCCTTCCATAGTACATAACATTCACAGTGAAGAAATCCTCTTTTCGGCCCAACGAAAAAAAGCGATTAGTTTCTGTCAAACCAACAACTGGACCGAAGAGAAATTTCACCGGTAGAATAAGAAGGAAAACCCCACAATATTAATGTATTTTTGTTGCAAATAGAATAAAAAACTAGACCTATAATTTTTGAGGTCCATTAATGGTTGTTGTGTTCAGAAATGTTACCAGGTCAAAATTTTAAAACTTTAAAATCTCCAAAACCATTGATTGGGTAAGTCTTAATTTTTAGAGGAGCGATATTGGAAAAACCCCATATCAAAAACTTTATTCTATGGAATTCTGACCACCAGAAGCACACTTTCTAAAAATATCAATTCTTCTACATAGGGACTACTATTTCAGGAAAGTCACCAACTAAAGCAGTTGTGAAGGTGGTGGTGAGCACCGGAGGTGTTATAAGGAGAAATTGTTTGAAATGTTCATCCCGGTCCAAAATTGACACTTACTAAAAATAGTAAGTGGTCCCATGAGCACCTTAAAAATGAAAAAAATTCCGAAGGTGAGGGGAGAATAGATGAAAGGAATATTTCAAGTTACCTCGGTATGTCAAGGACCAAAGGGGATGATTTTTCACACTTGATAAAAATAGCAAGTTAATTTTTTGCACTTACTAAAAATAGAAATTCATCCAAAAACGTTGATATTCACAAGATGATCATTTTTGAGAGCAGAAGAAATCAATCTAACAACCTCAGAAGAGTTTGGAGGAAAGTTTCTACACTTACTAAAAATAGCAAGTTGATTTTTCTAAAAATAGTAAGTGTGAGGGACCATGAAGTTCAAGTGGATAGGATAGAATCACCTTTCACCTTTGAATATGAGATAGAATATAGTGATGTCTCCTGCATGGATCTAAATGACCTGAAATCTCGCATGAATTCTAAGGAAATGTAGACCAATGAAGTCTTTCTCTTCATGGATCTCAATCATGTCTTTCGACACTCAATTATTATGTACGAGGGATCAAGACAATGTTTGTTCCAAAGCTTTAGTATTTCCTGAAGGGATCTCCATGAGTGATGCTCACAGTCACCAATGGAATCATTTGACATTGTTTTTAAACACTTAGCTCATGATGTTTGTTCATTTTCAAAGGAATCCTCTCATGGTATAAGACCTTCGAGGATCCAGGTTTCACTATATTGGAGCATTACATGGTTCGATCATAGGTATATCATACAGAGGGTGGAAGTTCCAATCATTGGTAAAATGAGTCCATTTAACCTGACATGATCGGTTCTAAGTTCCTATCTCTTCAGAGTTAGTGTTCAAGTTATTAGTGAAATAATTTGAGAAGTTTTTTTAAACACTCATTCCAAAGCATCCATGAGCCAATTTGAAGGAGTTTATCAGGAGGCAACATATTCAGAGTCTCACTGCACTAGATTTTTCCATCAACAAGGATCATCAAACTTCATCTAGAGAAACATCTCTTCTTCTCTCTCTCCTCTTCCTTCCCCCCAACTTTCTCTCTCTTCAAATGTTCTAATTCTTCATTGGGGTTTGCACTTTTTGATACACCTTTAAGTCATCTAAAAGTGACTTTAGAAACATTATGTAAATTAATTCACCTTGATTTTATAAAAGGGACTTAATATTTGGAAGGAATATGAATAGCCTAAAGTCATAAATAAGGCATATGGAGGGTCATCGAGAAGATGAAGAGTTTCTCCTCTTCTATAAATTATAATGAGCTCCTCATTCTAAAGGGTTCTAATTCTAAAAGTATTCTAACCAGGTTGTATTCTTGTAAGTTCATGAGATATCTTTTTACTTGTGAGTGAAAAGAGTTAGCACACTTTTCCCTATTCTCAATGTCCTCCATTCTAATACTATGTGCAACTTTGGTTTGAGTAATCAATAAAGAATAAGGAGTTTCTCTACCTTTCTTTGACTAAGGGATTTCTTCATACTTTGTAATCATAAATAATATTTGGTCTTATTACTACTTACATAGTTGTTTCCTCTTGATTTTAATGTATGTGATGAAATTTCTAACTAGTGTGTGCAAGAATATGATTTTCTACCTACAACATTAGTTCTACTATCTCTTTTCTCACTCCCTTTCCCAATCTACATACAAATTCCTCTCTAGTAAGAAATTACTAGTTTTGCCGCAGGTCAATGGAGTGTTGTTGTTGGATCCTGCCGCAAGGCCATGAGGAAAAATCCACCTTTTTATCACGCATGCATATATGACAAATACATTGGTTAAGTAGAGGGACTTAGATTCCCAAAGTGTTGGCAAGAAACACACCAATTTTTCCCTGAAAAATTTTCTCACCAACAATTTTGGTGCCCACCGTAGGGGCAGATTTAACACCATCTACACCCAAAATATGACCGCAAGGTCTGAAAATCAAAAAAATAAAATATTCAAAAAAAAAAAAGAAAAAAATATTTGTTAGATCTCAATAAAAGAAAATCATTTTTTTTGAAGGTGACTCTATCAAGGAACGAATCCCTATCATTTTTGTTTCCTGCACCATGAAGAAATTTATAGATTGGAGTGAAACACCAATGAGTGACAATGACAAAGAAGAACAATATTGTGACTAAGAAAAGAAGATCATTGATCAGCCATGGTTCCGGACTAGTGTGTGTAATAGAAAGAAGAAAGAACCTACTGCCGATGAAGAGGAAAGTAAGGATCTATTAGATAGGAGACATAAGATAAGATGCAAAGCTTGAGAATATGCAAAATTCTTTCAAGAGATGTATGAGAAACTTGAAGCGGCCCATAGCAAGGAAAAAGAAGAGGAGATTTATCCTATAGAGGAAGATCCTGAAGAACATTTGTACCACAGGGTTTTCATTCCCAAAAGGTCATTGAATTCAACTAAAGAAAATCCTATCCTTGATCCTTCTGATGAAGATCAAATCAGCATTCAAGAAGATGACAAAAGACAAGACGATACAGATCCACTTTGAAGAAGGCTTTTTGTAACCTCACACATGATCACTATAAATTTGAGAACACTATCCTTTTTCTATCACTCTCTCAATGAATTCATTGCATATGGTGATGGAGAAATGAACATATTGAAAAGAGAATATGTGGAAAGGATTTAGAGCATAATAGAAGGAAATTTTGATCACAAGCCTATCAAGAGATTTGGAGGTATGCTCTAGCTTTACAAAGAAGGTATGAATATCTCAAATCACTTCATGTTGTCCACAATGAAGAATCCCAAGAATATCATGTTGATTTTCCATGCTATGAGGTGTTCATCCCCAAGATATTCTTGGATGCTCTTGAAGAAGATCCTATCCTTGAACCTTCCGATGAGTACCAAAGAAACATCAAGGAAGATGATGATGAAAGAGACATGGAGGTGGAACCACCATTCATCAACTCTTTTTGGCTCGAGGAACAATCCCTTTGAGAAGTAATATATTCAATAGAGGATTCTTGTTTCCTAATGGATGATTCAATTATTTCCAAAGACTCCACCAATGATGAATAAAATGGCCAATTTGAAGTAAGCATGAATAACCCCCTTCAAATTTTGATTTTTCAATTAGTGATGAAATGGACATGTGCAAATAAGTGAAAGAGATCCACCAACATCATGGACCAAAATGATGAATTCAAGATGGTCATGGAGGTATTTTCCCTCCTATTTTGATCCTTCAAGTGATGTAGAGATGATTCATGAAGAAATGAAGATAGTCAAAGAACAAGATTCTCTTCCTGATTCAATCATGGATGATCTGATGGAATAATATCACTTACTTTCCAAATCTAAGGAGAATGAACATTTGAACATAATCTCTTCTCACCCAAGGAGTATAATGATCATCACGGTGAGTATGAAGTATTTCATTATCCATATGAGAAAGAGGATTTGATAATGGATGATCAAGATAATGTTGAAAGTTCTTCCCACATTTCTACTTTGACATGGTCCTATCAAGAGGATGATATGATTTTAGCTTGAAGGAGTACCATTCCCAAAAAGCATGGACCTATTCTCCTTTTTAGAAGGTGTCATGAATCAAGTGGGCATGTGTTTGCAAAAAAGTTGAATCTTTGGGAAACACAAAGCATGGAAGAGGTGAACGAGGATTTTTCAAATGAATTGTGGCCATGGATGGATCATATTTTCAACCATTTCTTGGAGGCACAACATAAAAATTATTCCAATGAGGATAAAAATAGTTTATAGAAATTTGGAAGAGTTATCATTGTGTAAGAGATCTTAAAGGTTACAGAAGAAACCGAATATCCTCAACTTAGTATTAAACTCTTGACCTAGTAAATGGACATGTAAGACATGTATGAATCAATTTATGCTTCCCATTTTGGTACACCAATTTTTTATGTTG
Organism: Taxus wallichiana var. yunnanensis; assembly: GCA_018340775.1. Classification (NCBI taxonomy): domain Eukaryota; kingdom Viridiplantae; phylum Streptophyta; class Pinopsida; order Cupressales; family Taxaceae; genus Taxus; species Taxus wallichiana. The sequence continues at coordinate 197,269,276 of CM031243.1, read as the reverse complement.
AGATGGGGCAGTTGGATAAGCTTGATGACTTCCCTAATACTTTGGTTGACAAGAATGAACATGAAAACATGTCTTTTTCTTCCACATTGTGTGAAGAAGTTCATGAGTGTAAAAGAAGAAAGGTTCTTGGATATATTTTAGATATCTCCAATTTTGAAGAAAAAACCTCCACCATGGAAGAAGATAGTAGGGAGAATTTGAGTTGACTCACATGGAGGGGATTCGTTCAGGAAAAAATAAAAAGCTGTAAGAACATTGGGAGTGTGTTCAAAACCAACTTGTTCCCACCATTTTAGAATGGTCCATCAATGCAAAACAAGAGTTCATATGGAAAAATCCAATGAAAGGTGAAGAATTCTTATATGGCCAAACCAAAAGCTGTAATTTTGAAAATGATATCAAGATGGACTTCGAACAAATGCATATTGGCGACAATTTCTCTAGACAACAAAGCAAGAGTATGCATGATTCTTTCCAAATGATCCAAAATCAGACTGCACTCAACATCTTCCAAACTTTGATTCATCCTAAACATGTTCCCATGCTGCAACAAGATCTTAAGGATGATGAAGACCTCCGCTCAATGATTTAACCTCCATATCCAAAAATACTTTCTCAGAGCAATAAAGCGGGATGTTCAGGGAAGTTCTTGAATGGGAAGAAAACTAATTTTCTCACTCCCTCCAAGTGTTTTGCTGATATAAGAGACAATTTGAAGTCACAATTCAAAGAAGATGAATGTTTTCATGACAGGAGAAATTTTCCCACTCTTGAAGACATGGAGGGATGGTGTCTCATGATTACAGGCGTCAAGTGGAAACCTCAAGAGGCAAGAGTCTCAAGAAGGTGACCAAGTTCTCAATGGATACAAGAACATTCTCAGTGTAGTATGAACATGAATATGGAGTCTTGGTACGTATTCTTCTTCTCAAGCCATGCAAGGCCATCACAAAATCATGGTTTGATCAAATAACAATCTTTATGCTTCAAAGGTTAGACTTCAGTCCACTATTCCATGATGGCATGTAATTTTCTCAACCCATTATTGGGTATGTGTATATTATTTCCCCACCTCTATAGATATCCCCCCTTTTATATAATTTCCTTTTTGTGGTGTGTGTCTTTCCCTTTCCATGTGTGTTGTGTGTTTCCTTTCCTTGTTTTGTGTGTGTTTCCTTCTTCGCTATCTCTCTCTTGTAAGTTGTACATGACTCTGCGGGCCCAATGGATAAGGCATTGGTATGTATATCATAAAGTTGATATTCTAAGATTATTCATGTCATGTATTTGTTGTACTCATTCCATACCATGTCCCTAAGCTAGAGCCAGTTGTTTTCATGCAAATGTGCAACATGGAAATTGACAATTTTCCAACATGACAACAATACCCATGTGTAAAAATTTTAAAATCCTACCCTTCCCAGGAACCCGAGGTCCCATCTCTTAGTCTCATGATCTCATATATGATGTCAACTTAGTCCCCTAGGTGATTTAGGAAAGTCAATTCAACTCCCCTTAGGTGATTTTAGGTATTCTTGCAAACTACTATTTTTGGGCATTATTGGGAAGAGCTACCACTGGCCTTCCCAAGACCAATAAAACCCCTAGAGTGGAAAAGAGGGGATAAATCCAACATGAAGGTGAATTTAAGGTCTATTAATATCATGAAATTTATTTTGGAAGATTCGGGAAAGGTTTGGAGGAGTTAGAGCAGTTTCATCAAAAACAGGGTTCTCAGGCCTAGTCAGCGCATAGGGTCAAAAGAGTTGTCGAGCTTTGGGAAGTGATTCCGGGAGCTATGGATGGAGTTAGGAACCAAAAAGACATATTAAAAAATGGAATTCAAATACCTAAAATATGGTGAAATAAAATATTTCCACAACACCTTTTTCACGGCCCAATAGGCACACGACCAAAAAAGCAAATCAATTTTTCACAGTGATTAGGAAGCTTTGGATGGAGTTAAGAACCAAATGAGACATCATAAAAATACAGAAACTAAGCTTTTTCATGACACCTTTGGAAGTGATTCCGAAGCTCGGATGGAAAAAGCAAATTAGTGAGATAAAAATATCATCAAAAAGGGAATTTAAATATCTAAAATATGGATAAATAATATTTTCCACAACACCTTGGAAAAATAGGTCGGAAGGCGGTTTTTCTCATGCATGTAGTAAGGGACCGAGATCAAAAATCACTTTTTCATGGCCTAAATGAAGAATAAAGATATGATACCCCAACCATTGGATTCATAAGTACATTTTCAGTCAAATTAATATAATTTTTTTCCAAGAAACTCCATCAGAACTCCGATACAACCTTCAATAGTTCGCTCTCAAGGTTCGACACTTAGCCATTTTTACAAGAGAACATGTGTCATCATCTGGCGCTGGCACATTTTGATGTCCCCTTTATCCCTTTATCAAGGGGAAATTAGGGACAAGAAATTTCTCCTAGCCTCTAGAAGACCTCTGGACACACATGTGACCTCCATACTTGTCAGTACAGCCCTGGGAGCTAGTGGAGCCTTCATCCCCTACCATCGGATCTACGCCGCATGTCATCGCAAGGCGCGCCATTAAATTTGATGTACCATTTTATCCTATTTTTGAAAATTTAAATGGGGGATGAAAATTTTCACTCCACCCCTAATTGGTCCATTTTTAAAAATCCCCATGGTTCTTCATACGACCAATTTCCAACCCCCCAAGTGCTTCCAACCTACTTTTTGGGCTTAAACCTTCACCGATTTCTCGCCACTTTTCATCACCATGTGTCATCCGAAAATTGATGTCCCTCTCATCCCATTTATTAAAATTTACATGAGGAACATGAAAATTCACCTCATCCCTTCTATTCATTATTTTTCTTTTTTAAAATCCTTCCCTTGCTTCTGCTTCTAACTTCTAACTTCTTACTCTTCATACTACCATTTCTCTGTAACTTTCCTATGCACTATTCACCATTTCTGAACCTCAAACCAGATCCATAACAACACATTATCCTCATCTCTATGATAGCATACAAGTTATTAGCAGAATATTTGATCAAACAAGGAAGAAGAAGTGAAGAACGAAGAGAAGAAACCGTAAAATCTCCATCATCGTGAAACAAATATTTGAAGAAATTTTGCAAACCAATGTGCGGAACAAAAAAATGTTTTTTTCTTCTCTTTCCTCTCTCAAAATCCATCAATATTTCACCTTCAAACCCTCTTTATGGAGTATAGAACATTCATAGTGAAGAAATCCTATTTTCTTTCCCATGAAAAAAAGCTCGGTTTCCGATCAAGCGCAATCGGATCGAAGAGAAATTTCACCGGTAGAATCAGAAGGAAAAACCCACGAAAAATTTAATTTTTTTTGCACCAACGAAAGAAAAACCTTACATGTAAATTTTGAGGTCCATTAAAGGTTTTCGTGTTCAGAAGCGCTACTAGGTAAAAATTTGAAAACTTTAAAATCTCCCAAACCGTTGATCGGTAAAGTCTAGATTTTTAGAGGGGGTATTGGGTAAAACCCATATCAAAAAAAAATTGTTCATACCATATAATTCTGACCACAAAAAGCACACTTTCTAAAAATAACAATTATTCTACATAGGGGACTGCTATTTGGGAAAGTCACTAACTGAAGAAGTTATGAAGGCGACGGTGAGCACCGAAGGTGTATTGCGAGGAGAAATGATTTAAAACGTTCATCCCGGTCCAAAATTGACACTTACTAAAAATAGTAAGTGGTCCCATGAGCACCTACCAAAAATAGAAAACTAGTCCAAAAGGTGAGGGGAACACAAAAGGAAGGAAGATTTCTAGTTTCCTCAGTTTGTCAAGGAGCAAAGGGGCTGATTTTTCACACTTGCTAAAAATAGTAAGTTATTTTTTTGGCACTTACTAAAAATAGCAAGTCATCCCAAAAGGTGGATCTTCACAAGAGGAGCATTCTGAGAGCAGAGAAATCAATCTAAAAACCTCAGCAGGAGTTCAAAGGAAAGTTTCTACACTTACTAAAAATAGCAAGTTGTTTTTTTCTAAAAATAGTAAGTGTGAGGGACCATGAAGTTCAAGTGGACAAGACAAAAGTCGGTGTAGCCTTTCACCTCTAAATATGAGATAGAAGATAGTGATGTCTCCTACATGGATCTAAATGACCTGAAATCCCGCATGACTTCCAAGGAAAGGGGGACCAATGAAGTCTCTATCTTCATGGATCTCAACAGTGTCTTTCGACACTCAATCAATATGTATGAGGGAATCAGAAAGGTTTGTTCCAAAGCTTCAGTATTTCCTAAAGGGATCTCCATGAGTGATGCTCACAGTCACCAATGGAATCATTCAACAGTGTTTTTAAACACTTAGCTCATGATGTTCATGCATTTTCCAAAGGAAGCCTCTCATGGTATAAGACATTCGAGGATCCATGTTTCACTACATTGGATCATTTTGTGGTTCAGGTCATAGGTATATCATACAAATGGTGGAAGTTGTGGTCATCGAGAGAAATAATTCCATTCAACTAACATGATCTGTTATGATTTCCTATCTCTTTAGATTCTTCGGTGTTCATGGTCATCAGTGAAGTCATTTGACAAGTTTTTTTAAACACTCATTCCAAAGCATCCATGAGCCAATTTGAAGGAGTTTCTCAAGAGGAAACAAATTTAGAGATTTAGAGTCTCACTACACTAGATTTTTCCATCAACAAGGATCATTGGACTTCATCTAGAGAAACATCTCTTCTTCTCTCTCTCCTCTTCCTTCCCCAAACTTTCTCTCTCTTCAAATGTTCTAATTCTTCATTAGGGTTTACACTTTTTGATACACCTTTAAGTCGTCTAAAAGTGACTTTAGAAACATTATGTAAATTAAGTCACCTTGATTTTATAAAAGGGACTTAATATTTGGAAGGAATATGAATAGCCTAAAGTCAGAAATAAGGCATATGGAGGGTCACCAAGAAGATGAAGAGTTTCTCCTCTTCTATAAATTGTAATGAGCTCCTCATTCCAAAGGGTTCTAATTCTGAAATTCTTCTATCTGGTTTAATTCTTATAAATTCATGAAAGAAATTTTTATTTCTTGTGAGTGAAAATAGTTATCCACTTTTCCCCTATTCTCAATGTCTTCCATTCTCAGACTATGTACAAATTTGTGTTGAGAAATCAATACAAGAAGGATTTTCTAGCTTTCTTTGACTAAGGGATTTCTTGATACTTTGTGATCATAAATTTTATTTGGTCTTATTGCTACTTGCAGAGTTGTTTCCTCTTGATTTTAATGCATGTGATGAAATTTCTAACTAGTGTGTGCAGGAATCTGATTTTCTACTTGCAACATTAATTCTCCTATCTATTTTTCTCACTCCCTTTCCCACCCTATAGACAAATTCCTCTCTAGCAAGAAATTTATATCTTTTCCACAGGGTCATTGGAGTTCCCCTATTTGATCCCCAATTGCAAGGCCACCAAGAAAAACCCACCTTTTTACTCATGCATGCATATATGAAAGCTACACTAGTTAAGTAAAGGTACTTAGATTCCCAGAGCACTGGCAAGAAACCCACAAATTTGTACCCGGACAAATTTTCTCGCAAATACTACGCATACCCATGTGAGTAGGATTCATATTACTTTAGTTAGTCACCAATATATGGAGCAATTCAAAGGTAGGAGAATACATATTTTGGAGGTCACCCTACACCTAGAAATGCCTATTTGTAGAGGAATATTCAAAGAATGGAGGAAAGTATGGTGTAGAATAGGTCCACATCTCAATTAAAAGCATTCAAAATTGGTTTCAAGGTCCCTTTTATATGGGTTGGATGACCCTATGCCAAGATATTTTAGCACTCGTGAAGCTAGATTCCATGGTTGAGAAGCTACCAAAACTACAAAGTGGGTTGAGTTGTTGGAGGCTCATGAATCTAGTGTTAGGAAACCTTATCAATGGGTAAATCCTACACTACCACCTCATAGCCTTCCCATTTCTCTTCCCCAACCTACACCATCTCAACCTAAGTTTCACATCCATAGCTTCTTTCTTTCTACCCACATTGGGAATTCCCTTCTCCATATTCTTCCCTTCTATATCACCTTAAATTCTTTTTCCTTTTCCTCCCAAATGTCCATCTCCTCCACAAAATATTATTCCACCTCCTCCACCACCTGAACCTTTGCAAAATCATCCAAGGGCCCAACCCTTCCCCCACTTTACAAAATTATATTTTCATGTGACTGAGCCTTTGAAAAAATTAGTTGTAAGTTGTGAAGTTTAGAGATTGAACAACATAATAAGGAGCCAATTTCTTGGTTACCTTAAGATCCATTCCTCAGTAAATAATATTTTGAAGAATTTATGGCAACCAAGGCTAATTTCCATTCTTCTGAACAATAGGAGGCATGTGCATATTTTAAAGAACATATTTAGAAGGAGAAGGATAAAGAAGATAATATATAGAGATTCAAGGATTAGATCCATGAGGTTGAAGAAAGAAAGGTTCATCATCAAGAACCTAACAATCAACCTTCTCCATCTTTTCCATCAGCTAAGATAAGTCCTATTCTGGAAATTCATGAAATATTGGTAGAAGAATGGACTTATTCTAAGAGCATAATGGAAGAAAAAGAATTAACCAAGCCTACTGCTATAATTCATCCTATTTTCATTGGAAAATATGAACCTAGGGAGGCTGAAATAAAAGGGTTGTAAGAAAAGGAAAAGAATTTTCCAAGTGAGCAAGATGTTTCAATGGAATGCATTGATCCCATTGCTTATCATGTTTAGATCTTGATGCACTTTTGGAAGGTTACATTGATCCACTAATAACATCTTTAAATGTTGCAACCATTGATGAGGAGATTCATGTCATAGAGGAGGGCGGATCGATTCTCGAGGTTATGAATAAAGAGCAAGACACAAAAGAAATTTCATATCCTCCTTCCACTTCATTCTTGTAAGAATCATATTTTTGGACGAGTTTTTGCTCTCAAACTACATTTTAGAGGAGGATGAGAACAAGGATGATGACACCATTCCTAAATCAGTCATCATGGAAAAGGAAATTTCAGATGACGTATATGTTTTTATAGAGGAGGAAATACCAATTCTAAATCAACATACAAGTAGCCATATTTAGGAATAAATTCTACAAGATGACCTCATTCATGGAGTTAATTTTTAGAAGAGTGGGAAAATTCAAAGGATCGAGACCATGCCCAATCAAGTATATTTCTTCAAGAGAGCCAAAGATGTAGTTACCACCGTCATGCTTACTTCGAGTATGAGGATGAGCTTCAGAGTGCCAAGGATGAGTTGTAATGCCTCTCAAGTCTAAATGCGAGTAACTAAAAGTGGTATTTGTCTTGTTTTAATTTGATACCTTAATGAATAGAGCGGAAAATAAGCTTGTAGTCAATTTTTCACTCTCATACATGACCATGTTCAGTTCCAAATTAATCATATGGTCCCAATTGGTGAGAAATGGAAGCTACTTATCCCTGCCATTTATAGGATTTGTTTTAGTTTCCCATTTCTCTAGTTAGAGTAGAGTAGGTAGGTTTTTTTCAATAGAAGAAGTGCTTGTGCACACTCTACATGTTTCACTTGAGACATGTATGATCTTCCTTTTTGTATATATATATATATATATATATATATATATATATTTCTCTCTGCACAATGTCTGGCTTTCATTAAAGGTAATGTCTATGGGAAATCGTTTTTAATAGCAGTTCCAAGTGCACTCCATAATCGACATGTGTTCTAGAATCTATGAATGCTTCATCTTTGTCATGATTAGTTTTTCAATTCTTCATACTTGGCAAAGAAATCAGATTTTGGGATAGTTTTAGATAATTCATTCATCCTTCTATTAATATATCGATTAGCGAGAGGAAAGAGAAAAGAAAATTTTAGATTTAAAATAATTTTCCACTCGATCAAAACTTCAATATTTTCTTATAAAAGTTGGAAAATTCAAGACGAGGATCATCTCCAACGCGTTCAAGCAATGCTTCTAGTGGCTCAGGGATTTAATTTCATAGTTAAAGATCAGATTCCAAAGTATGAGGCTAACTACATGACAAATGGATGCTTCAAGGCAATTGATTAGATCATCTAGCAGGTAGATGTCCCTTTGAGTCACCAAATTGTTATGCATTTTCACCCCTAGCAAAAATGAACAACTTGGATAAAAAAATTATTATAGGTGAAACAAGGTTGAGGGGGCCCTACCCCTTACAAGTCAGAGCTCTAAAAAGAGCAGATAAGACATTACATAACATTCAAAAAGAAACATATATATCGACTATTACATCTGAGCTCCTCCATGAGCATATAAACTAATTTAAAACATAGTAAAAAGAGTAATAATAGTAAAGATAAAACCACAAACTAATAAAAATTTAAAAGAAAAATAGTATAATAACAACCACCCCGACAAACATCACTTTTTGTCCTTTTCAAGACCATCCAACACTTTTTCCCATTCCTTTGACAAAGACTCAATGTTGACCCCCAATGATGCTAGGTCACATCCAACAACATCCCCTTTTCTTTTCTTTGAATTTCCATTCTCATCCATGAGCCTGTAAGCATTGGCCAACTAACCAAGGGTTTGGAGATGTTACAGAGTGGATTTCACAGTGACAACACTCCATTCCATATAGCTATGTAAAATAGCTTTGATGTGATCCACCTCATTTGAGAGGTTGCTTTGCAGTTGGCTTTCATAATTTCAAGCTCACCCCCATTACTGATTTTCGTAACATCTTCAACCTGCATTTTCATTTTATGCCAGTCATTAAAGAGGAACTGAACAAAACTCTTTGTAAGCCTCATATCACCCTTCAGATCTTCAATATCCATGGCCATCTTGGCCAAATGATTATCCCCTTTCTCAGGACCCACTTTACCCAAAGCTTCAATTTGCTACTCCAATTGGGCATTCATAGGAACCTAATTTTCCTGCATGCTTGATTCACCTTTTGTTTTAACAGACCGACTAGGAACATGCTTTGATTTTAGCTCTCTGAGATTCTGAGTGGCATCAATTTCCATGACATCCTTATCATCCCCAACGAATCTCATTCCCGAGACTCAAGATCTTATTAGAATCCTCCTCCAATTATGAGTCTTACTCCTTAGCATAAGCCTCAAGAGATTTTGTGAGGGTACCCAATTTATCAATATCAAGAGAATATATTTTAACTAGGGAAAGGATAAAACCTTGGTGAAGGGGGCAACAACTCTATTATTTTTAAACTGGGAAATGGAAGCACTCAGAGAGGGAACAAAAATATGGGAAACTAAAACTATGGCCATGTCAAAAATAATTAAGCATAGGTAGATGGTAGGCATAGATACACTTATGATGGCCTTCTAGGGTAAGAAACTAAATAAGGGATAAATCCACATCATCAAAAGGCCTGGGTAAAGTAGAGTAAAGAAAACCGAAAAATGAGTGGTGAGTTTTTCATTACCTTGCAAGAACAACTTCAGCTCATTCGTGGCTTCCTTTTTAGGCTTATAAACCTCCCTACCATCAGTAGGAACACCCATCACTTTCATAATATAATCCACAATAATCTTGATATGAACACCTTTCATGTCCACAACTGCCCCCTTTTTAGTCATCTTCCAAGCTCTGGAAAAGTCCTTACTCAGGTTTTCATAATGACCTTCAAATATTTTGAGGAAAGGTGAGAAACCCTTTCTCTTGAACACTTCCATGGCTTTTGGATTAACCCCATCTAGATCAAAAGGCTCAGTTCTCACAAGATCACCCCCCATTTGGAAATACGAGTACCATTTTGTAGAAAATCCTAACTTCAAATTACTCAGAATGATACGAATAATCCCAGCAATGTTGATGTTACAAGCACAAACGAAATAATGGCCCTAAGGTGACACAAGCATATCCAAGCCCAAAGCTTCACATCATCCCACCATAAATTCACATGATTCAAATAGCTCTTATACATTATTTCCTTAACATACCATGACCTATCATTATTACCCAGTGGTGACATGTCCATGTTGATCTTTTTTGAGGTGTGCTTGCACCTTAGTATCTAAAGCTTCTTCATCATGGATTAATTTCATCTCATGAAAATTAACCCCCTTGTTAGAAAAATAGTCAGTAATAGAGTTTGCCTCTCTATAGATATGTTTAAAAGTAATAGTTTCAAACAAGTTAGACATTTCCTTTATACTAGTTATAGAGTTTTGGATAGATGTAGAAGTAGTACCTTTACCAGTAATGTTGTTAATAATGTTCAATGAGTCTCCTTCCACTTCCAATATTACAAATCTATGTTGATAGACTATAGAGACCCCCCAATAAACAGTCTCCACTTCAGCAACGTGATTTGTTTGAATACCAAGATTGCAATGATACCCAAGAATGAATCTTCCTTCATAATCACATAAGACCCTCTCACAACCACCCTTTACGGGGTTTCATTTGGATCCCCATCAAAATTTATCTTTATCTATTCCTTGGTATATTTTTCCCAACCTTGGAGCCTAGGATTATGTGTAGGAAGGTCAGTTTGAGTAGGGCATAAACCCCAATTCTTAGATAATTTACTCTCATTTTGAAGAATATTTTTCTTATGTGGGGCTATGTTTGAGAATTTTTCATTAATAACGTTAAAAATGAGTTCCAACTTTCTTTTCCGATTCCTTCTTCCCTTTAAAAATATGTTTATTTCTCTCTTTCCAGATTTCCCAAGCTATGTGCATAATAGAAAGAGTCCATAGATGTTTGAGTCCTTGAATCCTAAAAGGGGGAAACCATTGGGACCACAATTGTTTAATGGAACATGGGAAAACCCACTTGATTTAAAATAGGTTAAGAAGGGTATTTCTAACGATATCAGAAAATGGAAGTGGAGGAATAGATGTATAAAGTCTTCAGTATCTTTTTCACACAGAACACACCTATTCACCATATGAAAAATTCTCTTATTAAGATTGTTGATAGTAAGAATTTTATCATGGAGAACCAACCACCAGAACATATTTATCTTGGGAGTAACTTCTTTGACCCAAACACTTTACAATTTGAAGTTTTCAGGATTAACTTCATCAAGGAAAAAGGCATTGTAGGAAATTCGAACTGAGAAGATACCATTATCCTCTCTAGACCAATATAAGTTATCATCTTCTAAACTCTTTTTATTAACAATAACCCCTCTTAGTTTGTTGTTAATAGAAGTGATATAATTTCTTTATGTCCATCCAATTCAATTATTTTCCATCGACCTAGGGGTTCTTAAAAATTAAAGTGGTCTTTAACTTTAGTCCCATATTTAACCACAACATCCTTATAGATGTTAGGATAGATAACCTTAAGAGGTTTGTCTCCTAACCATTTGTCTTCCCAGAAATTAACCACTCTCCCATTGCCAATCATCCATTTTCTTCCCTCGGAGACAATGTATTTAGCCCAATTTATAGATTTCCAAAAATTAGAACCATTAAAGTCAGCATTGCTAAAGCACCATTCATTAGCTAGAATATTTTACCAATATTTATGTCTTATGATTGAATTCAACACACTATCTTCCTTAACCAACTTCCAAATAATTTTTGACAACATAGCTTTATTCATTTTAGCCCAATCTCTAATACCAAGACCCCCCATTTTCTTTAGCTTACAAACCTTTTCCCATGCAATGAGAGGAATTCTATCTTTTTGTTCTGAGCCACTCCAAAGGAATATTTTTTGGATACTCTCTAATTTATTAGCAATAGTAGAAGGTAATATGTAAATAGACATAGAGTACACAGGAAAATTTTGAATTGAGCATTTGAGAAAACTTTACCTGCTTGAGATAAAAGTGAGCCTTTCCAGCCTTCTAATTTCTTAAGAAATATGTCTATCAAAAATTCCATTTAGAAATATTTGGTTTTTCAGTTCCAATAATCATTCCCAAATACCTAGCAGGATTGTTTTAGAAACACAGAAGAATACCAACAATTTTGGCACATATTCTTTTAGGGGTATTGATAAAAAAATACCAAAATTTTACCATAATTGATCATTTGGTCAGAAGCTTCCTCATAATCTATCATCATCTGTTTAAACTCTCTAGCCTCCGGGACGGTAGCCTCTCCAACCAACATAGTGTCATCAACAAAATGTTGGTGAACAACATTGTCACTATTAATAGTAGGACATATGCCTTTAATTCTTCCTTCCAAATTAGCCTTATTAAGAGCTCTGCTGAGAGTTTCAGCCATGATTATAAATAGAAAGGGAGAGATAAGATCTCCTTGTCTTAATCCTTTGGAGATATTAAAAAACCATAGGGAGTCCCATTGATCGAAAATAAAATTTAGTCAGTGGAAATACATGTTTGTATCATAATCCTGAAGTCTTCATCAAATCCAAACCTAGTTAAGACATTAAGAAGAAAGGACCAAGAGACACAATCATAGGCTTTCTCCATATCAAGCTTAATGAACATAGCTTCCTTTTTATTTTTCTTGGTTGTGTGAAGAGTCTCTTGAATAGTGAAAATACCATCTTGGATCTATCTTCCCATTACAAACCCTCCCTATTGATCAGAAATAATGGAAGGCAAAAGAAGTTGAATTCTTAAAGCTAGGATTTTAGAACACATTTTGTAGATACAGTTACATAGGCTAATAGGTCTAAAATTCTTGAAATCCATAGGATTGTGATTTTTAGGGACTAAAGCTAGGAAGGTGTTGTTTAATTCATGAAGCATATTTTTGTTCTTGAAAAAATATTGAATAGATTTGCATGTATCATCCTTGACAATCTCCCAAAAATTTTGAAAAAGAAAGTTGTTAATCCATCAGGCCTCAAATATTTTTCAGGCTCAAATTTTTCAGCATAAATTCAATTTCTTCCATTGAGGGAATCTTAGTGAGCATACTATTTTCAGTCTCATTTATCAGCTAAGGAATGCAATCCGAAAGTAATCTTCCTTATTGTTGTTAGATGAACTAGCTGTAGAAAGAAGTATGCTGAAAAAGGAGGTGGCAACATGTTGAATTTCCTTAGTATCAATGAGCATCACACCATCTTCCCCTATGACACACAATATTCTATTAGTGATTCTCCTTTTTAGGGTTGAAATGTGGAATAATTTCATGTTTTTATCACCTTCTCTAAGCCATTGAACCCTATATTTATGTCTCCAGAAATTCTCCTCTTTTAGAAGAATGTTATGGTAATCAGACAATAATTCACTCTCTTTTTGTTGTCCTACCTGAATACAATCATTATTAAGAGTTTCCAAAGTAGCCTGAAGGGAAGATATCTCATTTTCCAGTGACTTATTTTTCTCAAAAATGTTACCAAAACATTTTTTATTCCATCCTTTCAAATTATTCTTAACATGAGAAAGTTTCTTAGAAATTCTAAACATAATTGTTCCTTTGATTTTCACATTCCACCAATATTTCATAAGATCAAAATTTTCCTCATTTTGTAACCACGTCTTCTCAAATCTAAATAGATTTCTCCTCCTCTCTTTATCTTTGATTTGGAAAAGAAGCGGATTATGGTTTGAACTAATCCGAGGGAGAGAAAAGAGGCAAACTTCTTTATTCAACCAACCCCATGAAGTCAGAGCCTATCAAGTTTGACTTGAATCAATTGATCTCCTTTTCTCCTATTAGACCAGGTAAATCTACTACCCTTCAACTCAATATCCATGAGATTATTTTGTATGATAAAATCCTAAAGATCTTCCATACTCTCAATTAAATCAATATTACTGCCCTTCTTTCCCTCGAACTCAAAGGGGTGTTGAAGTCACCCATAATCAGCCATTCAGTCCCTTTAATAATGTTTTGAAATTTAGAGAGTTCAGCCCAAAATGTTTTTCTTTCTCCTTTGTTATTTGGAGCATATATATTAGATAGCACCCAAAATTCTTTAGATTTCTTATCTTGAAATAACATAGCCATGTGATTACTTCTTTTAAGAAGATTCGTACCTTTGATTTTTTCCTCATTCCAAATGATAGCCATTCCTCCTGCAGATCCTTTTGAACTAACAGCCAGTCCCACAAGTCTCTTGCAACACTTATATTTTTCTTGCAAAAAGATCCTTCGTCCATCTTAGTTTCCTGTAAGACCATGATATCAAGTTTATGTTTAGAATCCATCTCTTTTATTAACTTCTATTTCACATGGTTATTTAAACCCCTAACATTCCATGAAACTATATTCATTTAAACCCTTTGTTTTGGTTCTTCTAAAGCTCCATAGATCGAGTTTAGACTAGAGTTCCATCATCAATATCCTTTTGACTCGATTTTTTCTAGCAGAACTGCTTGCAGTCTCCTAAACCTATTTTCTTCTCTTTTGGGGTGGCCTCTGAAGACTCCCCTTTTTATGGGGTTTTCAAAGAGATCTCAATTTTTGCCTCTTTGGGATCCACTTCCACTGATTTGTTCTGGTCTAGAAGAGATTCCTCTGTGGGGATAAATATTCTTGGATGATCCTTTGGACTTTTTCAGTTCCTATATGTTATTCATTTTCAATCATTAGATCATTCTCCTCACAACCCAAAAGATTGTCAAAAGGATTAGTAAAAGGACCCAAAGTTTCATCAAGACTCATTTCCCTAGTTTATGTGGGAAATGTTCCTTAGCAACTTCCTTCATAAGATTATCCAAATTTTTTGATGGTAGGAGTTTCTCCGCCTAAACATGGTACTTTTCCATCTAGAAATGAGGTTCAGATAAGGCTTTCTATTGATTCTTCTTATTCCTTACTTCTATAAATCCATCATCTATTAACTTAGGAGTCTGAACTTGTTTTATATTTGACCTCTCTCCATTATTCTCAATAATGATAATTCCTTTATTTGGATTAGAATTCTTTGTAGTATTATGTTCCAAAGAGGCTACTTCCTTCCCTTTAACCTGTTCCTTGACTAGATTCTCCTTATAAACCTTTGAAACTGTCATTTTACATTGTTGCTTTACATGCCCCCAACCTTGGCATTTCTCACATTTTTAGGGTAGTTTTCAAAATCAATTCTTTGTTCCCAACTTCCCAGTCTAGATCTGAGAGTTATGGATTTGGGTAAATTTGATCCCATCAAAGAGTAGATACGAATATGGCATAAACAACATGTGTTTTATTAAGGGTTGCATTATCCACAACAACATAGGTACCAAGAGTGTTTACAATCCCTTTAATAACATCAACATCCCATAGTTCCAATGGAATACCTAGTAACCTCACCTAGATAGGGAACTGATTTATATTTTCTTTATCAAGGTTGAACATAGGAGTCCATTTCCTTAGGAACATCCGCTTCCCAGGAACCAAAGGCCATCATTTAGGATTTCTAAATAGTTACTCGATTCACCTTTTTTAAGTTGTGGAATGATCCCTAAAATTTTTTCATTCCCAGATCTCAATATTTTTGCATACATTCTAGGGGCCCCATTTCCCACATGGGTCCTGGTCACGCTTCTAGTTTCATCCATAACTTATTCCATCAAATACGGTCCTCTGAGACTATGTCCCCGGGGAAAAAATGTCTGTTGTTAGTTTCCCACCCATCGTTGTTCAAAACCTTGTCTCTCTCCTCGAGCTCCTCGTTGCTCCCGCACACCGCCAAGACTACTAATTATTTCAATATTGAGTACCATGAGATAAACCTTAACTTGGATAAATTTAACTTGATTATTTGATCAGATTTCAATGGAGAATCTAGATATTTTAGGTAAATTTTCATATTTTGGGGCACTTGGAACAATTTGCATGAATTTCCCTTCTTCTAGAGACTTCAAAGGTTCAATACTTAGTCAATTTTTGATCAAAAAAGATAAAATAGAAAAAACATCCTTGAAGGTACTTTACTATGTTTTCCCTATCTTCTCAACTCTTTATTTGGCCCAAGGAATTAAAAAAATATAAGAAATTGTGGTAAGGGGTCAAATTTTAGTGTATTGTAGCTATTTATGACTTTGGGGGCCCGGATGGTACATGGCTCGGTGGGTCTTGAGTTCCCAAGCAGGTTGAAAAATCCCATAGTGTATTAGACGGGGAAACTCCTTTATTTTTGGATAAGTCGAGGCTAATGACCGGGATGGTACAGGGTCATGAGGGGATGAGTTCTCCACAGGGTCAAGTCCTTACATTGCATTAGATCGGTGTTTTTTTGTGTGTTGCGTCTGGAAAGTGGTTTTGGGGAACAATGGTCGGGGTGGTACAAGGTTCCTAGGGGGCTTGTGTTCCCCACGGGACATAAGTTCTGCAAAACAAAGGATTAGGTCTAGGGATTCATAAGGAAGGTGATAAGGGGAACTCGATGAGTTCACCGAGTGAGTTGTAGTGAAGGGCGATGGAAGTATAGAGTAATGTGAACGAATAAGGGTTACGGGAAAATTTTCCCCTCAAAACATTGTTCCTCGTGATGATTTTAAGCCCACAATGCAAGCTAGAGCCACAAAAAAGTAGAGATGGTGGTAAATTTAACCCCAAGAAATGCACTCAACATAGTTCCTCATGCCCCGAGTTCACGCACCCATTATAAACCCACAAGCCAAAGAAGTGGGGATGAATGTTTAGTGCATATATGGTGAATGAATAAGGCCCTAAAGACCATGTTCCACACCGGGCTCGAAGCATCGACATACCTGCAAGGTAAAAAAAAAAGATAAAAATGAAATGGAACCCATTATAATGTGGATCATGCACGATTAGAAGAAACATGGCCAAAAAACTAGGAAATGTTCCACACGACCCTTGGAAACCCACATGGCCATATCTCGAGATCTCGGTGCACCAAATTTGAGGAACTTGATATCAATGCAAACGTCTCTTCCTCCTCTACATCATGAAATCATTCAAAATTTGGAGTACTTGGAGTTGGTGGGCCAAAATAAGAAAACTTCTCTAGTTCAAAGAACACATCCCAAGTGGATAAAAAATGTATTAATGGAGACATATGACAAAATTTATTCTTCCTCAAGGTATGGTACATAAAGGGATGGGCATTACATGGTTTCAAATCACTTTTATAAGCCATTTAATGACTTTTTTTGTGGTTGAAGTGGATTTTGAGTTTCCCTCTCTCTTTCTCATTTTCTTCCATACATTGTAAAAGAGATCTCATTTGTAATAGAGTTAGACACTTTGGACTATTTCTGTCTTCTTCTCATTTGCTCAGTAGGTGTTAGATTTAAAATCCTCACTTTTTACTATTTTAATGATAAATCATGCCTTCTACCTCCATTTTGATGTATTTTTTTGTTGTTTCTCTACCCTTGCTTGGGTTTCTATTGTTTTATCTTACCATTCTTCATGTTACAGGTATTTTATGCATTTTATTATTCTCATTACAAGCTTAAATGATGTTGTTATTTATGGAAATGGTGTATTGAGTGGTGTTGTGGTCTATGGAGCTTTTTCTATCCACATTTTCATGCATTTTGAAGTGGCCAACACCCCTTTTCTTGGTGTTATCACCTCTTATAGTGTAGGGATTTCCTTTTTCATGCACTCTCTTTCTCTCTCTTGGGTCCCTTGGAATTTGTAGATTAGGAGTATTTGGTTGCATTTCCTTATTTAGGAGTAGTTTAGTGCTATGATTAGGTAGAGGAAACATCCTTCTTTGGAGGTCCACCTCAAGTATACAAGTCCCACAACTTGAGAGATGGTCCCATGTTTTCCAGATTACACTAATTTCTCATTCACATTTCATGACATATCGAGGGTGATGTAATTTGGTGATAACACTATATATGTAAGCTAAAAAAACTCTATATGGATTGAAGCAACCCCTAGAGCTTAGTACTTGATAATAGAAAAGTATCTTCAAAAACAAGGATTCAAGAAAGGAATTATTAATAGTAATTTGTAAATCAAAACTAAAGGTGAGATTTATATAATTTTTATTGTTTATGTTGATGATAATTGTAGTCACTTTTCCCAACCCTTTAATTCCCATACACGTCAACATATCACCCACCTAAACTGGAGCTCACTCGAGGTGCATAAAGACGTCGGGCCCTCTTCTATGTGAACTTTGTCAATAATTTTACCATGAATGATAGAGTAGTGCACGATAGTAAATGCATACACCTTGTAACAAGGATAGAGAAACTAGATCCAAGCACAGATGAACCATGTTATGACTAAAAACATCAAAAATAACACACGTGAACCATGAACACAATAATGAACACAAATATTTGGATCCATAAGCATTCATATTTAGAACAAACACCATTAAATTAATCCACCGGTTTACAAGAGCCAAATACATTATAAGATCCATAACCGGACCATATACATCAACAAAAATAATTCTAACCATGTAATCACTCTTCTTAAGAAGCATTCTCTCTCTCTCTCTCTCTCTCTCTCTCTCTCTCTCTCTCTCTCTCTCTCTCTCTCTCTCCACACTTCTTGTTGTGCAAATCAATTAATATCAAGAAGATTCAAGGAATCTTCCCTCCACTTCCTATTCATCACTCAAAAGCAAATCGCATGCCAAATGTAATCAGGTCACACCATACTCAAGTACCCTAAACATGTAAATTCCAACTAAAATGTAAATAAATCCACTTTATAGCTTTGAATCTCATCATGATAATCATATCCTAAAACATGCTTTCCTTGGGCTGCAAGTCTCCATGTTTAGCCTTATCCATAATCAATCCTAGTTGCATCTCCACGTGTTCCTCATTACAACTCTGATTGTGGTCCAAAATATGGCTAAGTCCCGAGCCTATTATTCCTAGGTTCAAACCTTTGTGCTTTGCTGAAGCTACTTGTGCGCGAGCCTTTGTGCCTTGCTAGTGCATGAAAAAACCCTTCATACCTCAGGTACTTAGTATTATTAGGGGCTCAACATTACCCCACACTAGTTTGATTGCCACCCATTGAAATTCTTCGTGCTCTTCGAACAAAACTCCATTGATCCAAAAATTGGCTAAGGAAAAAATGTTGTATTTTGCAATAGTCTAAATGGTTAACTGGAGGAGTTCAAGGAACTCCACATCTATTTCCCCTTTTAATTTCTTCCATGCATATAGTTTTTCATTGCTTTTTCGATGCCTCCTCCACTATGTTGGGTACATATTCTGGTGTAATCTCTTCAAATTTCCCCTTGAGATCCTCTATGACCACCACCATCTCCACATAAACTCCCTCAAAATCATCCATACATTCTGTGACAAAATCTCGAGTTCACCAATCTGAAATTCTATCTTCTTGCACTTGGTTTTTTTATCTTATCCTTCTATGATGTGGTGTCAATTATCAACTAGGCATGCTCAATATTATTTTTCGAGACTTTATCCTATAAGGCCTTATAGAAAGCCTCTTCATTTGTTACACACACATCAATAATGGGCTCACATTTCCAACAGTTGTTGAAGCACCTATCTGCCAATATGTTTTCCTCCTTGATTTGGGTGAGCAAGTCCTCTAGCTCAATAATCTGGGATTCAACAACAATCTTGTTGTTCTCCTTTTCCTTTACAAGCTCCCTTGTTGTAGGCCTCATGCAATCCTTGACGTTGACCGATAAAATTTCCACTAAGTCTTCCAAATACTCAATTTCATCGTTATAATATGTCCTGGCTTTTCTCACCAATGTCATACATTGTCCCAAGACCTTTTTAACCAAGGTGCCAACTCGATCATATGCTTCCTTCCTTCGTGCATCTTCACCCTTCAAACCATTGCATAATCTTGCCATCTCTTTTTTCTTCCCTTTTTTTGAACCGGTGTGACCAAGGTTTGAATAGTCACCCCTACATCCAAGCTTTGTCTTACGACTTCTGAGGACATATTCTATAGTGCATTGCACACCTACTCATTTGGAAGTTGGCTTGGATCCACCACTTTATAAGTCACCCCTTTATGTTTCTTCAAATGGATGGTCTCAATCGCATGATTGCTGACCTTAAACTTAGGCTCCTTTGCAGACAATGTAGATTGTAACTTTTCATCTTTTTGTCCTCATCATTCCCCCATCTTGGTATAAGATATCCCAAGCATGTAACTTCTCTAGGGAAATGGTGCTCTAGAACCATGCGTGTAACACCTTCATGGGATTATCCACGAAGTCCATATGAGGGGACCTAGGTGTCCACCTCTTCCTCTCTGCATTGCACTTAGAACATTACTTCCTTAAGGTACTTATACCTGTAGTGAATGCTTTATCCTCCTTAATAACAAAGGATTCTCCCTTATCCTTCTCTTCTAGTTTGGTGGGTTGGGTAGGCAAACTTTATTTCACCTGAATATTCACGAGTCCCTCCGCATAAAGCACATTTACCTTTGCATGTGCATCACCGCAGCCTTGACCTCCGCCTTGGCCCTTATCTTCTTCTCCTTCTCAATCTTAGCCTTCAATTCCTCTCTAAATATTGTGTGATCTTATTCTAAGCATGTCTCTATCACCGAACTGGAGACGTCGTGTACCTTAGGATTTTTATTCTATATATATTTTTCCTTGGGCAGCTTAACTTCTTTGCGCTCTGATTGTGAAGCCTCAGAACTAACTTACTACGATATACCTACATGCCCACTAATGTTCTAAAAAATATAATACTTCCTTTTCCTGAAGTGTCCAATTTTTCCTCACTTCCTTCCTCTCCTTCTTCTCCTACCTAGACCACTTTCATGAGTAGGATTAGAACCTCTCCTATCTTTAGAAAGGTGGATTTTGTAACCTCCACTTCAACTACTCCTTGTGTCTTAGGACATAGCTACACAAACACTCCATGGATGAAGCCCTTGATGGTGACATTGATTTTTGGTTGTAGATCCAATAAGTCTTTCTCCAATGCTTTGGCATACGCCGGCCTCATATCATACTTGTAGGTCACACAAAGAGTGTGAACATCAAAGTCAAATTTTTCGGCATCAACGGTCAGCTTCTGCCCATCCTTCAATTGATTGATGGCACACTTCATATATTTAATGTAAACAAAAGTTTGTACCATGGCCCTATTTCTCCATTGGCCATCTTAAATTTTTCCAAGCTGAAGTTTTACATAACTACAAACTTCACCTAGTCCCCTATGACTTTTGGAAACTCATGTGGGATATGCCACTCATTCTTGAAAGCCTCACATAGTCTCTCGTACCATTTTTTCATCTAGTTCTTGAAGGTATTCATAATGGATACATCATATGTTAACTAAAAAAATTTCACTTTGTAGGAGATGAGTGCGCCGATGGGTAAACCCACACATTCCCATCTAGTCCGTCATGGACGTTGATTTCCCAAAATGTGATTACCAGTGGGATGGACCCCCATGTGATATTTTCTCCACTTCATTCTACACCTTTGCTTCCTCAACAATACTCTTCACACGATGAATTAGGTGAAGTTATAATGCACTTATTTCGATAATATGTATGCAATTTATTGGAATATTTTGTTTATATTCATCTGTCATTCTAATACACCCAATTTGTAGCTGATAATTCAGGTTATGACCCTTAATGTTGGGTCATCTAGATCTGAGATAACTTGAGCCCTTCCTCCCTTCTCATAATTCAACTGCTTTTCCAATTCTTTAATTTTTGAGTTGGCACATAGGTCAAGTGTCATATCCTCACCAAGTGTTCCGCAGCATGTCACTCTCCTTATCAACTAGCTTGTAATCCTCATTCTTCTCCTGTAAAGTAGAAAAAATCCTCATGCACTTGCGACATTAACCACCTAAAGAGTGGGGTGGGTTTAGCAAAGAAGGGAATCTCCCATAGCTACAAAAATCTAGTTTTATGCAACTCTTATTGCACCGAGTCATCAACCTTATGGTTTCCAAGCTCTTCTAACCCTAGAACGTCTTTGACTAGATCCACCTACATAAACTTTTCATGTTCTTTTTTTTTCTATGGTTGAACTCACTAATCTTTCACCTCTATAAATTTGAACTCCACTTTTTACTTTGATTACACCCAGAGGGTACTACATTTTTGAGTATATCTTAATAGATTCCTCCATTTCCACCACTGGTATCTTGGTTTGTGCCTTCCTTGGTGTCATTTTCATTGATTCATTGCATTCCCTAGGTGTTCAACTTTTCCTTGTATGCCCGAGCTCTCAAAATTCAATAGCTTCACTCCTATGTAACCCCTTGCTACCTCACTAGTTATTCCACTTGCCACCCCGAAGGCCTTGCCATAGTTTTCAAATTGCCACTTGTTTTTAAAGTACTTCACTTCTTTATCACACCCTCGTCGCACTTTAATAGCTCGGGAGCACAAAAAAATTCAAAGGAAAGGTAGTTAAAATGACTACCCTCACCCCCTATTTATACTTTTTCCATGACCTCACCGTCCTTTCAACCCACGCATCTTAAAGTTACTTTTTAACAACATACTTTTTCCACTTAAGTAAAATTCTATGACCCCACCTCATGTGCTACATTCATAATCTTCTAGCATGCCAACACTAATTTACTTCCATAGACCTCCTTCACATGCCTTAATGCCCCAAAATACTTAACCTTTGCATTATCCACTAAGTATTTTCCCATGTTGTTGCCTACCTCATGTTACACTAAGTGATTTATTTTCCTCTCCTTTGTGGTCTTCAATCATCTCAACCCTCCATAGAAAACCTCTCATAAACATGAACCATTTTTCTACTTCCATCTCAATGTCCCAAAAATAGTTTTCAACCAAATCCAACCTCCCTTAGAAATGCGTCAACCATTTCCTACATTGTACTTCAATCCACCCCACACTAAAAGTATGTGCAGTCCTCTGCGCATGTAATCTTTTAAAATGTAGTTAGCTACTAGCATGCCAACACGTAAAACAACACAAGACTAAAAATGAAAAATCATAGCAATGATGAAAGGAAACACGTATAAAGGAAAATGGATTCAAGGAGAACCTAAGCTAAATAGAAATAATGCCTTATTACAAACACCAAGAAGAATTATTTATAGTAGGTCTTCAACCTACTCTCGTTTAAGAAACCAAGTATCCTTGTACCATCCAAATCTTCTAACTGGAAAGTGCACGAGTCAAGTATATAGGTCACAACATATGGTCCTAACCAATACACTTGGAAATTTCCAGGATAGCATAAAAAATTGAGTCATACAAAAGAATGATTTGTTCAACTTCAATCTTCTTATTCTTAATATTCCGATCATGTTAGGAATTTTGTCTTTCTTTTTTCGTATTATGGATCTATTGACCTATAGCATGCCTCTCATCCAACTACATAATTTTGTCTATGTACTCTTCAATTTCTTTCTCATCATCCACTTCTCTTACATGTGCAATACGTAGGGATGGTAACATGAACTCAACCTGTAAAACAACCTCTGTGCCAAACACCAACTCGGTGTTGCTTTGTTCAAGATATCTTGTAGCCTGTTCTATATGACCAAAGTACAGAAGAAACTTTATCATCCCAATATTTCATTCCAACATCACAGATATTTTTCAATGCGTGGTTCAAAATCTTGTTAAACTATTTATAGGTTCCATTAACTTGTGGATGATAGGGTGCAGGTCTTGTGATGTGCTACCATAAATTCTTCCAATAATATTATAACGGTATCATTCAAGAAATGAGTACCCATATCAACTATTAAACTTAAAGGAAATCCATACTTTTTATGATATTCTCCCAAAGGAACCTTGCTGTAGTAGTTGTAATGCAATCCTTTGTAGGTGCTACTTCCGCCCACCTTGTAAGATAATATGTACAAGTAATGATATAGCACAACCCGGTCTCTGCATTTTGGTGGGGAAATATGGCTCACAAATTCAATTTCCCATTTTTCAAAAGGTTCCACACTTGCTATAGGACTCAACAACATTTCATCTCTATGTTTAGGCTTCCTAAGGTGTTGGCAATGATCACAACCCTTGGCATATTCTTGGCAATCCTTGTACAATGTTTCCCACCACAAGCCAGCCATTAGAATCTTGTACATCTTTGGATCACCCTACATAGTTTCCACCAACAATCCCTCCATGAGCTTCCTCCATAATACCCATGCACTCATGTTTGAGTACACACCAGCATAAAATATCATCCTCAAGCTAAATTTGTATAAATCTCCACCAATCAAAATATAAGGTGCAATGTGAATGGAAAATTGTTTTCTTTCTATACTCTTCATTCCATTGGGTGCCACACCTATTCGTAAAAAGACAAAAATATCCTCCAAATCAGAGAACACGTATTGTAATCTAAAATATTGTGCATCTAGCATTGTGTATTCAATGCTTTGTTCATCCTCACTTCAGAATTGTTGAAATATGGTTAGGTCCTGAATTGCTCTTCCCTAGTTTTACTACGACTTGAAAATTCAAATTTATGAAATAAAAAGAGCCAATGGCATATGCGCCCTTGGAAAATAGACTTGTTTACCAAATACTTGAGTATCATGTGATCTATGTAAAAGATAAATGGAGTAGACAATAAGTATTTCCTAAACTTATATAGTCCATAAATCATAGACAATGCTTCACACTCTTTTGTTCTATAATTCTACTCACATGGAGTTAACTTTCTACCCAAACATAAAGGGTGATCAACAATCCCTTCTCCACGATGTGCTAGAACTACTTCTATTGGAATCCCGGATACATCAACATGTACATGAAAGGTCTTTTCCTAAGAGGAAAAGCATAAAATGGGTGCGGTAGTAAGCTTCTCCTTCAACGTATTAAAATCCACCTTTTGCACCTCACCCCATTGAAATTTTCTCTTATGGCTCAATAGTTATTTTATATGCGCGTCAATCCTAACATATCCTTTGATGAATTTTTTTAGTAACCCGTATGCCCCAAAAATCTAAACACTACGCTTTGATTGGTAGGCTCCTCCAAACCCAAAATAATGGCAACTTTGATAGGGTCCACCAAAAAACCATCCTTACAAATAATATGACCTAGAAATGTGCCAAAGGAGTAAAGCAAAGACACATTTCTTAATGTTTAGAGAGATAATTAACTGTCTACACCTCTCAAACATCAATCTCAAGTTGTCATAATGATATTTTACTAATCCATACAACTGTCCAATCATCCAGGTAGACTTGTAGAAACTTATGAATAAAGTCTTGAAATGTTTGCACCACAATGCGTGAAAATACAATAGGCACATTCTTAAGTCCAAAGGGCATAATTGTGTAAGAAAAACTTCCCCATTTAGTGGTGAAATTAGTCTTCTCTTGGTCTTCCTTTACAATCCTTACCTAGTGATACCCTAAGAATCCATCTGTAAAATATTATATCTTGCACCTTCTAAACCTCCCAATATTTCCTTAATAAAAGGCATTAGAAAAGGACCTATCACACATGCAACATTCAAATATCTATAGTCCATATAGATATTTATCCTCCCATATTTCTTGATGTTGATCACCATTTATCTAACCCATTCAGACTCTTCAATGGCCTCAATGATCCTGGATTCCAACATTTTATCAATCTCTTATTTCACCTTCACGCACAGATTAGGATTCATCCTATAAGGCATCTTCCTAATTAGGTGCGCACCTTCCTTCAACTTAATCTACATCTCTCCTAATGAGTGATGAACCCCTTTCAATTCATGGTATCCACATGGAAACAAATCTTGGAAGTTGTGCAACTACTCAATTATCTTTGAAAATTTTTGCTTCTTTCAGTAATCACCAATGATTGATTCTTTTGGTTCTGCTTCTATGCCAATGTTGACCTTCTTTATTTTTAAAGGCTTATGGTAAGCACGTGCCTTCTCATCTACACTATCCATACTTCATGCCTACCCTCTGTATGATCAACATCTTGGTTCTCTCTTACTCAACATCTATCAATGTACACCATTTTTACTTTCTCCTTTTCTAGGAAAGCGCACTAAAATTGTACTTCATCTCTTTCTTCTTCTTGAAAAGAGTGCCTCCAAATTTGGCTCCCCTATAAAAGTTAGGATGAGGTCCTCACTATGTCACTATCTCCTAGGGTAAGGTTCTTAACTACCTACAAATATTCATTCACTGATGGTTTAGAAGATAGATACTCAAAATTCTAAATAATACACTGCCGTCAACTCTATCCAATTTATTGTTTGACGATGTAACTCTAAATATACATACCATGTGCGTGCATAAACTTGTAAGGTGTAATAGAAGTTATGCACCCAAAGTGATGGGAGTAAATCTTCTAAGACTTCCATCCAGGCTTTCTCACATTCCTGAACATGGTGCGAGGCGGATTCCTTCCCATGATAGTCACATATCTTTGAGGGTGCATTGTTTCAGAGAAATCTAATATAGAACAAAATTGTTACTTCATACCACTCTATAATATTATCCTGATGGGTCATACAACAATGTGTGGTTATTCCAAACAAGGTATTGTTATCCAAAATAGGCCCATGCTTATTTTTGGCTAACTCCTCCTCCTTTTCCTTTGCTGGTACTTAAAATGAATTTTTGCACACTTTAGGGACTCAAAAAAAATTGGGTATGTTTTCATCAAATAGATAATTTTTCCACCTTTCTAGAAAGGTAAAGAAGTCCTCCTAACTCCTTGTATTTTTTGAGTTATGGCTCGGTGGAGTTTGGAGGGGAAATTTTCCCTGGGCGGGCCCACAAAGGTAAGGAGGAAAATTTTCCAAGGAGTCTCGGCAGAGCGGAGTTGGAAAATTTGCCAAGGAAATTGGTGGGTTGGTGATGGCTAGGGAGAAAATTTGAAACTTAGCCCTTTTGGGGGAAAAATGCACAAAGGAAATATTTGGCCTACGGGCCTGACAAAGGGAAGGAAATGGACTTGTGAGGCCAAGGAGGAATTTACGACACTTAGCCTTTTTGGCTAAAAACTCAAAGTTGAGAATTGGCCCGTGGGTCCTAGGTAAAGGAAAATGGAAGGAAAAAACCAAAGCCCGCGGATGAATTAGAAGCTGACACGTGTCATGTGGGAGCGCGGGGATGCAGAGTTGTTTGAGAATTTTCACAAATTTTAAAAAGGGCAAAAGGTGAAGTTTGAGGCCACGGGCCCGTGAAGGAAGAAGCGAAGCACACCTCTACACCAATCAGAGGTGACACGTGTCATTTTTATGACACATCATCAGCGCATCGGTGGGGTATGGATTTTTTTGGGAAATTTTCCCAATTTGAAATCAAAGGGAAAAATTTAAGGTTTGACCCCGTGACCCCAATTTTGACCCATTTTTCACCATTTTTGCCCTAATTTGGCCACAAAATTTCAAAAGGTCATATCTTTTGATCCAATGGTCAAAATTCATCAAATTTGGTACCATTGAAATATATCAACTCCTTCTACACCATGGAAGCTTCAATTTTGAGTTTTGGGCAAGGTTGGAGGGAGAAAATTGAAGAAAAGTCCCGGCATGGGAAAAACATATAACAGACATCCAACCACCAAAAATTAATGCAATCTGGCACCCATTTTTCTCCAGCATGGCTAGAATGCATTGGGATGTGGATTTGAAGAGGTTCCTTGCCATTTTAATGGATGTTATCGGTTGGTGGGTGTAAAAAATGGATTTCCCATGTTTCTCTCTCCTCTGTTCTATTTTTTCATCGATTAAAAGCCAGTTTTGGCTCATTTTTAATGTTGGACATTTTTGTTCTTGCAGACTCCCCTCTTCCCCTTGGCACATGAATTCATGGAGTTTCAGGCCTCCCATTGGAACTGCAATACATTTTTTCCTCCTTTCCATTGTAATGCATCGTATCAAAAATCTGGGAATGATAAAGCATGCTCTGTGAATGAATTTTCAATCCTTTCTTGCATTTATTGTTTCCTTCTGATCCTTCATTACATTTTGGTAATTTGTGCATGTTCTAGTGTTGCATTCTTATGATTTGTGTCTATTTATAAAAATAGAGGTCCATCACTCCTTTGGTGTATCACCATTCTATTTTTGTTTAGTTTTGTTTCCATTTCCATGCTTCTTCTTAACCCTATCTCTTTGGTAGTTTTAGAGTAGGAATTTTGAATCAGAACCTCTACAAAAATTGTATGTACACACCTAAACAGAGGAGTAGGAACTAGCCTCAATCTGGAGAGTTTTCCCAATTTGCAAAGTCCCACACTTAGGGAAAACTCCATGTTGTGCATTCACACCAAATTGACCATTTGTCTACTGATATATCCAAGGTCATTTTGGGGGTCTTTGTGATTTTGCACTAACAGGTATAAACAAACATATTCCTTCTTTCTACCCCACAAGACCACTGGATTTCCATAGCACACAAAAATACATCAGGGTTACCTTATCTAGTGTAACTTGGTAACTTTCTTCCCCTCAGACACCTAATTGAATGTGCATTGAAAACTTGAGTCACAGTTCCCTTCAATTCTCTCCCAACCAGCTCATAAGTCTCATGTGCCTAATTATCACATGCAATGCTAGTCGTATCACTCATGGACTGAGCATCATCCCACTGAATGACTCCTTCTCTCGATGGTTCAATAACCTCTAGGTCTATAATGGTGTGCACATAAATTTTATCCATGTCTTATTCACCCAAAGCCTCTACATAAGGTGAAAACATCCCATTTGTTAGTGGAATAATTATGCGCTCCTTCTTGTTCTCAAAACTAATGTATCCCTTATTGAAGCACAAATCAACATTATTCGCATAACACCAAGGGCATCCAAGTAATGCTGGAAAACTATCTACCTCGGAAAGTGCTAAGACTTCAAAATCCCTAGTGAACTTGGCCCCTTGAATGGTTATAGAAGCATTCTTCAAAACTCTAATGGGCATATCTTTAGTTCTATTCACCATGTATAAAAACATTTGAGGATGGCTATAATGGTGGTCTCCCCATATGATTCCATGCATCCAAAGTAATAACATTAACCTCTACACCTATGTCAATTAGTATGTTTCTCAAGAGCCATCCATCAACTACCACATTTAATGTGATTTCCTTGTTGTAATCAAGACTATGAGGGGGAAAATTAGCATGCAATATATGCCTCTTGTGCTCACTTCCAGCACATGTTATCTTTCACCTCAATCACTCTCCTAATAGGGAATGATATTTTCCTCATGTAGCATCATGCATACCTCTTTGACATCATCAATGTCCTTCTGAGGGATCTCATCATTCTTCACATGTTCTAACTTTTTACAACTACTATTTCAAGAGTTGGATATCCCCTTGCAAAATCCTAATAATTTCCATAGTCCCTCGTAAACCTCCTTCTAATAAGTTACATCAAGGTACTTTCCATGCAACACTTCTTCTCCTATAATGAGAGGCATCTCTGCTTAGGTACTTCTCGGCATGCTTAACTTTAGTTCATGTAGTTACTAATATAGGTTCCAACTCATGATTATGTGCTACCTTAGGCATGAACATAGGCTCAATGTGCTTCACACTAACCATTCCTATGCATTTTTCCTTCTTCTGATTATGTTTCATGTGATCATAAAAATAAAGGAACTCCTCATACTTATGTTTCTTTCTGCACCTAGAACATTGCAGCAAATTTAGGCATTTGCGCTTGTAGTGATCCGTAGATCCACAATTGAAATAAGTTCCATGCAGGAATTCACTCCTTCCTCCACCACAACCATTATAGACTTTGAATCCTCCATGAAAACTTCTTTCCCTTCCTCCACCATCTTCACGCCCTTCATGTTGATGCCCCTCATTTTTATAATTGTTTGCAATGTTGGTCTGGCGCACACCAATATCAATTGCATCATGAATCTGGTCTATCAACTAGAAATACTTTGTATCATGAGTAGTAGATGTATAAATATTACAATAGAAGGACACATTCTTATAGATTACACATTGTAACAATGGGAATATACTTGGATCATGATCCCCATGATAGATTTCATAGTCTAACGACATGGTGCGCACCAACTTTTGAGGGCAACTATCCTTGGTGTGTCCTTCTAATTCACAATTTGTACACCAAATTCCATTGCAAGTCTCATGTGTTGAATTCATAGACAATTTTTTGAGTTGCTTTTCCATGGAATCAATCATTGCCACCAAAAAGGGACCTACCCCAGTATCAACACTTCCAACGGCCTCAGCATGTAGAGAAACCTCCAAGGACTCCCGTGGATCTCTAAAATTCTTATGTGAAATCACTCATCTATAGGGTATTATCAAGCCTCCAAAAAACCAATAAGCATGCTACGAGGGATGGATATCATAAGATAACTTTGACAAGAGAGTCTTAAAGCATGCATCATACTCCCACACACTCTCTTTCATACCCTATTGAATCTCCTTGGGTGTTGATGTTCTTTTTCTCAAATTCAAGAATATGGAATTCCACCAAGAAGGCATCATGCAACACATTATAATCCACCACCATCTGATGTGGGTCATACTTTTGATACCATCTATGTGCACACTTGTGTAACATAGTTGCAAAGCAGCTCATTGTCCTCTTTGAAGTAGTGACCCCTTAGTGTGCCATAGCAATTCACACTTGTGTACATGCTTTGCAACATCCTCAACACCTTTATAATTAGGTAAATGAAGAGACATCTCATAAAATACCTACTGATGGGGTTGTGGTCCTTTCCCACTAGATCCAAGAACCCTGATTCCCTCTTGTGTTTCCTCCACCATAGATCCACTAGTTCCACTAACTCTAACCCTCCAAATCCACCAGATTCTCTAGATCCTCCTCTTGTAATAGGTACAGGGCTTGAATTCATGCTACTCTACATTCCCACTAGTCTGCTAAACTATGCTCCAATAGTCTAAGAAGTTAAAATACTTCAATACGTGATACTTGCATTCTATGTACCCACACCTTCTCCAAATGACACATCGACAGAATAACACCAACACAATAAATTTTAGTGTAGCCACAGTTAATTTAATGAAAAATGATATCTACCTGATGTTGCTCGCTTACCAATACCAACACCAACCAAACTAGCAATACTTGTCTCAGGAATTGGAAAACTAAGCACAAGGGTTAGGTCATCAGGTGGGTTCAAATGTGCACCTATGGTCCATCTCCTTTCTTCACATGATGAGCTCTCATCCAAATCCAAGGTGGTTCTCCTTTCATGTTTGCTAAGATGGGGTAGCACAAACTGCTCAGGTTCTACGTCCTCCACATGAACCTCAAATCCTTCCTACAATGTCTTCCTCCATACATCCATCACTTCTACAATCTTGCATTTTTTTGTGAATTCCCTCTCCCACACTTCATTATACTTGAGTCACCTTTCCTCTCTCTCTACTTCTACCATAGGATCCACCATTTCTTGCCACACCCGCTTCCATGCCCCACACCTAGTGGGAATTTAGATAGTCATAGGAAACTTCTCTAAATGCATAGTGATGATCAAGATCTTAATGGTTAATGGTAAATCACGTAAGAAATATCCTCTCATTTCTCAAGAACTCAAACTTAGTAATCTCAGGAAAGAATAAGTATAAACCGCATACTCTAACGTGTATTTAGTCAACACACTACTCCTCTAACGATCAAAAACATGATTCCATATCATATCAACATCATGAAGCCACTGATAATCTTCTTGGGTCCAAACACGAGGTTGATAATACCAAATCTTCCTTGATGCATACACTGACAACCATTCATACAATTCTACTAGAAAATAACAAAATAACATCTCATAGAGCTCATGATATAGATTCTCCTCTACCCATGTATGTGCATCAAACTCAGTCCAGTGTTGAATATTTGTGTAAACTCATCCTCCATGTTCTTAAGCCAAGTCTCCAGATTGGCCAAGGTCAAGCATTCTTCCATTACACACCATTCTTGCAACAACTTCAAAATAGGTCCTGGTAACATAACCAATATGTAGTCTCTTTTCCTAATTGTTTAATTCCTAGGCACGTCGGTATATCACCTAGCCTAAACTAGGAGCTCACCTAAGTTGCGTGAAGGCACCAAGCCCATCTTCTATGTTAGATTTTTCAATAATTTTACCATGAATGGAATAATAATGCATGATATTAAATTCATTCATCTTATAACAGGGATAAAGAAACTATATCCAAGCACAAATGAACCATATTATGACTAAAAACATCAAAAAGAATATACAAGAACTAGATTTGAACCATGAACACAAATATTTGGATCCATAAGCATTGATATTTAGAATAAACACCATTACATTAATCCTCTAGTTTTATAATAGCCAAATACATTATAACATTCATAACTGAACTAGATATGTCAACATAAAATCATTCTAACCATACGATCACTCTTCTCAAGAAGCATTCTCATGCATCTCTCTCTCTGAGCTCTCTCTCACCCTCTACTGACACTTCCTATCATGTAAATCAATACATATCAAGAGGATTTGGGAATCTTCCCTCCACCACCTATTCATCACTCAAGAGAAAATTTCATGTCAAATGTCATCATGCCCCGCCATACTCAAGGACCCTAAATATGAAAATTTCAGCTAAACCATAACTAACTCCACTTTACAACTCTTAATCTTATCATGATAATCATATCCTGAAACATATTTTCCTTGGGATACAAGTCTCCATGTTTAGCCTTATCCATAATCAATCCTAGCCACATCTCCATGTGTTCCTCATTGCAAATCTAACTATGGTCCAAAATTCACTAAGTCCCAAGCCTATTTTATTTGGGCGCAAACCTTTGTGCCTTGCTTGAATTTACTTAGGCGCAAGCCTTTGTGTCTTCTTTGGAGGATGAAAAAACCCTTCACACCTTAGTTACTTAGTCTTCTTAGGGCTCATCAATAATAGTTTTGGATTAAGTAATGATATAATGTGTAAAACATTAGCTAAGGAAATGTAAAAATAATTTGATATGTCCACGTTTGGTGAATTATCATTCTTTCTTGGATTACAAATTTCATAATGAAATAAAGGCATATTAATTTTTAAATCGATTACATTAAGGAGATGATGAAGAAATTTAAAATTGAAGAATGCAATCCTGTAAGTACTCCCATGATCACATGTTGTAAGTTAAGCAAGGATGATGTATCCCCTGAAGAAAATCGAGATTCTATACAAATTCCCGATTGGAAGTTTATTATATGTGACTGCATCAAGACTTGATGTAATGCAAGTAGTAGGTATGGTTGCACAATTTCAAGCTGCTCCAAAATAAACTCATGTGCAATTTGTTAAAAGGATCTTCAAATATTTGAAAGGTACGCTGGATTATGGTTTGTGGTATCAAAGAGGTGAAGATTTCACTCTAAAATCATATACAAATGTAGATTGGGTTGGTTGTATTGATGATATAAAAGTATTGGTGGTGGTGCATTCTTTTTGGGTAACAATTTAGTATCCTAGTTAAGTGAGAAGTAGGACGCTTTCTCTCTATCCACTATTGAGGATGAGTACATTCTTTATTGTCTATGTTTCACTTAAGTTCTCTATATGAAACAAACACCGAAGGATATCAAGGTATAATTTGATTCTCTAATTTCTATATTTTTATAATACTAGTGTCATATATATCTTGAAGAATCCATTTGTGCACTCTATAATGAAGCACATTCCCATCAAGTATCATTTATGGAGAGAGCAAGTTATAGATCAATAGGTTAAGTTGGACTAGATTTCCATGAAAGAAAAAATTGCTGATATTTTATAAAACCTCTTCCAAAAGAAACATTTCAATATCTCAGACAAAATTTGGGGGTAATATCCTTTTTAGTGGGTCATTATATGGAAGCATATTTTTAGGGGGAGTATGTGGTGAGATTATTTTTCCTTTTTCATTTATGTCAAAGGTGGATAATTGAATGTAAAAATAAATAATACATCAAGGGGGAGAAATAGGATATTTAGAAGAAAACGATGTACTAATATTCTAAAGAAGTAATTAATCAAGGGAGAGCTATAAGTAAGAAGAAAAACTCAAGAAAATGAAAAGTGCTAAAAATTTAGGGTTGTCATTATATGCAAGTGAATAAACCAATCTAAGTTACTTAATGAAAACTAACACCACATAGTCTCCATAACTAAGTTAATCTATCAAAAACCATGATAAATATATGTAAGGAAAAACTAACTAATGCATCCAATTAACCATGAAACACTAAGCCATCCCTTGTTATTTTTGATGGTCTTTCTAAAATGTAGTTGTTCTGAGATTCAAATTCCTAAACTTATAGATTCATGGAGGAGAACTCGGATGGTTAGGACGTGTAGATTTAAATTTCAAACCTAGAACATGGATGGGAACATGTAGAACTCCATGTGGGTTTGACAGATCCCATGCATTTAACAAAGGGTAGCAACGATTTCACATGGGTAGAGATCCTTAAAGGAAACAACCTACACTTAAGAGGTTCCACACTTTGGTGGGATCCCCCAAATCTAGGATTCATTTACAAGTAGATGAAAATGGTGAATTCAGTTTACAATCCCTAAAGGAATATTCAACATGATAGTCAAAAATCAGTCACATGCTTTGATCAGTAAGTTTCTTAGTTCTAGGCCCAATATTGACTCCATTAGGCATTGGGATTATAAAAATGGACCCCTAAAGGGAATTTGGATTTTTCTGTAATGTTAAATTGTTTCTTCTTACAAGATTCACTTTGGATGAGGATTAGACAAAGGATTTGCTTGGGGACCCATAGTTCTAGGGCAATATGGGTCTCTACTTAATGAAATGGGCACCTAACTTTAACCTAGATAAGGAAACCATGAAATATATTCCAATATGGGTTTGAATTCCAGTGCTTCCTCTTGATTTCTAGGATGAAACTATAATGAAAAGTGTAGCTAAATCATTAAGAAGTCTTGTTGGCTTTGATAATGCAACTAAAATGGAATCTATGCTTTTTGCTAGATTCTCCATAAGTGTGAAAGAGGATCGAAAGTTGTTTGATATAATTATTATTCATTCACTTATTGGAATCGGAGACAAGTATTGGTGTCCGAAGACTTTAGAATGAGATGCAAAAATTTCTCCAAGATTGGGCACAAAAATTGTAAGGTTGGTTTAAACAAAGGCAACAAAATTGCATAGTCAAACCCAACAAGCCAACCATGCAAAGATAAATAATTAACCCGAAAGCTAAGAAAAGTTTATGTGGAAGCCAAAAACACTAGCGAAAGTAGTTGGTGAGACATCAACTCCACCAATTCAAGTTCCTTTGGAAAATAAGCCTTTCATTGAGTAGAATAAAAATGATTTTCAAACTGAGTCAATTAAAGGAGTTTCAATGAAGGAATCAATAAAGGATATTTTTGACAAGGAGAAATTGACTCCCCGAGGAATGAAAAACCACTTTATTCTATGGAAATTGGAATTTCCCGATTCTTGAACAACAACTTCATACGAAGATCATCAAGAGATTC
Organism: Taxus wallichiana var. yunnanensis; assembly: GCA_018340775.1. Classification (NCBI taxonomy): domain Eukaryota; kingdom Viridiplantae; phylum Streptophyta; class Pinopsida; order Cupressales; family Taxaceae; genus Taxus; species Taxus wallichiana. The sequence continues at coordinate 197,233,992 of CM031243.1, read as the reverse complement.
AATATGTTTAGAATCACTCTATAGAAAAATAAATGTCCATCGAAGATTCCAGCAAAGAGATGTCTAACATATTACATTCTAAAGTTCCCCTTTTAAACAAAAAATTGGAATACATGTTTGAAGTCCTAAGAAACTATGATTTGGAAGAAGGAGAGCTGGAAGAGACATTAGAAAGGTAGGATATGAAGGAAAACATAATTCAAGAAACTCAAATCCATATTCCTCCTAAGAATGAAGAAGAGGAGACAATCTATATCACTCCAAAAATAAAGGAAAAGAAAAAAGTGGGGCAGATTTTAGAGCCTCTAGCTCTAGACCATCCCACAGATCCATAATCTCTGCTGATGTGGGTAGGAATAAAATATTGGAAGGCTAACAAAGGTGAGTGACTAGAGGAGAAAAACACTGAAAAATAAATCACTAATGGAACTCACCTCACTTTGGATTTGAAGGGTCATAAAAGGGCCCATTCAAAACCTTTTAAATGAAGATCATGTTGGTCCTCAATTATAAACCTCCCGGTGTCCTATAAACATTCTCTTAGGAAGAGGGAATGCTTGGAGAGTGGTAGGTTAGGTGGTATGTAGTTTAATATCTGAGGAGGGGTCTAAAAATTTCCTTGGGATAAAGCTTTGAGGTGATTGAGGGGAACGTACAAAGGGGATGGCCTCATCCTACTACTTTTGGTCCTACCTTGAACCAGGGTGAGAGGACCCGCAGGGTAACATGAATGCGAGAGGGGAGATTAATTCTTTGTTCCTCCTAATATGTTCAAATGATGGATAAATCTAGGATAAGCATGGCCATGAATAAAACACTCACTCTCATGAGTTGTCACAAAAATGTTGCATATGCTTAATGCACCAAACACATGTTACTATAGACAACAAAGTTCAATTTCTCTTGCATTCTCTTGATAGAATAATGAAGGCTTGAAGACACCTTCAGTTATATTTAGAGAAACAAAGTAGTAAATGGACAAATGGAAGTTAATATGAGGTGGGATCAATTATGGTAGTTGTAACTTCACAAAGGGGGATTTATATGATGAGAGATTCCTTATATCAAAGCATTTAACACTTATATCATCCTACAAATATGAAAAGTACAGAAAAAAGTCTGGATTAAGTAATGATAGTTTCTAAAAAGAAATATTTGCATTCATTGATAGCCAACATATGTAAATTTTTACACAATATCTAAAATAATTGACATAAAAGCTTGTGCAAGCATTATAATAAAGTATTTATTACTTCTACTCTAGTACACCCAAGATACACTCAAAGGCTAACAAAAATCACTTCGAAAAATGGTTATAGTAAGGATTTTACAATTAATTCCAATATTATAGAGTAAATTATCACAGCACAATATTGAACTAATGACCAAAGCACCGCGATTGAGGACTGATCTAGTGTACTACGAGAGAGAAGCCAAAAACATAAGACTATAGCAGAAAATATAACTCATCAATCAACAATTCAACATATAGAACCCAGAACACAGAAATTAAACTCAGAAGTAGACATATTTCATTTAGATCTTGAATTTATTAATAGGGAACATAAATCAAATTCTCTCAATGTTTGTAATTACAACCACCTTGCACGAGAAGTTTGGGAAACCAAAATTCATATGTATTTCACAAATGAAACATACAGGTTTAAAATTATATCTCTTGACCTTTTCGAAATATAAAAATTAAAAACCCTTTGGTGAGAATACCAAAATTAACTCCCTTTCATATGAGAACAATCCCCATATTTATACAAATTTTAAGAGTTCTTACAATTCGATTCCCCCCAAAAAAAATAGTAAGTGAATTTCCTCCTTGTTTATATAGAAAGATCTTTAATTTGATCAAGAATGTACTTTTTCTAACTGAAAAATATCCAAAAAAATTAGTATTTTGGGATTGATTCCATGCCTTCACTACCACGTGTGCACAACAGTTAGTTGATACTTCCATGTGTACTTTTTTCATTTTTCTCATTTTATCCTACCAAACTCCATTAATTTCTTAATAAAATGATGTCAAATTAAAAGGCTTGAGGATACCTTTCCAATGAGACAAATTTTGTGTGATTTGGAGATCTAGGGTGAAATTTATGGCCGTTTGAATTTTTGTATGTCGGGATGAATAGGAGAGTGACACGAGATAGCATTTGATTGGATCCAGGATTTATATTTTCCTACATCTCTGCTTCCCCAATCTTTTCTTTGTTTATGTGGATTTGTGTGCATGTATGTTCCATTACAAAATGTGACCCAATAATAAAATTCCATGCACCTTCACCTTCTCAGACTACTCTTACTTGTCCCAGTCACCACGAAACATGATTCAATGCAAAATCTCCACGCTTCTTTGTTATGTCATCCTTTTCTTTTACTTGAACTAGTTACTGTGAAACATGGTCCATTGAAAAATCTCCATGCTCCTCGCAATGTCAAAATTTTTGATAACCTTGATTGACAGATTTCAAACGTGAGCCAATAATGAAGCTCCACACTTACTTCACAATTTACTTTTATTTACAAAAACCTTATTAGAGTGTGAAGCATAAACCAATCAGAAAGCTCCATGATACTTGGCAATGTCAGTCTTGTCAAAGTGTGAATCATAAACCAATGAGAAAGCTCCACATACTATGTGGTTTTACAAAGTGTCAAGTTCTCTTGCTTTTTTGTTTTCCTTTCATTGGTTATGGGGTTGGGCCTTTGCATCAAGACTTCTATCCGGGGTAGAATTTTCCCTTCAATATTGGCTTCATATAAATCTTTCCACATGTAGTACCTTGATTGGTCATATTACCCAAACCCAAAACCTTATGAAACTCGGTTCATTCCATGGACTTTAGGTCCATGTAGAGCCCATCTTCTCACCTTGTACTGAATGGTGATGTGTGTCCACCATCGGCCATTGATCTTTTTCATCTTCATATCCCTTAACTTTGCCATGTTTATTTTTGACCGCGTTGACTTTGTTTACCCCATTGTAGATCTGAAATGCTATGAATGTAACATCCATATTTCATGATTACAAAATGAAGGGAATTTATATATATGTGTATATATATATATATATATATATATAAAATTAATGTTCACTTTTCTAAATTCAACATTTAGAACCACATTAAACCTATTAATCAATCCTACAACAGTAACCATATGTAGTTGTTATGACTCGGTGTACAACTGATCTCTCATATTTCATTTAATAGTATACTCAATATACTTTTGGTTTCCTTTTTTCATTCAAGGGCTCATCAAGTGCAATTGACCAAGGGCTTATCTAGGTACTTGTTACGAATACCCATCCTATATCCCGCACCTTGGTCTAATGAATTTAAGGCAACATAACCAAAATATTGTGATACTTTGGAAAAACTTTCATACATGATTTATATGCCTATGTTATGAGATAACATACTTTTCATGAAGGAATATGTATTTCACCACACTCAAAAATGTTATTTTGATAAGAGTTTCTTGACTCCTTTCAATCCTTCTTATTTTCATGTAAGACATTAGGAAGAGATGACCCACATGGGCTAAGGTAGATGATCTACTTATGGTGATTAAGGATCATCAAGTGTATAAAAATTGACCCTTGTAGTTTCAAGTACACTTCATCACCTATAATCAACGCAAGCCGACATCGACCGTAGACCATGGACTCATCACTACCTAGTGTTTAAAAATGAATTAATATCCCATTATGATACGGTCTTGATTAGTGGATCTAAATGGATTATTATGCCACAATGAATACTCCACAGTAACCACCCAATGAACCCCATCATTGGATGGGTATTATGCAAGTGGTTATGCTGCAATAGCCCATTAAGTTTCAGAATCTAAACCTCCTTCCTTAAAAAGTTCATTAATCCCTTTAATTCACAAATTTTTAATCCCACCCTAGTTATTTTTAGCCTTTAGGTGTCATTCCTAAGGACTAACTCGGGTCCTATCAATCATTCCATCAAGAAATGTTATGTTTCTACTTAGGTTAACTAGAAGGATCTACAGGTTCATTCCTGCTCGTTACTTATTCTCTTAAGTAAGAAACCTTCATTAGTTTACTTTTATACCTTTAAGAATGTCATACAAGTATGTTGTAGGGAAATAGCCTCATACATCCAATTATACCTTAAGGAGCATTCAAGTTCATTTTAATGACTCATAATCAGGTCTTATGTATTCGACCCGTAATAATCTCATGACTTACATTTACTTCCTTTAAGTCATTCAACTTATTCAAACTGTAATTACTTAGTTAAACTTAATCCCTTAAGTGTAACTCATCTATGGTAGAAGGACATCTTACGTCCAACTCATAGTTTATTCAAAGGGTTCATTTTGTCATCCCATAGTGAATAGTCCCTTGAATTCAAGTCCTCATAGTATAATTGTTTCATGCGTACAAATCAAATGTGTATCATACTTATAGCTTCATTATTACAAAAAGAAGAACCATGCTCTTAATGCCTTAAGGTTAGGTTCATTATACTTCTAACCCCATTATCATTTCTATCCTTCATTAACACAATTCCATTTCATTGATGTACCTCATCATCAATTTAGATGGACATATTTCATTATGGTATAATCACTTAGACCCCTTTCCCAAAGTGGATTCCTATATGTACTTAATAAGATTAAGTACTCGTGTGATTATTCCTATGGTCTGAAAACCATTATTACAATCATGTATCCCTTTAGATTTCATAGCGTTCCTCATAAAATAGTCATGATTGTGTTGTTTCATAAATATATAATTAGACACTAGTCATTCATGATTTATATTCCTTAACATATGACTTGTTAAGTATAACTTACTCTTTATTTGTCTTAATCAAATGAATTCAGAAAATAAAATTTACAACAACCAACAATCATTTCATTCAAGTCACTTGCAAGGTAAAGATCCCTATTTATTCCCTTTTGCATATCTAGAGATCAACATTAATATTCCTTGCTACATAATAACAATGTAAGTAAGTGACATTTCCCTTAACTTTCCCAAGGTTATAAATTAATGCCAAGAAGTGAAGAAATGTAAATCAACAGATTACCAACAAGCTCACTTTTCAAGTAAAAGAACTATTTCATTGAAGACACCATTTCCTTTAGCTAATCCAATCAATAAATAATGATTCAAGAAACAACCTTCATCATTTCAAATTTAAGATGACATTTCAAGATGACAAGAAATAATCAAGTTCTTTCCACGGTTTATAAAATTGGCCTTAGGCCCTAGGCACTTATTCCCAAGAATAGTTCAGAAAATGAAACATAATCATTTCATCAAACTACATTTCCTCAAGCAATAGAATAAATGCAGCTTTCCATAAGTCTTCCTCTTTCCCTTTTTATTTTTCATGAAACTTATCTGCAAAAGTGTTAGCATCTGTTAGTTCATTTGAACTGAGCATGATAGAAACTAAATCCTTGGAATATGTTCTATCTAAAAACTTTGAGAAGGAACACTTCTTATTAATAGAAATCAATCAAGGGTTTGGAAAAGTCTTTTCCTGTTTGAACAATTCAACAACATCATACTCAAGTGGATCAAAACCCTGAAATATTAGCATATAAAAATCCAAAAAAATTCTGATTTCTATCAACTAGAAGACTTATTCACAAATCAGTTCAGTAATCATCCAATTTTAGTCAACAAGTAATCCATAAACATGCAAGTATACATTCTCACTTATGCAATATCACACTAATGATGCAAATCCAAGTATACCCGACAGTAGATAGCAAACATGAGTAGAAATTCCTTAATCATGCATCCCATACTACATGATTAAAACATTTCTCTTGAGTCCAATCAGTTACATTCAAAATTTCATTCATTCTAAACATTCTAATGTTCTAAAGGTTGGACAAGATCTATATAACTGGTTATAGAAATAACAACAACGAGCTCTCAAGGCCCAATTCTGTTTTAGCCTATCAAACAAGAAACTAAACTAGAATAACTTGGCTTCAACCAAATTTAGAGTGCATGAGATGCATTGAATATATACAACATATATATAAATCATCAAGGAGATAGTGCAAAAAATGCAAGTATTCCATACAAGTCAGATAAAGAATCATATCAGTTTGAGTACATCATTCAGATTTAGAACAAGTGATTGAACTAAGGTAGAGAAGACTCATGGCCAACATTCTAGAAAATCGATTAACGATATTTATGATCATATTCGTATGATCAAGTATCGATAGGATTTAGCTTTATCAACACTCAAAGGAAAGTATGATAAATCATCTAACTGGTACATGTTGAGACCCCAACCTTAATTGTTTAAGGTAAGAAGAGAATAATGAACAAACTTAAACATATTCGAAGATATAACAGTTCAGCATATTGTTATCAAACTAGAAGTCTACCTAAGACCCAAATAGTTTGCAAAAGGAATCACAATAATCCTAGTAGCCATTAACTACCCTAGTTTGAACAGTCACTACTACGGCCAAACCAAACTAGACCACCTCCTACTCATTCACACAAAAATATTCCCAAACATTCTTACGACCTAGGAAAAAAATATCCCATCCATGGTGCAAGGAATTCGAACCGACTGGTTAAGTCAAATAACAGTCCCAATATTTACTCAACACCTAGGGTGAACACGTTAAGTCATGGTGGGTGAAAATATTACCCCAAAATTCCAGTTGCACTCCAACTTGACCTGGGTTGTCAAAATTGACAACCTTCCTCAAAACGAACATTGAAAATGAGATAACCAAAATCCAGACTCGATTGGGTTCGAACAACCATTCCTTCCAAAAAGGGTGTTCAAATCATTTACCCTGAATCCATAGTTACAAGATTGAAGGGTTCAATCATTCGAACCAAAATAAAACACAACCCAACTAAACAACTTTGGCACAAAAATGATATAGTCTTATTCAAACCAAAATAAAACTCAACCAAGCCAAACAACCTTAGCATGAAATGATATAGTCTTATTCAACTGAGAAATAAAATTCAAGTTTGACCCACAACACAGGGTCATCGTTTCCCAAAATATAAGAAAATTCCATACCATAGCCATAGAAATAATAATATAGAGGTCAATAGCAACATTACAACCCTGATTTAAGAGTATCCACACATGCAACTGGAAAACAACATTTTATCCTTCCATTATAGTCAAGGAATTATTTACAAACATTCCAAAACAGACATGTGAATAAAACCAACTTTGTCACCATGATAAGGCCAAAATACAATGGCATGATCAAAAACCAGTTCCAACAACTACTTACCAAGAAATAAGTTCCATTTTACCATGCAATAGTAAAACCTATAACCCCAAAATGCTTTCTATAATAAGTAGAGTTCTTTTCATGAATCAATTAGATAGAACAATTTTTTTGCAAGGGATTAGAGCCTATCATGTCTTGGTAGAGCTTCCCGAAGTCTTCTTCCAGCTCCCAAGATCCTTCTCCTAATTCCATGATAGCTTCCATAGTCAAAGCAGTTCACCAACAAAAATTTCTCCACCCTTCCACTTAGAATCCTCTCCAACAGTCTCTCCACAAACCAGAGGAGTAGATATTCCAATATCAATTAAAAAAAATGAGAACCAGATCAAAATCTCAAAACCTTCATTCACAGAGTGAGAGGGAGAAAATAAAAATGACCAAATGGAACCCCAAAACAAAAATACTACCTTCACTGAACCCGGTGTGTTTTCCTAGGAATTTTGGTACATTTTTCCAAATCATCAATGTCCTACTGCCAGGATGGACCAACTTTCCCGCTCCCCACCAACTTCCTCTATCTCCATTTTGGCTCACCACTAACTGCCTAGCCAACCCAATGATCACATTTAGCACCACTTTTTAGTAACTTTCCATTTCAATTTTGGCATGTTGCTAAGGAATTCAAGTGGCCTACCATTAATGGAATTGAATTCAAACTCTAGTATATGTAAGGGTGGTGGGAACCACCTACCCACCTATCAAACAAACATCCATCTCCTAATTCCACTTGAATTATTATTGAGTTAAACTTTAAATTATAAGTCCCCTCCCCTTCACCATTATAGGTTAGGGCTTAGGTTAGCTTAGTGACATTGCATTAGGCATAGATAAATTTAGGTTAGGTTCCCAAGAAACAAAATAATCTACATGCCTTAGGTATTAGGTTAGGTCATTAGAACCTTTAACGTTATTAGAATAATAGTAGCAGTCTAGGTTTAATAACTATCACAACCAAATCTTACCAGTGAGTGATGTTTCCAAACGGGGTAGTACCACCCAAGCCATCTCTTGGCACTTTCCAGTCCTTATTATAGACGAATCATAGGAAAACTGAACAAGTCACTAAGATCAATTAGTACAACATAGATAATCCAAAAATAGTGAACAACTACAATTTCTAGAGTTAATCAAATTTGCAGATCAAATTAAGGGAATGCCTTGGATCAATGAAACTGATCCGAGGTATTCTCTTAATCGATTCCTAATAATAATAATCAATCATCATTGACTTAGAATAATTTTCCAAATTACTAGTTCACCAATTGGTCCCAAGAATAGAAATTAAACTTTCCACAACTGTAGACATCATGTTCATTTCACAAACCAATTAAATAAACATCACAATTCAAGAGTACTTTACAATTTAATGGATGATTAGCTACATGATTTAATCGATAAACATCAATCTAAAGAGCAACAACTCCAACAGAGCAAAAACTCACATGTCACATGTCAGTAATCCACATTCCAATGAGCAAGTACAATTGAAAGGATGGTAGGGGCATTACATTCTTCCCCTCTAAAAGTATCATTGTCCCGATGATTGCCTTGAATTCAAAAAGTCTATCAAGAAAACAAGTCTAATAAAATTTATGTAACCTTAAGATTTCTTGACAAAAAATTTAATCCAAAAATTCATTTTTCCAATTGTATAACAACATCGATGGCTATAATAATACTTGATAAGGGTATTTTTCTCAAAACAAAAACCCATAATCAATTATAAGCCAAAATGATTCAAGATTTTGGAAGAGAAATGAAATTTTTCCACTAAAACAAGTGGGGAAAATTGCTTTCATGTCCTCCAAATTTTCCCAAGTTGCACTTTCTTCATTAAACTGATCCCATTGGACCTTACATTATCCAATTTCATGATTATGTAAGTGAAACTTAAGGGTTTCTAGCTTTCTAACTATTCCAAAGATGATTACCCCTAGGTCTTGGAATTGAAACACCTTCTAGTTTAAAACATGTGATAAATTTGAAACGTATTTCTTAAGTAAATAAATATGAAAAATAGCATGCATTTGTGCCAATGAGGGAGGCAATACAAGTTGGTTGACCACAAGACTAACTATTTCCACAATTTCAAAGGGACCTACATAACAAGGTGATAGTTTGGCTAACTTGACAAAGGTAATCAAGCTCTTTTTAGGCTTGACCCTCAAAATAACCTTATCACTAAGTTCAAATTTCCTTTCGACCCTTTTCAGGTTCCGCATAGCTTTTCTGTCTATCAACAACCTCTTTTAATCTTTCTCAGATTAACTTAACCTATTGTTCCATTTCGAAAGCATTTCTGGTCCAATTACTTCTCTATCCTCCACGTTATCCCAACTAACAGGAGTCCTACACCTTCATCCATACAAAGCCTCGAAGGGTGCCATTTTTAGAGAAGAATGGTAAGTGTTATTGTATGCAAACTCAACCAAGGGAATATATTATTCCCATTTGTACTACTTGGTCCATGCAGTACATCCTAAGCATATCCTCAAGGACCTAATTTACCCTTTCTGTTTGCCCATCCATTTCCGGATGATAAGTAGAGCTAAATTTCATCTTTGTTCCCAAAGCTGCATTAAGAGTTTTCCAAAATCAAGAAGTCATTCGTGGGTCCCTATCAGAGATTATCAACTTAGGAATGCCATGCAATCTAAAAATTTCTTGAACAAAATTTTTGCAAGAATAGGTGAGTCATCTTTTAGATTTCTAGCAATGAAATGAGCTACTTTAGTTAGTTTATCAATCACAACCAAAATAACATCATGTTTATTCCTTGACATAGGTAGTCCTTGAACAAATTCCATGCTTATAACCTTCATTTAAACTATGGTATGCTATGAGGGTATAACAAACCAATTGGGTGCATATGCTCAGATTTCATGCGCTGGCATTCCAAGCAGTGAGACACGTAATCCAAGATATCTCTCTTCATTCCCTTCCAAAAATATTGTTGTTTAACATCAACAAGCATTTTTGTCACTCTAGGATGCCCAGAGTAAGGTGCATTGTGAAATTCAGCCATCACCTTTTTCCTTAACTCATTTCCTAGTGGTACGTACACTTTATTTTCATACCTCAGTATCCCTTCACCATCTAACCGAAAATCCTTTGTACCTCATGTCCTTTGGATTCACAAAGAAGCATTGTTTTTACCTATTGAAAGTATGGATCAGTCATTAAGGTATCTCTGACCTCATCCTTAAATTGAGTTCTCAAGGTCACAAGTGCAGAAATATATTTCCTATGACTTAGTGCATCTACTACTCTATTTTCTTTCCATTTTATGTAGCTGATGTCAAAATCATATTGAGATAATAACTCCAACCATCTTCACTTCCTTACATTTAAGTTAGGCTTTGAGTGAAGATATATTTCAACCCAAGATGATCAGTTTTCAACTCAAAGGGCTTCCTAAGAGGTAATGTCTCCAAACTTGTAGTGCATGTACTATTTCAACAAGCTCTAAATCATGAGGCACGTAATTTTTCTCATGCACTTTAAGCTTCATGCTTTCATATGCTATAATATGATCATTTTGTAGCAATACACCCCTAAACCTTCCCTAGAAGTATATGTTACCACATAAAAAACTCCCATTTAGATCAAGGAAAATCAAAATAGGGGTTGAAGTTAGTTGTTCTTTAAATGATTTAAATGTAGCCTCGCATTTTTCACTCCATAAGAACTTTTTATCTTTCTTTTTCAATGAATTTATTGGGACAATAACCCTTGAGAAGTCCTTTACAAATTTTTGTAGTAACCAGCAAGTCCCATGAAGCTTCTAACTTCATGTACGTTCTTAGGTGTTGGCCATTCAATTATGGATGATATATTTGAGGGATCAACCGATATTCCATCCTTATTTATTATATGTCCCAAGTATTGTACCTCAGTTTCATAAAAGGAACACTTGGATAGTTTTCATACAATTTTTTCTTTCTTAGAACCTCAAGCACAATCCTTAAGTGCTCATTATGCTCCTCTAAGCTCCATGAATAGATGAGAATTTTTCCAAGAATACAAGCACAAACTTTTCCAAGTATTCTTGAAATATATTGTTCATCAAATTCAAGAAATCTGCAGGGGCATTAGTTAGCCCAAAAGGTAAAACAATGAACTCATAATGTCCATATCTCGTTCTAAAAGCAATCTTATGAATATCTTCTTCCTTGATCCTTAATTGATGATATCCAACATAGATCTATTTTAGAGTAAACTGATGCTCCATGCATCTGATCAAAAAGATCATTTATCCTTGGAAGAGGATATCTATTCTTTATAGTTTTCTTGTTCAACATCCTATAGTCAATGCAAAGTCTTAAGGTTCCATCTTTCTTTTTGAAAAAGATCATTAGTGCTCCCCAAGGTGAGACACTCGGCCTTATTAACCCTTTAGACAATAATTCATGCAACTGTGCCTTTAACTCTACCAATTCAATGGTAGTCATCCTATAAGGTGCCTTAGAAATAGGTTATGTTCCTAGTTTGATTTCAATAGTGAAGTCAAACTCTCTTTTCAAAGGGAAGGCCGTGACTCTTCTGAAACACATTGCTGAAATTTTGTAAAAGTGGGTATTTCTCCAAAAATTTACCTTCTTCTTCAGCTAAATCTGAAATTTTTATTACATAAAGCATGTAGCCTTTATTTTTGGCCTTTTTCAGCTGCATAGCTGATATTTCTCTAACTTTTATGCTTCTTTTTATTCCCTAAATGTCTGTTGATTTCTATAGGTCATCCAAACACCTTATGCATTTCCAAAAATAGTCCACAAGTGCCTTATGATCAGCCAACCAGTTCACACCAATAATTATGTCATAAGACCCTAGAGGTGTAACATACAAGACTACCTTAGTTGTGAAGCTCGTAAATTCTCATGTTGCACTAAAAAAGCACTTACTGACTGTATGGACAACATTATTTTTGTACTAGATAGTCCATGGTTTTCCATAAAACCAGCCTTATGTTTTAATTTAGTGACCAACTTATTAGAAATAAAACATTCAGAATCACTAGTATCAAAAAGTATGGTTACAGGCAGGGACATACAACTTACCTGTACTTCTATGGGCGTAGCCTAAATTTCAGCTTGTTTGTTAGCCACCGCAGCATGTATCTTATGCTCCTAATTATTTTATTTTTTATTTAAAGGAAAATGACTTGCATAGTGGTCTCCTCCATAATTAAAACAACCTCCAACGGGTCCTTTCTTAGGCTCATATTTATTCTCAGCCTTGAAAGTACTATTTGGCCCATGATTTCCCTTCTGGCCATTATTCCTATTATTTGTTGTAGTTTTACCTGCTATTGTTTTCTTTTCATTTATAGCCAAAGGCTTACTTTTGTTTCCAAATTTCTTCCATGTACCCTTCTTGGGTGGAAAATACGAAGAAGCATTTCCATTTTTCTTATGTTTCTCCTCCTTATGTGCAGAAATTGCTTTCATTTTTGCTCCTGCCAAATGGATTTTTCTACAACCTCTTCCATGGTGGTGGGGCTATGTACATCAACCTCACCACCTATGATAGGGTATAACCCCATGATGAACTTCCTTATTCATAATTTCTCATTTGTTTGATATTGTGGCACATATTCGAGAAATTTGGTTAACTTTCCCAATTTTCTATCAAAGACAGCTTACCTTGAGTTAAAGTTTAGAAATCTATCATTTTCTAGTCATAGTAGAGTTGGGGCATCCAACACTTCCTAAAATGAACCTTGAATTGATCCCACATAATGTTTGTTTCATCAACATTTAGCTTAACCTTGCGGGTGTCCCACCAAAAATATGTTTCATGGGAGAGATGATAAGCTCCCCATACTGGTTTGGTTTCCTCAAAAAAATTCTTATCATAAAATATTTCTCCATCTCACTAATCTAATTCTCCGCCCCATCTCCTTGGGTGGTTCCATCAAATTTAGGTGGGCTTATCCTCTTTATATCGTTGGTCAATTCATTGCTAATCTTGCCCTCTTATTCTTGGGTTGATTGGGTACATTTATATTACCATTATTTTAAGCATTACTTGCAACATTATCATTCACAACGTTGAGATCCTCAACATCATTATTTCTCTCATCATGTGGTTTCCCCTAAGACTACTCACTTTCAGTCTCAGCATTATTTCCAGCCACTTGTTATTCAAGAACAACAATCCTATTCCTTGTGTCAAGCAAAGCAAAGCAAGAAGGATTTCATCAAGATTTTGAGTTGTAGTTGCTTCACCACTTGGAGGTGGTTTATTTGTAACATGTGCCCTTATTATTACCATTTCTATAATCAAGAAGTTTAGTTTTTATCAGAATTGGACTCAAATAGGTCCAAGAGCTATAACCTTCAACTCTGATACCAAGATGTAACATCCCTATTTCATGATTACAAAAGTAAGGGAATTTTTATATATATATACATTAATGTTCACTATTCTAAATTCAACATTTAGAACCACATTAAACCTGCTAATCAATCCTACAATAGTAACCATATGCAATTGTTATGACTTGGTGTATAACCGATCTCTCATATTTCATTTAATAGTATACTTGGTATACTTTTGGTTTCCATTTTTCATTCAAGGGATCATCAAGTGCAACTAACCAAGGGCTTATCTAGGTACTTATTACAAATACCCATCATATATCCCACACCTTGGTCTGGTGAATTTAAGACAACGTAACCAATAACTTGCAATACTTTGGCCAAAGTTTTAGACATGTTTTCCATGCCTATATTCTGAGATGGCATACTCATCATGAAGGAATATGTCTTTCACCACACTCAAAACTGTTATCTTGATTAGAATTTCTTGACTCCTGTCAATCCTTCTCATTTTCATGTTAGATGCTAGGAAGAGATAACCCACATGGGCTAGGGTAGATGATCTACTTACGGTGATTAAGGATCATCAAGTGTATTCAAATCGACCCTTTTCATTTCGAGTACACTTCATCACCTGTAGTCAACGCAAGTCGACATCAACCGTAGACCATGGACTCATCACTACCTAGTGTTTAACAATGAATTGATATCTCATTCCAATACGGTCTCGATTAGTGGAGCTGAATGGATTATTATGCCATAATGACTACTCCATAGTAACCACCCAATGAACCCCATCATTGGATGGGTACTGTGCAATAGTGGTTATGCTGCAATAGCCCATTAAGTTCCATAATCTAAACCTCCTTCCTTAACAAGTTCATTAATCCCTTTAATTTGTAGCTTGTTACTCCCACCCTAGCTATTTTTCAGCTTTTAGGTTTCATTCCTACATACTAACTCAGGTCCTATCAATTGTTCCATCAAGAAATGTTATGTTTCTACTTAAGTTAACTAGAAGGATCTACAGGTTCATTCCTGCTCATTACTTATTCTCTTAAGTAAGAAACCTTCATTAGTTTAATTTTATACCTTTAGAATGTCATACAAGTATATTGTAGGGAAATAGCCTCATTCATCCAATTATACCTTAAGGAGCATTCAAGTTCATTTTAATGACTCATAATCGAGTCTTATGTATTCGACCCATAATAATCTCATGACTTACATTTACTTCCTTTAAGTCATTCAACTTATTCAAACCATAATTACTTAGTTAAAATTAATCCCTTAAGTGTAACTCGTTTATGCTAGAAGGACATCTTACATCCAACTCATAGTCTATTCAAAGGGTTCATTATGGGTGATTCATTATGTCACCCATAGTGAACAGTCCCTTGAATTCAATTCCTCATAGTATAAGTGTTCCATGCGTATAAATCAAATGTGTGTCATGTTTATATCTTCATTATTACAGAAATAAGAACCATGATATTAATGCCTTAAGGTTAGGTTCATTATACTTTTAACCCTATTATCATTTCTATCCTTCATTAACACAATTCCAATTCATCGATGTACCTCATTGTCAATTTAGATGGATAGATTTCATTATGGTATAATCACTTAGACCCATTTCCCAAATTGGATTCCTATATATACTTAATAAGATTAAGTACTCGTGTGATTATTCCTATGGTCTGAAAACCATTATTACAATCATGTATCCCTTTAGAGTTCATAGCATTCCTCATAAAATAGTCATGATTGTGTTGTTTCATAAAGATATAATTAGACACTAGTCATTCATGATTTAGATTCCTTAACATATGACTTGCTAAGTATAACTTACTCTTTATTTTTCTTAATCAAATGAATTCAGAAAATAAAAGTTACAATAACCAATAATCATTTCATTCAAGTCACTTGCAAGGTAAATATCCCTATTTATTCCCTTTGCATATCCAAAGATCAGCATTAATATTCCTTGCTACATAATAACAATGTAAGTAAGTGACATTTCCCTTAACTTTCCCAAGGTTATAAATTAATGCCAAGAAGTGAAGAAATGTAAATCAACAGATTACCAACAAGCTCACTTTTCAAGTAAAAGAACTATTTCATTGAAGACACCATTTCCTTTAGCTAATCCAATCAAGAAAGAATGATTCAAGCAACAACCTTCATCATTTCCAATTTAAGATGACATTTCAAGATGACAAGAAATAATCAAGTTCTTTCCACAGTTTACAAAATTGGCCTTAGGCCCTAGGCACTTATTCCCAAGAATAGTTTAGCAAATGAAACATAATAATTTCATCAAACTACATTTCCTCAAGTAATAGAATAAATGCAACTTTCCATAAGTCTTCCTCTTTCCCTTTTTTCACAAAACTTATCTGCAAAAGCATTAGCATCTATCAGTTCATTTGAATTGAGCATGATAGAAATTAAATCCTTGGAACCATATGTTTTATCTAACAAATTTGAGAAGGAACATTGATTATTAATAGAAATTAGTCAAGAGTTCAGAAAAATATTTTCTTGTTTGAAAAATTTAGAAGCATCATACTCAAGCGGATCACAACCCTGTAGTGTTAGCATATAACAATCCAAAACAATTTGTATTTCTATCAACTAGAAGACTTATTCACAAATCAGTTTAGTAATCATCCAAGTTCAGTCAACAAGTAATCCATAAATATGCAAGTATACATTCTTGATTACACAATATCACACTAATGATGCAAATCCAGTTATACCTGATAGTAGATAGAAAGCATGAGTAAAAATTCCTTAATCATACAGCCCATACTACATGATTAAAACATTTCTCTTGAGTCCAATCAGTTACATTCAAAATTACATTCATTCCAAACTTTCCAATGTTCTAAAGGTTAGATAGGATCTATATAATTAGTTATAGAAATAAGAGCAATGACCTCTCAAGGCCCACTTCCTTTTAACCTATCAAAAAAGCAACTAAATCAGAATAACTTGGCTTTAATCAAATTCATAGTACATGAGATGCATTGAAAATATACAACATATATATAAATCATCAAGGAGATAGTGCAAGAAATGCAAGTATTCCATACAAGTTAGATAAAGAATCATATCAATTCAAATACATCATTCAAATTTAGAATAAGTGATTGAACTAAGGAAGAGAAGACTCAGCCAACATTTTAGCAAATTGATTAATGATATTTATGATCATCTTCATATGATCAAGTATCGAGAGGAGTTAAATTTATCAACACTCAAAGGAAAGTCTGATAAATCATCTAACTGGTACATGTCAAGACCCCAACCTTAATTGTTTAAGGTAAGAAGAGAACTATTATAGAAATATTGTTCATAGTGTGAAAACTTAGGAGTGGTTTGAGTTACTTGGTAGTAATATTTTTCAATATTTATAAAATAATATATGAGTGTGCAAAACAGCTTATAATGCGCAACTCATAGTTAAGAGATATTTGGGTTATTGAGAGGACTTAGAGATTAGCCTTGACTCCTTACTTATAGGAGTTCATTGAGATATTTATATGTAATCTCTCCATTGGGAATTTGTCCCAAATGAATTACAATATCTCTAGTTTTATTATTTTATCGTGCAATGTTTTGTTTTTTATTTGATTAAATCATAGATATTTACAAGAAGAACAATGAAAAAAATTAAACATATTTGAAGATATAATAGTTTAGCATATTGTTATCAAACTGGAAGTATACCTAACACCCAAATAGTTCACAAAAGGAATCACAATAATCTCGGTATCCATTAAGTACCCTAGTTCGAACAGTCACTTCTACGGCCAAAACAAATCAAACCACCTCTACTCATTCACACAGCAATGTTCCCAAACATTCTTATCACCTAGGAAACAAAATATCACATCCATGGTGCAAGGAATTTGAACTGACTGGTTAAGTCAAATAACAGTCCCAAGATTTACTCAACACCTAGGGTGAACATGTTAAGTCATGGCGGGTGAAAAATATTACCCCAAAATCCTAGTTGCACTCCAACTCAACCTAGGTTGTCAAACTCAACAACCTTCCTCAAAACAAAAATGAAAAGGAGATAACCAAAATCCAAACCCAAATGGGTTCAAACATCCATTCCTTCCAAATGAGGGTTTTCAAATCATTTACCCTGAATCCACAAGCATTCTGAAATTTAAGGGTTTAATCATTCGAACCAAAATAAAACACCACCCAGCAAAAACTTTGGCACAAAAAATTATAGTCTTATACTAATTGAAATATAAATCAATCTATCCAAACAACATTAGCATGAAACGATAAATTATTATTCGACTCGAAATCAAATTCATGTTTGACCCATAACACAGGGTCATAATTTCCCAAAAACATAAGCAATTTCCATAGCATAGCCATAGAAATAATAATACAAGGGTTGATAGAAACATTACAACCCTTAGTTAAGGGTATCCACACATGTAACTGGAAAAAAAATATCCTTCCATTAAAGTCAAGGAATTATTTACAAACATTCCAAAACAGACATGTGAATAAAACCAACTTCGTCACCATGATAAGGCAAAAATACAATGGCATGATAAAAACTAGTTCCAACAACTACTTATCAAGAAACACGTTCCATTTTACCATGCAATAGTAAAAACCCAGAACCCCAAAATGATTTCTATAATAAGCACAGTTCTTTACAATAATCAATTAGATAGAACAAGTTTTTGTAAGGGATTAGAGTCTATCATTCCTGGTAGAGCTTCCCGAAGTCTTCTTCCAACTCCCAGGATCCTTCTCCCAATTCCATGATAGTTTCCATAGTCGAAGGAGTTTGCCAACAAAAATTTCTCCACCCTTCCACTTAGAATCCTCTCCAATAGTCTCTCCATGAACCGAGTAGAGATTTCAATATCAACAAAAAAATTAAAACCAGATCAAAAGCTTAAAACCTTCATTCATAGAGCGAGAGGGAGAAAAAAATGATCAAATGGAACCCCAAAAACAAATCGCTTTCACTCGAACTCGGTATATTTTCCAAAGGAATTTTGGTATATTTTTCCAAATCATCAATGTCTCACAGACGGACCAGCTTTCCCACTCCCCACCTAATTCCTCTATCTTTGTTTTGGCTCACCATTAACCGCCTAGCCAACCCAATTTTGGATTTTTACTAAGGAGTGTTGGTGGCCTTCCATTAATGGTATTGAATTCAAACTCTAGTACATGCAAGGGTGGTGGAAACCACCGACCCACCTATCAAACATGCATCCATCTTTTAATGGCACTCAAATTATTATCGAGTTAAACATTAAAGTCTAAGTCCCCTCCCCTTTACCATTATAGGTTATGGCTTAAGTTAGCTTAGTGAAATTGTAATTAGGCATAGATAAATTTAGGTTAGGTTCCTAAGAAACCAAAATAATCTACTTGTCTTAGGTCTTAGGTTAGGTCATTAGAACCTTTAATGTTATCGAATGTAGTAGTAGCTAGGTTTAATAATTATCACAACCAATTCTTACCGGCAGAGTGATGTTTCCAAATGGGGTAGTACCACCCAAGCCAGCTCTTGGAACTTTCTAGTCCTTATTATGGGACTGAATCATAGGCAAACTAGAACAAGTCACCAAGATCAATTAGTGCAACATAGATAATCCAAAAATAGTGAACAACTGAAATTTCTAGAGTTAATCAAAGTTGCAGATCGAATTAAGGGAATGCCTTGGATCAATGAAACTGATCCGAGGTATTCTCTTAATCGATTCCCAATAATAATAATAATTGATTGTCATTGAATTAGAATAATTTTCCAAATTACCAATTCACCAATTGGTCCCAAGAACAAAAATTAAACTTTCCACAACTACAAACATCATGTTCATTTCATGAACCAATTAAATAAACATCACAATTCAAGAGTACTTTGTAATTTAATGGATGATTAGTTACACAAATCTCAACTGAGATAAACATCAATCTAGCAACATGATTTAATTAGTTCAACAAAGAAACAACTCCAGAGAAATCACATGTCAACATTGTAATCCACATTTGAATGACCAAGTACATTTGAAAGGGTTGCAAAGAGCATTACAATGAATTTGTTTCATCCTGCATGATTTGAAGTCCACATAACCCAAATGGCTTAGAGAGGCTCAGAATCTTGCCATGTCTCCTCTAACTCATGTGAATTTAAATTTCTTAGCAATGACTATATTTGACAACCATTTGAACATCCCAAGATTTTTTTAATGGATAAGTTGATTTTGAATTTTTCATTCGGTATTGATTGCATGTTTAATACCTTTGAAAAATTTGTAAAGATATCCCGGTCACCCACAAGTCCAAATATTTTATACTTTGATCAACCAGTCTCTAAATATTTCTTATGGTGACATTTGAAGAAAACAAGGCTTGAAAATATCGGGGTTTTGTGCTCAAGATTCACAATAGAAGATCTGATATTGAAAAGAGTTTGAATTCATATTAAAGACTCGTCTTTTGGTCCCATAGACTCTTCAATCTCATGGATGTAGTTAAAATATTTAATTTAATTCCTCCAACATTTTTATTTGAATCCTTTCTTTTATTTTCACAAAGCACAAGATTTCTTACAAATTGATAAGTCTCCTTTACTTAGACTGAAATTTGAAGCAAGGGGAACAATATGAAGCACACATAACAGCTTATATCTTACAAATAGTCTAAGAAAAGACCAGCTTAATCCAAGGACCTGGATTGAGCACCAACAATGGATCCTACTCGGGGATGGGAACCCCTTGTGGGTGCCACAAGAACAAAGATGAAGTTCCTAATATATTGGGTAAGGATTCGGGAGACAAAACACACAGGGATTTATGAAAAGATACATAACATTTCACACTAGAATACTGATATATCTTCAAACCTGGTCACCGTAGCCAGAGAACAAAAAGGAAATAAAAAAATTCAAAAATTCAAAAACAAAAACAACACAATAAATTTTTGCACGGTATAATGATCATACACGATCATTTGGCTCGATCTAAGAATTGTTTTATATGTCTTTCATTGACAGAAACTCCGAAAATGTCCTTCCAAGTCCTTTAGAAAGAAAGTATGTTATCCAATTTTGATATTAATAAAATAGGGTCCCGTTCATAGGGCATAAAAATTTTCATGTTTTCCCTTGTCTTCATGTTTTTGTCCCATAACAGGACTAATTCTCTAACATTGAAAAATATTGGAGTGACCTTCTTGTCAAATATCTTCTTGAGTTTTTCTTTAAACTTCATGTGTTTTTTATGAGACTCTCTTCTTTCTTCATTCAATTCCATCATTTGATTGATCATTTTTTCATATGGACTCACCTATTCGAGCTCCCTAGGTGAGCAACTCGACGAGCTCTGCAGAGAGCTCTATGGCGAGTTCACCAACAAGCTCCTCGGCGAGCTCTTAGGTGAGCAACTCAACGAGCTCCACAAATGAGCTCTACGGAGAGCTTCGCGGCGAGCTCCCAAGTGAGCTTATTACTCATATTCAAATTTCTTTATGAACTGATAGGTGGAAAGTTGTAAGTGCGGGGGAAAAGGTCTTGAACACCATAGAACAACTCAAATAGGATCTTTCCAGTAGACCTCTTGGTAGTAACTCTTTACTCGCACAAAATGAAACTTGATTTTCTCACTCCATTTATTTTTATTTGTCTCTAATGTGCTTCTTAGGATCTTAAGAAGATTCTTATTTCTTGATCCATCTTGGTCATTTCCTTGAGGATTATAATTTAATGCATAGGCCAAAGTAATACCATACTCATGGCACATTGTTGTCAATGGTTTATCTCTGAATCTCATGGTATTGTTGGTAACTATCTTGGTAGGAACCCCAAATCTACAGATTATGTTATTGAGAATAAAATACATAAATACTTGATGAGTTTCCTTCTTGGTGGGGATATCTTCAACCCATTTGGTAAATTAGTAAGTGGCTACCAATATCCACTTATGACCAACACTTGAAGAGTATGATATCTCACCAAAAAAATCCAATCCCCATTGTTTAAATGGAGCTTCTATTGACACAGGATACATGGGTAGGGCCCCAGAAGCTTTCATTCCTCTAGAAAAATTTTAAAACTCACATTTTCAAACCAACAAGGTAGCATCTTTTAACAATTAAGGCCACCAATATCCTCGCCCTTAAAAATTTTGAGCGGTAACTCTTCCGGAAAAATGGCCTCCACACACTCCCCCATGAACTTATGTAATTATTTTAGGTGTCTCTTCTTCAGTGATACATCTAAGAAAAAATCCTTCTGGATTCTTCCAAGCCATTCCATGATTAGTAAAAATATAATTTTTGGAAACTAAATTGAGTTTCCTCCTTTTATTTTGGTCTAAGTGCATAGGAAAATTCATATTCATCAAGTAATAAACTATATCTTTATACAAAATTGAAGTGCTCACCTTTTCATGAGGGGGTGTGGACCATATTATTCAACATTATGTATCTCCGCCACCTAAAAATTACTTTCTACCATCAACCTCGCTAATCCCAATCCTTAAACTATTTTTTTGGTCTAAATCTCCATGTCATATTCCTACAACTTATTGACTCATCTACATATTTTAATATACATTTCCATTTGAGAAATAATATATTTCACCATTGTGTGGGGTACATAGGCTATAACTTTGGAGATTAGAATGTAGGGTCTGAAAAATTTGGTGGCCTTTACTAAGGAAAATGTGTGTTTCTCCATGATGGAGTATTTCAACTCAACTCCCCTCAAGTCCTTGCTAAAAATGCAATGGAATTTTCATGTCCCTCTTTATCTTTCTATAATAACATAGAAGCAATTATATTTTCTGAGGTAAAAGAGAACCTCTAGAACACATTTCTATAGTCAGAGTTGGTTAAAATGGGGTAGCCCTAAGTGTTTCCTTTATTCCTTTAAATTCTCGAACAACCCATTCTTCCCACTTGATAACTTGATCCTTCATAATATTGTCATGGGAATAGTAATGTCGGTAAAGTTATAAATGAACCTTCTTACAAAATTTACCTACCCAAAAAGGATTGATACCCTTTTTTAAACATAGGGATAGGGATTTTATCAATTGCCTCCACCCTTTCAAGATCTAGCATCACTCCTTATCACACTATATGTCCCAACATTCTTTCCTTATGTACCCCTAAGTGGCTCTTCTTTGGGTTCAATGAAATCCCATACTCTCTACACTTAATCAATATCTTTTCAAGGTTCCCCAAATGGATCCCATATTAATATTCATCCTCACATTATTAATTAATTTAATTATTTTAATTAAGTTAATTTCATCCTCACACCTCCACCTCATCATTACACCTCACCCTGGACCCATTCCAGGGGCATTTAACTCACAGTGACCAAGTCATCACTCTCAACACTGAGTCATCACTCCCAATGTTGAGTCACCACTTGACCTAACTAACTAAGAATTCTTCTCAAACCTAATTGGACTTCTTCTATGACCTTCCTACCTTTTCTAACGAGAACTCCACTTCCCTAAGTGGACTCAACTTGGAAAACACACCAAATATGGGAAGATCTTCCTATTTTTGGTAAACCTAGACTTATTCACCTTAACCGACATCGGTTATCCTCGACCGATGCATCAATTACCTAACCACCATCCATCGGTTCCTTATATATATTTTACAAACCTTTTTACCTAGGTTGGTCATTTTTAGTTTTGAGAGAACTATTGCATTCAAGCGTGAATCCAAAGCCTCTCAACATCCAGATGAACACAAAATACTCAACCACAGGCCCAAGCAAGCATCTGGTTCTCCTTCCAGAGTATTGGAATACTCACGGAACACTACGGAGTACTGCACTTTGCATGAACTAACTCCAGAATCTCTTCACGGATCAACTACCATCCACCTTCACCTACTAGATCTATAAAGGCAAAGTAAGTATTCATGATTTTAATCATATTGTGCTTGCTTAAAGTATAGATTCCTTACCTCTTTCATTATACTTTATTTCTACATGTATTCCTTTATCTCCACCTCCTCACCAATCTACCAACCCAACCACCTATAGCCTTTTTTCCTTCTATGACTTCCCCTCTGTATCCCTGAGTCTTCTCAGTAATATTACAAACCTAACCACACCCTTCTCACTCTCTTGTGCAATCACAGAGAAGCCCAAAACCATTTTTATCAAATTATTGTCAATTTCCCCTACCGACGTTGGTTACCTAACCATCATCGGTTTCACCTATACCGACATCGGTCACCTACCGATATCGATCGGTCTCTGTGTCATTTCATTCCTTTTGACCAACAAGCCTCTCGATCAACCAAAACTAACCCAGACCTTACCCAATCAACCTCACCTCACCATCAATCCCAGACCCTGTTAGACCTGTAAAACCCATAAATAACCTACCAAACCTCTAGATCTAATCATAACCTTTCCTGTTAGATTATATTTTCTTATTGTATTTGCATGAGATACCTAAATCATATAACTACAATAGGATTTCCTTACTTCATGATATTTGCATATTAATTTATATTTGAAAGTGGATTGACAACCTTCTAGGAAGCACCTCACTTCTCGGATCTAGCACTCACTAGGTAGTCCACTAACCTATATTATTAATACTATTTGGTGGTCTTGTTGTGTTTCTTATACAGGTCATTCCTCCTAGCCAAAGGGAAGCTCTTCATGATCATCTTGGATCAAAAAGTCATTAACATGCATTCAACCTTCCTTCACCTATCATCACATGTATTCCTCCTAACCATTTTCCTTATTTATTTTTTAGAAAGCAAAAATTATTGGTGAAACATTTTGGCATGCCTGTGGGACCCATCAGGGGTTCTTTGCATTGTTCATTCCTAGGGAAAATCTTGTGTGTCTATTTTCATTTGAAATAAGTTCACATTAAGCTTCTTCTCTGGAAATATTCTTTTCTTTTGATTATCTCAGTGACACTTGTTTTTTGGGATTAAAAAGAACTCTTCTTTCTTTTCTTGCATTGCATTTAGTGAAAGTCATACCCTTAACCTCTTCATAATTTGTTCTCATCAAATATAATTTGTGGATTTGGGTTTTAAAACTTGTGCACTTGCATTTTTGAGTTTGTTGCATTATAGCTAATCTAAATTGTGGGCAACCTATATGTTGGAAGTCATGCCCAGCTGATGGTTGAAAAATTGAACCATAGCTCACATTTTGCACACTCTCTATACCAAATCACTAAAAACAAACTACACAGTTCTTAAACAACATCTTTCCCGAAAAGAAGTTGTCAATGATCACACGATCGAGGATTGATAGTGGGCTCCAGCTGGTTTCTCTGTCTAGTCATCATCTCAAAGAAGGATCTCCCACACAAAAACTTACCTAAAACCAACCATAGTTGTTGGATTTTTTATAGGGCACCTTTGTTAACCAAAAATTCTATCCTATGCTTATAGTCAGTCCTAAATGGCATAAGCCACAACATAAAATCTACAACTTAGGATTTCATGTTTTGTTATCTTTTTTTCTACTTGTGTTTTGAGGTGTGAGTTGTGTTTCTTCATTCTTTCTTATCCTTTTATGCCCCACATCATGACTGGTGTATTCCAGTTTTATTCTGGGTTTATTAGGACTCCTCATAGCCATACTCAGTCTCTAGGTTGGCCCTTTTATTTGATCTAAATCACCAAAACTTCATTTTTTCTTCTCTTCCCAGATTTCACAACAACCGATATCGGTCCAGTGACCAACATCGGTTGTATCATCTTACCAGCATCGGTTAACTGACCGACATGTTATTTTATATTTTTTGGTTATTTTTTCCAAAATAGTATTCTCCACCTTCTTGTTCTTTTTTGTGGCTTTGTTCTACCATTTTTATCCCACTCTTGAGTCTCTGATATCATTTTCAGGATCCAAGTTGACCCATTTTCACCTTTCATTTCCAAATATTTGAATCTCTTATTTTTTTTCATAGTAACGATGTGACATCGATCGAGCTGAGCTAACGGTGGTGGTTACCCTCATACTCGACATCGGTTACCCCAACCAACATCGGTCTCTATATTTTGATTTTCCAATCAAAACAATGATATAATCACTCATTTTAGACTGATTTTTCCCCATTACTTTTGTGTTTCTACATCATCAACAAAGCTCAAAATACCTTTTATCATCAGTCACATGGTTTTGACTCATAAACAAGCTAACACTCTCTCATGTTTCATGCTAGCTACCAGATGCTCCCACCTAGCCCATCGCCCCCTTCAATCTCATCACCCATGGACCCCAATCAGGCTCTTTCCATACCCACTTGGTGATGAGGAGTTTGTGAGACTCCTTGATCACACTTCCTTTGCTCTGCAATATTATATCTCACTCATTCATCTACCCATGATTCATCAGGAAGCTTGTATATGGCATGCATGTGTCCATTCCTCCTACCCTCACACCCACTTCTTACATCAGCTACTACTAGCTTGGCCTTACCCTCTTCCACCTTACCACCTGTGGTTTCCCAGCTTGACCCTACATCATCAATATCTATTGCACCTACTGATGCATTTACACACCTTTGATGTTTTCACTCCTACGATGTCAACCATGCCTTTATCAACCACCTTGAGTGTAGGTCTATCTACATCCACCACCTCTCATATACCTATTGCATCTCAGCCACCAATGGTGATGGCAACCCCATACTCCCTTCCAAAACATTTTCCTCTCCATCCCATGAGTCTCTTCCTCCAATTTCTACAAGAGTCTTTACGTCCACTCCACCTACCTACACTTATCACCAACAAATCCCCCTATTTCATCTATCACTTATTCAGATACTTTCCATCTACATCTATTCTGACCTACATTCCTTCCTCACAATTTTTGTACTTGGCACCACCACATACTGGGATGCCACCCATGTCATACCCTCCTCATCTACCCCCTTATACTATAGGGGGTGCCCAATCATCACAACCTACCAATGATCTTATCAAAATGATGATGGACAAGATGCGACATTGGAAGCATCTGTCTCTGGCTCACGTAACTCTCTGACATACGATGAGATTTTAATGAGCCCATTCACCCATCCATTCCGATTCATCCATACCCTCCCCATTGGGAAATGCCTAAATTCAATCGATTTAATAGCAAAGAAGACCCACAACAACACTTGTGGTCTTTTAAACATGTGTGTTATCTGATCACTCATGATGACACTTTGCTCTTGTGAAACATTCCCAATGTCCTTGACAGGACCTGACTTTAGATTGGTATAGTGCTCTACCTAGGCATTCCATCTTTTCATTCAATCAAGTAGCTCAAGGATTTTCTAGACCACTTTTCTATCAACATTGTCAAGAAGGTCACCATGACCGACTTGTACGTGTGACACACCAATATGAAGATGAATCTATCACATATTTTTCACTTGTTGGTGGAGCTTGATCAACCAACTCACATTCCAACTACCTCAAACCAGTTAATAGAGTTGTTCACCAGAGCTTGTGCTAGACACATCTCACCAACTCTCCAAGTTCAAACCTTCCACACATTTGATGAGGCATTCACCATGGCCCAAAAACTTGAAATTTGTGCCATTGAAGAGAAGAAGATACATTACATGTAAAGAATGTTGCATTTAAATCAAATGATACCTCTTCTTCTTCCAAACCACAAAATAATTATTCTAAAGAAAAAGGATCTACCAACATAGTAGTTTTTGAAATCTATCCCATCTCATCCATCCAACCAATCAAATCCTTCTTCCAATCTTTCTCTTGTTCAGGATTTCCAGTTCAAGCGGAGCAATGAAAATATACTCCCATAGGAGAACCCTACTCTTCAATTTTAGAAAAACTTCTAAAATCCATGGAGCAGTCACTCTTCCACCCATCAAACCACATACTGGTTTTGACCCCTCTCATCCTATGCCTGCATGGTACAAAGAAAATGATTACTACAACTATCATCATCATTTAGAGGTCATAATGATGGTAATTGTATAACTTTCAAAAATATCATCCAAGAAATGTTAGATAATGGAGATCTCATCTTGGATAATCCTAATGCACCAGCTAATCAGAACCTTCACATCTTCAAGAATTCATTCCCAAATCACACCCCATCATCTAACCAAACCAAAAAAACCTCGACCAATGATAGTAATGTTCATGAGGTTCATGTTGTTTTTGACATCATACCAGCTCTTCTACTCAATTTCCTCCTACTCCATCTATCGAGGAGATTCTTGCACAAGCTCCTTCATCCATGGAGGGACTTGTTTCATCTACTCCTTTACCCATAGAGGAGTCTCCCTTATCTCCTCCTTCACCCACAGAGGAGTCCACCATATCTGTCGATGTACATTTCCCCACTCACCTCTCAACTTGATGAACAACCCAGTACTTACTCTTCTACCCATGGGAGAGTCATGCTTACCTTCTTCTTCACCAAAAGATGAACTTACCTCATCCAACTTGTCATCTCCCCTACCCACAGGGGATCCATTAGCATGTCCCTTCCTATTGGTGATAATTCTCCATTGGCTTTCAAGGATCTTGTTGATTTTCTCTCATCTCTTTTACCCACAAAGTCTAAAGCCAACCATTTCCCTATCTCACAGACATTCTTTACAGGATTACTACCAAATCAACATCATCCCCCTATACATGGTGTCATTTTCACGTTTGGCCAACCACTTGGATTATGTTGACAATTCCATGCTTTGGGGATGCCTTTGACTTCTTGTCTCAACTCAAATGCAAATGTTGTCTGTTGATACTTCCATGATCTATCCAAAGGTGTTTTAGACAACCAAACCCACCATGCCCATGCCAGTTGTAGTGACCCTTCTTCATCACCCTCACCCACACCTAAACCTTTACCATCAAATGAAATTTTTCCTATGCCTAAAACCTTACCTGCACCTATATCTTCCTCCACGTCCAGACCCATTACCACATTGGGAGTCATGCCACATCAAGCCTAGTCCATCCTCTTGTCAAACTAGATTTAGCCACATCCTCACAAGCCATCACAAAGACTATTCCCCCACCTAAGAGGAAGACCCAACCTCTTAGGCCACATACACACCAGCTTCACCCACTACCCTCTATCACCTTCACCACTTCCATCTATCCTAGGTCCCCACCCATCAACCTTGGCCAAGCAACCTCCTACCTAGAGTAAACCAAAATCATACAAGACCTACCTCATCATGATCCTCTGTTTACACCAAATTACCTACACAACTTATGCCTTCACCATCACCTACATCCTTTCTACCTCCTATACCTACACCACTTCCAATATCCTCATCATTACCTATATGTTATTCCCTTCTTCAACCAATACCTTCCACATTTCCTCTTACTACAACCTTCACCACACCTCCATTATCACCTTGGCTAACCCATCCCCTTCCACCATCTTCCTTCCCTTCTACATCACACACTTCTTCTTCACCTTTACCCAAGAAGGTGCAACCAAAGCCCAAGAACCCACTACCCTCCAAAGAGGTAGTTAAACCTACACCACCTTCAACAACTAGTTCACTGCTACATCTTTACCCAAGAAGGTGTAATTCAAACCTAAAACCATACTATCTACCAAACAAGTGGTCAAAACTTACTCAACCTCCGATTCCACCTCTAGTGGCACCTCTCCCACCAAAATTCACCCACACTTCCATCCAGACCCACACTTACTTCACATTGTGATCCATTGGCAGGGTCTTACGCCAACATCTTAGCTAACCTTTTGGAAACCTTTGTCATCACATTGCCACCACTTAGACCTTATGACCCACTCAAACCTAAACCAAAAGGGTTTGATGATACCAAAATTTTTGCTTACCATCATGTGTGTGGGGCATGATGTGGAAAATATAAGGCTCTTAAGACTATTCTTCTCCAACTATGTCCTCTCGAAGAAAAATTTGATGATGATGATCTTTTAGATGAGGACCCTATTCCACCTTCACCTATCACCACACATCCTCATCCCTTACCTATTCAAAACCTTCATCTCCACCTCCACAACCCTTTTATCCCCCTCCAACATTTGAGATCAATATGGTCCACATAAGAGAGCTAGCCAAACCTCCACCAAAATGCCAATGTGTTGCATTGTTTTCACAAAACCAAGTATATGCCCTCACCATATTTTTTCCCATCCTATCACTACACCTATCACGACTCACTTTCTCCTTTACCATAGATTAATATGGTTCAAATTTCCACTCAAGCCCAGAAGGAAAAAGGAAAGGAGAAAACAACCAACTCATCTCATTACTACTCTTTTACCCAATATTCCATCTACACCTGCACCAAAAATCACCATCCATGGACCCACATACCCTATTTTACTATGGGGTTTCCCATCATACAATGCTTAAATAGTTACACCAGTCTCCTCTCAAAATGTCTTTATACAACCTTGTCCAAACCTCTGAGTCTCATCGATGAGGCCCTCATTGAGGTTCTAATCTATTGAGGTTCTACCTAATGACCCTACTCCTGTTGCATCCATTATCACTCCTCACCATGTGGCCTCTCTCACCACTTCCCCTTCCTCTCTCTCACTACCACTCATCAAGTAGCCACTCTTAGTTTCTCTAATGATGAGATTGTACCTCTCCAATCGATGATCCTGATCCCACCCTATTTATTTCCATACATTGATAATATACGTGTTTGACACATTATGATCGATGGTGGTGCCAGTATTAACATCATTTCCTCCCATGCGTATAACCAAATGTGCATCCCTACCAATTACATGCATAATAACCTAGTTATGTTGTGTTCATTCAATGATGCCATGACTTCCACCCTTGGCACCATCATTCTCCACATTTGTGTAGGCCCCATGTGCCATTCTTGAATTATTCTATGTCTTAGAGGGGAATTCTAGTACAACATGCTACTTGGTTTGACCACCTTGGATTCACGCCATGGGTTGTGTTCCTTCAACCTTACACCATTGTTTAAAATTCAAACATGAAGGGCACAACTATACCATTCCAGCCAACCCTTCACCATTCAAGACTTGTAACATGTTGTATCGACCCAATGATGTCCTTATACCAGTTAAGGCATCTACCACCACTACCACTTCTTCTTCATCTACCATCCTCATCCACCAATGTTGCTACTACATCTTCCACAACTAACTCCTCTATTCCCACTTTTTATTTCTTACAAACTTCTATGCTGACCCATCAACCCATCAACCAACCCATCTACTTCTCAAACAACTAATGCTTCTTCTTCCCAACTATCTAGTGATTCATCCATTCCCACTACCCACATATCAACTATTGATCCCTTAGAAGGTGTTTTTCAATGCCTCACTCTGGGGAGTACCACCTTTATAACATTGACACATTCCTTACTCCTCAAGAGTATGGTAAACTTCACCAACATCCCCATTATGATCACCACATAGGTGAGGTTTTCCCCTATGGTCCTCCCCACCTTCACACCAACTTAACATATGGGGGACTTGATGCTTCTACCTACTCACCCAGCCACCTTCCCAAACTCGACCATTTTCCTCCGACCTTCAATCTCTCACCAACCACCACTTCTTCACCCACACCTTCCTCCATCATTGTGCTTGGAAGGGATTTGGCTTTGGTTTCTATGAACAAGGCCATCATATTATCATTCCTTGCACCACTCGTAAGCATAAAGACCACAGTGGTATTGGATTTTCCAAACCACCTTCTAGGAAGGCCCGAGTCAAACTCATTGAGGATGATAAACATTCCCCACCCCATTCACCACTTCACCACCTTCACCTACAGAGTCTATGGACCAAAATCCATTCCTCCTAACTTTTTTTTTTTTTTTTGTGAACATCATTTCCTTGGGACCTCTAACTTATCAACATGATGGTGAGGCTCCCTCTTCTCTTCCCTTCATTATATCCTAACATGATCGATGATGATACCCCTTCTATTAACATCATTCAATGTCAGGATGATGAGTCTATTCTCACCTACCTTGGTGTGGAAGATTCTTATATTCACCGGTCATTACCTTCGAGATGACAAACCATGTTGAATGAATCGACCATCAAAATCAATATTCACACTCAGGATGACCCACACATTCTAAAAATAGGCCAATCTTTAGATGTTGTTGAACATGAAGCTTTCACTTCTTTCCTTCCAGGATCATAGCAACACTTTTTTTTTTTGGTCCTATGTTGATATGCCTGTATTGACCCAAACATTGTGGTCCACAATATCGTAACCATTCCTGATGCCAAACCCATGAAATAAAAGCTACGAAAAAATGCATCCTCGCATTTCCCTTCTTGTCAAAGAAGAACTCCAGTGCCTTCTTTTTGGTTTCCTTCATCCTACCCATTGATTATCCCCAATGGATCTCTAACATCATTCTATCACAAAAGTGATAGGGGGGACTCCACATTTGCATGGATTTCCATGACCTTAACTTAGCTTGCCCCAAAGATGACTTTCCTCTACCTAGTATTGACCAACTAGTTGATCTCACCACCGGCCATGAGATGTTATCACTCATGGATGGTTTCTCGAGTTATAACCAAATATTACTCACCCCAAAAGATCAACACAAAACCACCTTCATCACTCCTTGGGGGACCTTTTTATTATCATGTCATGCCCTTTGGCCTTAAAAATGCTTGGTGCTACATATCAATGGGCTATGACTTATATTTTTCATGACATCATGCATAACATATTGGAAGATTACGTTGATGATCTTCTTGCCAAATCTAAACATCGGGTTGAGCACCTTGTTGTCCTTAAAGTTGTCTTTGACCATCTCATCAAATATTGCATTCACCTTCAACCTAAGAAGTGTGTCTTCATTGTTCTCTCTCTAAAAGCTCCTTGGTTTTATTGTTTCTTTGCATGGCATTGAAGTTGATCCCACTAAAATCAAGGCTATTCTCAAAATGCCTCCACCTACTAACCTTCATCAACTTCATAGTTTGCAAGGCAAAGTTGTAATCTATTCATCACTTTATTTCTCATCTTTCCACCACTTGCCATCCATTTCATCATCTTCTCAAAAAGATGTCTCCTTCAAATGGGATGATGAATGCCACAAAGCCTTTGATGCCTTAAAACAATACCTCCTCCAACCACCTGTGCTCATTCCCCCTAAGGATGACCAACCATTTTACCTTTACATTTCTACTACTTGATCATTCCTTGGGTGTCATGCTCACTCATCGTGATGAGAAACACAAGGGAGCAAGTGGTTTATTATATAAGTCATACACTTTTAGACTACAAAACTAGATATACTCACATGCTGAAAAACTCTTCTTAGCCTTAGTTTTTGTCACCACTAAACTTCACCATTACCTACTCAACCACAAAACCTTTGTTGTCACCAATACTAACCCCTTACATTACATGTATGCTAAGCCCTACCAACATCAACATGTGTTGCACATTGGCTCATGCTTCTTGCAGACCTAGATCTCAAATTCATCCATCAAAAATTTGTCAAAGGAAAAACCATTGTTGACCAACTCACTAGATGCACCTCTCTCTGAAAAACCAATCTTCTAACTTTGATTTCCCTTGATGAATCCATCACTACCCTCTCCCTAGATGATACCATTTACCAGATGACCTTATTCTTTGATGGTTCCAAATGTCAGCATGGGGGTGGTGCCGGAGTTATCCTCATTCCTCTTGATGGTGAGCCTATGCCATTATCTTTCAAACTAGATTTTGATTGTACTAACAATATCACCAATATGAAGCACTCATGTTAGGTCTTCAAACCACCATAGCCTTAGATGTTAAATCAATTAATATCTTTGGTGACTCTCAACTAGTTGTGAACCAAGTTAATGGTATATACCAATGTCATAATGAGATACTTCAAAAGTATAAGCATCATGTTGACATGCTTTTGACTACCTTTGACCATTATGAACTTCAAACCACCCCACGTTCCACTAATAAATTTGTAGACACCATGGCATGTCTTGCTTCTCAAATCCCCACTTCACCCTCGACTCAAAAATATTTGTCACAATACAAAGGTTGCAATCACCTTCTTATCTAATCCGAGACATCAACCTTGTAGGAAACATTGAAACTGACCCACGTGACCTTTGGTATAAGTAGTTTTTGACTATCTTTCCCTTTCAATTCTACCTCCAGATCTTACTCACAATGGACAATGAGCCTTTCTCAAAAGTGTCTCTCATATGTCATCATGGGTGGTCTTCTCTATAAATGTGGCTTTGATGTTATCCTCTTACGATGCCTTACGAGTTTTGAAATTCCATACACCATCAAGGAAGTTCACGACGGGATTTGTGGGGTCACTTCAATGGCTTAGTTGTCACTAAGCATATCCTTCACCTAGGCTATTACTTGGCCAACCCTAAACCATGATTGTTGTGACTATGTCAAGCATTGTGTGAAGTGTCAGCAACATGCTAATCTTCATCACACCCCTAGTCATGCCTTATAGGTCACACGAGACCTTTGGCCTTTCTCTCAATGGGGTTTGGATCTTGTCGGAGAGATCAACCCTCATTCTTCCCAACGTCATCAATGGATTATTACCACTACTAAATATTACACTAAATGGGTGGAAGTCCATACCTCTTATTTCTACAAAATAAGAAAATATGTGAATTCATCAATCATCACATCATTTTCACTTTGGTGTTCCTCACCACCTCATCACTGATAATGGAAAAAATTCAAAAACAAAACCCTACGGAAACTTTGTGATGCCTTCGACATTCAACTCAGTTTTTCTTCACCTTATTATCCTCAAACAAATGGCCAAGCTGAATCAACTAACAAAACTCTAAAAAATTTTATGAAAGTGGTTGATGATATTGGTAAGGATTGGCACACACACATTCCTTTTTCCTTATGGGCTTATCACACTAGTATTCACACCTCAACTACTTGCCACACCTTTCTCTTTGGTCTATGGTACAGAGGTTGTCTTGCCTCTCGAAGTCCAAATTCCATCTCTTTGTATCTCACTCAAAGATATGCTCAACGATGATGATTTTCACCAGGATCATTTGGCACAACTTGAGTTATTAGATGAACATCATCTAAATGCTCTCGATCACCTCCAAATCTACCAAAAATGTATCAAACATGCCTATGATAAATGTGTCCAAGAATGAACCTTCCAAGGTCGGTGACCTCATCTAAAGAAGGAAAATCAACATGTAACAAAAGAGGAGAAAAGTAAATGGGGCAAGTTCACTCCTAATTGGCTTGGACCCTATATCATTACTCATGCCTATGGATTGGTGCTTATCATTTATCTTCACTCAAGGTAAACCCAAACCTGAGCCCCTCAATGCCTTGCATCTTTGACCATTCTATTGTTGAATCAAGTCCTGTATATCATCTTCTATCTATTAAACACTTGTCCCTTGAGCAACATCCACCTTCCACTTACCTATTTTAAGGATCAATGACTAAACAAGAATCATGTGATTACCCATCACCTTTCACCTTATCTTCAATATGAGTACCATGGCTCTACTCATGGCATGATTCTCATGGATACTTTTCATCCTTTTCAAGATGGAATCCCATGGTCATTCATCACTTAAAACCTCTCTTTCATAGCTAACCCCTTGTGTGTTTATGGTTTTGTCTTCATAAAAGAAGCCTATACTTCTCTATAGTCTTGTCCATGACCTAAAAGTCCAAAAAAAATTCAAAAGTAATATATGGGATTTTCAAATTCAAACTCCTTGAGTCAAACTTCTAGCAAAAGATGACTCCCTCAAAAAGGACATCTATCTTTCTATCTCTTTTATAAATAGACTTGCTCCC
Organism: Taxus wallichiana var. yunnanensis; assembly: GCA_018340775.1. Classification (NCBI taxonomy): domain Eukaryota; kingdom Viridiplantae; phylum Streptophyta; class Pinopsida; order Cupressales; family Taxaceae; genus Taxus; species Taxus wallichiana. Next base: position 197,198,555 of record CM031243.1, on the reverse strand, counting down.
TCGAAGGACAAACTATACAAAGCTAGCCATATTATACGTAGTCTATCAAAAAAGAAGACTATTTCTATAAAAAAAAAAAAAAAATATTCTGAAGCTTCCCACATCGATCAGCTTCACAAAGACCTCAAGGAGATATTCTATTCATCCCACATAGACTTCCCACATCGATCAGTCTATAAAAAAAAGCAAAAAGAAAAAGATAACTTTTTCATCATGGACTTGCCTATTTTGATCTTGGGTATCTTGCAGAAGAGGCATGTTGTCTCACACCAAGGTTACGATAAAACAACCTCTTTCACCTCACCACCTTTTCCTTTCTAATCTTCTACCTACTCAAGGGACATGCCACAAAATGTGACATTTCATGATCATGTGACCTTTCTTCACCCTTAGAATAGTCAATCATGCAACACCTTTAGGGTCTTACGTTCATAAGCCAATCTTTGATATGATAGACTCATAATGGTTCTTACCAATTAGGTGGATTTTTGTCTCCTCTTACCATTCACCTCTTTTCTTACTTATTGATCCTCCTTCACAGGACCAAACCTTCGACACCTACATTCTAGGAATTCCTCTTCCACCAAAATCACCCATACTATTCAACATAGACAACAACCATGCCTATTCACCTATACTCAACCATGCCTATTCACCTATGCCTAAACCTGACTCAACCATGCCTATTCAACCTATACTTAACCATGCCTATTCAACCTATACTCAACCATGCATATTCAACCTATACTCAACCATGCCTATTCAACCTATACTCAACCATGCCTAAATGACCTAGACTCAATCATGCCTAAAACCTACCGACCCATTCATCTCCCCTATCATATTCTTCCCTAGCTTATGGGAGAACTACATCGGCCTAAGGCCCCTTTTTCATCAAGGGGCTATGTAGGTAGCACTCGAGGGCATGGGCCCTTGGAGGTTAGCTCGGCCACTTTTTCCCCTAACCAATTTTCCCCCTTTATATTCACATTTTACCCTAGTTAGTTTCCATTTTACACAAAACTTGGAAATTAATCTATCATAAAAACATACATACCTACCATTTTATAACATCAACCATATCATACATCAATCATTTAACATTTCCATGATATCAAATACTTGGAAATTTAAACACAACATACATACAACACATTATTTCCATAAGATCAGTAACTTGGAAATTACCTAGACTCCACCATGCCTACTATACCTGACTCAACTTGACCCTATACCTAACCATGCCTATACCTAACTCCACCATGCCTATGCCTATACCTAACTCCACCATGCCTATACCATGCCTATGCCTAACTCCACCATGCCTACCTAACTACCCATATACCTAACTCCATCATGCCTATACACTCAATCATGCTTATACTACCACTCCACCATGCCTACACCTAACTCAATCATGCCTATACCTACTCCATCATCATGCCTACATGACCTCAACTCAATCATGCCTAACTCAACTAGTTTCCATAATACACAATAACAATGGAAATTAAAAAAAGTACATCATCCATCCAACAAACATCATCAACTATATAATGGGAGTGTTTGTGTATCAATACATATATACACATATATAAATAAGTATCGTATCTCAAAACTCTCATGTATAATCTCACATCTTTGGCACACATGCCGGTATATATATATACAAAAAAAATCAAAATGATAGTACAATATCAATATGGATATCAATCATCTCCCCACCTGATGCCCTCCTCTCTGGTCTCACTGTCTCCTCCTCCCCCAAGTCAAGCACCCTACCAACATCTCTCCACCCTCTTCTAGTCCCTTCCTAGCCTCTCCATCTCCTCCTCCTAGCCCTCTACTAGGGCCTAGTCTCTAAGAACTAGTAACCTCACCCTGGCCCTATCTCTGGGGCCGATGACCCCCTGTGCTACTGGATAGTATGAGTCTAGATCTAGTCCACTCACCGCTTTCTTATTGGGATTGGTACTCGGTATGAAGGGCACATCAATACCTACGTAGTGGCTAGATGGTCTGATAATAATAGCATGCCTCATTCAGGGCATCCTTGAACCTCACCATGGATATGGTCTTGGTGGTGTCATCGGCCTACCACCCCCTACTGAAACTCTGCCCTACCAAAAGTGGACCATGTCTCTGGTGTAGGAGCTTGTATATGGGACCATGTCCTATGCCTGCTGGTGGTACCTATGTAGCTTCTACCTGGGCCTATAAATCTACAACTGTACTTGTGTTGTGGCCAACTAGCCTTGTAATCCATCCACCTGTGCCTATAAGGTGGCTACCTACCCTCCATCCCCATCTCCACCCTATGCGGGAGCTTGTGCCTATGTTACCTGGGCCTACGGGTCATCACTGTGCTGTGGTGGTGGTCACCATGTGCTGTGCCCTCATCATTTCCTCATACCCCCTATAATATATGCTTGTAGGGAAGCCACCTACCCCTATAATGTATCTCTCTAAAATATGACTATAGCTAAATCAAGCTTCCCTGCCTCGATGGTGCCACCTATAGTTGTGCCACCCACCACTTCCTGTATCCATCGGTGATGCTTACATCATGATCCATCGATCTATCCTACTCTCCTCTCCCTGTGGGGGATCACTTCAGATGTGGTGGAGACATGGGTCTCTCCACATGTCATCTCTATGGTACTGTGGGAAAGGTGGGGGCACATCCTTCCATAGTCCAAACTATCATCTGACCCTATCCACGGGTATCATCTCATGCTCACCGGACATGCACTGCCCCTATATCCATCTCAATAATTGAAGCCCCTCTAACTCCTCATCCATGCCTCTATATGATGGAAAATCAACATATGGCCACCACACATATCCACCATTGATAGGCCCTCCAATAGCCCCTATATAGTATGTAACATCATATGTGGCCCTAACCACTCTCGGTGTGCCCCAACTAGTACCCATCTCCTAAAACCCACTCTGTACAAACCACCCCCGAACCAGTCCTATCATGGTAACCCAACTAGATGCACACACACAATGTGCTCATATGCCCAACAATGTAACAAGTATGTACAACACATACCAAATCTCATGTACCTACCATAGGCCCATAGCTCCCTATACAATTGGACTAGAAAATTTGGTGCCCAAGAAAAACATACTCCACTCCTCGATCATGTCCTGTAGCACCCCCATCAGTGCTGTGGAAATCTCCCACCCTCGAATCCGGAGAGAAAAATAGCCTACTACCACCATCATCAAAACAGATAGCCTGGTCTCTCTGTGGATATGTCCACATACATATCCCCATAACTCAAACTCACATTGTGATAACTCAACATGCCCATCACCTCACCAAATATCACCACTATGGGCTCCACCAATGCCTCTATCAAAAAAAATACACTTGGCTCCCCAACAATAGGAAGCCATAGATCCTATACATGTCCTCTAATGTGATGGTCATCTCTCACCGTTAGTAAATGAAAGGTATTGGTCACGGAGTCCCATCTGTCGATGAGAGTGACCATCAAGCTAGGATCTCGCCTATACGCCTATAGCACCTGATCAAACTAAGTCCCACATCTGTTATGTGCTCCCACTCCTCATTTGTCATGTTAGGCCACATCTGTACTAATAGAGGTGGTACTTATCTCTCATAGTCAGCTGATCTCTCACCTACATCATCCAACCCAAACATTGTCAAGTCATGACCCTCTCAAATTACCTATTACCCAAACCTCAAATTAACCTCATACTTAGTCCTTTTTGTGCCAAATATACCTAAACACATCAATCATACCTACCCCTCAACATGGTTTCTAATACCTACCCCTTTACCTAATTCACCTACAAACCTACTTTCTCCATTATCATACTTACCTAATATCCTAGATCATTTCACCTACATACCTATCACACATTGAAACATAGTGCCTTACCCTCTTCCACCTACATTAGTCTTCACCTACCCTTGCCTCACATGTTTAACTTTCCCATCTAGCCCTTTTTTTTTCACCCAATCACTTTTTACAATGACCGACATCGATCTCCTTGACCATAATCAGTCATCTTGACCAATGTCGTCACCCCAACATTGACCGATTCGATGCCAAAAACCAACCAACATTGTCGCCAACCAATGACCAACGTCGGTCATTATTTTGGTGATGAAACCAAAACCCCATCCCCATTATTAAAAATCAACAAAAAAAACCCTAAAACCTACCCCACCCCACCCAAATCTACCCTACATTCATTCCCAACCCTACTTAACCTACATTTTCCCCTTTCCCACCCCCGTTTTTCACCCCTTTTTACCCACAATTTCAAAATAAAATTCCCACCCACATTTTACCCAATTAAACAAATCTTTTCAATCAATAAGGCTTAGGAATTTTCCTACCTCTACTCGGTGTTATCTCCATCTCGGGTGCACTTTTTGGTCATTGTGTCGGTGGTCCACCTACCCCCTCTCTTTCCTCCCCCATGCCAAAAATCCACTCCTCCTCCTCAAATCAATCAAATCACTTCAATTGATCTCATGGACCCACCTACTGAATTCCAAATCACCTACTAGTAGCTCACCAACTCATCTAGAGACCTCATACCATCGCTTTCCACTTTCCACTTCTTCTCTCATTTTCCACAAATGGTAAAAGAAACAAATGAATCCATAAAACACATATTTTACCTTTTTATCCCCAAATCAACATGACCGACATCGATCGGTCTTTCCCTAGCCAACTGATGCTGGTTAAGCTCTAACCAGCATCGGTCACCACACATATCCATTTGACCCACACTATGCCCACTTTTCCTAAAAAATGTTTTCAAACAACTTTTACCCTTCCCAACACCTATTAAAAACTCACCCACAAGCCTACATTACCTATACATTTCCTTAATTGTACTTAGGGACATGTTATTTACCTATACCTTCAGCCTTACCTATGCCCTAACCTACATACCCTAACTTGAACCTCCTTTTGTGACATTTAAATTCATGTATTCACTATAACTTGTGATGATGTTACTCATGTGGTTTAGCCTAATGACCTTACCTTTCCTATGTCGTGATGTTTATCCTTGACCAAACCTTTGGTGCCCTAGAACAAAACCTATTACCCATTCCTACACCTTTCCTAGTTTTGATTTAGGACCATATCCTATACCTTGGATACCTAAACCACTTCAACCTCGTTTGGATAAACCTATCGACCTTTGACAAAGTAGAGTTTGTAAGCTCTTCAACCTGGTACCTTATCACAATCTATACGTGTGCATTTTTTTTCCATTACCTATTACCCGACCCGACCATTACCCTTACCTATAACCCATCCACCCTTTTTTTTATTAACAACCTATTTATCAAACCATTCACCGACTCTATTTCCTACCTCATCATTTTTTGGTTTGAGGGGATCACTTTCATCCATACTTGGGGCAACCTAATCTCCACTCATACCTAGGACACCGACTTCCTATTTTTGTCAACGCATCGCTTATCAATACAATCTACACGACAAAAAGGGGAAAATGTAGACACCAAATTTGGGTCACACTCCCTTTGGTCCTCTTCAATCAATTAACTTAACACATATTTAAATAATCATAACCCCTTCATCCTATATTAATATACATCCTCACATTATTAATTAATTTTAATTAATTTAATTTCATCCTCACACCACCTCATCATTACACCTCACCTGGACCCATTTCAGGGGCATTTAACTCACAATGACCAAGTCATCACTCTCAACATTGAGTCATCACTCTCTAGTGTTGAGTCACCACTTGACCTAACTAACTAATAATTCTTCTCAAACCTAATTGGACTTCTTCTATGACCTTCCTACCTTTTCTAACGAGAACTCCACTTCCCTAAGCAGACTCAACTTGGAAAACATGCCAAATCTAGGAAGATCTACCTATTTTTGGTAAACCTATACTTATCCTCCTTAACCAACACTAGTTATCCCTCGGTTGGTGCCAATTACCTAACCACCATCGGTTCTTTATATACAATTTTCACAACTCTTTACCTAGGTTGGTCATTTTTAGTTTTGAGAGAACTATTGCATTCAAGCATGAATCCAAAGCCTCTCAACATCCAGACAACACAAAATACTCAACCACATACCCAAGAAAGCATCTGGTTCTCCTTCCAAAGTATTGGAATACTCATGGGAACACTACTGGGAGTACTTGCCATGGAACTGACTCTTGAATCTCTTCACATATCAACTACCATTCAACTTCACCTACCAGATCTGTAAAGGAAAGTAAGTATTTGTGATTTTGATCATATTGTGTTTTCTTAAAGTATAGATTCCTTACCTCTTTCATTATACTTTATTTCTTCTTGTATTCCTTTATCTCCACCTCCTCACCAATCTACCAACCCAACCACCTATAGCCTTTTTTCCTTCCGTGACTTCCCCTATGTATCCCTGAGTCTTCTCAATAATATTATGAACCTAACCACACCCTTCTCACTCTCTGTGCAATCACAAAGAAGCCCAAAAACATTTTTATCAAATTATTGTCAATTACCCCTACCGATGGTTACCTAACCACCGTTGGTTTCACCTCTATACTAACATCGATCACTTGAATGATATTAGTCTCTATTTCATTCCATTCCTTTTGACCAAGTAAGCCTCTCGATCAACAAAAAAACTAACCCAAACCTTACCCAATCAACCCGCACCTCACCCAATCAATCTCCCACCTCGTCATAGACATGCAAAACCCTAGAATAACCTACCAAAACTCTAGATATAATCATAACCTTGCATGTTAGATTATATTTTCTTATTATATTTACATGAGATACCTAAATCATATAACTACAATAGTAGATTTCCTTACTTCATGATATTTTCAATATTAATTTATATTTGAAATTGGATTGATAGCCTTCTAGGAAGCACCTTTCTTCCTGGATCTAGCACTCACTAGGAAGTCCACTAACCTATATTATTAATACTATTTGGTGGTTTTGTTTTGTTTCTTATACAAGTCATTCCTCCTAGCCAAAGGGAAGCTCACACATAGAAATCGTAAACGTTATTCATGAAATAACAAGAAGGAGATTGATTGGACTTTCCTTCTATCTGAAATGCTTGGAGTGAGGCTCTAATATTATCTCATGTTGAAAAAATTCTTCTATGTAAGCTTTCAGTTCTGAATAAGACCATGCCAAACAATCTTGGTATTTCTTTAAGAACTTGGTATGATCTAGTTTTTCTTATTTTTTCATGTTACATCCCATCCAAACCTTTCTTGGATTTTGAGAAGTTCTCAAGTTGCATTATTCAACATCCCTGGGTGCATGGATAGGATTGTTCATAACTCTATCTACACTATCAAAATTTGACTCAAGGATAACAAGTCCTCTATGAATAATATTTGTTTTCAATTGAATTATATATTTTTCCAAATAGGGTCTAATTTCCTTTACATAGCACCACTATGGGTTATAATTCAATGAGCTGATTTTTGAACTCATCTTTACAATTTAAGAACCATTGAATCTGAGCATCATCCTTAAAAACCTACCAATGTTGAATGTTCTCAAAAATTAAAGGTCTAACTAGCACTTCCACTTCATAATTGTAGTAAGGGGACACTATCCGATTACCATACTAAGAGGCTAAGATAAATAATTTTTCAAATTCTACATTTTGAGTTCTCTCATGATAAAGGATATTAAAAGAATCAAACAATTCTATGAGATCCCAAACTACATGCTTATATTGTCTCACCTCTAGTTTTTAGTTGCATATAATTTTCTGACTTGTTTTACAATTAATTCAGAATCTCCTTTGAAAATGATTTTCTTAATCCCATGCCTCAATGAAACTCTTAGACCAAGGATCAATGATTCATATTTAACAATGTTTTTAGCACATTCAAACTTTGATTTGAAAGATAAATTAAAAGAAACCTAATTTCAAGAAGTTAGAACCACTCCAGCTCCATTTCCAACATTAGAGAATGATCCATCAAAATTCATGGTCCATGGAAAATTGACATCTTCAAGGTTTACATTAGAAACCATACAATGATCTTTAGAATCTGCATAGCCTATGAGGTTACCCAAATTTGTATCAATAAATGATACCTCATAAGAGGCATTCATGGAATCTTCAATAAGGTGGAGCATTTTCTCTTCTCTATGTAATTTAACTAACTTCCCTTCCATTGGTATAGAGGCATAGGAAATTTCCATCTAAACACTACCTCATACACTAGAAGACCACTTTCTTGATAGCAACATGCCCCATTTAGTAGGGAAATCAACTATAACCATATTTATAGTCAAATATTTTCCGGGATAGGTAGCAGTCAGTACTACTAAACCTCTAACATACCCAACAACAGGTACTTATCTTGAATCCATGACATAAAATTTTCTAAATGCTTGTTATTTTGATGTCTAATTCATTCATGACCTCTAAAGGCATTATATTACATGAAGCTCCTAAATCAAACATGTAATTGTGCGAAATCCGCCTATTGATAATCAAAGTAGTAAAGAAAGGATCCACATCTAATTGGGATTATATCAAGGATGTGCCTAATATACTTTTGTGGGTTCTTCCATGTTCTCTGGGTCTTCCTTTATCTCAACTTTAGCAACACTGGTGGGAGTCACTACATTATTTATAGCCCTTTATTTGACAGCCATATCATCCTTCAGCCCCAAGTATTTAAATGATCTTTTTATGTGTTCTATAATTCTAAGTAATTCCAAAATTTGGGTAGTGTTCTTTATCTGACTTAGAATTTTATCCATATCATATCTAGCATACTTTGGTATGGTTGTATTAAAGGAAAGGGTGATAGTATTTTGTGATGGGATGTCATCTTTGATTACTTAGGAAGATGCGAAGTAATTGGTCTTGAAGTATTGACAAGACCTTTATTAGGCATACTTATTTTGGGGACATCTTTGGGGATGTTAGTCAAGAGATTCATTTTTGTTTTAGGAGCAGGGGACAAGTCCTTTGACTTGTTTGTTTTAAAGGTTATATTTATTTTCTTGAGCAATAACAACATTCATTAATAGATTCCTATCCTCTTGAAGGGATTCCACTATCATACTTTTTAATCATCAAAGCTCTCAATGAAAGTCGTGATTTGGAAGCTCAAATGATTAATCCATATCTATATCATCATTAACTATAGAAGGGAGGGAAAATACCTTATTTGTGCAATCCCCAAAGTCCTCCACAATTTTATCATATAATAGATTACTTGAAGTGGCTCCTTACATTGAATCTTTTATATATTCCATCATGCATATGTCACCAAAACCAGCTTCATCAATAACATCATCATCTCTAACAAGATACTCACAAGGTGTGTGTGGCAACAAACAATTATCATGTCATTCAATGATGTGGTATTCCTCTACCATTGATAATCTTGTTGTTAATGGGTCTAGGACTTCTTTGTTGTCTCTAAAAGCTTACTACTTACTTCATGAACCCGTAGGTCCTTTTCCTCTATCATCAACCCAATGATCTCCTTTGGGATGATTCCTAAATCTATTTTATTTGTGGACTGGTACTGAGCTTGAGGATTTCAAACCAATCCTTTCTCTTCTCTATAAATATTATATGAAATATATTTGACTTCTTCGCCAAATTTTTAACCACCTCTTCTAATTCTACTTCCTTACTTTCCCGAGGCTTCTCAAGATTAATAAGTTTGACACCTTCCCTCTTTAGAGTCTTCCCGACTACTTTAATATTTTTCTCAATTTGGAAAAGCATTCAAATATCATACCTTAGATAATAATATGTTTTCTTATCAAAGGCGTTTGAGTATTTAATCAACAAAGAATCATCACTAGGCCTTTGATTAATAGGCAATGTAGTCAAAGTTTTATTGAACATATTATTAAAGTCTTTCACATACTCATTAGGATTTTTCTTGATATTTTCAAACTTTGATAAGAGAAACCTAGGGTCAATCTTATCACCATATTATAATTTGAATGCATTCTTCATTTCTACCCAAGAATCAATTGAATTTGTAGGCAAAAAATTGTACCATTCCCTAAAATTTTCTTCTAATGTATGTATGAATAACTTGACATAAACATCTTCAAGCTCTAATTCATATTCATCCATAATATTCAGAAAATATAATATGTTGATCCTCACTTAAATCATTATTCCCTTGAAATCTAGGCAACCTACTTCTAATTTCATTTGGTACTTAATTATGATAGCCCACCATTTCATGGAACCTTATTGGTCTATAAGTGGTGACTACAAAAGAAGCCCTATGTGGAGGTTGTTCCATATTATTTTATGGATGATTTTAAAAAGGAGGGTTAAAATGGTGGGTAATTAGAGGTCTCTGAGGTAGGGGAGTATGATCCAAAAAATGGGAATCCTTCAAGGACTCAGTTTCACAAAACACTCTATTCATATGAGTTAACAAGTAAGGAAGATTGGGAATATATTTTCTATTTATAGATGTTGAACCTTCTTGAAATAAATAATGCAAATATTCTTGAGGACTACCCATCAAAGCTATAAGATTTGCTAGAGTATTCCTTCACCGAAGGTGGATCAACTTTAGAAGTTTGAATAGTCATTTTTTATATCTTTTGACCACCCACCGGTTTCCAGATTTGCTTCCTTCTTGATTGTGTATTTTCCAGCTGGGATTAATCTTCCGTGGGATCATATTTTAAAAAGGATCTTCTTCCTTCCATATTTACAAAGGATGGATTTAATCAGTAAGGTGTATAATATTTACATGAGTATAACCCATATTTTATTTGGAAGATGGAGCCGCCACTAAGGCAATACACTGAGATGTATAGATTAACTCAAAATATTCTTGAAAGGAAAAGATTCGTAAATGGGGAGGTTAATATTTACATATCTTTCTAAATTTTCCCATGTTTTTGGTTGTCAAATTCCTATATACTCAAATAAGCTCAGATTTTATGGAAAGCTTGTTTATAATGAGAAAAATTTGGACAATACATTGCGATTGATCTATATTTGCTTAATTAACAAAACTCAAAGAAATGCATGAATTATCGGCCTTTCTTGAGAAAACGAGTCCCCAAAAACGGTACTTTGAAGTGTGTTGGTCCTTAATTATATACCCCTTAGTGGCCTAACACCATTCTCTTAGGAAGGGGGAATGCTTGGATGGTGGTAGACTGGGTGGTATGTCATTTTGTAGCTAGTGATGGGTATAACACTTTCTTTAGGATCAATATTTGAGGTGATTGAGGGGAATGTACAGAGGGGATGGCCTCATCCTACTACTTTTGGTCCTACCTTGAACCAAGGTGAGAGGACCCACAAGGTAACCTAAATGCAGAGGGGAGATAAATTCTTTATTCCTCTTGATATTTTTAAATGATGGATCAATCTGGGATAAGCATGGCCATGAATACAACACTCACTCTCACGAGTTTTCACAAAAATGTTGCATATGCTTAATGCACCAGACATAGGTTACTATAGATAGTAAAGTTCAATTGCTCTTACATTCTCTTAATAGAATAATTAAGGCTAGAAGGCACCTTCAATGATATTTAGAGAAACAAAGTAGTAAATGGACAAATGGAAGTTAATATGAGGTGGTATCAATCATGGTAGTTGTAAATTCGCAAAGGGGTATTTATATGATGATATATTCCTTATATCAAAGCATTTAACACTTAGAGCAGCCTGTAATTCTAGAAAGTATAGAAAACTAGATTAAGTAGTGACAATTTGTAAAAAGAAATATTTGCATTTATTAATAGCCAACAGATGAAAAATTTCAGCACAATCTCTAAAATACTCGACACAAAATCTTGTGCAAGTATTTTAATAAATTATTTACTACTTCTACTTCAAAGACAAATAAGAGATACACTCAACGGCTAAAAAAAATCACTTCAAAAAAATTGTTAGAGCAAGGATTTTACAATTAAGTCCAATATTGTAGAGTAAATGCTCAAATCACGGTATTGAACTAAAGATCAAAGCACAACCATTGAGAACTAATCTAGTTTACTACACAAAGAAGCAACAAACACAAGACTGTAATAAAAAATATAACTCATCAATCAATAATTTGACATACGTAACCCGAACACGTAAATGAAACCTAGAAGCGTAACTATTTCATTCATATCTTTAATTTCTTAACAAGGGAACATAAAGCAAATGCTCTCAATATTTTTCAATGGTTGTACCTTACAACCACCTTGACAAAGAATTTTGGGAAACAAAATCCATATGCATTTCAAAAAATAAACATGTATTCTTACAAGTATATCTCTCAACCTTTTAAGAAATAGAAAAATTTAAAACCCCTTTGATCAAAATACCAAAATGAACTCCCTTTCATATGAGGACAAGCCCCATATTCTATAAATTTGATAAGTTTTTACAATTAGATTCTCCTACCAAAATAGTAAGTGAGTCTCCTCCTTGTTTATAAATAAATATCTTTAATCAAAGTGGGAATTTACTTTGTCTATCTGAAAATATCCAATTTTCTGTTAGTATTATGGGATCTCGTAGACTAATTAATTATTATTAATTAATTAGCTTTCCCTTCCATTTAACCAATAAATCAATATTTAATTGATTTAATCCCCTTCTAATAGCCTAAATCGTACTAATATTCTTCTAATTGGCTTCTATAAGCTTACACCTACCTATTAATTAATCACCTTTGATTAATTAAAGCACCCCCCAACTCCCATGACTTGCTAAACATGTACTAAACCCTTCTAAAGTAAGGTTACCTTTAATAAAGCAACCTTATCCAGTCCTAATCATGTTTTACATTTATCCCACATTCATTGAGAATGTGTTGAATCCTTTATCCTTTGGGCTATATAAAGAGCCCTCCACCTATCTTTTTACTTATACCTAAACTTTCTAAGAGAGTGAAAGCATATAGCAAAGAATCTCTTTCCTAATAATTTTTCTATCCCTTCAAAATCTCTTTTATCTACTATCTTTGAAGTGGCATCACTTACGCCACCCCAAAGAGGGGCAAATGTAGACACCTATAATTACACCCAAGTAATTTAAATACTTAAATTGTGCTAATTATCCCCTTTCTCGCAAATCAACGACATATCGTTAAGAGCACTCATTTTCCCTCATATCATCATTAATTAATTACACTAAGCTAATTAATTAAGTTTCCTATCCAACAAATACCCTAATTAACGACCTTCCATTAATAAATCACCCCTTCTACCTAGACTAATTAATTATTATTAATTAATTAGCTTTCCCTTCCATTTAACCAATAAATCAATATTTAATTGATTTAATCCCCTTCTAATAGCCTAAATCGTACTAATATTCTTCTAATTGGCTTCTATAAGCTTACACCTACCTATTAATTAATCACCTTTGATTAATTAAAGCACCCCCCAACTCCCATGACTTGATAAACATGTATTAAACCCTTCTAAAGTAAGGTTACCTTTAATAAAGCAACCTTATCCATTCCTAATCGTGTTTTACCTTTATCCCACATTCATGAGAATGTGTCGAATCCTTTATCCTTTGCGCTATATAAAGAGTCATCCACCTATCTTTTTACTTACACCTAAACTTTCTAAGAGAGTGAATGCAAAGCATATAGCAAAGACTAAGAGCTTGCCTTTTACCCTTTTGAGAGTTCATCATCTTGAAGAGTTAAGCCTCTTTCTTAAGTGCTTAGGTCATATGGGAGGTGTTAAAGGGGTCTTGTAGCCCAACTTTGATAGGCCCTCATTCCTAGGTTACTTGGCATACTAAGGACAACTATTTTGATAGCCATGGAGCTTACTTAGGTCCATTCATTTATTTTTTGTTAGAGAATAGAGGAGTTTAGATATTTAGCATTGTTAGTTTCAAAGTTTGTACTTATGAATGTTGGCATCTAACCCTTGTTTAATTCTTATCTTGATGGTGTTTAGTTTGTTGTTCAATTCTTGATAAGTTAAGGCTATTTAGGTGTTAGTCTTTACTCATATTAGCATTATTTTGAAAACAACACATGCACACAAGATCGATTACATGCATTCACCGTCATATGTGCAAAACAATTAGTTGATACTTTCAAGTGTAATTGTGTCCCTTTTTATGTTTTTATCCAACCAAAATCCATGAATTTCTAAATAAAATGATTTCAAATTGAAGTTCTCAAGGAGACCTTTCCAACGAGACCAATTTTTCATGATTTGGATCTCTCGAGCAAAAGTTAAGGCCATTTGAATTTTTATATGTCGGAATGAACAGAGAGTGACACATATAGCATTTGATTAGCTTCGGGATTTAGATTTGCCTACATGTATTCTTCCTTGACCTTTTTATCTTTATATGGATTTTCACAAAGGTATGTTCCATTACAAAATTTGAGCCAATAATAAAATTCCATGCACCCTCACCTTCTCAAACTCGCTCTTACTTGTAATGGTCACCATGAAACATGAGCAAGTGAAAAATATCCATGCATATTTACGGTGATATAATTTTCTCTTACTTGTGCTAGTTACCGTGAAACATGAGCCAATGATGAAGATTCACACTCCTTATAATTCCAGACTATCATGAAATGTGAGCTAATAAGGAATCTCCACGCTTACTTCACAATTTACTTTCATTTACAAAAACCTTATTAGAGTGTGAAGCATAAACCAATAAGAAAGCTCCATGTACCTTTTTGGTTTCATAGTGTCAATTTCTTTCTCTTTTGTGTTTTCCTTTTATTGAATGTGGGATCGGGCTTCGCATTGTGACTTCTATCTAGGTAGAATTCAATGTTGGCTTCATATAAATGTTGCCACGTATAGTACCTTAACCGGTCATACTACCTAGACCCGAAGCCTTATGAAAATTGGTTCATTCTATAGACTTGAGGTTTTCCAAAGCCCATCTTCACGCCTTGTACCAAAATGGTGACGTGTGTTCACCATCAGCCATTGATCTTGTGACATCTTGATATCCCCTAACTTCACCACATTTATTTCTGACTGCGTTGACTTTGTCTACCTCATTTGAGACTCCAAAACATTGTGAAATTGGTTCATTATGTGGATTTGAAGTTTGTGAAGCCCAAATGGCTTAGAGAGGCATAGAATCCTAACATGTGTCCTCTACTTCAAAAGCATTTAAATTATTTGTAAATGTATATATTTGACAACCATTTAAATGTCCTAGAATTTTTAAATGGCTAAGTCCATTTTAAATTTTTCATTCAGTGTTGATTTCATGTTTTTACCTTTGCGAAAGCTGTACACATATCACGATCAACCACAAGTCCAAAGATTTTATACTTTGATCAACTAGTCCATTAACCAAAGGTGGTATTTGGATAATTCTTATGGTGCCAGTTGTAGAAACAAGGCTTGAAAATATCGTGGGTTTTGTGCTCAAGATTCACAGTAGAATATTTGATTTGAAAAGAGTCTAGATTCATCTTAAAGTCTTAGCTTTTGGTCCCATAGACTCTTCAGTCTCATGGATGTTAAAATATTTCATTTCAGTCCTCCAACATTTCCATTGAATCCTTTATTTTTATTTTGACAAGGCACAAGATTTCGACAAATTTATAATTCTCCTTTACTCAAACTTAACTTTGAAGGATGGAAGACAATATGAAGTACACACAATAGTTATATCTTACACAGACTCTAGGAAAAATACCAACTTAATCCAAGGGCCCGGATCGAGAACTAATAGATCATATCTTAGAATATCAAGGGTCCAAAAACATCAAAGAGAAAATAATTTTAAAATATTTCGGACTCAGTAATGCACCTCATATTTTGGCAATCTAAGAGACTAAGATACAAGGTATTGCTATAAATAAAGTCAAAAATCACCTATGGAAAAATAAAAAGATAAGTTGTGTTGATACAAATGGTGCTTCTGGAGGTATCCCTACATTTTGGGAAAATAGTTGGCTTAAAGGTTTGGTACTCCTCAAAATTTCTAATCATCTTTCCATTATCTTTATTTTGGTTAAATATGTAAATGAGTCTTGGATACTTTCTAATATATGCCCCGAATAACCTTTTTGGTAGGAAAATACTTTGGGTAATCTCACGTAATGCAAAAATCATTGTGGAGGATACAAATTAATAAAATGATGATTTCAACACTCCCTTGAATCCTAGTGAAAAGAAGGGGGATACAATAATTTAGCATAAGCATGGATAATCTCTTTGATATGATTTTTGATAACACTCTTATATATTTAGATTTAGAAGGCCTCAAATATACCTTGAAAAATAGGAGAATGGGTGTTGATTTGATTCAAGTAAGACTCGACATGGCCATTGTTATCTGTGGATTGGACTCTCACACAAGAAATCAAGATTTCTTCTCTTCCAAGAGTAGGATTGGACCACTATCCTATCGTCCTTAATTTTGGAAAAAGAGGTAAGAAATCATACTCCCTTTAAATTCGATAAAATGTGGATGTCACATCTATAATTACATGAAAAAATAAAAGAATGATGGGCAATAAGGGTAAGAGGATCTACACTTTTTTCTTTTGTCCAAAAGCTAAAAATGTTAAAAGAAATGTTAAAAATGGAATAAAGAGGTTTTTTGAAACATTTTTGAAAAAAAGAAGAAGATAAAAGAAAAACTTGATGCTCTCAAGAAAATATTTGTAGACAAAGGAATTGATGTGGAAGACTACTATCTTGAGAAGGAACTCCTTGTTGATCTTCACACTATAAATTCTAGGGAGGAGTCTTATTGGAGGCAAAAATCTTGTTCTCTCTGGCTAAAAGAAGGTGATAAGAATACTAAATTCTTTCACATGACTACAATCCAACATAGGAGTTGTAATAGAATCTCTTAAATAATCATGAAATATGAAAGCAATAGTAAGGACATAAACTTCATTAAATAAGAAGCTATTACTTTTTACATGGACCTCTTGAATGGAGATTTCAATTAAGACGAGGATAGTATGCATGATTTATCTTTGACATACCCTTGAATGTTTTTAGGATAATATATTCAAGAAGATAGCAGAGAAATTCACAATGGAAGAAATTCAAAAAAAATATTCTCAATGGAATGGGACGAATCACGTGGCTCGATGGTTTCTCAACCAAATTTTATCAAAGGTATTGGGAAATCTACAAGGAGGACCTTCTTAGTGCCATCGATGAAATTTTGAGAATAGGAAATCTTCTCAAGGAGATCAACAACACATTCATTGTGTTAATTCCAAAAATAAAGGGGAAAAATATTTCAAATATTTTAGGCCAATCAGCCTTTTGAATGTGCTCTACAAAATCTTCAAAAAAACCATTACTACTAGAATTCAACCACTCCTTCCTCAACTCATTTCTTTTTCATAAGGAGGTTTTGTGAAAGGAAGATTTATACAAGATGGTATTATTTTGGTCCATGAGACCATTCACTCCATGGAAAAGAGTAAGAAGGAAGGCATGATTGTGAAGTTGGACATGAATAAAGCCTTTGACCGTATCTTGGACATTTTTAGACAAAGTCCTCACCAAATTTGGATTTGATGATCACTTCAGAAAAATCTTGTGGACCTGCATATCTTCCCCTATGTTTTCCGTTATCATCAATGGAAATCCAACTGGATTCTTTAGTAGTAGCAGAGGCATAAGGAAAGGTGACCCCCTCTCACCTCTTTTATTTATTCTTATGGTGAAAGCCTCAAAGAAATGACTTTCACCAAATTCATGTAGATTATCTCAAAGATTTCAATCCTTCTTCTCATGATTTCAAAGTTTGCAATCAACACTTCATTGATGAAACTATATTCTTAATGATGGATTTTGTTGTAGAAGCTAGGAGAATTAAATATCTTGTTAAGGACTACGAAGGAGTTTCATGTCAGCTCATCAACTTTGATAAAATTTTTGTCATTTTCCTAAACACTCTTGAGTACAAGTAAATCAAGATTACAAAAATTATAGGATTTAATATCAAGAAGATTCCCTCTTCCTATCTTGGGATTCCCCTCTTCTCTGGTAAGTTCCCCATAGAGGTGTGGAATTCTCTTATTGAACGATTCTAGAAAAATATGGCTAGTGGAAAGGTACGGTTCTTTCTCAAGAGGGGAAAATGTTTTCTTATTAAGAGCACTCTCTCAAAATCTCCCTATTTATATTATGTCACTCTTTAAAATCCCTAGCATGATTGTTGATAAGATTGAAAGGATCCAAAATATATTCTTGTGGTCGGTGTTGAAGAAATCAATAAAATCTCCCTTGTTGCATGGGATAAGGTGTGTCTTCAAAAAATTGTGGTGGGCTCGACATCAAAAATATAATATGGATGAAAAAATATATGATCATGAAAATGGGTTGTAGATTAAGAAAATAATATCTCCTTGGGTTTCTATCATAAGACATAAATACCTTGAAAATTATAATAACTTTGATTGGTTATATAAATATAACATTCCTGTGAGATCTGCACTTTGGAACACTCTTATTAGCCGCAGAAATTTTATCACAAAAGGCATTCGGTGGAAGATTGGAAATGGAAAGGATATTCAGTTTTGGAAATATAAATGGATTACACGTCTCCCTCTTTTGATTCTAAATATGGATCCTAGGTCTTTGAACATTATCAAGTTCATATTGGGGAGAAAGTTAGTAGTTATATCAACAATAACCCTTAGATCCATATATAATATTTTGGTAGATCCCTTTCAACTCTCAACATATCAGTAGGATTCAAGAAACGCTTCAAAATCAGCACATCCCTCTACTGGAGAATAATGATGAATTCATCTAGGACAGAACTCTTAATGGAAATTACTCCTAAAGATATGGATGCATGATCCTCTCTCGATCCTTTAATTCCTCCTTTAACTAGATTAAAATATGGATTAAGGAGTTAACTCCTAAGATTAATATTTTATTTTGGATTTTTATTCAAAATAAAATTGGTTGTTGACAATTGGATAAAGAGATGTCAGTATCTTCCAAATAGATGTATTCTCTATAAAAAAAATCATGAGGAGACAGCTAACCACATTTTTTTACATTGTCATTTTTCCTTTCAAATCTAGAGCTTTCTTTTTGGTTTCATGGAGATAAATTGGATTCTCCTGGCTTCTATTGTTCAGACCTGTGAACAATGTTATTTTCCCTCTAGGAATTATGTGGTCAAAAAGGTATAGAGCATCTCTTTTCCCCATGTCATGTGGACCATTTGGAAAACTCGAAATTCTGCCATCTTTGAAAACAATAAGCCTTCTCTTATGATAATCACTAACAGTCTTATGAATGACATATTACAAAATGTTATCAACTTCAAACCTCTTAAAAGGACTCAACAACACAATGAGGATAGTAGACTTCTGGAAAAATGGAATCTTAATATATTTTCTATCACTAGTCATCTAACTAAAATGGTTTCTAGAGAACATATCAAGTGGCATCCTCCAAATTCAAGTTGGTTGAAACTAAACTATGATGGGGCCTCCAAAGGCATCCCAGTAATCCTTGAGGGCTATATAAGAAATGAGAAAGGCATTCTCATCGAGTTATATGCAGGTCCTATCGGAATTAATTCAAACCACTATTCAAATCCCTTGCTTCCCTTTGGGGGATTAGGATTGTGAGAGACATGAATGCTAGTGATATTATTATAGAAGGGGATTCTTTAAATATCACCAACTATTTAAAAGGAAATAGTCATACAAGTTGGTCTATAAAAATCATTATTGATAAAGCTAATTATATTATCCTCATGTTTCAATCTTGTGAAATGCATCATACTTATCATGAAGGGGATAATTTAGAAGATGTTATGGCTAATCTCAAAGTATGAAATGGTGATGATACTCCTTTATTGAATGTAATAAATATTATAAATAATGGAAAAGTTTAACTCATGGAGAAATGGGATTGACACATGTGGGTAACTAATCCTATCACTCTTTATAATATTTCTCTTCTTGGGATTTAATCAAATAAGGATCATTTTTCCTTGTTGATTTTTGGGGTTGAGATGGGGGGTGAATGTTGCAAATTCAAGCCAATTAATGGAGGAGCAATTAGGAGCTTTGGATAATCTTAAGAAAGGGGCTTTTACTCATTTCATGGAGAGACTTAAAGGACATGATTTACATCTATCCTAAGAACTGGTAAAAATTAGCATGATAGAAAGGTTACTTACAAGGGAAGGGTTTTTATGTTAATGAAGATATCATTACTAAGGTAACGCTTCAATGAAAGTGACTCAATTTTTACAATAACAAGATCGATATTGATACAAAGGAGTGGAAATTTCTCAATGATGGTGAGTCTTTAGTGCTCAATAATGGTGGTTTTATTCATGACTCCCTTCCTCCTCCCTATAACACGGTGGTGTTTTTGGTCATGAAATTTATTTCAGTGGAAGGTAGATATACGGTAATGCCTTCTCATCACATTGTTTTTCTTAACCATTTTCGAAGAAGATACTCTGTTAGCTTCCCATTTTTCATCCGTCACTCCCTTGAAAATTATGTGGATTTGGTTAAAAGGGGAAAACATGTTTATCCACTTCACCATTTCATGATTCTTCTTCTCTAAAAATTCATTGATTAGTCCATTCTTAACCCTCCTCCTTTGAGCCTTTCTTCCCCAAACATCTCCTCCCCTCCCACCACCTCCACCTCCCTTGCCAACACTTCCACCTACCTTGTCACAACTTCCCCCTTCCTCATATTCCTCCCTCTCAGCCCTCCTCATCCACCCCTCCCTTCATTTCCTTCATGTTCTCTTCCCATTCCACCTCCCCCACCCTCTCTCTTTCCTATCATTACCCCAAATCTTGTTCCTTCTTCCGAAAGTTCTTGGGTGACACCTCTCTCAACAATCCCTTCAGGAGCAAGAGGGAAAATATAGCTGTTAAGGATATGATACCACCTACTCCCCCTTTCAGAGGATAAGGTGAAGCTATTTTAGGTCTTCTTTCCATTGACAACAAAGGAAAATCCATCTCATTGGAAGACCCTAAGCACCGTATTGATAATGATTCTCAGTTGGATAAAATTAAAGATCTGAAAGGTAAAATTGAAGCAAGTAGGTTGGACGGTGGTGATGAAATTGATGAAAAACAAACAATGATGGACCTACTCAATCATGTCAATAATATGGAGAAAGAGATGGAAGGAATCAAGAACAAACAATGTGACATTATAAGCATGCATAAGAGTACCCTATATTTTCTCTCCCTCTTCATTTCTCAATTCAACATTCTTATCAAGGACAAAACCAACAAGGGTACCACTTTCAAAGACATAAAGAAGATCCTAGAGAATGTAAAAAGGATCTTCCAGAAGCTCGTGAAATATTTTTGGTGGTTTTTGTATCTCGCTTATGATGATGTTTTCTTTGTGTTGATTTTGTGTTGACTTGAGATGATTTTGTGTTGTTTGTTAGTCGTCATATCTCAACTATGAAGGTGTTGACTTTGTGTTGATTTTTTATTGACTTCACATTGTTCTTGTGTTGTTTGGTGACCATTTTTTCTCCAGTATTGTTTTGGTTTATGATATATCATTGTATATTCGAGTTGGTATTTTTGTAACTAGGTAGGATCCCTATCAAAAAAACTTTACCCTTGATAAAAAAATATATTTACTCATTTTGTTGAGCTGATCGTGATTACAAGCAATCAAAGGAATGCTATCTCCATGAAGAGGAAGGGATCTCACCAATATGGCTTGATTTCCATGTATGGTTCTTTCGTTACTACTCTTTGCAAGCAGAGGATAGAATGGATGCTAGATCACTAATCCTTTCAAAGTTGAATTGCTCTAATCATGTGCATATAGTGTAAAGATGTAACATTGGTGTAAGGTTGGAAGGAAGTTACTAGGTTGTTTATATATATTTCCAATTTGGGAGAAGCTAGAAACCTAGAGAATGTGGGATAAAGATAAAGTAGAATTAGAAAGGGATGAACATGATTAGAAGGAATTAATTAGTGATTAGTAACTCATGGGAGTTGGAGAGGATTTAATTAATCAACTAGGATTAATTAATAGGCCAAGATAATATTAAGAATCCATTTGGAGGTGATTTAGAAGGAATTTGGTAGATTTTGGAGGGTTTGAAAGGGAATTTAACCAATAAGAAGGTTTATTGATTAAATACGAGATTAAAAAGGATTAATTAATAAATAGTTTATTAAAAGGGGATTATAACTAATGAAGTTTTGTTAATGGGCATCCAGAATGAAGGAAAGGCTAGTTAACTAATGAAGTATCGTTAATTGACTGAGATAAAGGGGAATATTAGCTAATGAGTGAGAAATCACTAATTATTATGAAATGATGGAAAATATGATAAACAGTGTAACTTTAGTATTAAAATTGCGTAGTCATATTTAGGTGTCTACATTTTCCCCTCTTTGGTGTGGTGTAGAACAAGCGCCACTTCAAAGATAGTATACAATTATAGACAATTAAATTTTAAATGAGTAGAAGAAAAATTAGTAGAATGGACGATGCCCCCTCGAGTGTTGATAGGGTGATAGAATATGGCTATGGATGCTCAAAAGGAGAAGAGAAAAGACCAAAGCAGGGGGAAGTTCTATCACAATGGTAAGATAGACGGTGATATACCGAATATGAAGATAGAGAATAGATGCGAGAAGAAATTCTTGCATGGTATCGATATGGACTCTTTAGTTAGAAATTTCATGTCATCATCATTGTTTAGCGCAAGAAATGCTTTTCTTAATAGATCATGTAGAAGGAAAAAGGATCCATAGTGATGAAGGTATTTGACCTTGGTTAGGTTGGCTAATGTACAAATGGATTGAGTGAAAAATAAGTCTCGTGTTCTAATGGGTGGAATAACAAGGAGGGGGTATAAATTTAATCCCTATTTCCCCGTGTGTTGTTGAAGAAAACGGTGATAATGATGGAAGGGATTCAAACCGAGTATGATTTTCCATTGTTAGAATTGATAAAAATTTTAAAATGATTGGTAGAAAGTTAGGTAGAATGGAAATAAGCATATACATGGATAATCGGAAGATCACAATGTAGCCGATGAACCATCTGGCTTGGGATAAAATGTTTATTTGATATAAGCATTCAAAAAAAGTGTAAAATGACATGAAGAGCCATAATATCTGAATTTTGTTCATTCCTAAAGGACTAAATCAAATAAATATATAGTAAGTAATGCAAGATGAGAAATTAAACAAGCAAACAAACATACTTAAACAACATTCAAGATAGTTACACCAATTTTTTTGTTATCTAGCTTCAGATCCCACATGTTCGAGTTATACAAGGGTTAAAAACAACACCCCAAGTAAGGATACATGCAAGGAAATAAATGGAGGACAAATAATTCCCGGAAAAATAAATGTACACCATTAAACTACCCTGAGCAATGATATATGCAAGGAAGACAAACATAGCAAGCAAACCAGCTTTGTTAATGGAGGAAGATCAAGATGATCTACATGTCGTGTGTTAGAACAAGCAAGCACTAAAGGAAGATGTTTTGTAGGATAATTTTTAATGTTTGAGGATATTGTGTCATGTGAATGATTTGGATGGTGGAATGTTGTTTACCAATTTTTAGGATTTTTCATGATTTTACCAATTTTTTGGATTTTTGAAAATTTACCAATTTTTGGATTTTTAAATTTTACCAATTTTTTGGATTTTTGAAATTTTGGGAAGAATGTGGTATAGAAGAATGACAAAGCAGTGTATGTGGTACACTAACAAGGTTTTAAGGAAGCAATAATATTCCCTATCAAGAAGAAAAGGTCACCAAGAAGCAAGAATATGCCCCAATGAGATGAAAATATTAGTGAAAATGACTATTTAAATAAATAAATCATCGTGACAGAACACTAGTACATGGTGGGAGGAAAATAGAGGATAATGTTAGTAATCCTACCCCTGTGAGATAAGAAGAATGAATAATTAGGTGGGAGAGTATAAATAGCAGGGGGAGGGGTAAAATCCATCGCGACCCATTTGTGTTATTACACTCATTTTTCCCTTTGCAAGAGATTGAGATCTAATTTTTGAGAGAGATGGCACTATTACAGGGACCATAAACATCATGAAAATCATTTTCAAGACTACAAGAGGACTCCAACAGAGGGTTTTGCAATAAGTAATGTAAAAAAATTTGGTTTTTAACTCATTTATTAATTTTTTTAACTAGTAGAAAGTTAGATTTTAACGTTAGTATAGCTCTAAAGGTGCACTAGCATGAGTGTCATGCGCTAGCATTAAACTAAGGGCATGATATTTGTGAATTTTTGCACTAGCGCATTGGACGTACTAGCATAAAATAAAGAGCATGAGTGTGAAAGCATGTGCACTAGCGTAAATTGTGCTAGTGTGTTGAGGAGTGCACTAGCATAGCAATGATGAGCGCTAGCATGGAATGAAGTGTGCTAGCATGAAATGCGCTAGCGTAACAAAAAAATTCTATCATAGAAATGATGTGTACTAGCATGAAAGGAAGTGTGCTTTGGTGAAAAATAAGTGTGATAATGTCATTTTCAACCTTTTAGGATAATTTAGAAGGAATCAAAAGACTGTAGAAGTGATTAGAAGAATGAAAAATGAAGAAGTGGTCTTAATTTTTAGGTTTTTGGTGATCTACAAGAGATACCATGATCCTTAGATGTACACGAGTGTCACCGAAAACTATGAGCCTTCGAGATGATCTTTTCTCGATACGATAAGAGGGGACTAGTTGTAATACTCGAGGTCACTAGATTGTCCTACATTGTAGAGTTGCCACATATCGACTAGATCATGCCTCGCCGATAGCGTTAATAGAGTGATGGCACAACGAGAGAGAATTTTTACTTCCTACTAGAGAGATGACCGTGACGATTGAAAACATCTATAATATTCTATAAGTTATGATCCAGGGAGCTTGGTTGTATATGATGATGACACTAATCGATACAAGGAAGCATCTAGGACCTATTCCTCGAGAGGAGATACCCCAAGAGGGGATGGGAGTTCATTTGTATAGATGTTTCAATATCGGGATGATAGTATGACTTCATGTGTTCCTAATGGATCTTCTTAGTGGTTACATGCTACTTAATAATATGGGGATGCATTTTCAGCTAGGCTTGATTGGAGTGGTGTCTCGTTTGATAGATGGAGAGGTATTTTCCTCAAACCAAAGGTGCATACTTGGCTCATTTATATAAGTACTTGCACCTGATTGCATATAATATATGAGGATTCTAATACCTATGACCCCTGTTACATATATAAATATGGGATCACATTATGATTGGACGTCGCTTAGGTATTCTTTGAATTATACATCTAGATGAGCCATCATACCGAGGCTAAGATATAGTGGGTATCGAGTTATGGGTCACTTGGGATACATGGCCTTTTATAGGTGAGAATTATATGATTTTTAGTTACATATGGTGACCTAGAGACCATATCAATTATACCATTAGCACATAGATGAAACAGAGTTGAGCATAATAGAGGTAGACCACTATCTTATAGACATAAATATCATCATCCTGGAGTGGTATAAAGTTGACGACAGGGTATAGTGGTGTTATCCAGGGATTCCAGGTGATGAGTAATGGTATACGCATGTAAGCACGAGATACATTTGATTTTAGGCCTTGTATTAGACTAAGTATATCACTACCCGGCTTCTATGGATTTTTCCCCTAGGTATAGGATGCACATTCCTAGGTAATTGATCCAGGGACTACCGCAAACTACCCTACTTGGTACATGACAATTTTTTCAAGGCAGCTCACTATTCTATAGGAATCTATTATAGTAGGGATAGTGGTTGTAAGATAGGACCAAATTGGGCCAGCAAGAGGTTAAGGCAACAGTAGAGGCATAGGCACAGGCACATGTACAGGGGTCAAGGACAAGGATAGGGTTGAAAAATACAAGCCGCTAAATGGCCATAGGTACATAATGTTCCATAGGTGCCTCCAAAAATACAAACTCCTCAAATACAGGTACAGGTGTCATAGGTGTCAGTGATTCAGCAAGTTCTTGCTCTGTAGATTTTACAACATCTTGGGCAGATTCTCGTTATCCAACAAGTGTTTTTATAGGGTCTACCATTACCTCCCATAGTAGGTAGTCCTAGAGTTTTAACATGTCATGGGGTAATAAGTATAGATATGGAGTTGTAAAATTACTACCTCGATACTAGTGCCTAGTTACGAGTGAGTCATACTTGCGGCAGGTGGTCCCTCAAAGTAGCCACCCTATAATTAGAGATAGATATGGCTATGTTACAGGGAGACCTAACACTCATTACAAAGGTGTAGACCATATGGAAGAAGTCAAATTAGAGGGCCATAGATTAGGGTACTCGAGACTACATCTTGAGTAGGTTGTTACGAGAAAGATCGGTTCACGCTTGAGAGAGACTAGCTTATGACCAATAGGATGCATGTGAGAGTAGATGTGGCAAGTATTACAAGAAAGTTTGATGCGTTATGGAATGCAGCAGTGGCAACATGATATGGAGATATATTTCATGATTTTGTGGCAACTTCTGGAGATGCATGTTACTATAGAGGGCTATACCATTTTTTGGTTCTAGAGTCCCAAAAGGCACCTCCTTATACCCAAATTTTAGGTAGGAAATCAAGGTCACATAGACCATCCATATCTGCGAGATCAGTTTGGATGCCCCCATATGTTCATAGGCCAAGTAGTCTTAGAATTGGATATATTCGGGGTTGACTCCTTTATTAGATGACGCTCTATGTACCAATATTTATTTTTGTATATGCCTCGAGATGAAGGCACATATTTTTGACTTAATGTATTTGATGAATTATTTTTGTATATGATTATATCGAGACACATTTTTATGTGGACATTAATTATTTTTACATGTATGTTGATGGAAATTGATGTATATTGCATTTTGATTTATGATATATTGTGTTAGCCCATGTTTTTATTATGGTTTATGATGAGGGGGGGAAAAAATAATCCCTATTTCCCCATTGATGATATGATGTGATGTGATGTTAGCTTAGCATACATGTTGATTTTACTTTATGATGATGTAGCTTAGAATTTATTGATGATATGTGATGATGTTATAGATATATGTGATGATATTAATGTGATGATGAAATGATAACACACAATGTACAAGCAAAGAACATAAGTACAAAGAACAATTAACAAATCTAATATATACACATGTTAATCAACACAACAATATGGAAACACAAATTTTATACAAACTAAGGATTAATCTATAAAACAATAGACTAATCTAAAAGGGTTTAAGACAACACACTATATGTACAAACAAGAAAACAAGACTATGTACAAACAATAAACAAGCAAAAAAACACTACTTTATTTTTGTGGAACATTTTCAAAATGTTTTGTACTATTTTTTTATTTTCACAAGGCAATGTTATATTGTTTTTGGGTTGTTTTGTAAGGCATATTTGAATGTTTTTAATTTTTTCAAAAAAATTATAAAACTATGTACAAGAAAAGATGGTGCCAAGAATAGATGTGAATGTAAAAGCAAAAACTTTGTGCATATATACAAGATTATGATCAGTCGGATCAAGGCCACAAAGGATAGGCTCAAAAGGATATCAGACACAGGAGAAGGACTAGCTTAGGAAGACGTGATCATACCCCCAAGTGTGAGATGCTTTTGAAAAATGAACCCTCCTATGGCGTTAGAAACCAGTTTTCACCAAAGGACTTTTTCAAAGTGCCACAATTGTGTGGTTTTCACGTTTAGATGAATTTATTTCTATTTAATTTTTTGTTATTTTTGTTATTTTTTCACTTTTTTAATTCTTTGATAGGTCTCGATGATTATTCATAGAAACTCTTGAGATGCATGGAATTCATGGGTTCCCTAAGTTCATCATGATCGGGATAGGAAACATTATAAGCACCTTAACTATATTTATCCACCACAACGTATGGCCATAATGAGTTAGGTTTAAACTTAGCTTTCTTCTCACACTCTTTTGTAGTGTTGAACTGATTCTCTTTAAGAACAAGGTCTCCTACCTCAAATTCATGAGGTATGATGCATTTGTTGTAGATCCTATGCACTCAATTATGATACACTTTGAGGTGATCCAGTGCATGGAGGTGTCTTTCATCAAGTAATTCCATCTCAGCTAGCCTAGCCACTCTATAATCCTCATCTTTATCCAGATAATCTCTCAAGGATATCCATAAATAAGGAAGCTTGATCTCAAGGGGTATAATGGCTTCAATTCCAAAAATAAGGTAATATGGAGTTACACCTGTAGGTGTGTGGATAGATGTTCTATAAGCCTAGAGGGAAGGATGGATTTGAAGATTCCAATTACGACCAATTTTACTAACCATTTTCTCCATGATACAAACAAGAGTCTTATTTGAGGCTTCTTCTTGTCCATTACCTTGAGGGTAATAAGGGGTAGACCATTTTTGGTAGATTTGAAAGCATTGGCACAGTGCCTTCACTTGTTTGTTCTTGAAATATTTACCATTGTCGATACAATGGAAGAAGGGATGTTATAATAGAAAATGAGGTGGTTCATGATAAATTTGGTAATATGTGCACCGATAACATAAGTAAGAGGAACATCCTCTACCCATTTTGTAAAGTACTTGGTGGCAGTGATAATGTGATTATGGCCATCAGAGGAATTTGGTGTGATCTTCCCTATGAGATCAAGTCCCCATTTTGAAAATGGACATGGTTTTGAGATAGGTTGTAAATATCCAACAGAGCATGTATTAGATTGCCATTTTTTTAAATAGAAAACATTCTTCACATAATGATAGCAATCTATTTCCATGGTAGGCCATTGGTAGCCTACTCTCAAAATTTTCTTAGAAAGAACCATTCACTAGTATGAGCCCCATAGATTCCTTTGTGTAACTCTTTGGTCACTAGGATGGACTCTTATGAATTTAGACAACGTAACATATTCCCATCGTAGCCTCGATGAGAAAGAGTTCCTCCAAGTAGGTTATAGTGGGTTGTGTTGGATGAGGTGTTATTTTCAGAATGGGTGATATTGGTAGGGAAGTTACCATCCTGTAAGTAATTAAATATACCAAGGTACCAAGGGGAAAATATACCAATAACTTCATATAACAAACATGATTTTGGCATGTCATATGTCAAAGACCACAAATGTTCTATAAAAATGGAATTTCATTGTTACCTAGAGAAATACGTAGTAAATATCCAATTGTAGACATGGCATCCGCATAATGGTTTTGTGCTCTCGGTACTGTTGAAAGGTGATTTACACAAAGTATTCCTTTAAAGTATCTACCATTCATTTTTATGGGATGAGCTTCTCATCCTTGACCTTATACTCATCATTCACCTATTTAATGATCAGTTGGGAGTTTCCTATAACCTTGAATTGTCTGATATTCCATTGTATAGTGAATTTTAATCCTACAATGAGGGCTTCATACTCAGATATATTATTTGTACATGGGAAACCAAGTCTAAAGCTTGAGGAATCAGATCACCTGTAGGGGTGATAAGAACAACACCTGCTCCTAAGCCATTAAAGGTAAATGATCCATCAAAGTATATTTGTCATGTAGTGTATTCATCAATATATAACATAGAATCATCTGGAAGATCCAGACTCAATGGTTCAATTTTAGGTAAGGGGGCTTCATTTATTTGATTCACGAGAACTTTTCATTTGACTTCTTTTTGGCTAACATACTCAATATAAAATTCACTAAGCAAGATGATCCAATTGGCCATCCTCCTAGTAAGTGTGGGTTTAGATAAAAAGTATTTGAGCGGGTCAACTCGGATGTTATCTTGGTTTTATTATTTAGAAGATAGTAACAGATTTTTGAAAGGAAAAAACAACAAACCAAGCAAGCTTTTTAAATTTTTGGATAATTGAGATCATAAGAGATCAATGTACGGCTAAGATAATAGATGGATTTCTCTTTTTGATTTAAATCATATTGAGCTAAAATCACACCGATAGAAAATTAAGTAGCTGATATATATATATATATATATATATATATATATATATATATATATATATATATATATATATATATCGAAGGTGTTCACCGGGTAGGTGGTATAGTAATAGGTGGGTTAGCTAAATACTACTTGAGTAAGGAGAACGCTTGTTGGCATTCAGGACCCCAGTGAAAATCAACATCTTTCTTGAGAAGATGGGTGAATGAATGAAATTTATCTACAAGTTGGGAGATGAATCTACGAATACCTTAGATTTTACCTTGTAAGGTGCAAAACTATTTGAGGTTCTTGGGAGGAGGCATTTCTATAATATCTGTGACCTTTGTTAGGTCCACTTCAATTCCTCTTCTAGAAATGATGAATCCTAGTAGCTTTCCTGAAAGCACACCAAAGACACACTTCTTTGGGTTGAGTCTGACTTTATAATCTCTTATACATTGAAATATACGACATAGGATTTCTGGATGTTCTACTCTAGTCTTGGACTTACCCAAGATATCATCAACATAGTCTTCCATAATATCATGCAGCATGTCATGGAAGATGACAATCATGGCTCTTTGATAAGTTGTGCTTGCATTCTTGAGGCCGAAAGGCATGAATTGGTAATAGAATGTACCCCAAGGGGTAGTAAAGGAAGTCTTATGTTGATCCTCTTCTATAATATTTATTTGATTATAGCCTGAAAATCCATCCATAAGATATAGCATTTCATGATCAGCAGTAGAATCAATGATCATGTCGATATTGGGAAGAGGAACGTCATCTTTAGGACATGCTTTGTTAATGTATCTACAATCCACGCAAATTCCGATACCAATAGGATTTTTTTCAATAGGCACTACGTTGGAGATCCATTCTAAGTAGCCAAACGCCTAATAAATCCTACTACCAATAACTTTTCAAGCTCTTCTTTGACCAAAAGAGATACACGGGATACATTTTATGAAGTTTCTATTTGATCGGATTTATTGATTCATGCACAACTACGTTATGTACTACCAAAGAAGGATCCAAGCCTGACATGTGTGTATAGGACAAAACAAATATATCCAAAAATTCTCAAAGGATCATAACAAAAAAATTATTTCTTGCACTAAGATAGAAACT
Source organism: Taxus wallichiana var. yunnanensis (assembly GCA_018340775.1). NCBI lineage: Eukaryota > Viridiplantae > Streptophyta > Pinopsida > Cupressales > Taxaceae > Taxus > Taxus wallichiana. Next base: position 197,167,468 of record CM031243.1, on the reverse strand, counting down.
TTTAGTTTAACTATTTTAGGATCCTCTTTTGTTCCAATGTTAACATCAATAGTCTCCTCCACCAGCAATTTGGATTCATCCTCTATACGTGTAGGATTGGGGGAGATTGAGATATTTCTCTAAGGGTGTCTCAATGAGATTTTCACCCATAGGCTGGTCACTTTTTATATCCTTTGATTTTTCAATTTGTTTGTCTGATAGTGCCTCAAAGAGGTTTTCACTATGGGACTTGGATTTCTTCTTTTGACAAGTATTTTTAAAAGATATGTTTCACTCATTTATTTTTATTTTTTGCTGACCACAAAACTTAGCCTCCTCCCCAAAATACGTGTATGTATCAAGGTTGATAGAGAAGCCCTTTTTGTCACCGATAGGAATTTCATCTCATAGACCCATGAATTCACCAATTTCTTCATCATTGTAAAAGAAATCAATTATTATGTGTTGTTATTGGTCCCAGTTTACAAGGGATTTGTGAATAATATTTAATTTGGGAGTAGAAGGAGACAAGGTTAAAACATCAGTGTCAAGAAACAGGTTCATGGAGGAAAGGTCTTCGTAAAGACTACATATGGACTCTGTTATGCTAACGTAACCAGAAGAACTATCCTCACATTTAGAAGATGTGGCTTTAACTTCTAGAGGATGTGACCCATACGGTTGAATACTAATACCATGTCTTTCGATCTTTTCATGTGGTGTCAAAAGAGGCTCCCACCCACCTTGTTCATCTATGCCACATCCATATCCTTAGTAACCCATGGCATACATCATCTTGTTAGGGATGAAATATTTAAGATCTTGATATCGGGAGGACATTATATCATCGGAGAGACCGGCATTTAGAAATATCAATCATTTTTTTGTCTCACAAGAGGCCACCGAGAAGGAAGTTCTCAATATTACAATGTTCATGGGACCATTTTGGTTGATAAATGGGTCTACCACGTGTTTTAGGTGATAGAGGGAGATTTGATACGAGGAAGTCTTGTTGGAGGTTGTATTCCCCATAGCCAGTAGAAAGGACTTTCATCTCCCATGTAGAAAATGGAGATATAGACATAGAAGCACCACTTTCACGTGGGCGCGCAGTGTGTATCGAGATCAATGCGGGAGGTAAAAGCCTCATATTTAATTTGAATATCTATTTTAGTAGAAGGACATTCATATGCAGTGGGGTAAGAGCCGAGATAATTCTACTCGTAATGTGCAAAGGGTTTTCGGTCCCCAAAAATGGTAAGTTTTTTTCCTTCATGGTATAGTTTGATACATTGATGGAAATTTGAGGGCACGGACTCCATGGTATGAATATGTGGGTGACCAAGAAGTATATTATAGGGTAGTTCCAAGTTCATGACATGGAATCGGGTATCATGAATAGTGGGCCCAAATTCCATAGGAAAATTTAGTGTTCCAGTTGACTACCTCTATGCATTATCATAAGCCTTAATGGTGATAACATTAGGCTCCAATTCTATGTCAATGCATCCCAATTTTTAGATGAGATTCAAGGTACATATGTTCAGGCCAAATTCATTTTCCATAAGCACCCTTTTGATCTTCTTACGAGTAATGATCACTTCAATGTACAAAGGGAGATTGTGCGTATGATCATCCATTGGAATCTCATGTTGGCTAAAGGTAATATGTTCAGATGGAGCAAGTTATGCAACCAAGGCTTGGAAGCATGATGGATCAATATTTTTTAAAACTCTTGACCCCTGAAGAGTTTTATAAAGGATGTCCTTATGAACATTAGATATCTTAAGAAGATCCAAGATGGAAATCTTAGCAATAATCTTCTCAAGTTTCTCAAGGAGATCATAATGACTATCCATAGGGGTAGGTAGAGGAGGTTCTGGGATGATAAGATGAGTGCATCATGTTTCCACAACACACTCTTGTGTCTTGATCTTAATGGTATTCACATGCTCAGTAGGAGGATGAACACAACCAATGAGGGAATCAAAAGGATGAGTTGCTTTAAGCAACAACATGATTGGCATTTTTATTTTGGGACAATTGACATTGATCGACTTTTCTCTCCATGTTTATGTCTCGCTAAAGGCTCTTTATAGATTCCCAACTATTTGTTAGAGTTTTTTTGGGTTCAAGAGAATCCATTTCAACATCTCCACTATCTATGAGGTCTTGAATGAAGTGTTTCAACTTCAAACATTTATCTTGTGGTATGGCCTTTGACACAATGATATTCGCAATATTCATGGTATTTGTACCATGATGGTTTTGGTGCATCATCGAAAAGGGTGTAGTATTAGGGAACTTAACCATGTTCACTGCATCCAATTGTTTTAAGATTGATGACAAATAATCCATAAGTGGAGTGAACATTTGACGTTTAACCTCGATGCAACCACAGTCCTTTGGAAAGTTTCAAAGGAGAGCTATTTTGGACCACTTGAACACGTTTTTAATTTGTGGCTCCATCACATACGACATTCGTATTCTTTTTGAATAATTTAGGTTTTTCTACAGGTTTGGACTCATGGTTATCTCTTTGAAAGGGTTTTAAATTCCCTTTAGCTAGTAAATCCTTCTCAATCTGGATTCCTTTCTCAATAACTTCTTCAAAAGTGCTTACACAATGCATTTGCAAGTGAAAGGTTATTTCAGGATGTAAATTCAATACAAAGATACTCAAGTTGTTTTTTTAATATAACAAGGGAAGCAACTAGCTAACCCTCGCCATCATTGTAGGAAACTAGTGAAGTTTTCATTATTATGTTGTTTGGTGTTACATAGGTCTAACATAGTGATGTCACTTTCCATATTAAATGAAAAGTGGCACACAAAGTTTTCACGTCATTCAAAAAATGTGAAAATGGGGCCTTTGGGAATATTAAGAAACCATTCAAGTGCTTGGCCTCCAAGACTTCATGGGAACAAACCAATAAGGTAAATATCACTATAAGAAACCTAATCCATGAAGAAGTCTTTGACATGATCATGTATACCTTTACCCCTATATTTGTCAAATTTAGGGTAATCAAAACTAGGAGGAAAGGGCATACACAACATTTCCTAATCAAAAGGGTATGGGCATAGTTCTTCAAATTAATATTTCTTACTATGTCCAAGTGTTATTTTCTTGAAGAATTATAAGGTAATTTTTCATGGATTGCCACTCTTGGTCAAAAATTTGGCCACACGAAGGTGTGGTAGGTATATACATGCAATTATACTTTGACATTTCACCACCATATTTTTAGTGTAAATTTCATTATATGTGACCTTAGGTTTCTCATTACATGCAGCTCTACCTGTGTCTCTATGGACATGGGAAGCTAAGTTTTCCAATTGACGACTAAAGGCTTGTAATTGTTGTTGAAACAGTGACCTCATCATTTTGGGTTCTTCTTGAGTTTCACGTGGAGGGGGTTGTTCATGATCTTCACTCTCAACTCTAGCTTCATGATTGATTCGAATGGGTGGTATGTGATAGCCACTTGTATTTTTAGGAGATGCTTCTTCTTCATTTTTATTTATTTAACCAAAAGTAGAAGCATGTTCAGGGTTTAATATGTCATCAACTCGATCAAAGGGGACGTTCTGTTTCTTCCTCTCTATGAACTATACTTGTAAGAAGAGTATGGTCAAATTTAGGTGGAAATCTAGCCCCTAATTCTACAACTCATGCTATAACTTGATCTCTATTTTGGAAAAGGAAATTGTCTATATGTGATGTATCAAACTCAAAGTTATCCCGAGGGGTTATCGTCTCATCTCCACTATAGTCAATCAAGTTTTATTCTTCAAGTAATGGTTCCAAATTCATACCGATGAAATTATTTTATCCTTATCTTTTATGTCCCATTATTTTAATGGGATGTATGATAGGAAAAAAATTATAAGATTTTAAAAATGTGTATAAGTACTATAATGAACCTAGAAAAAATCAAGTAGTGTAACATTTGTAAATTTCATAAATAATTAAGGTCAAATCAAATAGTGTAACAGTTGTAAATGTTACAATGAATTTTCCAAGGGGATGAAAATGTGTGATGAAAGTTTTCCAAATAAAATCTATCAAGTTCCCAAACAAGGGATTAACTATAAATGATTTTATTCCCTATGTTTTAATTTTGTCTCAAAGATTGGTTTTGATAAGATGAGAACACAATTTCAATATTTAAATCGATTTTTGGGAAAACAAGATTTAATTATTTAAAAGGGGTTAAATTGATTTGAACAAAGCATAACAACACAAGGTATATACTTAAATCAAGTTTTATGTAAACAAGATCTAAGTTCTGAAAATGGAGGTTACAAATGCAAGCAACGTAACAATACAATTTGGACACTTAAATCAAGTTTTTAAGAAAAAAAAGATGCAAGTATCAAAAATGGTTTTACACAATGCAATCAACGTAGCTATAACACCTTCCAAAACATAAATAAAAGTTGAATTAAAACAAGGTTTAAGTAAAGCAATAGTTCGACACAATATAAGCAGCGTAACAATATAATTTGGACACTTATATCAGTTTAGGAAAATAAGATGTAAGTATCAAAATTGGATTGATAAAATTTGAGCAACATAACGATGCAAAGAAATATACCTTATACAATGAGATGTCTCAATATGGATATCAATACAAGGCTACCAAAATATGAAGACATACCAAAACACTTACATCAATGTCACAATAAGGAGTGATGTAAGTGGGTACAAAAGTGGTGGACATGATTTTTGCAGCACTTCGAATTGATTTCTTTTGACCAAAAATGTCAACAAGAGAACAAGGGAGATAGTACAAGTGGTGATGAAAATACATGGCACAACTCTCACAGAGTTTCTCCTTGTTTGATAACAAGGTAAAAACTAGGAAAAAGTCTTGGTTTGTAAGTTTCGTGATGGATAACACACAGTTCAAACTCTAATGGACTCTTCCCTTTTTTTCTAATAAGGTTTTGACTTAAAGGAATTTTTCTTTGTGAAGGCTCTTTAAAACACGATTGGATAAGGTCAAGTTGGCCCTAATGCCAAATGGCTACCTAGGATTTTGTTCTCAACACTCACCAATACTTGTCTAAGAGAGGTACACTTCATTAGATAACTCCTAGATAAAGGACCATTACCCCACAATCAAATTAATGAAAGAGGCCTCATATAAATAACTTGAAGCATTCCTTACAGGTATTTCTAATCAAGTAGATAGTGGGTAACTTCTCATTTCATCAACCAATTCCCTCAATGTGTTGAGTACTTTAGGGTTCCTGTGGTAATCCTTGTAATGAGTTTTATAGCTTATGCAAAGATACTTTCCACAGTTTAAATTGGATGGGTTTAAACCCTTATTTGAACCTGCAAATACATTGTTTTGAATGAAATGGTGTGTTTTTATCTTTTGATTCTTAATGTGGTTTTACACACCATTGGCAACCTACATATAATGTCATTTAGTGTTTGAGTTGATTTTATTCTTTGACAAGTGTATGGTCTTGCACTCAAAAATTTAGTAGTTTTCCATGAAACCCACAATGTTTTTGAAAGAGGATCAAGATCGTGTTTTTCTCTCAAGATCACCCGAAGGTGCAAGATAAGAGCACACCCAATGTTTGATCCAAATATTAGAGAAGGGAAAACTTTAACTAATGATAATTAAGTGCGTTTGAAATATTGATTCCCTTAAACAATTTAAATGATGAAATTTTTAAATAAAATAAGACATTTAGGAATGAAGACCAAAGTTGCTTTTGATTCTCAAGGTTGCCCAAAGGTGCAAAAGAAGATAATTTACAAACTTTGGTATAACTCAAGAAAAATGGAAAAATAACATTTATAAAATCATTTGAACGTGTTAGAAAATGATTCCAAAAGTAAAAACTACAAAATAGAAGTTATAAAACCTTCAAAACAACAAAAAACACCAAAAATAAGAATTTTGAAATTTTGAAATTTGATCCCAAAAATCCACACATAACACTTATGCACAAACAAAATGCTAGTGCGTGAAGGATAACACTAGCACACGAAGGGATGATGGTAGTGAACTTAAGGATGATGCTAGTGTAGATAAGAACAATGCGAGACACATAGAGGAAAACGTAGATGTACTTATGAAAATGTAAATGTACTTTTGCAGAGAGGAAAAACATAGACAAATGGTAGCACAAATAATAGCTACGCTAGTGCATAGACAAGCACAAAGACATAATTCTACGAGAGGTAAAACAAAACATAGACAAATAATAGTGCACTTCCAGAGAACGGTAGCACATAGACTATGAACGGTAGCACATAGAGTAGAAACAATAGCACACAGACAGCCACATAGACGCAAACAGGATCGATGCTAACACGATACAACAATGCTAGCACATAACGAGTAATGTAGACATAGAGAGAATTAACAAGTAATATATGGATCCTATGCAATTTCAAGAACACGTGAAAAATGACCAAAAATGTCAAAAAGCTCAATTTTTTGTTGATAAGCTTCAAATTTGGTAGCACTTTACCTCCTTCACACCTACAAGGAACACTCAACACAAAAAACGTAAAAAAATGTTAAGAAATATAGGTTATATCAACATGTGAAAAAATAGGTTAGTATGTAAAAAGGAAACTTAATAAATGCGCATGAGACGAAGGAGTGTCCAATTGGGTGTGTCGTATGTATGCAAGTGAATAAACCAAGCTAAGTTACTTAATGAAAACTAACACCACATAGTCTCCATAACTAAGCTAATCTATCAAAAACACCATGATAAAGCTATGTAAGGGAAAAACTAACTAATGCATCTAATTAAGCTTATTTTTTATGGGCTTTCTAAAATATAGTTGATTCTTTTGTTGAACCGATCATGATTATGAGTGATCAAAGGAAGGCTATCTCCATGAAGAGGAAGGGATCTCACCAATATGGCTTGATTGCCATGTATGGTTCTTCCCTTACTACTCTTTACAAGTAGAGGATAGAATGGATGCTAGATCAATAAGCTTTTCAAATTTGAATTGCTCTTATCATGTGCATATAGTGTAAAGATGTAACATTGGTGTAAGGTTGAAAGGAAGGTACTAGGTTTTTTATATAGATTTCCAATTTAGGAAAAGCTAGAAACCTAGAGAATGTGGGACAAAGATAAAGTAGAATTAAAAATGGATAAGCATGATTAGAAGGAATTAATTAGTGATTAGCAACTCATGGGAGTTGGAGATGATTTAATTAATCAACTGGGATTAATTAATAGGCCAAGGTAAGCTTAAGAAGTGATTTGGAGATGATTTAGAAGGTAGTTGGTAGATTTTGGAGGGTTTGAAAGGGGAATTTAAACAATAAAAAGGTTTATTGAATAAATACAAGATTAAAAAGACTTAATTAACTAATAAATAGTTAATTAAAAGTGGATTATAGCTAATGAAGTGTCATTAATTAGCATCCAAAAAAGAAAGGATAGTTAATTAATGAAGTATTGTTAATTAACCAAGATGAAGGGGAATGTTAGCTAATTAGATAGAAATCATTAATTATTATGAAATGATGGGAAAGGTGATAAACAATGCAATTTTAGTATTAAAACTACTTAGTCAGATTTAGGTGTCTACATCCATCAATGAAAAAGGGATTTTTTTGCAAATATCATCATTGATGTGATAAATTAGGCATATTGTGAGGTAATTTGAAATTTTCATACTACGAGTTGAGGTAAACTAGTTTATAGTGCTCTGCGGTGGTGACAGTGCTCCACAGATGGTGATAGTGCTCCGTGGGTGGTAATAGTGTTTCATAAATAGTGATAGTGCTTCAAATATGTTGATAGTGGTTTGTGGGTGTTAATAATGATCTGAGGGTATTGGAGAAAGTGTCATGGAAGTCAAAAAGTATCGTATTGTAAAAATAAGAGCAAGGAAACACTTAGGAAGGCATACTTTTCTAAGGTAGTCAAGTAAATTTTGTGATGGTTAGAAAAATCCGTAGGTCAAAGAGAAAAAAGGGCATGACTACGGATGTTTAAATTAATTACAAAATACAATTACTGTAAAGGACAATTCGTGCAAATAATCTAGAAAATGTCGACTCATGAAAATTCCTATTTGTTCATAAATTGAACATCGTATAAATGAATTCAATTGCGAATTAAAATTTTGTGCTCATGCAATAATGATGTTGATTTTTAAAATAAAGGAAGAGAGGAAGAAGTGAGAAGTAATTAAATAAGATACATCAAAAATATTTATGAAGAGAGAGGAAGAGAAAACTCAAGAAGATTAGAATGTTAAGTTGTTGAAGAAGAACAAAGAGTGAGTAGAGCATGAAGTAAGATGAATGTGAAGTGTGGATGTACAAAAGCAGTAGGAAGAAGTGAAGAGTTATCTATACACCATCATCAGGTTAAAGAAGCAACTACATAAGGTGGATTGTTTGATTGTTGATTTGGTTCTCAACCTTGGGGATTGGTGTCTATAGTGAGTTGGTGCTCACAAATATTGTTGAGTTCGGGTTCGGCCTTAGGGATTGGTGTCTCTAATGAGTTGGTGATCATAAATATTGTTGAGTTGGTGTTTTTCCTTGGGGATTGGTTTCTCCAATGGTTTGGTGCTCACAAATCATTGTTGAGTTGGTGTTTGGCATTAGGGATTGGTATCTCTAGTAGGTTGGTGCCTACAAACATTTATAAAACAATTAATTTTCTGGACTTTGGATTTGGAAAGTAGCTTCAAGTAGTTTTTTCTCTGTGGTTTTTCTCCTGAAATGGTTTCTACATAAATATTATTTTATGAAATTGTTATATCTTATGTAATCATTTTTATGGATGTTAATGTCTAAATAAGTAAATTTTGGGTTATACCAATTCACCCCCGCCTTGATATAAGTGTGTTTTCTATAGGATCAAAATGTTTAAATCGTAGTGAAAACAATCATGGGTAAATTAGAAACCCTAGTGTAAATTGAAAACCCTAGAATAAATTAGAAACCTAGGGAAAATTAAAAACTTAGAATAAATTTAGAAACCCTTGGGTAACATCGAAACCATGGAATACATTGAAAACCATAGGGTAAATTAGAAACCATGAAAAATATTAAAAACTTGTTGGAAAAATAGTTTTTCATGAGCAAAAATTGTAGGATTCACCAACGCTCTAGGACTACTTCCCTCTACTTGAATGGGGAATCTCAATTTATTAAAAACAAGGAATATTATGTACACTATTCTATTAATTGTGGGTGGTTTTTAAATCGGGATCACACGGGGTACTTCCTGGGCTGTGGAAATATACTTGTAGAAACTACAAGGGAGGAAAAAGATTAAAGAAAAGGTATGAAGAGAATAGTAAAGAGGGGGTTTTGCATGATAAATAGTATAACAGATTTTATTGTTTCAAAACTAGAATATTTCACTTGCAATAATAAGAAGAAACCATTCGCGCAGAAAGAGGAACAATCATCAAGAAACACAAAATTTTATTGTATCATGTTACATGATTTACAATTCTCTTAGAGTATAAGTTGAGATGGAGATGGAATAATAATAGACAAGAGATTAGAGTAAATGAAGGCACTTGTTTCTAGAAATACAATGGGATCTAGTTAAAAATAATTAACCATCCCTTTACAATGACGAGACAATATCCTTTTATAGATTTACAATTAAATTCTTCCTCTACCCCCACATGACTTTTCATGTTCCTATCCAACTTGTGACTTTTCATTATCCTAGGAAATAAAAACTAAGCACCCCTCTTATAATTTGAGGAAGTACTTTTACATCTTGAAAATATTTCATTATCACTTAAATGAGTAGGACAAAACATCATTATCATATAAAAAAGGAATTATAAGGATGAAAGAAGAGGATAAAGAATCAGATAGGAGAGGAAAGAAGAAATGCTCTAAAGCATGGATGAAGATGCCTCCACCCTCGATGAAGATGAGAATCATCTCCTTTGGTGATGAAGATCAAAACTTGATCCATGATGACCCTTAATTATGATTCATTAATGAAGATATCTGATGAATACTTTTGAACACTCTTATCTCTTTGAAAATTGAAATGATAAACCTTTGCAACACTACTTAAACACACCAAGAGCATGAGTGACGGGAACTACCCCAACTCTACAACATTGCACATTGTGATCTCATGCCTTGACTAATTGACCACTAGAAGGGGAGGTGAATACCATTAAATATGATAAGGCAAATTTTTCTTACTTTAAAAAACATTAAATATTTTGAAACACTACAATGCCTCCCAAAATGCCAAGTTTTTTATGCAACTTGAGATCATTGTCTCCACAATTCAATCTAATGATGTGGGGTCTTGGGAAATGGAGTCATCCATGAGATGAGGTGAAGAGAAATATGAGCATATGATGATTGAAGGTGAGGAATTTTATGTAACATGCTTCAAATCATTTTATTAACCAATCCTCTAAAGTGAGAAACACGTCGAGACCAGAATGCTCCACTGTGACCAAAATTGGGAACTGAGAAGGCTCTTCTCCTACTTGAGACACAATGCCACTTTCCACCATTTTGAAAGAATGAGTTTTTCCTTTTTGAAGGTTAACATTATTGAGGAATGGAGGATCAAAAACCATGACCATTTTTTCCTCCATGACCATTTTGAGCCTTTTCTGGGAAATTACTATTTTTAGTAAGTTCTTCCCGGGTGACTAGTTTTGGCAATTTCACCGAATTGTCACTTTTGAGCACTTTTCCTCCGGGAAATGAATTAGGTTTCTTGAATCCATTAATAATTTGGGAATAATACTATCATTAAGTGTTTTTAATGATTACTTACTAAAAATGGACATTGGCCATGTGGTGTCATATCGGGCCGAAAAAGGTCTCCAAAATTTCTACTTCTCACCGAGATGTTTTGCTCCAATTTTCAGGGGTTTCGCTTGTCCAGATCTTCATGAAACAAAATGTGATATTTCTCATATGTGTTTTATTCATCTGACATGGAATAATTCTAAGAAATAACAGTCCTATATACCTCCAATCATACCTTTTTCATGATGCATGAAATTACTCATTGGAAGCTAATTTTTCAAGGATCTCATGCTCTGATTTTTAGCTCGTTTGGCTAGCTGCAATTTTGTATATTTGAGAGAAAAAAATCCAATGCTGAAAGTTTCAAATAACCATAAAAATTGTATGAGCATAAATTATTTCATGTAAACACTCATTTCAATTACATTCATACAGGGTAGCTTCGGTTCGTATCTCATGGAGATCGGAGTAGGGATTTGTGAGATATGAGTAAAAGTGTGCTTACGGGGATGTGGTTTCCAAATTTGGAATCTATTGGTTATGGAATAAATGGAGGGAAAATATATTCAAAAATTATTTCTAAAAATAGGCTAAGTGCATTGAAATATTCACCCCTTAATCCAAGTTAGACAAACCCACTCATTGACTTGTTTGCATCACTTTTTTCTTAACATGAGTTAAGAGTGAGTTGGGACTTACTAAATGGGTTTAGGATCCTCCCATGTACCTTACCACATTTATTAAATTGGAATGAGGTTAAAATTTTCATCATGCTTGTAAAAATTCATTAAGGGTACAACCAATATGAGGAGGGGGACATGCTTAATGAGTAGAGTGAATTGAAAAGAAGGCCTAGGGAGAAAGTGTGAGTTGTTAAGTGCAAGGTGAGGGAGTGCATACATGGTAGCACACTTTTTTCACCTGATGTGCTTTTTCACCAGGTGAAAATTTGCATCAGGTGTGAAAAATGGTGCAAAGGGTGAGCTTCATCATAGAGAGGGGGTTCTTAGAAGGTTTGAGTGGACAACTTTCACCTAACACTCAAGGATGTCACTTAAGTGATGAAAACAAACTTATCCCTTGGGGGTACAATTTTTCACACCTAGTGCACTTTTACACATGTGTAAATTTGAATCATACCCTCCCAAGTGTTCCATGGGTCATGTTAATATTGAGAAGGGGGTCATTTTAACTTATGAGTGCATAACATTAAACTATCCACCAAAGTAACTTGTTAAGTGACGCAAACTCAAAGCCTTACCTTCTTCACCTTTGTGGTGCATGTTTTTTCAGACCATGCACATTTTAAAAAATTGAAAAGGTGAAAATTTTCATTCAAGGTGTGAAAATGTTCCATTGATATTTTTAGAAAGTTTTCCTTCACCAACAAATCAAAAATAGACACATGAGAGTGATTTATTTCCCGATAATTTCTTTAAGAGTTACCTAGGAAAAAATTGTATCATTTTGACTCTAAATGTTCTTCTGAGATCATTCCCACAAGTTTCAAGACACAATTCTTCCTAAAAAAATTTTACTCCCTTTTATGATTCTTCTCAAACTTGTGCGCCGATGAAAGTGACTACTACTAAAAAGTATAATGATGGAAAGGGAAACCAACACCTTTTTAGTAAAGAGGGAATTAAATATGTCATATTTTGATTTTAATTGGGTCTCAACTCTTCATATAACTCCTGGAATGCTCATTTGAATCCTCGTCGGGATCGGGGATCTTCATCTACACATTTGGGCTAATATATTGAAATTTGAAAGGTAGAATCTCCCAAAAACTTTTGTAATGTGAAGTAGGAATTCTTAATTTTTATTATTATTTTTCACTTCAAAAATTATCCGAGGCTCCTACAATATCCGAACAATCTCACTATCTTTTTACTACTTTCATTTCCCTACACCATGTTATAAGTAGCCCAATGTTGCATAGCTTGTTCCTAAACATGTTTCTTCTTACATAAATTCCCTAAACTACCTCTAATGATATCATAGCTCAGTCACACACTTCCCATATGATTTTTCTCTTCTCTATGCATTCCCGGGGTGCTTACTGTGTGCAAAAATTCTAAAAATATGCCTTTTTGGACCTACGGAACTAGTTCCTTCAAAGTGGATCAAATTGAATCTATGAATTTCTTCCCACCAACATACATGCACATGAAACATAGTTTAAAAATCTATTTATCACATACCTCTTGGCCATGATGGGGTTTACATAGTTATAAATTGGTCAAAGGGTAGGTTTACATTACCCAGTTCAAGGATTTTTGAGTGTGGGCTTAGTTGTCATGGAAAAAAATTCAATTTTTCATGCTAGACATTTAGTATGAAAACAATTGGCTCTAGCTTGGGGACTTGTTTCAGTTTGATTAAAGTGACAATGAATCAAGTAAGAACCTCATAATCTCAAGACACTAAGATGACCAATGCCTTATCCATTGGGCTATATAGTCATTGTATAACAAGGATGGATATAATAAAACCTCGTTATTAAATGCAACACGTGATGGAAAGAGAAATACATGATGGAAATGGAAACACGTAAACCTATATTCACCTATGGTACATGCAAAGGACAACCCACTTTCATTTTAGTACTTTTTTCTTCGAGATGTCACCCCGAATGGGTAACATTGAGTGATAATGTTCTCGTGAGACATTAACTGGTTTGAGGAAGTAGTCTCCTCTTCTTAACCATATGAAATTCATTTGCTATCATTACTTCCTATATATTTGGGAGGAATGAGCCTACATAATCCCTTTATTGCTCCAAAGATTTGCTAAAAAATTCCATCAATATCATATTACAAATTATCTTCTATGTTTACCCACATTGTTTATTTATTACTTTGTATTTCCCCACTACCCCAAGGCTGATTTTTGATGGGATTGCTTGAATATTCCAAGTGTCTTTCTTTTCCATTTTCATGTTTATTGACAAATTTTTCATGAGATGCCTTGAATTCATATTTTTGTTTTATTTCATTATGAAATATTTGGGCATCAACTGAATAATCAAACATAGCCTCATATTTATCTTGCATAACCATAACATGAGATAAAATTTCAAGAATTAACTTGGGATCTTCTGTACCTTCTGTAACTTTCAGAATTTCATGCATAGACTCTTTCTTCAATACTACCACAAACTCTTCTTCACATTAATTCGGATAATCTTCATCTTGAAATTCAAGGAAATAATTTGAGAACCTTGATTCATTAGCCCAAATTTCATTGTGTTTCATTTATACTTCATTACAAGAGGGCTCGTCTTAAAATTATTCATCATATATGGAATCTTCCTCTTCAAATGGAAAAGAGAAAACTTCACTTTCATCATTATATCCATCAATCCTTGTTTCATGAGAGAAATCTGATTTCTCATCTTGATTTATTTCATCATGAAAATTTTTGGAATCAATTGAGGAGTCAACACTAGATTCATACATGTCTTGTAATTTCATGGCTTGTATTAGGAGTTCAAGGTTGAGTTGAGGATCTTCTACTTATTCTGCATCTCTCAACATTTCTTGCACATATTCTTCTTTCAAACCTTTCAAAGGCTCATCACAAGTTGGCATTTCTTCTTCATGGATGACATGATCAAGATAATCTTCATCTTTGAATGGGAATGAGAACACCTCCTCATCATGGATAAACACATCAGCCAATTTTTTAGCTTAGAAATCATCAAGAATCACTTTTTCTTCTTGTTTTCATGTGTTTTGAAATGGAAAAATTCAAGTTGAAAACATGACAACTTTACCCTAGTGTCAAATTTTTGCTTGTAAACTCTCCCGAGCACTCCTTCAAATCAGTCCCCCTTTATTTCAGGACTATTCCAATCCTCTAAGTGCTCATATGTGTTGTAATAACCTTTCCCATTTGTTTGAAATATGAAAACAAGTTCATGAAGTTCTTCCAATATAGTGCTTCTCAAGACAAATTTTTCAATAGACTTAGAAATGGCTATTTTTATCCTTTTTGAGACAGATGTGCACCCCAAAGTAGAATTGAAATCCCAAATTCATCAATAAGTGGTATTGAGGATATAAGAACATATTTCAATTTATTTAGGAAATTTTAGGGAATATTTTAAGGTTTAGGGACAAGTTCAGTGAAAGCGGATTTTTGAAGGTGAAGGAGCTTGTAATTCAAAATAATGTCTGAGCTTCAGAAGATGATTCTGAGAGCTCCATAAAGAGTTATAGGTAAAAAAATACCATTGTAAATATTATTCAATTATATAAATGATGTTTCTTTCATATTTTTCACAATACCAAGGTGCTTCTTTCCACACCCATTTTTTGCAAGCACACCCTGTGGTCCCAAGAAAAAAAGCTATTTTATAAGGAGTTACAGATAGAATTAGATCATAGGACCCATAAAATTCTTATAAAATTGTTGTTTGGATTTAGATTCATATAAATAAGTTCCATAAAAGCCTCTTAGAGCTCCAGAAACTTCGTCTTCAAGGATCTCCTCAAGGTAAGCTTTTGGGACTTGGTCAATTTCACAGTGGAAACATGTCAGCATGTGGTGAAGGTGTAATTTATTTTCCCTTATATACCATCCTATTAGGATAGTTAGCACACAAAAAAATTTCCCATGCCCAATTGAGCCCCTTAGTCCATCACATGACCCTAATGAAGCCCAGTGATGCAAGATAAGCCCCTTCTCACCTCATCCTAGCCCTTCTCGTCGTGCAACCACAAAGTGATACTCATCATGCTCAGGTGAAGGAAAAATTTTCTACCTTATCTTTCCCATACCTTTGGGAAAATTTGGACAAAAATTGTGTTCCCTCCCAAGATGATCAAAACCAAAAAAATAAGTTTTTAACTTTCATGTGCTCCCTCCTTCCATCTCTCGCTTCATAAATACATTCACTCATGCTCACCACCACTCACAAATTAAAAACACAAATAAGCCTCCTTGGCAGCCATTAAATCATATTTTGAAGATGGTTATGACATTCCAATGTAACAAAAAAAAACCTTTTTGTGCCTTAGACTTCCAAATCTTGTTTTGTTCATAACTCATGTTCCCGAACTCTATTTGCCACCAAATTTTAACTAAATATTCCTTGTGAGAACACCTTTAAGAAGGGTATTTTCATGCCCTCATTAATGACTTCATTTATTTTTTATATCCACATGAATTTTCCAGCCAAAAATCACCTTTTCTCAAATCTACAAAAACTTGGCGATTGGAACCTCTCAAAATTGAGCAAAGCCTTGAAATGAAATATAGAAACTTCTATAAGTGGTTTATAATGAGCCTTGTTAATGCCTATGTAAACCCCCATTTTGTAGTGTCATCATTTTGTGCTAAGACTTATATTATCATTTTGTAATTAATACTTTAGTATATTTGAAAGGAATTTTTGTGCATAATCTTGTTATTTTCATCTTGTGTATGCTTATTCAAATGAGTTTAAATGGATATTTATGTGCATTAACAATGTGTTTGAAGAACATATCTTAATCCAATGCAGGACTCATACATGGACTAGTATAGTATTCACTCATGCATGCGCAAGACACGCTTTGGAGTGTAAGACTCACCCACGCATCGGGCACGAGACTCACTTTTGGGTATAGGACTCGCCTACGCATTGGCACAAGAATCATGTTATAAGGGCACAGGACTCGGTTGGAGAAAGAAACAAAACATAGATAGTAAGAAGGTGAGTTGATTTAGCCAATACATGAGTTGACATGGTGAAAGGTGCATGAAACATGGACTATCATCTAATACATCATGCAAATTATGTGGATCATGTCACCGACTTAACACCCAGTTGATTGGAGATGTGGAACAAATGAAACAATGTAAAAATTACATTCACCATGATTGTAGGGATTCAATGCATGATCTTTGACATCTTCTGGAACTGATAAATCATCTCAACTGAGAGTTAATTAAGGACTCCATCTATAGTTAACAAGATGAATCTAATCTAAGTGTGACATGCACTTGTTCTTCCATAATTGTAACTCTTCAACAATCAATTGTTTTCATAGAGATTAGTTAGAGTAGTAATTAATTGTTGCAAATAATTCATCCTCTTCTAGAGTGACAAGGACTGATCTTGATATAAAAGGGAATTTGTAGTATAATGTTAGAGTTAGTTCATTGATTCTGTAAAAAAATTCTTCTATTCAATAAAGTGTATGATTCCGAGATACTCAAATTTTTTTATTTGTAATTCTAAACCAGATTTGAGGGAAGGAGAAAGGGCCACTACTCCCCAACGTAAAGAGATAATTTCTTGTTCATTTAATCTTTTTATTCAACATTTTTTAAATTATTAGAATTCCATTATTTTCAATATTATAATTCTAAATTCGTAATATCTCTCTTTAGTAGTACATTTCACTTCTTAATTACATTTTTAATATTATTTGATTGGTTTTATTAGTGAATACATGTTGATCATAGTTTCAATCATTTCCATTGTTGCAAGTAGCCATGGACATTTCCCTGGACTAACAATCAAGAGATAATTAAAGTGCGAGTATCAACAACGCTAGTCGGTTTTCATTCAAATCGACACTGGAAAGACCACTTTCTATTTTTAGTAATTCTATATGGGATCACCTACTAAAAATATTAATTCTGATAAAAATGTGCATTCATACTCCTCATTTCATTTCCCCATGATCGAGACACTTAAAAATTGGCAAGATTGACAAAATGGGCAAAATTGGCTAGAATGGGGCAATAATGATGGATATTATAAAAATATTAAAAGGTTAAAATGAGATAAAATTGGTCACATTTCAGTCCTTCACACATTCTTAAATTTTCCTATTCCTCACGAGATGTCTCCCACTCAAATTTCAAGAAAATTCCTACATGCACACCGATGCGGTGAGCCTAAAGTGTCAAAATGAGAAAAAGGCCAATTTTGTTCCGAAGACCATTTCAATTAATTTATCATGGAATGCATGATAAATTGGTGGATGAAATTTATTTTATTCTCATTCTCCTTTCCTCATTATGGACTCATGAGGATTTTTCCTCATACTTCACTCATTAGTGCTCTTGCAAAGTGGCGAATCAAGATCATGATTGTGTAAACAAATTACATTCAATTTATCCCATGTGAATGGTTGGTCATGAAGATATGATAGTGTATCAAGGATAAAAAGGATTTTCTCAATGAGGGGAATCATCCTTCATGTTTCTAAATGGTCTACTCATCATTTCTCATCACTTTCCATCTTGGTGTGTTCAAGCAGTGTTGTAAGGTTCACTATTTCAAGAGTTTTCAAAAGGGGCAAAGTGTTCAAAGGCCTTCATCAGAGCTCTTCATAAATACATTATTATGGAGGTTCATAATGGATTAGGATGTCATCTTCAACACCATAAAATTTTATGTTCATTGATATCCATACTATGGAGCATTCCTTATCTTCTCTCCTCATTCTTTCTCCTCTTCTCTACCTCCTTTCTAATTCTTCATTGTAAACAATCATGAATTTTTGTCTTATTCATTAAAGTGACTATGAAATACTTGTGCAATGTAAAATTCCCTTTTACAATTATAAAAGGGGACTTATTTTTTGTTTCCTAAGGTTATGTGAAAAGTCACTTGTAATGGGAATATGAAAAGTCATGTGGGGGGTAGATGAAGAGATGAATTGTAAAGCTATAAATTAGGAGAGCCTCCTCATTTGAAAGGATGGTTAATCTTGTTTACTAGCTCTCATACTCTCTCTAGAAATAAGTGATAAAATTTCCTCTATTTCTTTTTCTTATGTTTCCTCTCCATCTCAACTATAGTCCATGAGCAATGTACTTGTTAAATGTTATGTATTAAGACTTCTTGCTTTGTGTATTTTGTTCCTTATTGATTTGACTGGTGTATTCTCATTGAATTTATGGGTAATGTTCTTGTTTTGAAACAATAAACTCTATTGTACTATTGATTGTGCAAAACCCCATCTATTTTATTCTATACACACCTTCCTTTCAATATTTTTCCTCCCTTGTAGTTTCTACAAGCACTTTTCCACAGGTGTAGGGAAGTACCCCTATGTGATCCCTGGTTGATAGAATAGTGTATATAATTTCCTATTTTTAATAAATGGAGCTGACCCATTTAAGTAGAGGGACCTAGTCCCAGAGCATTGATGAAAATCAACTAATTTTTCCTAGTGAAAAATTATTTCGTCGATAGGTTTTTTCACCCACTATGGGGTAAGTTTTTCATATTATGCACCCAATATACGAATCACAAAATCCAAAAAAAAAAGAAATATTCCAAAAATCATTAAAAAAATTTGAAATCCATTACTAAAAACACATTGTTGATTCTTGTAAGTGACACTTCTTATTGCATAGTGTCCTTTCATATCCGTGTTGCAATATTTTCCCAAAACTGGCTGAAAGAAGATATACCAGGGATGAATAGGTTGAGAGGAATTGTTGATCCTGCTTTTGAGGCTTTATAAAATCCATAAGAAAAAATCATAGATAATCCATATTTCTTCTCTCAAGCCTCATCTCCATCCAATTATTCAAGTGGTACACCGGAAATCCTATTCAAACTCCTGTTGATACTCCTACAAATCCTCTTGATTCTCCCATCTTTCAACCACCATTGAACATTGAATTCCCTAGTGAAGAAAAAAAAAAACAAGAGGAAGAATGGGAGAATAATTTATAGAAGAAGAAGTAGAATCAGAACTAGAAGTAAGAATGGAAGAACAAAGAAAAGGCCCCAAAACTTGTGTCGTGGGTCGAAACACAGGTCCACTCATCCTCCCTCCACCTATCCATGAATTATCAAGGGGATCTTATAAGAGTTTTCCTAAATTCGGAGAGCGATGGTACGCAACTCCTAGAGGAACACATAACAACATTCATTATAGCATATGGATTTTTAGGAGTAGAACACAAGGATGTGTCAGTAAGGATTTTTGTAGAATCTTTGCAAGAAAAGGCGCGCAAAGACGTGGTTCTATCTCCTACCATCCAGGTCCATCATTAACTGGAAGGACATCAAAACCAGTTTGAAGAAAAGGTTAAAATCCATTGAAGATTGTCAAGACCTCCTAGTGTAGTTGGTTCAAATGAAAAAGGAGCTTAATGAGACTATGAGGGATTTTGTAGCTCATTATAACATGTTTCTCAAAAGGATACCCTTTAAAGTTATGCCCTCCGATGAAAACATGAAAATATTCTTCATCAATGCTCAATTACTTGAGGTAGGATTCATCCTCCGAAGATATTTTCATATGGATCTCACACAAGGTCAAGAAATTTCTATTGAATTATGAGATGAATGTAAAGGTGAGCTTTTGGAAGTTTCAAAGAAGGATTATGTGCAAGAAATCTTGAAAGTAGCATAAAGTACGAGAGGATCCCGATATAATTCTTGAAATCTTGACTCATGTTATGGCCATACAAGATAGGTATGAGGTTATGTTTGATTCTTCATTCAATGTCCAAACACCTCATAATGAAATAGAAAAAATGATGAATTCAAGCCTCTTATGAAAAAATTGTCAATAAGCATGAATATGGGAAAGAAGAGAACTTAGAACATTCAAACAACCCAATCAAAAATCATCCTTGGGGAAATGGTGAAACTCAAAGTAAGAAATCGAGCAATGTGGATGAATGCAGAAGACAATTTACAATCTAAAATTGATAGACTTTGTGAGAAAAGCTCTTAGCATCAAAAAGATCATGTAGGCTCACTCCTCCCAAGCATGCAGGAACTCATGAAAGCACTTAAATTTCATAAGTAGTTGAGAAAATGAGGCTACTTCCTCAAACCTATTAATGGATTTGTGGAACATCACCACTCAATGTTACCCCTTCAAAGGTAACTTTCAAAGAGAAAAGTACTTAATTAAAAGTGGGTTGTCCCCCGCATGTACCATCGGTGAATTTAGTTTGTGTGTTTCCCTTTCCCATTGTGTTTGTTTATTTCCTTTTCGTGTGTGGTGTGTTTCCCTTCGTGTGTGTGTGTGTGCTCTCTTTCGGTATATATGTGCTTATGGTGAGATATTGTATATCCTAATGGATAAGGCACTGGTCCAAGTTATATATTGATATTATGGAGTTCATGCTCATCTTATCCTCACTTTGTTTGATCCAAAATAATTCCCCAAGTGAGATCCATTTGTTTTCATGTGTTTTTACAAGGGAAAAATTCAAGTTGAAAACATGACAACTTTACCCTAGTGTCAAATTTTTTTCTTGTAAACCCTCCCGAGCACTCCTTTGGATCAATTCTCCCTCTATGTCAGGCCTATCCCAATCCTCAAAGTTTTCATATGTGTTGTAATAACATTTCTTAAGTTTTGAAATATGAAAGCAAGTTCATTAATTTCTTCTGATACATTTCTTCTCAAGACAAATTTTTCAAGAAACTTAGAAATGGTTGTTTTAGCCTTTCTAAGATAGATGTACACCCCTCGGAGCAGAGTTGAAGTACCAAATTCATTGGGAAGTGGTATTTAGGAGCTAAGAACATATTTCAAGTAATTTAGGAAATTTTAGGGAATATTTTAAGGTTTATGAACAAGTTCAGTGAAAGTAGGTTTTTGAAGTTGAAAGAGCTTGTAGTTTAAAATAGTGTCTGAGCTTCAGAAGATGATTCTAAAAGCTCCATAAAGATTTAGAGTTCAAATAATATATCAATTGAAATATGATTCAATTTTATAAATTATGCTAATTTCATATTTTTCACAATACCAAGGTGTTTCTTTCTCGACCCATTTTTGGCAGTGCACACCCCGTGGTCCCAAGGAAAAAAGGCTATTTTTAGGATTTTTGAGAATAATTAGTTCATGGGACCCATATCATTCATCTAAAAATTATTTTTGGAGTCATATTCATATAAATAAATTCTAAAAACATCCTCCTAGAGATCCGAAACTTCGTCTTCAGGCTCTTTTCAAGGTGGATACATGTCACCTAGGTTGAAGGTGCACTTTCTTGTCCTTTCTATCCCATCCCCTTGCGACATCTACAACACAAAAAGTACCCATTACCATTTGATCCCCCTAGTCCATCACATGACCCCGATGAAGCCCATTGATGCAAGATAAGACCCTTCTCACCTCATCCTAGCCCTTCCTGTCATGCAACCATAAAGTGATACTTTTCATGCTCAAGTGAGAGTGCATTTTTCTACCCCATCTATCTCGTCCCTTTGGGAAAATTGAGACATAAAAATTTTCTCTCTCCCAAGATGATCAAAAGCCAAAAAAACTAAGTTTTTAAGCTGTCATGTATCTACCGCCTTCCATCTCTCACTTCATAAATACATTCACTCATGCTCACCACCACTCAAAACTAAAAACAAAAAACCAAAAAAACATAAATAAACCTCCTTGGAAGACATTAAATCATATTTTGAAGTTTTTTATGACATTATAACACAAAAAACCCCCTTTTTGTGCCCTAGACTTCCAAATCTTGTTTTACTCATAACTCATGTTCCCAAACTTTGTTTGTCACAAAATTTTAACCATGGATTCCTTGTGAGAACACCTTTAAGAAGGTTATTTTAATTCCTTCGTCCATTCCCTTATTTATTTTTTATATCCACATTAATTTTCTATAAAAAATCACCCTTTCTCATATGTACAAAACACAGTAATTGGAATCTCTCAAAAATTAGATCAAATCCTTGAAATGAAATATAGAAACTTTTGCAAGTCATTTCATTTGAATCTGACACCGAGAAGAACACTTTATATTTTTAGTAATTATCTATGGAATTACCTACTAAAAATATTAATTCTAATAAAAATGAGCATTCATACTCATTTTATTTCCCCATGATTGAAACACTCGAAAATTGGCAAGATTGACAAAACTAGAAAAATTAGCTAGAATGGGGAAATAATGATGGATATTCTAAAAAATAATAAATGGGTGAAATGAGATAAAATTTGTCACATTTCAATCCTTCACACATTCTCAAATGGTCCTGGTACTCACAAAGGTCTCTCGCTCAAATTTCAAGAAAATTCCCGCATGCACCGATGCGGTGAGCCTAAAGTGTCAAAATGAAAAAGCCAATTTTGTTCTGAATAAAATTTCAATTCATTTTTCATGGAATGCATGATAAATTATTGGATGAAATTTATTTTGGTATCATTCTCCTTTCCTCACTC
This sequence comes from Taxus wallichiana var. yunnanensis, assembly GCA_018340775.1. Taxonomy (NCBI): domain Eukaryota; kingdom Viridiplantae; phylum Streptophyta; class Pinopsida; order Cupressales; family Taxaceae; genus Taxus; species Taxus wallichiana. The sequence continues at coordinate 197,144,565 of CM031243.1, read as the reverse complement.
CAGAATCAGAAGGATTTTTCCTCATCATCAATGTTCTATAGTGGCTAGTCGAAATCATGATTGTGTAAACAAAGTAGTTTCAATTTCTCCCATGTGACTAGATGGTCATGAAAGGTATGATAATGTTTCAATTATCATAAGGATTTTCTCAATAATGGGAGTCATTCTTCATGTTTTTAAATGGTCCACTCATCATTTCTCATCACTTTCCATTTTGGTGTGTTCAAGTAGTGTTGCAAAGGTTCACTATTTCAAGAGTTTTCAAAAGGGCAAAGTGTTCAAAGGTCTTCACCATATCTCTTCATCAATACATTATTTTGGAGATTCGTCATGGGTTAGGAGGTCATCTTCAACACCATCATATTTTATCTTCATCGAGATCCATGCTTTGGATCATTCCTTCTCTTCTCTCCTCATTATTTATCCTCTTCTCTACCTCCTTTCTAATTCTTCGTTGTAAACAATCATGAATTTTTGTCTTATTCATTAAAGTGACTATGAAATACTTGTGCAATGTAAAAGTCCCTTTTTCAATTATAAAAATGGGACTTATTTTTTTCCTAAGGTTATGTGAAAAGTCACTTGTAATGGGAATATGAAAATTCATGTGGGGGATAAACAAAGAGATGAATTGTAAATCAGTAAATTGGGAGAGACTCCTCATTTAAAAGGATGGTTAATATTATTTACTAGCTCTCATACTCTCTAGAAACAAGTGATCAATTTCCTCTATTTATTTTGATTACGTTTCCTCTCCATCTCAACTATAGTCCATAAGCAATGTACTTGTTGAATGTTATTCAATAAGACTTTGTGATTTGTGTATTTTCTTCCTTGTTGATTCTTATGGTGTCTTCTCATTTATTATATGGTTAATGTTGTGGTCTTGAAATAATAAACTCCATTGTACTATTTATTTTGCAAAACCCCATTTTTACTATTCTCTTCACACCTTCCTTTCAATATTTGTATTCCCTTATAGTTTCTACAAGCACTTTGCCACAGGTGTATAGAAGTACCCCTATGTGATCCCCAGTTGAAAGAACACCCCCTATTAATAGAATAATGTATATAATTTCCTTGTTTTCAATAAATGGATCTTCCCCATTCAAGCATAGGGACCTAGTCCCAAAGCATTGGTGAAAATCAACTAATTTTTCCTAGCAAAAAATTATTTCTCCAACACTTCTTCATGGCTCACATCATTTGCCAATTCGGGTTTTCCTCTTACAACTCAAGATTTCTCCATTATCCTTCATACTCAATACCCCATTATAAATGAATGATTGGTCCTATCAAGATAGTAATTTCATCCTCCTCTTCAAAATTTATGAAATAATCCTTATGTCCATTGTCTTGATAAAGAATATCAGCTCTAGGATCTTCTGATTTTTGCATTGTATACTTCATTTTTCTCGTTGGAAACAACTTTTAAATATGGCCCTTGACTAGAATATTTGTTGAAGACCATTCCATATATATTTCTCCTCCTAAATCTCTACATAATCTTCTACTCAACAACATCCCATATGATGTCGGAATGTCTGCCACTAAGATATTCAATAAGACTTTATTTTCAGAAAAATCAACTAAAGCAACTTGGGAATCTTTTATTATTCCCACAAGTCGGGCTTCTTTAGTCTCCATAGAATAACACTAGACTTTAGCTCATGTTAGGGTGAGACCAGGTTCATTATCTACTTTAATTAGAGACACATTTTGAAATGCACCTAAGTCTATGATACAATTGTTTAATTAGTAGCCTCCAACAAGAAGAGAAAGGTATAATGGTTCAATCTTGTCGATCTTGGATGAAAAAATGCTAGCATGTTTTAATATTATGGGGGAGATTTAGTAGTAAGCCTTTATAAGAGGGTGTGACATTATTGGGCTTTGGGTTACTACCTTTAATAAACCAAACTAGTTTATCAAATTATTTTGGATGGGTTTACAAATATTTGAACTCGGAAATTTGGACTTTATACCATTATGGGTGGTCTATGATATCAAAAAGGAGGGATTATATGTCTCCAGATGGTGGAAGATTTAGGGAGCGGAGGAGATACTACTTTGGAAGCAGGGGCTACTTTGGCAACAAAGGTAGTCTTGGAATCTACAACAAGCTTATTAGATACCTCAAAAGTCTTGCTAGAAACAATCACTATTTTAGAAGTAGCATTAGAAGTCTTAAAATAAGAAGCTTTAACATAGGTAGGCTTGGGAGAATTATATGTTTCAGCTAAGGTCTTCTTTGTTTCCATGAGATCTAGATTATCTTTAGCATATTTCATAGAAGGTGGAAGTGTAGCTCCTCTATTGATTTTTTTTTGGTAGAGTCATCATGGGATTGAAAATGGGTGAACACCGCACATGATAAATTGGGTGCATCTTCGTCATCAACTTCTTCCCCTCTTGAATACTCATAGAATTTAATTTGTAAATAATTATATGCTTCTTCAATCTCTAGGACATCATTATCCTCACTTTCTTTTTCAATTCCTTATGCATCTTCTTCAGTTCTAAAAATTGCATTGACAAGTGGATCCTCCAAGGAAAGCCTTCTGAGTGCTCATATAATCTTATTTCTGTTATGATTTTGATGGGATGTTTGTTGGGAAACCTCCCTCTTCAATATTGTCAATTCATTTTCCAATTTCTACAACAATGAATCAGTTCTCTCACCTTTGGGATGTTGGGCCTTATCCTTCATTGAAGGATTCTTGATCTTTCCTGACAAGATGAGGTCATCTTCCACTTCAATGGAAATTTCTTGAGCATGGCCCAAATTTCTTGGTTGAACTCTTTGGAGGATGAATCCCACCTCAAGAAATTGAGCGTTGATGAAGAATATTTTCACATTGTCATTGGAGGGAAAAGCTTCAAAGGGTATCCTCTTAAGAAACATGTTATAGTGAGCTATGAAGTCCCTCATAGTCTCATTGGGATCCTTTTTCATCTAAACCAAAACTAGGAGGTCTTGACAATCTTCAATAAAAACTAATATAGTTCAGATGTCTTCCCAATTAGTAATGGATCCACAAGGTAGTCTACCTTTTCTTGTAGAGATTCTATATTTCAATATATTTTTTGTTTAAAACTCTCACATGCTTGAAATATAGTTCCTATGTCTTCCCAATTAGTAATGGATCCACATGGAGGTGGAGGAGATAGAACCACTCCACTACCTTTTCTTGTAGAGATTCTTACTTTTGCTTCTTCTTCTTCTTCTACAATCTTATCCAACATATTTTTTCTTCTTATACTTCTAACTCTCCACATGTCAAGTGATGAATTATAGTTTTGAATAGGACGTGTTCCTATGGTAGATAGATGTTGGATTACCTTTGATTTCTTCTTAATTTAGGTGGGAAATTCTTCACCTAGATCCCCATTGGGAAATTCATGGATAGGTGGAGGGTTTTTAGGCCGATTGGACTATGTGTTTTTGCCCCTCATAACACAATTTGTAGAGAGTCTCTATCTCTTTGTTCTACCACATTCTTACTTTTGCAACACACTTGCAGGAAATAAAAACTACAAAAATAAAAATAATGAAACTTACATAAATGAAATTTAAATTAAAACATTGATCCATCTTCCTTGGAATGAAAACATGAAATCAAAAGTTTACAAAAAATAAAACTACAAAAATAAAGAAACAAACATTAACACATTGATCCATCTTCCTTGGAATGAGTGGCCAGCTCATTCCTTGGAAGAGGACTTAATTCATACTTTTAATTCAAAACTTGCAAAATAACTTTACTTTAAAAGATTGGAAAGAAAGAACAGATCTTTATTTCTTGGGAGAAAAAATTACATATCTAAGTGTGGAAGGTTACATTTATAATTTATGCATCCAACCAACTCCTTATTTTGGGAGATATAATTTGATCTTATCTTTATTCTAATCCTAACAACTAAGATCTCCATCTCCACAAAATATGGAGAGAGATATTATTGGAGTCAAAGTCTTATCTCACTTATTTTAGGAAGATTTACTCCCAAATCTTCTCCTTGCTTTTCGGTAACAAGAATCATAATGATTTTATTCTTCCACATTATTAGAAGGAATATTTTCCTTAAAGTATGATTTTGACCAAATACCTTTCTCGGATTGTCCATTTAACTTTGTTGTTTTTTGTGGAACTTTTAACGCTTGCACGATACGCTTTTTCTTTGACTGCAATTCACTAAAAGTTAGATTTATTTTCATTGGTAAAACCTATTGCAAATCTGAATGAGGTTTTTGTTAAAAATATTTCTATGAACAAAAACCTCTCTCATATTTTCCATTTGACTTTTTTGTTTTATGGAACTTTTAGTGCTCATCTGATACACTTTTCCTTAGACTGCAACACACTAAACGTTAGATCTCTCTTCATTGGTAAAACCTGTAGCAAATATGAATGAGGTTTTGTTAAAAATATATATGAATAAAAACCTCTCATATTTTATGTTTTAATTTTATTTTTGTTTTTGAAATTTTTAGCACTCGCTAATACACTTTTCCTCGACTTGACTCACTAAAAGTTAGATCTCTCTTTATTGGTAATACCTATAGAAAATATGAATGAGGTTTTGTTAATCACATTTCTATGAACAAAAACCTCTCTCATATTTTCCATTGGATTCTCTGATCTTTCACAATTCCTCAAAAACTGTCAAAATCTACGAGTTCTGAACTAACTCTGCGAGTTTTGGAACTAACTTAAAACAGATTATAACTTTTGCATACGATCTCGGATTGAGATGATTATTTTTTTGAACTTACATAATTTTTTGAGAGGAATCTGAATATGAAATCATATTTGAGTTTAGATATACCATCCATGATCAATTTCACTTTTCCCAATACTAGCATTATCTTTCTTTTATGGCTTGCATACACAAGACTTTGCATCTTTTCCCAAATAATCAATAGGATTAGTCAAAAAAATAGATAACAAAATAATTTTTAAGAATGAACAAGATATATATCCTATATTCTATCTTCAGAAAACTATAAGCTCCTAAATTACATTTAAATCCACTTTCAAAGGTAACTTGGAAGGACAAAATAATGGTAATTTATGGCCAATTTATGGCCTCATCAATATTCCCCACATTGGGCACCAAAATTATTGGCGAAATAATCTTTCGTGAGGGAAATTTGTGGGATTTCACCAACGCTCTCGAGCTAGGTCCCTCTGCTTGAATGGGTCAGCTCGAATTATTGAAAACAAGGAATATTACATTCACTATTTTATCAACTATGGGTGGTTTTTCAACCGGGATCACACATGGGTACTTCCCGATGCCCGTGGAAATGTTCTTGTAGAAACTACATGGGAGGAAAAATATTAAAGGAGATGTGTGAAGAGAATAGAAAAGAGGGTGTTTTACATAAATAAATAGTATAATAGATTTTATTGTTTCAAAACTAGAATATATCACTTGCATCAATCAGAAGAAACCATTCACATAGAAAGAGGTACAATCAACAAGAAACATAAAGTTTTATTAAATCATGTTGCACATTTACAATGCTCTTGGATGATAAGTTGAGATGGAGATAGAATAACAATAGACAAGGGAATAGAGGAAATTAAGGAACTTGTTTCTAGAAATACAATGGGAGATATTAAACAAGAATTCACTGTCCTTTTACAATGAGGATATCATCTCCTTTTATAACCTTACAATTCAACTCTTCCTCTACCTCCCACATGACTTTTCATGTTCATATCTAACTTGTGACTTTTCATTATCCTAGGAAAGATCAAACTAAGCACTCCTCTTATACTTTGAGGAAGTACTTTTACGTCTTGCAAATATTTCATTGTCACTTAAATGAAAAGGAAAAAACATCATGATCATATACAACAAGTAATTATAACGAGGAAAGAAGAGAAAGAACGAGAGAGTAGAGGAAATAAGAAATGATCCAAAACATGGATGAATATGCCCCACCCTCGATGAAGATGAGAATTATCTCATTTGGTGATGAAGATAAAATATTGACCCACAATGACCCTCCATTGTGATGCATTGATGAAGAATTTTGAACACTCTTCTCTCTTTGAAAACTCTTGAAATGATGAACCTCTACAACATTGCTTGAACACATCGAGAGGATGAGTGATGAGTGTTTCCCCAACTTTGCAACATTACACATTGTGAGCTCATGCTTTGACTAACTGGCCAATATAAGGGGAGGTGAAGATCATTGAAAATGATGAGGGAATATTTTTCTTACTTGAAAAAAATTGACCCTTTGAAAAATTGCAATGCCTAACAAAATGTCAAGTTTTTTATACAACTTGAGAACATTGCCTACACAATTCAACCTGATGATCTAAGACCTTGGGGAAATGGAGTCATCCATGAGATAAGATGTAGAGGATTCCAATCATGTGATGAGTGAAGGTGAGGACTTCGATGGGACATTATTCAAGCCTTTGATCAACCAATCATGCAAAGTGAGAAACACGCCGAGACCAAAATGCTCCACTTTAACCAAAATTGGGAACCGAGAAGGCTCTTCTCCTACTTTAGACATGTTAGGAAATAAGGGATAAAATATGTGGAATAATCCCTCATAGAATCATAACAGTAGAAACTAATATGCAGAAAATATTACAGATCTCAAATAAAAGTGTAGAATAAAATAACACAACACAAAGAGATAGTATTTAACATGGTTCACCCAATTTGGGCTATGTCCACCAAGAATCACTTGCTCAAATTTTATTACAAGCCACCACTCTCTCAATACAATACCCAAATCTATTTGGAGCTATGCTCAACAAACTCTATAGAATTCACACCCGAATTCAAAACACATCTACAATGATATATGATACCTACCATATGCATACAACCATATAAGTAGACAATGCTTAGCGAGTTTACAAAAACATGGGTATCAAAACCATGGGCCAAAATCATCTCATAAACCTATGGAAAAAATCTTGCCCATATGAGAAAAGCACATTTCCGGTATATCGAGCACGCTTTAAGGCCAAAAAAATTGAGACAACTATGGAAATTGTATAGCACTCTTAGTGTACGGTCTTCAACACTTTCTCACATAAAAAAATCTCCACAACCTAACAATATCCCACTTAAAGACTAGTTTTCCTCTAAGCAAGCTTCTCAACCCTTCTCTATTTTCCGTGAATACCAACCAAATCTGAACACGGCTTCAAGTTTTCCATTGTGACCACCTTGGTCATCATGTCTGTAGGATTGTTAATGGTATGAATCTTCTCCAACTTCAACTTCTCTTCCTCCAAAGTTGTCTAGATGAAATGATACCTTAACTGTATATGCTTCATCCTAGAGTAGAAAGCGAGTTCTTAGCTGCACTCTAACTATCACTATGTAGCTTTCCTTCCTCCTATTTATGCCCCAACTCCTCAAGTAATTATTGTAACCAAATCATTTCTTTTCTTTCCTCTGTGGCAACAACATACTCATCATTTGTGGTTGACAAAGCCACCGGCATACTCTGTAGTTGTGAAATCCACTCACTTTGTTGTCCCACCTACGGTGTAAACATAACCTCAGTAGTGCTCCTCATGTTGTCTACATCTCCAGCCATAGTTGAATCTACATAACCACACATAGTGGTTCCTGATCCATTGTAGCACAAAATTGTCCCTATGGTCCCTCTCAAATACCAAAGGATCCACTTTACTATCTGCCAGTGATCTCTACCTGGATCACTCATAAATCTACTCACCAATCCAACTGCGTGGGAAATATCGCCCTGGTGCACACCATGGCATACATCAAATTTCCAACCGCATATGAGTAAGGTACCTTAGACATCTAGTTTCTCTCTTGCTCTGTCTTAGGACACTGCTCCTTTGATAACTTGAAATGGCCTACCAAAGGAGTCCCAACCGAGTTTAGCATCTTGCATATTAAACCTCTCCAAGACTTTCTTAATGTAATCTTCTTAAGATAAAGTCAGCTTCCATTCCTTCCTATCCCGAGATATCCTCATACCAAGGATTTGTTTGGCTGCCCCCAAATCCTTCATGGCAAAGGATTCACTTAGCTTCTTCTTGAGTACTTTTATTTCCTGCATGTTTTTACCTACAACCAACATATCATCCACATATAAACACAAGATAATATAACTTCCATCCTCAAATTTCTTTGTATACACACAATGGTCAGAATGGCATCTAATATAACCTTATTCCATCATGAAGCTATCATATTTCTTATACCATTGGTGTGGAACTTGTTTCAAGCCATACAAGCTCTTCTTCACCTTGCACACCATCTCCCCTTTACCTTTGACCTCATAGCCCTCTAGTTGTTGCATATATAGTTCCTCCTCCAAATCATCATGGAGAAATTCATTCTTTGCATCAAGCTATTCTAAGTGCAATTCTTATGTAGACTATTCCTAGAACAATTCTAATAGAAGTCACTTTTACTACGGGAAAAAAATCTCATCAAAATCTATACCTTTTTTCCGTGTAAACCCCTTGACCACCAACCGGCCTTGTATCTTTTCTTACCTCCTTCTTCCTCTTTGACTCGAACACCCACTTGTTTTGTAATGTTCTTTTACCTTCTGGGTAGCTTCATTAAATCCCATGTGTGGTTACGAATGAGAGCTTGATGCTCCTCATCCATGCCTTGCTCCCACGTGTTCTGGCATCTACCTACATTGCTTCATCAAATCTCTCTGGCTCTCCATTGTCGGTGAGTAATAAATAATAAAGAGGAGAAAAATGTTCGAGTTTCTCTTCTTACCCTAGAATACCTCCTCAATATAGAAGTTTGGGGTTCCCGTGAGAGGAGGTTCCCGAACTAATTCATGTGTCACTTTCCCATTCGAATATCCTCTACCGTTGTATATTTTTTTCTTGGATTCTTCCATGTTTTCCTATAATCATTTCTTATACATGAATTTCTCATTAAAGACCACATCCCTAGATCGAATGATTTTCTTGTCCTTAATACTCCAACATTTATATCCAAAGTCATCACCACCATAACCAATGAAAGTACATTTTTCTGATTTAGCCTCTAGTTTGGTCCTATCATCCTTGTCTATATGGACAAACACCTCACATCCAAAGACTCTAAGAAATGAATAATCAACTTTCTTACCATACCAAGCCTCCTCAGGTATGCCTCCATCTAAGGCACTTGAGGGTCCTCTATTTATCAAGTACATATTTGTGCTCACCGCTTCTGCCCAAAAAGAAAGAGGCAGTCCTGCATGTAACCTCGTGCTCCTAGCATGTTCCATTATTGTTATGTTCATCCTTTCTAACGCCCAATTCTACTACGGAGTTCTGGAACCGTATTTTTCCTACGGATTCCATTCTTAGAATAGTAATCATCAAATTCATTGCTGCAATACTCCCCTCCATTATCTGACCTAAGACATTTTAGCTTAAGACCTGTTTCATTCTCCACCAAGGCTTTCCATTTAACAAAAGTGTCAAATACATCAGATTTGTTGTCGGATGAATTTCTCATTAAAGACCACATCCCTAGATCGAACGATTTTCTTGTCCTTAATACTCCAAAATTTATATCCAAAGACATCACCACCATAACCAATGAAATTACATTTTTCTGATTTAGCCTCTAGTTTGGTCCTATCATCCTTGTCTATATGGACAAACACCTTACATCCAAAGACTCTAAGAAATGAATAATCAACTTTCTTACCATACCAAGCCTCCTCAGGTATGCCTCCATCTAAGGCACTTGAGGGTCCTCTGTTTATCAAGTAGACAGTTATGCTCACCGCTTCTGCCCAAAAAGAAAGAGGCAGTCCTGCATGTAACCTCGTGCTCCTAGCATGTTCCATTATTGTTATGTTCATCCTTTCTAACGCCCAATTCTACTACGGAGTTTCTGGAACCGTATTTTTCCTACAAATTCCATTCTTAGAATAGTAATCATCAAATTCATTACTGCAATACTCCCCTCCATTATCGACCTGAGACATTTTAGCTTAAGACTGTTTCATTCTACACCAAGGCTTTCCATTTAACAAAATTTTCAAATACATCAAATTTGTTTCTAATACAATAAACCCAAACTTTCCTTGTTGCATCATCAATGAAAGTAACATAATAACTTGAACCCCCAAGAGATGATACCTGAGTCGGCCCCCACACATCAGAATGCACCAGCTCTAACTTACTCTCTTTCTTTGTAGGTCTAACCTTGAGAAACCTTACTCACTTCTATTTCCCATATATGCAGTCCTCACAAAACTCCAAACATGTTTCTATATATTTGGGCAAATCCTTCTTTATGATCTCCATGCCCTTATGGCTCATATGACCGAGCCTATAGTGCCACAATGTTGTATCTACTTACAATCCACAAGATTAAAAACATTAGTGATATAAGTGGTTAAATACAAGGTTCAAATCTTCTTACCTCTTGCCACCACAAGAGCACCCTTGGTAACCTTCCAAGAGTCCACTGTAAATATCACAGTACAACCATCACTTCCCAACTACCTGCCGATATCAAATTTCATTTTAATGTAGGCACATGTCTGACATCCTTCAATAGTTAAGTATTCCCATTCTACATCTTAACTTGAACATAACCTTTTCCAACTATGCTGCAAGGCTCATCATCACCAAGAAAAATATGCCCAAAATCTCCTTGAACATAATCAACAAAATAATGCCTATGTGGAGTAGCATGGAAAGAAGCCCCGAATCTAAAACCTAAGATTTAGTAATATTGTGCAAAGAAAGAATCAAAGCATCCTGACATACATTACCCGTTGCCACATTTTCCTCCTTGTTTTCTTCCCGTTATTTCTTGTCCTGAAGTTCCCAATAGTCCTTCATTGCATTCCCAGACTTTCCACAGTGCTAGCATACTATCTTGCTTTTGGATTTTGACCTTGCCCAATCCTTTGATTTTCCATGGCTTCCTCTATTCTTCTGTCTCCCTCTAGTTTCCACTTTGTCAAAGCATTCCCTAAAGTAGAAGATTACCCAAAGATTTTTCTTCACATTTCCTCACTTAGAATCACCCCTACAACATCCTCAAAATTCAACTTTGAGTTAGCTAGAACCGAGTTGCTTACCGCCATTACCAGGCTATTCCAACTCTCAAGTAAAGAGCACAAAATTAATAAATCCATAACTTCTTCATCAAATTCTATTGTAACCAAAGCTAGCTTATTTACAACCGTATTAAAATCATTTAAATGATCTACTACTAAACCATTCTCATACATCTTCATATTAAACAACTTTTTCATTAAAATATCTTGTTAGAGGCAGAGAGTTTTTCATACAACTTCCCTAATGCATCCATCGGTTCTTTTGTAATCTTTTCCTTTGAAACATTAAATAATACCGAAGATACAAGACATGTCTGGATTGTCCCAAGTGCCTTCCTATCCACCAAATCACATTCTACATCCGTCTTGCTTGAGGGTTTGTTCACCTTCTCAGAAAACAAACTATAAAGATCCTTTTGATAAAGGTAATCTTTCATCTGCATCTTCCAAAGACTAAAATTATGCCCATTGAATTTATCAAACCTAGATATTCCATCATTTTCCATAGCTGCCACTCAAGATAAAACTTTCGCTGTGATTCAACACTTCAGCAAACCAAACCAGGCTCTGATACCAATTGTTAGGAAATAAGGGATAAAATATGTGGAATAATCCCTCACAGAATCGCAACAGTAGAAACTAATATGTAGAAAATATTATAGATCTCAAATAAAAGTGTAGAATAAAATAACACAACACAAAGAGACAGATTTAACCCGGTTCCCTAAATTTGGGCTACGTACACCAAGAATCACTTGCTTAGATTTTATTACAAGCCACCGCTCTCTCAATACAATACCCAGATCTGTTTGGAGCTATGTTCAACAAACTCTACAAAATTCACACTTGAATTCAAAATACATCTACAATGTTATATGATACCTACCATATGCATAAAACCATATAAGTAGACAACTATTTAAGTAGTTTTACAAAACCGTGGGTATCAAAACCATGGGCAAAATTGTCCCATAAACCTATGGGTCAAAAATCCCACCCATATGAGAAAAGCATGTTTCCCGATATATCGGGCATGTTTTGAGGTAAAAAAAAATCGAGAGGCTGCACACCCGGACCCTCGCTCGGGGCCAGTGCTCACTTCAACCTTGGCGAGAGAACTATAGAAAGTTTACATTACTCTTAGTGTATAGTCTTCAACACTTTCTCACATGAAAACAGGCTCCACAACCTAACAAGACATAATGCCACTTTCCACCATTTTGAAAGCATGATTTTTTCCTCCATGAAGGTTAACATTAGTGAGGAATGGAGGATGAAAAACCATGACCATTTTCAGTCTTTTTCAGAAACTTACTCTTTTAAGTAATTTCTTCTTAGGTGACTAGTTTTGGCTATTTCACCGAATTGTCACTTTTGAGCATTTTTCCTCCTCGGGAATGAACTGAGTGTCTTGAATCCATTCATAAGTTGGTCCTAATAATCTCAATAAGTGTCTTGAATGAGGACTTACTAAAAATATACATTGGCCATGGACTGTCGTATCGTGCCAAAAAGGTTTCTAAAATTTCTACTTCTCACCGGGATGCTTTGCTCTAATTTTCAAGGATTTCGCTTGTCCAAATATTCACAAAACAAAAAGTGAACTTGTAGGTATGTGTTTTCTTCATCTAAAATGGAAACATTTAGAAAATTAACAGTGCTTTATAACTCCAATCATACCTATTTTCATGGGGGAAAAGTACTCATTGGAAAGCTAATTTTTCATGGATCTCATGTTCGAATTTTAGCTCGTTTGGCTTATTGCAACTCCAGAAATTTGAGGAAGAAGTTTTACATGGATTAAATTTTAATGTGACCATAAAAATTGGAGGATGTCATCAATTATTTCATGAAAACACTCATTCTAATGGCATTCATATAGGAAGCTTCAGGTTCAATCTCATGAAGATTAGAGTAGGGATTTGTGATATATGAGAAAAGTGTTTCGGGCATGGGATTTCCAATTTTGGCATGGCCTTGTTATACAATAAATGGAGGTAAAATATATTCAAAAATTAGTTCCAAAAATAGGCTAATTTGATTCAAATATTCACCCCTTAACCCGAGTTATGGAAACCCACTCCTTGACTCGTTTACATCACCTTCTTCTTAACTTTGGTTTGAGAGTGAGTGGGACTTACTAAATGGGTCCAGTAACCTCCCATATCCATTACCACATTAAGGGGGCATGAGGTGAAAAAAAAATAATTCTTGGAAAATGCGCTAATGGTATAACCAACATGAGGAGGGGGCAGGCTTGATGAGTTGGGTGAGTTGAAAACAAGGTCTAGGGAGCAAGTATGAGTTGTTAAGTGCCGGAGAGGGAGTGCATACATAGTGGAACAATTTTTTCACTTGATGAAATTTTGCATCAGGTGAAAAGTTACATCGATGTGAAAGATGGTGCAAAGGGTGAGCTTCATCATGGAGATGGGGTGGTTAGAAGGTGTGAGTGGACAAATTTCATCTAACACTCAATGATGTCACTTAAGTGACAAAAACAAACTTTTCCCTTGGGAGATCACTTATTTCACCACATGCACTTATTCACCTGATGCAAAGGTGCATCATACCCTCTCAAGTGCATCATGGGTCATGTTGATCATGGGAAGGGGGCCATTTTAACTTGTGAGTGCATAACACTCACCTAACCACCAAAGTGACTTGTTAAGTGAAGCAAACTCAAAACCTTCCTCTCCTCACCTTGGTGGCACATGTTTTTGCACATCATTCACCTTTGCACCAAGTTCAAAGGTTCAAATTTTCAATCAAGGTGTGAAAATGTGCCATGGATACTTTTAGAAGCTTTCCTTCACAAACAATTGTCAAAAATAGACATATGAGATTGAGGTTTTACCCCGACAACTTCTTTGAGAGTTACCTAGGAAAACCTTATATAATTTTGACTCTAAAAGGTCTTATAAGATTGTTCCCATAAGTTTCAGGTGCCAAGTCTACCTGAAATTTGAAATTTACCCCCTTTTATGATTCTACTCAAGCCTTGTGTCGGTGACCTACTACTAAAAATTATGATGATGGAAATGGAAACCAACACTTTTTGAGTAAAGAGGTAATTGAATATGTCATCTTGGGCTTTGAATCATGTCTCAAATCTTCATATAACTCTTAGAATTCTCATTTGAATCCTTGTCAACATCAAGGATCTTCATCTACACTGTCAAGCCAATATCTTTAAATCCGGATAGTAGAATCTCCTGAAACATTTTGCAATGTGAATTAGGCCTTCTTATATTTCCTATGAGTATTTTTTCACTTCAAAAAATTACCCGAGGCTCCTACAACATCTAGAACAAGCTCACTAGTTTTTTACTACTTTCATTTCCCTGCACCGTGTTATAAGTAGCCCTGGTGTTGCATAGCTTGTTCCTAAACCTAGTTCTCCTTGTATAACATCCCTAAACTACAGCCGATAAAATCATATCTCAAAAAGTAACACACTTCCCATATTCTTTGTCTCTTCTTTGTGCATTCAGGGGATGCTTACCAGTGCAAAAATCCTAAAATATGCCTTTTGGACCTCCGAAAGCAGCTTTCTTCAATTGGATCAAAATGAATCCATGAATTACTTCCCACCAACTTACCTGCACATGAAACACACTTTAAAAATATATTTATCACATTCCTCTCATGCATGATGGGGTTTATATAGTCAAAAATTGGCTGGAGGGTAGGTTTACATTACCCGATTCAAGGATTTTTGAGTGTGGGCTTAGTTGTCATGGCAAAAAATTCAATTTTTCATGCTAGACATTTAGCATGACAACAAAACCATAGAACAAATTGGAAACCCTAGCCAACAAATTGGAAATTATATAATAAATTGGAAATCCTAGGGTAAATTTAAATTCATTGAATAAATTAGAAACCCTAGGGAAAATTGGAAACCTAGGATAAATTGGTAACATAGATAAAATGTCGGAAAATTAGTTGAAGGAAATTGTATGTCACCAAAATCAAGGAGACCCATAACATCGGTTGTAGAAGTAAAAAATAATATAATTTCACATATCCATCACTTCATTAATGATCATATCAATATTCTATTTTGCTACTCCTTGTGCTCATTTTAAGACGCCATTTTGGATGGCCAATTGTCAAAAATATGGATTAATCATTTTTTTCCAAGCCAACCACATTGAGAAAATCCTTAAATATGTATATAAACATTTATATTATTTATGTTTCATCCACATCATTTTTATTTGTGTTACTATAACAATTTAATCTTCTTAGACTATCATTAAAATGTTTTTTGGTCAACATGATTTTTGATCTAGTAATTACAATAGTAAAATGGACCCTAAACATCAAAGAACCTATTTTATATGCCTTGAAACATGTGAAAGCCTCAATCTTAAGTGATATTTTCATGAAGTATTAATAAGCTTATTGGTTTCATTTTTCCTTTGATATATGTATATGCCTTCTAATCCGAATAATTTTTCTATGGCATTCAATGTATGAGTTTTATGATAATGAACTTTTGTTATCTTGGTATGTGAAAGATATCATATTAACTTGTGTGTGATTAAATAAATATATAAAAATGTTTTAGTGTTCTCATTAAACATATATTGGTATGATTACCTCATATCTTACTTATATTCCTAAGTAATAAATTGTATTTTTTTATATGTCGTAGACTTGTGAATACCTTACTTAATGGAAAAAACTAAATTTCTTGAAGAAAAAAAAATTATATTATAGACAACATGAAGTGATCAATAGAGTTTTGACATTATTTTGTGTGGTGTCTCTAGTATTTTTGATTCAACACAAGACATGGAGTAGTTTGAGGATTATGATGACCCTCCTTAATAATTTTCTATGGCTACAAGTCCATCAACCTCTACATGCCCACAATGGAGGTATAAGTTTATGGTTTATTTTGTAATTAACATATATTTTTTAACAATTAAAACTTTTAATCACGCAACTTGGTAATGACATGTTTATTGGCTATCATGTTTTGTATGATAGATACTACCACGTTCGTATAAATGGACATCCCTCAACATGTAGAGATCCTACACAAAGGTATATATTTATAGTTTATTTTTGATTGAAATGTGTATCATTCAATTGAATAACTCTAATGCAACTTGTACATCACTGGAATACTTCCTATATATGTCGGTGAGAGGATGAGGGAGTTACGAAAAGTAGACATCGTTTATTTACTACCAAGGAGATTCCAACTTCGAGGTATAATTTCTTGTTTTGTTATTTAAATTGATTTTAATTAATACAATTAAATCACATCCTGTATAATTTTATTACATATCTTCATCAAGGGAAAGACTCTCTCAATGTGTTCTTTAGAAAAAGAATCCAAAATTCAAATGGAAACACATACTACCCGATGCACTAACAAGGAAGGACAAAGACAAGAAGTTTTTCCCTGGTAGAGTCGATGATGACGTACACTCTCGCGTGTTATTTACAAAAACTGAAATTCAAATGCAACATGTACTTCCCGATGTACTAACGGGAATGATGAGGACAAAGAAACTCCATCCTTTCCAAATTTGGATAATGATAGACCCTCTCACGTTTCTTGAGATGTGTTTAGATATAGAGTGAGAGGATTGGAAGGAAGAGGATGAGGAGAATGACTACCTAGATTTATAATTATTTGTATTATAGTCTAAAAAGATTTTTATTATTAATTTTTTCCATTAATGTAATTTAAAAGTGTATAGGTTTTATACATTATTGTATAAAAAAATAAAATTCAATTTAAATCTTATATTGTGTATCCACGAGATTTGTTTTATACAATTTTGTATTTTATATTAAAATTATAATTTTTAATATATTAAATATCCAAATTAATAATATTATATAACTTCGCATGGTATAACTTAGCATGGTGTGTGTGTGTGTGTGTGTGTGTGTGTGTGTGTGTGTGTGTGTGTGTGTGTGTGTGTGTGTGTGTGTGTGTGTGTGTGTGTGTGTGTGTGTGTGTGTGTGACCCACAATATGTACATGATTATATCTAATTTATTTGAAAAAAATCAAACAATAGATATAATATATTTATTTGTAATTATAATGTCCTCTTTCATAAATTAAAAATAATTAATAATATTATAAGTTGGGCAAAGCCAATTTTTCATTTTCGGACAACTTAATAATATTATTATAAAAAATAAAAGGTATTTTTAACTACTAAAGCAGGGAGAAGACCCCTTAGCTTATTTACACTATTTTTGGTCAGTTAAAGGGAATAGGAGGGAGAATTAATAATTTAATTTTAAGTGCATAGTAATTTTTATTAGAAGCACTTAATTAAATTACTATTAAAGAGTAGTACTTGGGAGAAAAAGTTAGCCAAAAAGTAATTTTATGTCAACAACTTATGTTATAAAGGGGTCTCTCTAATTTGACTAATGTCAATGATAAATTAGAACTAAAAGGAGGGGAAAGGTATAAAAGTAGTTGGAGAGAGTCATTTGATCAACAGTGAATTTGATACTTCTCTTTTAGAAATTGGAGCATTGTCTTTGTCATTTTTTCTTCCTTTAAGGACGAAAAAACCCTCAATAGTCACCCTTAATAGTAACAACACTTGGGGATGAAAACCTAATTTGTTGCATTGGTGGCTTCATCTGAGAGTCACAAGTGATCTTAAAATTTATAATTTCTAAATGACTAGGGTTTCCATCTCGTGCTAGGACACGCTATTTTAGGGCTACCAAATTCATTTCTAGTGTGATCTACCCATTTGAAGATTTTGGGATCACTTTTCAATGGATTTTTGTGGTTGGAAAATTCTTATTCTAATTTTTTTAATATTTTTCCTTTTTGTGGTTATTTTGAGCTTTCGTTTGCATTTTATCTCCAAGTATTTATGAAGATATATAATATTGAAGTTTCACTTGTTTTTAAGCAATAATTAATTCTAATAGTCTCGTAGTTCAATGTAGAAACCTAAATTTGATCTTTGGGACTTAAAGAACATCAATTTTAACATTTGCTCACACTCTTGGAAAATGGACATATATTTGACTCTTGAACACACTTTCCTCTTATCCATTTACCCATTTGCTTTCTAAGACACCTCTATTTTCTAGTCATACTTATTTAGTATTTGCTCATTCTAATTCAATAACATCTTAAAATTCATAGATATGCATTCTCCACCTCACAAATCTATGTTCTCATTATCTAGACATTGTCCAACTTGAGATACTATCGTCTACATCGGTAGTGTCCTCCTTTATCATTAGTATGTAGGAGTTTCTAACATGGAGGTTTCAAACGTGAGAACATTTATTAGGTTGTCTCGAAATATTTCATGGATCGACTTAAGCGGGAAACTAATGAAGAATCACTTGTATATAAAAGTGAACCTTAAGGTCATTTCTCGCCTCTTACCTCTTTGGAGCACCTCTTATCACCTAAGGAACTCTCATACATCATGAAGAACATTACAAAAATGCATACACACATTTGAAATATTCAAAGAACAACCCTAGATTAGTTGACTAAGAGAAAATTGAAAACAAATAGGTTAAAGTTGTATGGTACCAAGTGTCAAAATTCAAATGAAGGATCACATCTAAGTTGTACATAATTTTCACGATTTCACTCATATAAATGGGAGAACTACGTAAAGCTTGATAGATGGTGCATATTGCATGTTAGAACATTGTTGTGATCCAAATATTTGTTATTATTTGAATTTATTTAATTAGTTATGTGGAGCATAGAACTTGTATGAGATACTCCCTTATTATTGTATTAATTATTGTTTAGGTGTGAGTGGTTAGTTGTTAGTTAGGTGTGACAAATTGTAGTTGGCCAGGTTGGTTGTGGGTCTCATAGCCAACATCCCAAAAGCTTATCAGGTGACAAATAAATTTAATCCAGAGTTTTGTTGTTATAAAGATAAAATATTTACATATAAATTAATGGTGTTCTTTCTATAAAACTTGTGTACTCTCCTTTCCATCATTAGTATCGAGCCCAATGGTGGCTATTGTTACGTAAAGAAAATGTTTTGTTCCCGATAATTAGTTTATTAGTACAAAAAATTATCAAATTTGATGTTGCATATTTCGTTTCCCGAATATATATTTTTTATCTACATGGTTGATAGAGAGATTAAATATTAATTTGTGCAAATTAAGTTTCACCCACATGCATGAACAAATTGGTTATTGGCAAGTTAGCGAATTCCATTATTTCCAATCAAGTGGTTAAGGGTTCGAAATTTCCAATTCCAAAAATAATCCTTTTTGCAAAGAGTTGTTTGAATTAATTTGCAAAACTATGAAAAATAATACCTTCTATGTCAATTTTTGTCAAAATACATTTTCTTGATTGTTGTGAAAACTAGATTGTGTCATGATTCCAATGAGTCCAAACAAGGAGGTTTCATATTGTCTACCTATGAGATTTTAATCCCCGTAAGCTAATTAAATTTGTTAAATTTGCATTAAGGGGGCCTACATAAAGAAAACAAGAGTGAAATTTCAAATTATCATAACTTGTGTGTGTGTGTGTGTGTGTGTGTGTGTGTGTGTGTGTGTGTGTGTGTGTGTGTGTGTGCGCGCGCGTGTGTGCACGTGTGTGCGCGTGTGTGTGTGTGCGTGTGTGTGTGTGGTCAAATTGGTCATATCACTATTCATTTTCATGGAATTCAGTTTTTGAAATGATTGGAATGATCAATATCTTATTTCGGCATTGCTAAAGATAAGTTTGTAGTGAAAATGAAGAAAACGAGCATTGTAATGTACTTCAAAATCATGGATATGAAACTATATCGTGTTTCTTGTGCTATCAAAAATAATGTAGTTTCACTTCAAAGGTTATAATTCCCCATGGATCTGACAGGATAACAAGGCCAATTACAATCTTGTCTTGTGCAAAGTTGTTAGGCTTGAGATCAAGATTTGCTATAATACCATTTTTTGTCTTATGGAGTTTTCTTTCGCTTTTGGTTTCCAGCACTTGAAATCATTGAAGAGAAGCTTAAATCGTTTTGTTGTGATTGGCTTTGTTGTTACAAGGACTTTTCACCTATCGAATGATGGGGGTTATAGACTACATTGATCTTTGATTAGTCATTTTGGTGGTTATACATGTTTACATAAGAGTTGCTTAGCACATGCGGTGTTGAGCAAAGGATTGTCACTTTGTTTGTGGGCATCAAGGAAATGTGTCATACAAAGTATGGAAGAATCACATAGCATGTCTTTATGTGAGACCCTATGTAGATGGATTTAGTTGAGAAGGATTTGATCATGCTTACAATACAATATAGTATGCAATGGTCTCGAGGGTATGGGCATGTCCACATGGTATTCATCATTCATGTCAAAACTCATGGGTTCGTGAGCTTCTAAGTGAAGGAAGCGACATTAGTTGATCAATACCACGGATGTATAGTGTGTCAAATTGTAAGAGCGACAGAGACAAGTCAAGACGTCACGATAATATGCTCTAAATCATCCTCTTTTATACCCCTTCGGATCAAGGGGATTGTAGAACATTATTGTGAGCCAAATATTTGATATTTTCTTTGTTTGGTTGGTTATGTAGAGCATGTATCTTGTATGAAACACCCCCTTATTGTTATATTAATTAATGTTTAGGTGTGAGTGGTTAGTTGTTAGGTGTGACAAGTTGTACTTGTTTGGGCCCATTAGGTAAGCTTATTCAAATCAAATCGACTGACAAATAAATGTAATGAAGCTTGTTGTAATAAAGATTAAATATTTGAATATAAATTAATGATGCACTGGATGCAAAACTTGTGTGCTCTTCTTTCCATCAATACATTGTTCGACAATTCCAAGTGGGGTATTGTTGGGGTCAATTCATTCCAATAGGTTTAAGTAAATTATACTATTCATTTTTGTTCGAGTCCAATGTTAGTGTCTGGAAAAAGAGAGATCACGCAAGCTTCATCACATTAGACTGCAGTCCCAGAGCATCCTAAAACTAGATTACAAGCATTGGTAAAATGCTCCGATGAGTTGCAGACCTGTAGCAACCTCCACCTATTGTCGTACTCAAACATTATCATTTGATGGAGGTGTCCAACTTTTACAGCTTTGTCTAAGCAACTCCTTTGCTCTTGATTTTCACAAGACATGTCGACGACATATTTTCAAGATTGTTTTGTATACTGTAGAATTTTCTAAGATCCACAAATAGACTCTAATCAGTAAGCATCGTATCCCTTTGATTGTCTTATTTATTCAAAATCAATTAATTGTACATTTACCCTATTATTACAATTTAGATTGTTTTGTTTATTGTGTTTATTCATATAACCTAAATTACGATCCAACTTTTTTTTGTTTTAGACTATTGTACGCAAAATCATTCGAACACAATGTTACTGTTATATATTATTTTGTCGGTAACTTAATTTAAATTGTTTCTTCCTTGTAATTAATAATGTTTAACAAAATTGGAAGTATTGACTTATCTGGAAATCATAAAAGTAATTCATGCTCAGAAATAATGCACATGATCCCAAACACATCTACACTTTTAGTGGTGTATATCATTCAACTACAAAGGTTCAATATTTTGATAAATGCAAGAAGATGGTCGTACAAAACTCACAAACTCAATTGGAGGAAGAATATTACCTCAATTCTTCATTTCTCAATAATTTTAATCAACCAAGGCTACTCGAAGCAATTCTAAAGACTCCAAGCCTGCACTTTATAAAAATGAGCTTACGGTCTAAATAGCAAGAGCAACTCCCCAAGACCACAACAACCTCTTAAAACCTACATGAGGTTTCTTTCACACAATAAATTTCACTTACATGCCAAAATGGGCTCTCTTGCAATTTCATTTAAATTTCTTACAAAACCTGTTATACACTTTTTCCTTTCTAACAAAAGAAATTGATTTTTTTCACCCCACATGGATTTACTTATACAAGTAAATCCACGTACACGCCACTTCTACCAACCACATAAATGATATTCATTAGCTTCTGAAAATCACCTACCCTTTCCCTAACTAATACCCCTTAAAAGCACCTAAGAGATGAGAAATGTGACTCTAACCATATTTTAAACTTAGAGTCATTCCCAAATTCAGATTTTCCATTTAAAAAAAAATTAGCGTCACAAACCATTTCATTGCACAATAATATTTTACCAAAAGAAACATTAGAACATTGGTGTAAGGAAGAACAAGAGGGTCAATAGGAAAAAAGAACCAAAATGAAACACAACTACCTAACCATGCTAGGAACAAGGTAAGGGTAGGGCAATTGGAAAGCTATGCCACCACCAACAACACCCACCATGCCAATAAGGTGATTCAGACATACGATTGGAGCTGTAATATAGAAGATATTTAGAACCCCACTAACAAGCCAAACACCAAATCAACATTTGACTCAAATGAGAATAAATTTGAATTATGTGGGGCATTACATGTTCAAAGCTCGAGAATCATTAAATCAAGCATCATATTCATGAATCGATTCACAACGGCCACATTTAACCAAGGGCCTCAATTTGCAGGTAGCTTGATTGTGTTCCCTAAAAAAGGATGGAACATGGTCGTTATATATTGACTACCATGTCCTAAACAAGATCACTATCAAGAACTAGTATTTGCTTCCAAGGATTGATGACATGTTGAACCAGCTCAAGGGAGATAATGTTTTCACCAAGAGTAATCTCAAGTTAGGGTGTCACCAAGTTCCCATTGATCTAAATGACTTATAATAAACTTCCTTTAAATTCAAGGAGGGCTTGCTTCAACAATAGGTCATGTCATTCAATCTTAAAATGCACCAACAACATTTGTGAGGATGATGAATGTAATTCTACGACTCTTCATAGATTCTTTTATGGTTATCTACCTATATGGTATTCTTATCTTCAAGAAGACAGGGAAAGACCATGTGTAGCATGTTCAACAAGGTCTTCACACCTTGCATTAGCATAAGCTCTATGGTGACATGGAGAAGTGTTCCTTTGGTATGAAAAGTATTTAATATTAAGGCTACACAATCAACAATGACAACGTACACATGGGCCAAGAAAATCAAGGTCGAGAGATCGGTCATCCCCAATGAGTCATATAACTCTAAAGTTACTTGGGAATAACCACCTATCTATTGTAGGGTTGTACTTAGGTACTCTCACATTGCATGGTCATTGACCTAGGAAACAAAGTTAGTCAAAGCAAAAAAATATGGGTAGAGGCACAACACTGACCATTTGCACAATTTAAAAGGAGAGACTTTGTAAAACGTTGATCCTTGTCTTTTCAAATATGCAACAATCATTTAAGATCTAGAAAGATGCTTCAAAATATGCCCTTGGCACAGTCCTCACCCAACATGGTCATTCAATTGTGTACCACAATGAGGCCACCTCCAAGACAGTGCACGGGTATCCTATATACAATGGGTGGTACACCATTACGCTTATCATCAATGGAAACACTATATTTTAGGAAAGAATTCATCAGACATAGATCATAAGCCTTTGCAATTCATGCAGACCTAAGGCAAGTTGCAAAATGATTGTCATTAGAGATGGTCCTCTAATTTCTAACAATTCCACCTCAACATCTTAGATTACAAAAATGCAAACCCATTTTTCGATTGATTGAGTCAACCCCTAATTGCAGCACTAACAACGATTCTTGACATGTGGGCATGAGACATCAAAGTGGCCTTAATTGTATGAAAGAGACTCGACTTTTCCAACATATACTAGAGACTCATAACTTACGCACAAGATCTTGAATATCATTTGTAAGAGGGGCTTGCGTGCCCCGTGGGACACATTTGCTCCTAAAAGGGAGCATTAGAAAATGATTTCAAAGGCTCATTACGACCAAGTGGCAAGTCATTTTGGGGTGCAAAAACAATGGCAATTGCACAAATATATTTCTATTCGTTTAAGCTTTGTCACGATGTCAACAAGTAGATCAAGTCTTCCACATCCTACACAATCACAAAGTTGACCAATCGGAAGCAAGGTTTGTGCACACCCTTTCTAATTCACAAGAAAAACATATGGAGTTTGTCTCAATGGATTGCATGTCAAGTCTTCCCAAAGCAAGGGAAGGACACGATTGTGTTTGTGTGGTGGTCAACACATTATCAAATATGGTAGTTATTACACCATGCAAAAGGGAGATATTACCAGAGGAGGCTACCAAACTCTTCTTTGAGCATGTGGGGGGTCATTTCTACCACAAAGCATTGTATCATATATGGACAACATGTTGAGATCTTCTAGCCTATAAAATTTCCCATGATGGACACAACTAATCAATATCACTAGATTCCATCATCATATTGATGAACAAGGAGGTGATCAATCACATGATCATACAACTTCAAATCTAACATTCAAAACACCCACACATAGGATGAGAGTCTTCCATATGTCAAACATAGCTAAAATCGAGCTCTTCATCACTCCACGAGACAACCCATTTTAGGTATGTCATATTTCAACCTTTTGCCCTATCAATGTGGCATTCTTCATTGTGATGAAGAATGAATCGACCCATTCTCAAAAATAACTTGATAAGGCAGCCAATCATGCCAAGTGAACTCATCACTTTCAATAACATGTTCATGAAATTTACTAAAGACAAGTCAAAAGTACAAGCAACATCATGTCCCCCACTATATCCAAGTGGGTGACGGAAAATGCATGTTATACGCCATCATCAAACAAGTGTAAGAAAATGCATTTGTGCTTAACTTGCACCCTACCTCAAGTTGCTCAACTCGTACTTTCCACCACTCTTGGCCAAATCATATGTTGGTGGGAAGTTGTGAGGCACATAGTTGAGAATAAACTATGTGACACTAGTGAAAACTAATCGTATTGATAATATATTGGTTTAAGAAATGAAGTGTCAACCATTTTTATTGATTTTAATGGCATAGTTTGATGTCGAATTTGGGCATTTAATTATGCACTAGATGCATACCAAAGGCATTTATAGAGTGCACCTAAACTAGCTCATCGATGAGATTCCCAACACATTGTGGTTTCAATATTTTATCATTGAGCTCGAGAGATATATCCCGATACGTTGCACTACCAAAAAGTAGCACCATCAATTATTTTCAACTTTGGCTTGTTCATTTCTACTTCTAAGGTCGATACATGTCATCTCCAAGTGGAATGACATCTTGGCTCACATTCAAACCCTCCATTTATTATTTTTGTAATTTTTCATAATAGTATCAAGCAGCATGGAGTTCTTGGCATGCATCTCTCGTACAAAGATTTCTCACTTGAATACTCTCATTTGCAATAAATTTTTGTCATGTTTACAAGAATTGGTAATATCAATTTTGTTTTTACTTGTATAACATAATACACTCCATGGTGTGTGTTGTCAACTAAATTGAATATTAAATGTGAATCAATAAAAAACAATATCTAAGCATCGGTGATATTAAAAGAAATACATGAAAATATATCAGAGTAACATGTCATCATTAATCCACAAGATAATGTTATCATGACCATATATAATACAAGAGCTAATGTCATCGCCACTTACCAAAATAAAATGAATCAACATGCCATGCTAATATGAATCAAGGTCTATCCAACACCCAAGAGAGACAAATAAGAATCACAATATGAAGTACAATTGGGCATTGCATTTATGAACTTATTTCACTATAACTAATGAACTCAACCCAAAAAAGTATAACATATTCATAAATTTCAAAAAACAAAAACATTTGAAGCATTTGGTAGACTATCATATCTTATTAGAATTTAACCATACAACATGGAACTATGGGAGATGTTCATAAGCCAGCGCAACATAACTAAAAGATGACATTCCTCCAATTCTTGCCCGTTATTAAGTATATTAAATTGATCAACCTAAATGATATACCTTGTCACATTATATTCAAATACTAATAGTTGGGTTTAATTTTATGAAAGCATAAATGTTTAGAAAGCGTAGCAAAAATTATTCAATATTGCACTACTCCAAGAATAATCTCCTTAACATTCTATATGTTTTGTATATGCAATTGGCAAATTATTTAATATAATATATTGTTTCATAGAGAGTGAATTGAACCTTTCATTTCAAATGTTTTCAATTTGTGAACATTTGTTTCAAAAAAATGGAGAAAATAACCACCCATGAATGATAGCCACTAAAACCATCCATATGTACATAGCCTGTCATTTAGTGTGCTGTGCTACCTGCAAAGCACAATGCATATTTTCTCATTGTTGCATTTCACATATTGCACCAGCCATGAAATCATGCCTCGGAAAGTAAATATTGGAATTCAAACTGAATTTTACTTAATTACTTGTTGATATGTCCAGTGTAAATAGATAAGACGGCCTTGCCTCTTACAATAACAAAGAAACTAACTATATATAAGTTGTGAAGGGAAAAATAAAATTGTAGAACACAATCTACTCACAAATCCTTTTCTACATTTATGCTTAGAAAATCTGATAGAATGAAAAGAAAACTTTTGCAACAGTCCAATTATGATCACTGTTTCGAAAACATCTAATTCTTGTATAGATATGCTTATAATATAGAAGTTCTTTTGAATTCTTGCAAACTCAACTTTACAAATATGAACATCAAATGGTGCTTCGTTGTTAAACCCAGATGCAAGATCACAGTTAAATGGATCATAGGCCACGTGCACATCTGAACAACATATATTTATACATCCAGTACATTACTAAGCAAACATATGTAAATGTTTGATACCATGAATATGCTTACCAAAACAAAAAGAATTGAACATCCTTTATTGTTGAGAAGGCAAAATCCACAGAGGCTGTGATTAACATTTTTGTGTTCTACCAATTTTTGAAATAAGACTTATAAAGAGGGTATTATTTCAACATTAAAAATGATGTTATTGCAATCATCTCAAAACTAGCAGCATTGGCAAGTTTTCTTTGCGCGAATAAGTATTGCATACATTCTAGCAAAGCACGTCCTGCATGTGCAAGGTCAAAACACAATTTTCCAACTCCGTATTAGCTTGAGAAAATATGATTAACAAGTTAAGACATGATAAGAAAAATGTACCATTTAAGATTGCTTACTGTCTGAATGGAAGTGTCTACACCTACCGCATATTTTAAACAATATTTTGCAGATATGTACAACCCCTTTAACATTAAATAAAAACAATGACATCAATTATGAAAAAATGAAAATAGTCAAACAAAATCATTGACTTCCCAAAAGAAGGCCCAGCGTCCAAATTTGAGGAACTTGATACTTCATGCTGTTAATAGTTGCAATACTTTCAAAACCTTGAGTGTCCATTTAGATCCTCTCCTGGCATTCTTCATGAAACATAAAAAGAGCTATGCATATTCCACTTTCTACTACTAAATATATCCTTATTCAGCATGAAAATCAAAAATTCCCTCGACGACCCTACCAAAGTACCATAATCTGCCAAATTAAAGTCTCAAGATAAAGCATTAGGAATCCCAAAGAGCATAAATTCTGCAACAAATGCATAATTTAGTTATGATGAAATCCACAGCAACAAATAAATTGTAAGAATATAATACAAAAACAAACTGTTGAATGTCTAACCATTGATTAGACCGAGCTCGGATATTGCCGCTTACGGTATAAAATTAAACTTCGCATGGGATACAAATAAAGAACCAATCTGCCATAGAGATCCTGACTTCATAAAAAGGCCCCATATAAATTACTTTAGAATGGGGCCTCTTCATATGAAGAACCCAACTGCAATCGATATCCTAACTATTTTTAAAGTCCAGTGTTACAATTCTCTCAAATATCAGAGGCATTTCATTTCCATCAATATTTGTACGGCCCGGCACTGGCTACCTGGCACTCTTGTGCAATTTGAAGCCATATATGCGGGGTACATATGTCTGAACAGGTTTCATTGGCTTTACCGTTGGATAAGTCATCAAAAATAGATGTGGTAAGGTAGTACCAAAATAAGCGCCATCAATATCTGAAGAATAAGTTAAGCAATGAAATAAAAGAGAAGTTGCTTTAACAACCAAAACACTAAATTCTATGTCTAACTTACTTCAAGAAACAACAATACACGACCAACTTGAAAGAAATTGGACGAGCCATTTTGAAACTAGGAAAGAGATAAAAGTTAATTTGTTAGGAACAGTGAAATGTAGAGTATGAAGCTATATTTTCTTAATTTAGAAAATGGAAAGATGCACCTGTAGAGCTTTCACCAACACAGTGGTTTACAACAAATTGGTAAAGACAGTAATCACGTATTTAGCTTTTAAACTGCTCGGATCTCACAAGTCCAAGTCCTAAGAACTCATGACATGCCCACCTATATTCCACCTCTCAACTACACGGCTTGATCTCAAGGAAACACGTTCTTAATTAATGACACTTGAAAAGTTCTTGCTTAAGTATGCCCATTTTCAATCCTGTTATGGCTGACAAATGACACACAAGGCACTTTGCAGAGTTAATATCCTAAACAGTCACTCATAAACATACTTGTAAACATACAAGGAGTATAGATATTCACAAATGGCAGAACAGCTTTGGTTTGCAAATACTATCCCTTATTTAATACACACTTAAGTTACATGATCAATAATTTTTTGTAAATTTATATACCAAAACATCGGCTCATACAAAGCAGAATCACATAGCCCCAGAATACATCAAGATACAAAGTTTTAAAATTTTATCTTACTGATAAAAGTTTGGTGGGCAGATGACATATGAGATGACAATCTAATTCGAGAATGGGATGGCCAACACATTATAGACATGAACCATAACCCCTTCTAGTCAATAAAGCAAAAACGATTTCCTGAGATCTCAGTTTTATGAATGAACAATCACCAAACAACAAAGAGAAATTGCTTCAGTACGTGACAAGATCGTCAACATCCGGAAAGTGGAAAGGTTTCTGGATAGAAATCCCAAACCTCGGACATTAATTATACAGTTTCCGTGGTAGATATTTAATCTATGCCTTGCAATATTCAAAGGAAAGTAAGCACAAAACAAATCACAAGTTGCCAAAAAGAAATTTAAAAAGGTTCCAGAGAGATGCAACTGAAATTTAACTTTCTGTATTGTCATCAAAATGGAGGAAGCTTATCAGCCACTTAACTTAATCATTTGTCATAAGCATGAGCAAGGAAAAAGTCAACAGAACAAGCTACTTCATTCTGGATGGCTCTGAGACTCTGAAGAGGATTCGGCTTGCCTGGCAGCTCACCTCCAGGAAGCTTAGTTGGGACTTAGAGAGCCCAAGAAATGGATGGGATTCGGCCCATGATCAATTTAGAACTTTACTTTGGATTGCATTTTTATTATTAATTTTTTCAAGAAACAGAATGGCTAAATGGAGTTTTCATTCTTGGGAAGACATCTAGGATAAGGGATGGATGCTCGGTTAAGATTGGAAACTTATAAATTGCACACAAATATGTCCCATTTCGTATTTAAAACTCTTCCTTGAACTTGTAATATGATCCCTAAAAACAATTTATTTAAACGCATTTTGAAAATGTGTTTGGAAATTAGACTGAATCCTGAAATTGCTGGAATCAGAGGATTGGACATATTTTTTGCTCACCAATTAATATGTCGATTAGACATCTCCTGATTCCCAAGTATGATAAAGTTTAATCCAGCAAAGACAAAAGATCTGACATTTACCAGGTCTACATAATATCCTTCATGCTCTGATATTCCAAAATTGAGGTAGCACTTTATAACATGACCAATCTTGGGGTTTCAAGCCTTTTTCATGTTTCCTTCAGCTGAGGTCTCATAATATTAATAATCTCTAGATTCAGTGTGCTTCTTGTTCATACATGATAAACTCTCCACCATCATCATCCTGCTTGGTCCCTTAGAAGGAAAAAGCAAGTTTTGCCATAATAATCATTGGCTGAAAATGGGAAACTGTAATCAACACTTTACAGAATGGTCAAAACAAAATGCTCTTTTTGAAGCATTACGACATCCATGCTGAAAACCGAGTCGGTTGTACTAAGTCCGCCATATAAATGTAATACCCCAAAATTCACAACCCAAGAGGCAACAGTAAAATTGGCGATTTTTTTATGTTGACACAACACTGGCCTATATAAACACTAACATTCACAGTTGCATTTATCCAATGAACACATGGTTTACAGTTTTACTTTTGTATGCATTTCATTTTGTCACTTAAGAAGTATTTCATTTGCGGAAGCACAGTTTACAAATCCTGTTAAGCACAATCCTTCCTATGTGTGGTACGAGCCACTCCCTTGAGATGGTGCACAACTCAGATTCATATGACCATTTGACGCTACGTTCACAATTAGAGAAGAATTTTAGAAAAATGGGAAATGGCTCTTGCCCCTCTTTTCATCCACCAAATAAGAGGGGAACCCTGTGAGTAAAAACTAAATAAATCAGAGTGCCAAAAAGGTCAACTCTTGATGAAGTGTACAAGGTGAGCCCCAATTTTTGGTTGGGGCTCACCTTGAAATTCACTTCACATAATCCGATAGAGCTTATCCATATCCAGTTCATCCATATATGATTCGTGATGGACTAGTTGGTCAAGTATTGATATATGGGGTGGGGGAATGTAACGAGGGTGCTCGAGTAATTAGTCGGTTGGGCTAGGAGGGTGCTTGAACGGCTAGTGGATGCCCCATATATGATATGCTTGACCGATAAGTGGATGTCCATCCCTTTCTATCTATATGTGGCGATAGATCAATGAGGTTGGGGAATCACTGAGCTGGGGGAGTGCTCCCTATTTGTCTATGGGTTGGGAGTGGGGATCAAACCCTATGCTCTACATGGGATGGGTGGGCGAGTCCTCCCTATTGCCATATAGATATATCGAGGGTTATGGCTATATATAGTAGGTTATCGCCATATATCTAATCTATATATGCCCCTATCTCTTCTCTATATGGGGATGGGACCCTATCTATATATGGGGAACAATAAAGTAAAGGTCATCGCCCTCCAAATAGATATATAGGATGCTAACTAGATGCTTCCAATCAACCCTTTCTTTGTGACACAAACTAGAACTGAAAATTTGTAATGTCCCTTTTTTAGGGCTGAAATTGGAAAACAAGGAAATAGCACAAACCCGGCGTAAAGTAAATTCTGATTTTTATAACAGCATACTGAAATTTGGAACAGCAGTGAACAGCAGCTTGCAAAGAGTGAAAATTCAACCAAATATCACCATAGAAATCATCCACAACATAGACAAACACTTTAAGAATATTTTGGGACACTTTTCACCATAGATTCCAATGAAATACTCAACTGGAAATTTAATTTTAAATAGAAGTACAGCCAAGAGAAATGACCAAAACTGGAGTCTCGAAACCCCAAGAAAGGCAAAATATGCTAGAAACCAGCCTCTTAAATTATACCAAATCTGAACATCAAAAAATGACGAAGTTTTGTGCCCTAGAAGGCACCCAAATGATCGTCTATGCAAGTCACTCCTAGGCTCCCCGGGAAAGGAGCTTCAAATAAATATTAAAACCCCTGAAATCACTCCTCCTTGATGCCCTAGATGCAAACCAACAAGATGGTCTTCAACACCACCAAATTGAAGGGTTTCCGTCCTCCAATCTCCCACAAGGAGGGGTTTCATCCTCCGTGGATGCCACACTACTAGATTGTCGCCCAATAGTGGAAAGGACTTAGAGCAATCAGCCCTAAAGACCAAGTATAAAGTGTATATGCAAAAAGAAGATGTGCAAATGAGCCCCTAAGACTCCTCTTATACCCTTTGGTTGGCGCGAAGAGCCATAAGGTGTAGACCGACCTCTTAAGCTTGCTTTATCTTCTAATTCCATGTTGAAAACTTCCCAACCTTGCCAACTTCTTAATGAGCTTCACTTTATCTTTTAATTTCATGTTGGGAGCATTATAATCCTATCCGACCTACCTAGGAGTAAAACACCAAAGAAAAACATTAATAACAATAAAAGAAAATAAAAACGAAACCCAAGGACTTCCTTGTGCAATTCCTTCTTGGCCACGAGAAGAGAAATGGCAAGAAGTCTTCAATTGGTGCTAGTTTGAAAAGGGGACATTACAATCCTCCCTTCCCAAAATTGTTTGCCCTCAAGCAATTGCAAGCTCTCATGCCCAAGTGCCATCATACCAAGGTGAAGGAACATGTTGTAGCATTCCCATAGTCTAGATCTCATGCCTGTCAAATGAAAGAGCTTTTGCCCAAACAAACTCGACACCTATTGCCCCTTTCTTCATTGAAGTCCCCTTCATCTTCAACTTCTAAAACAACAATAACAACTTCTTTTGCATACTCAATTGTATAAAAAGCCTTCCAAACTGTTGCAATCTCGAAATTAATAAATAATCAGCAACTTGACAAGTTAATCCATGTCCCAATGTGGCATCCTCATTCTTCGTTCCATCCTTGTCAATTAAGGTGGAAGAACACTCCATATTTCCAAATACAAATGCAACTGAAATTAGGTGTGGGCTGATATAAATGATGACAACAGTATCAATGATGGTAGTTTGGCTCATGGCTGCCATAGAAATACTTCCCTTCTCACTTGGGGTAGACAACCCCTCATTCCCCAACTCTTGATTACATTCTTCACTCAACAACAAACTTGGAAAGGAAAACTTGAGCATCATGCAAAACTGATCCAAACACCTAGAGTTACCTTGCCGTAGTGGCCTCCTTGGCTGCCCAAAAGATGGTCTAGGCTGCCCTCTTCCCGTTGTCCTAGGTTGGGTTGTACCTTCCTCAAAGCCTTTATGTTTCACTCCCAATCCAAGTATTGGAGGGACCCTATTTCTATGCAAATTGAGACATTTTGCACTCACAAAAGTGCCATCCCCCATTATGGCATTTTCATCTTTAGTTGTAGTTCCATATTCTTCATCACATGCTTGGATGGATAACAAATTCCGCTGCTCTTTTTTCTTTATTCATGTGCCTACACAAAGAACAAGCACATTAAAAGAAACAAGAGCTTTCAATATCATTTTTTCCATAATTACATAAGTCTCGGGGACGGGGGACGGAGTTTCGGATCGGTAAAAAATTTCCCAAATTTTGGGGACGACAAGGGGATGGCTTTTAAAATAATACATAAAAATCAGTATTTCAATATCTTAACTTTTTCCAATCGCATTTAGGAATTTAAATTGTATTTAATGTATTTTGGGTACTTTCAAGATTATAATTTGATGTTCTTGATAAAAACATCTTTTAAAAGTAAAAACATCATAAAAATTTTGAAAGATTGAAAACAATTTGGGGACGTCCCCTCCAAGTCCCCAAGTCCCCGAAACGTTCGGGACGTTACCAAAATCTAGGGGACACATCCCCACGTAACGCTGAATTTTTTTCAAGCCTCATAAATATGTGAACTAGCTTTCTTTATTTGCTTGCATTTTTCTCAAAATCCCCCATCATATGATGGACTCTTAAAGGTCCATTCAAGCTATCCCAAGTATGGTTGTAGTTGTACCATTGCAATTTCTCACTCAAAATTAGCATTATGGTGGCGGAAACTCTTCTAAAACAGCGACAAACAATCCCTCATTGATGGTAGGTGGAAAACCCTTCCCCCTTGTGACTGAAAACACTTTGGTGACTGTCATAAAAGGGGTTAACGGGCTGGTTCTGATGCGGACAACAGCAAAAAGAATAGGATAACAGCTGTCATACTTCAAATTCTTCACAAAAATCAACCATATGGGGACTGAAAATGCTTCAACAACATCAACAAACTGAAGATTACTCCCATGTATGGCTGAGGCTACTTGTATGGCTACAAATACAATGTTGGGCAAACTGAAAATGTTGATAACAGTATGAATTTTTATGATAGCATGTCTTAAAACCCATAAAACATGATTTCTACTACTTACACTCGTACCACCAATTTCCAGTTGGGTTACAATGCTTGGGGCAGCAAGATAACATCCATCTTGCTCACTTCCAAATGTAAAATTTATGAAATCAACATCCACTTCCATTGGAAGACTTCTTCTAAGAGCATGTGCATGGATTAAGAGCTGAAAATCTCTATGATACGACTGTTGTTTTAAAACTAAAAGTGTGGTGGTTATCTTGCCTTCTTCCGATAATTCTTTCCACCCTCTTTGTTGTAGCAACTTGAGGAGGTACACTTGTCATGCCTTGAAGCACAACTTTTTGATCACCAAGTTTGAATCTCAACTCCCTAGCTTGATAGTTTTGGGTAAATTCACCCAAAGAATGCAACCATTGAATCTCAAGTATCAAATCCGTACCTCCAATACCAACAACATAGAAATCATTACTTACCATGTGCTTTCCCAAGGTGAGCTTGAGTTGTTGGAACCTCTTGGTGCAAGGGATGATGAGGCCATCTTGTAGCATCTCATCCTTCACAAGGAAGTTCGAATGCACAACAAACTCCATATGATTTCTCATAGAATTTCTTTCTAACCATATGCACGAAATGAAGCACTCACTAGCCATAGTAACATGGAACCCATTGAAGACTTCACCTTTTTGTAACTCAAAGGATCTATGTACTCTTTGCCACTTAGAGTGTTCTTCACCTAATCACCAATTCCACTATGTTGTCCATGATGACCACCAATTATACTATGAAGCATCAAACTTGACTAAGGCTCATTCTTTTCAACAAGTTGCCCGTGATGACACCCAGATGGCAGCGACAAAGTGGACCTTGTTCCCGCCTCTACAAGGTATTCTTCCCTTGGAAGGAAAGAAGGCCTAGTGGCTGATCCGTGAGCTGATCCAAAGGGCTGCCGTGAAGTATTTTCTCCGGATGAGCTTCCTTCTCCATTATGAACCCTAGGTTCATGAACTCTCTGAAGGGTTAGGGCTAGCAAGTCCATAGTGTCCGCCAATCTCACTTGCCCTTCAATGAGCTTGTCGATCTTGGCTTCCTATGGATCTTGGCGAGCCATACTCTCTTCTTCTCTTGGCTGGTCTGATTTTCTCTCTCCTCTGATAGCAAATGAAACCCTTGTTGCCTTCTTGCATGAAACCCTCGAATGGGAAGATCAAAGCTCGATACCGGTGTAATGTCCTTTTTCTAGGGCTGAAACTAGAAAACAAGGAAATATCACAAACTCCAAGTGAAGTAAATTTTGTTTTTTATAACAGCGGACTGAAATTTGGAACAATAGTGAACAGTAGCTTGCAAAGAGTGAAAATTCAACCAAATATCACCATAGAAATCATCCACAACATAGATAAACACTTTAAGAATATTTTGGGACACTTTTCACCATAAAATCCAATGAAATACTCAACTGGAAATTTAATTATAAATAGCAGAAGTACAGCCAAGAGAATTGACCAAAAATGGAGTCTCCAAACCCCAACAATGGTGAAATATGATAGAAACCAGCCTTATAAATTATATCAAATAAAGATGAAGTTTTGTGCCCTAGAAGGCACCCAAATGATCTTCTATGCAAGTTGCTCCCTAGGAGAGGGGCTCCAAATAATATTAAAACCCTTGAAATCACTCCTCCTTGATGCCCTAGATGCAAACCAGCAAGATGGTCTTCAACACCACCAAATTGAAGGGTTTTCGTCCTCCAATCTTCCACAAGAAAGGGTTTCATCCTCCTTAAATGCCAAACTAATGGATTGTCGCCCACTAGTGGAATGTACTGAGAGCAATCAGCCCTAGAGACCAAGTATAAAGTGTATATGCCAAAAAGATGATATGCAAATGAGCCCCTAAGACTCCTCTTATACCCTTTGGTTGGCACCAAGAGCCATAAGGTGTAGACCGACCTCTTAAGCTTGCTTTATCTTCTAATTCCATGTTGGAAACTTCCCAACCTTGTCGACCTCTTAATGAGCTTCACTTTATCTTTTAATTTCATGTTGGGAGCATTATAATCCTAGTCGACCTGCCTTAGGGAGTAAAACACCAAAGAAAAACATTAATAACAATAAAAGAAAATAAAAACGAAACCCAAGGACTTCCTTGTGCAATTCCTTCTTGGCCACGAGAAGAGAAATGGCAAGAAGTCTTCAATTGGTGCTAGTTTGAAAAAGGGGACATTACAAAGTTGTCCAATCTCCAATCAAGTTGTATTTCAATACTATCTGGTATCAGGTATTCTGATCAAGATATTCTCCCCACAGAGATATATTTTGTGGCCATAGTTCAGAGCTATAACATTGGCAACCTAATCTGGGATATCAGATTGGCTTGTGGGATATCAAATCCGCTTGCCAAGGTAGTATAAAGTTATAGTACTTCATGGTAGGCTCGTCTCTATGTGTTCCCCTCCCATGGGGTATTATTGTTCTAATATAGGGCATTTAGAAAATTATTTCTAAATTATTGTCAAGGAGATTGAGGACCCCTATCTTATATGGGGCTCCCTCATGCCCACAGTTATAAGTATTTCAAGGAGGCCTTGGGGGAGGAGGGCCTTTGGGCATTTATAAAACAGACCGACTCCCAATGGCCTACCATTATAGTTAGGAGAGAACCCTATATCTACTGATGACCCCCTTTGGGACCTACTATCCAACCAACAAGGGGACTCCCCACCCAACTAGATACAATCTTAACTGAAGGGGGCTTATCTCATCTCAATATAGGGGTGAGCAATAATCTCCTCTCCACTTAGGGAAGCTATACAGATTCATAGTTAGTCAAGCCCCCTACATTTATGTGCCCACCATGTATATAGAGGGGAAAGCAGTTACATAGAGAGAGCCCAGAAACGATATGAGCTATATGCTATGCTCCCGTAAACCCCATCTCAGAATTCCAAGTTGGGCACTAGAATAATCGATCTAGCAACTCACCTCCCCCATCCTATAGATGTGGAGATAGGGAAGCTGGGAGCTGAGCTTATAGGTCTATAAAATTGTGCATTTCAT
Organism: Taxus wallichiana var. yunnanensis; assembly: GCA_018340775.1. NCBI lineage: Eukaryota > Viridiplantae > Streptophyta > Pinopsida > Cupressales > Taxaceae > Taxus > Taxus wallichiana. The sequence goes on along the minus strand of CM031243.1, from coordinate 197,107,585 downwards.
CAGTGCATATGCGGAATACCATGTTGCTTCCACATAAAGAAATTTGTACAACTAAAAATTAGCTGGACCATTCGCAAGGAATCCCTCACATATTTATTATATCAACAGATAAGACAATGAAAATTTAATCAGCTGTTGTTCAGAGGGACGTAATGAGACAATAACCTAAGCTTTGAACATTCAGATTTGTTATGTTCCTAAAAAAACCAAGAAGAAAGACATTCAAAGATAGTAGCTGTTGTGTATATGAGGATACTGCACTGATATTTAGATCTTGGGAAATACAAGAAGAAAGACATTCAAAGATAGTAGCTGTTGTGTATATAGGATACTGCACTGATATTTAGATCTCGGGAAATACAAATCTTCACATTTTGGACAAAAGATCTTCACAGTGCCCTGTCGAGGAACATCCGACTGACTTGCAGGTAGGGACGGTTGCCCACCACAACAAACTCGTGGGCATCTTCCAAAATCAACTCTCTTGTATTTTTCAAGCTGCATGAATACAAAACTGAAACACTAATCCATAACTGCAAACTCAATAAGAATAAACTGATTTGAGAATAAAGGACCTGCCTAAATTGCCAGAAAATATCTATGAAAAAGGATGAAAATATATATGGTAGCATAGTGGGCCTAAGAGTATACCATTGCGTTTAACCCTTTGCTTGTTACAATATACCGGACATGAATAAGACCATACAATAATTCTGCTGCAGACTCTACCATTTCATTCTGCTCTTCACTATCTATATCCCCTGAAACAGAAAGCACAAACATGAAAAATCCATAAACATGTAAGAATAGAAAACTAAAAATAATAAGCACAATAAACTTACATAAATATAATGTTAAACTCGAAGTACTTAGTTTCTAATCAACTAAGACATGAATAGAAGCTGGCCACCAAATCATATTTATGCTTAGACCCGTGTTATAAATTCACAAACTAATCATTTATAGCATGTTACGATGCGTTAAACATGCTATGAATTTGTTGCAGCTAAACAAGAGTTGCTTTGGCATGGGCTGGCACTTTTTCTACTACACCTAACAATGAAGAAATGAATTTCAAGAATAAAGCAAAGAAATTTGCAATAGGACCTCTACAACAAAAAGAACACAGCAATAATGAGCACTGGCTGATGTCATTCAATACACTTGTTATCCCAAATTTGAACTCAGGTGAAAAATTCTGTAACCATAGTAATGTTTTGTTGAAGAGTATGATGATTTGATGGATTCAAATATTTGCCTGAGTGTTGAAAAGCCCAATGTTAATCGGAGAATCAGATTTCACATTTTCAAGCTAGTTGCAAGATACGTCCAAAACTCCAGATTCCCAAAAGCACTTTTTCAGTGTTAATCAGACTTTCGGAGATATGTAGAAAGTTTGCAATTTGCATTTGGATCTTCGATTCCTAATATGGTTGTCCCCAATGTTATTCGAACTTTCGGACCTTTGAAGCATGGTTGCAAATTGCTTGTGAACTTCCGAAGTCCGATTAAGCCTTACAGCTAATGTAATTCAGCGTTTTGGGCTTTCCACTCACAGTTGCAATTTGCATACAAATTGCAAATGTGCTTCGGATCCCAATTCCCCAACTTAATCAAGGATCAAGGTTTCAAACTTTACATGCACTTGTGCAAATTGCTTGTTGACTTTCAGATCCCAGTCAAAGACATAAATACACCCCAAGATGATTGCCCACACATGCCAAAAGTTTACGATATATACCTAGCTTATAAAGCAGACTTTTGATCTATCATTTTCACGTGTCGCTCTTGCAAATTGCTCCCGCTTCTTTGGATTAAAACCCCACCTTCATTTTTCAACCGATTTTTATCATGTTTTCAAGAGAAGTTGCAAACCCATTTGGGATCAAGGTTAGTTTTATTGTTTCGGGATGATTTTTTTCACACAAATACCTAAAGTCTATGTCAGTGGCTTGCTTTCACACTTTTGGAATGTCTTAGGTAAGTTTTAACAAGGAACACACACACAAAGCCCAAGAGAGTAAGAAATTATCAAAATTTAAAGTATAAATCAGGGTTTTGAGGGTGTTCAAGCATAACAAAAATCTACTCCATCTATGTCGGGATTTTTAGGTGCAAAGGCAAAGTAAATCTATGCATAAGTGTTAATCGAAGTTTTTAAGTGCATCAGCAGGGTAGAAACTCTACCATAGTTGGAGCGAGGATTCCACATGCAGAAGTAAGTGAAAAGTCCAACCAACTCTTCACGGGGTTTCCAAGGTATTCAAGTTGGTTAAAAGCCCGGCAAAGTCTTGCGGAGATATAGAGCGCATAAGCAAATCCAAAGCCTAACTGGTGTAAAGTAAAATTTCCGACTATGGGAGCAAGTAAAAAGTCTAGCAGTATAGATCGGATGTTTTAGGTGCAAGTACAAGTTAAAAGTCCAATAAGGTCTTCGCTGTGTTTTCATTGTGTAGGAACATGTGAAAACTTCGATAGAGTCTTGATCAAAGTCTTCAAGTGCAAAGGCAACTCAAACCTCTACCCAATGTTGAGCACGGATCTCAAGTGCACAGAGCAGGTGAAAAAGTCTGCCCTAGTGTTTTACAAGCTGTGAAGGCTATTTTTATAGTTAAATTTTCCCACCAAGTTTTTCTATGTCGAGAGCTCTAAAAGTAAAAGAGACATGAAATTCAATTTCACAGGTCACTCCCCATCTAATATGGAGTCTAATGTGGACAAGATAATAGACACAAATTTTGGGCATATTGATCTATGTTGTCATGCAAAATGACTAGCCTAAAAATTGAAACTTTAAAGCATGACAACTAAGCCCATAGTTCAAAATTTTGCTTCCCGATCACACTGAGCCCCTCTCATGGCCAACTTGTCTTCAGTGGCACCATCAACTGGCTCCGTGGAAGGTCCCAATGAAGTTTTCAAGTGTGCCTCAGTGTGCAAGGAGGGGTGATTAAGTTGATGGATGAATTTAGTAAGGTTTTGTGAAAGACAAGTCCTCCTAGAAGCCTAAAAAGGCCAATTTTGGTCATTATACAACCAATATACACCCTACCGGAACGTTTAGGGAAAATCTAAAACATCCGAGGGTGGTGTCACAGAGTATTGAAGGTGTCTGAAGCAATTTAGCAATTTAGGAAAGAAAATCTCATTTAGGAGCAATTTGTGCAAGACCGGGTTTTTAGGTGCGAGGGAATGAATGTTGTAAAAGGTGGCTTTTCCAGATGATTCTAAGAGTTCTAGGAGTTAGGAGGCCATAAAATAAACATCCAAAGCTATGGAAATCCTCTATAAGGTGGAATTGTCAACTTTGCTTCAAGGTTCAAATACTTCCTGAGGCATTTCGAAACTCTACAACTGTCCTCTCAGTTCACAATGAAATAGGACCTAAATTTTGAGTTCCAGACAAAAATGGCTTTTAAGAATAGTTCCATTGATCTTAAAATGTGATTTGGAGTTAAAATCATATAAGATTTGAACCCAAATCATTTTCCTAAGCTCCCGTGGCGAAAAAATTAAGTTTGCTGTCTAAAAATCGACATCCAAGGCAAAACTGGCTTTCCAAATCAGGCATAGCCGCACTTTGGACACTCTTGTGTCCCCTTTGTCCCCCAGGGGACAAAGAGGACAAGGGGACACCAAAATGCGACCTCCTCCTCCTCCCCCAAGTCACATTTTGGACACCCAAGTGTCCCCATTGTCCCCATGGTACAAGGGGGACAAGAGGGACACCAAAGTGCACCTCGTGAATCCTCACTCCTTCACCCAGTGTCGCACTTTGTTGTCCTTGTGTCCCCTTTGTCCCCCAAGGGACAAGGAGGCACAAAATTGCAACCAAGGCATCCATGCAGCTCCTGACCCCCATGTGACCACATTCAGCTCCACCGGTCTCATTTCCCAACCTCAAACCTCACTTTCAGCCTCTACATGCTCCCAAGTCGCACTTTGGAAACACATGCAAATTTCAGCTCAACAGATGGCCATAGGACAAACATGCAAATTTTTCTAACTCATGAGAAGTTGTCGTGGTCTCGAGTCAAAATCTGCGCAAAGCTAGATAAAATCTTCCTCTCACAAAATTTGGATATTTTTCACGAAAATGTTGTGTTTTTTCTCTGACCTCCATTAATGGATGACATGCCACAGCAGCAAAATGACAGCAAGTTTCCTTTTTGGTCTTACGAAGATCCGGAGGGCGAAAAACTCTAAAACTTGGAGCGAATGTTCTTCAATAAATCTACCTTCATCTGAGCCATTTCTTGCATGATGAGGTGGCCGATTTTTCGGATATGGACTAAGTTTTCTCTCAATATTCTGCCCTCAATGAAAATCTCATTTTCCCACCAATCAAGACAAGGCAATCATCTAAAATTGGAGCAACGAATCTTGGAGAAAAACCTAGAATTTCAAGACTATTTTCATTGCTACCCGACACCTATAAGTGCACTTACTAAAAATAGCAAGTGTCCATGGTTGGGCGTGTCTAAAAATAGTAAGGGGTCAAAAAAGTGAATTCTCAGCATCCACAACATCCCGAACATGAAAGAAACATCAAAAGGAGAAAATTGTGAAAGCTTGCTAAAAAATAGCAATCCTGGATACGACCTGCTAAAAATAGTAAGTCTTGGATTTGAGCTCAGAAAGTTGTAGCAACCCCCATTCTTCCTCTCTCATTGTTTTTTGCCACCATCACAAGCCAGGAAGGTGTCTTGTAGTCCAAACAGGTAAGAAAACCCCTACAAGCTCCTAAAGCATCAATTTTGAGGTGAATCCTGCATAGCACGGTCTAATGCAAGAGGCTGGATGATTCCACTCATCCCAACTGTGGCAGGAAGGAGTCGTCCCTTTTGAATCCATTCATGAAAGGGACATCATGTAGATCACACTAGTGACAAGGAACAAATTAGGGCATCAATGTGTGTAAGAGATAGTCACTTGGACGACAAATTAAATCAGTAACATCATGAGGTCCATGAAGGTTCAAACATCAAGGATTTCATTCAAGTTCAAGACATCGAGGGAATGATCATCATGAGCATGATGAGAAAAGATCACCATGAGTGATGCTAGCAATCATCTCAGGCTCACAAACAATGCATACCTCTCCGAGAGTGTTTCTAAACACTTAATCAGTGTTTGGTGATGAGCTCACATCTTGCAAGTCAGAGAGGTGGCATTTGTAGTGTTTTAGTGCAAAGTGGAGGTCAAAAACATGTGATTCATCCTCAAGTTCCATTTAGGGATCAATCCTTCTATCTGGAGAAGGAAATCCATTTCCACGAGGAGCAAATTGAGCAAAAAGGTGTCCAAATACTATAAGCATGTTTCTACTCAGGTGACATCTTCGTCAGGGATGTGAATTTTGAAGTGAAAAGGGTGTCATCATGTTCAAAAGTGAAATGGGAACCTCGTGGAGTAAGCTAAGGATCATCATATCCTCATTCGGCATTGTGTCCAAATCTTTTCAAGGAACATGTCAAAATGATCTAGTCAAGCTACTAAGGCATTTAGGATCATCATGTGTGAAGGATCAAAAAGTCATCTATTCCCATGAGAGGCATGAGTAAGAAAGTGAGGATTCTAGAGTCGAAAAGGAAAGGAGATGATCTTCATTTGGAGCACCATGTATGCAAGAATGAGAAACCATCTCAATTTCACTTGATGTCATTCACTTGATAGTGTTCTTAAACACTCATTCAACACCTTGTAGTGTGATCACACTTCAAGGAGGAAGCACATTGCACTCACCTCATTTCAGCTCAACAGATGGCCATAGGACAAACATCTCATTCAGGAGCAACCCTTTCTCTCTACAAGGTTAAGACATATCTTAGTAAGTGATAGACAATCATGAAATGGTTTAAGCATCATAGAATTGATTCTTGGTCACATAGGTGAATTGTGAAGGCATAGAGAAGTAAGAAAGTGATCCTCACATCCTAATTCCCACCTTGTGATCAAAGAGGATCATCATGTTCCTATCACAATGCAGATCTCATGGTAGTGTTCTTAAACACTCATTCAATGCCTAGAAGTGCACTGCATCTCATCGGAGGAGGAATTTGCAACCACAATGTTCCAATTCCACAGATGGTCACTTATGCAACAAGTGAAATCAAGAACATCATGAAGCTTGTGAGGATGTTGAAACATCAAAATTCAAGTCATTAAGGCTATGGTCATGAGAAGCATGACAGAGAGGATCATCATGAGTAATGCCAGCAGTAATCCAAGGTTCACATTACAATGTCTCGCAACAGTGTTTCTAAACACTCATTCAATACTTTGGAGTGTCCTTGCATCTCACAGAAGGAGGAAGCATATGCAATCACAATGTTTCAATTCAACATGTGGTCAGAGGTCGAGACTCTCATTCATGAAAAATTTCCTCAAAGGTCCATCGAAGGCTTCATCTTCATCAGATTGGTCAACCCTTATCTCTCTCCATATTCTAATTCTCCATTAAGAATGCACTTTTCCCTATTTTGTCTTATTCACTTAAGTGACCTTCAATTTAACATTGTAAGAGTCCTTTTTCATCAATAAGAAAAAGTCTCATTTTCATTTCCTAGGAATACGGAAGGTCACAAGTGATGAGGAAAGGTGAAAAATCATGTGAGGGGTAGGTGAAGAGACATTTTTGTACTGCTATAAATTGGAATGGCTTCTCCATTCCAAAGGGTTGGCAATTGTGGATTGTTATATGTTGTTGAGCTTTGTATCACTACTACATCAAGAAATAAGAGCTACATTTCTTCTAATTCCTATGCTTATGTTCTTCTACTCTCTCTACTTTCCAACTTTGTAGGCATGGTGATCTTGTATAACCAAAAAGGAACTTTGTGTCCTTAATTAATGAATTTGCAGAACTGTGTCTCTAGTTTGTTAGTCTTGTTAATTGTTTACATTATTGTGTTCTTATAATTGAATGTGGACCTACTTGTAGTACGACATTAACCCTCTCTCCTTATTTCTCCAACTCCCCTTTACCTCCCTTCACAAAAAATTCCTCTCTTGTACTCTGTACAAGCACTTTGCCACAGTTTAGTGGAGTATTCTGTGTGATCCCGACCTAACGGCCACCCCACAACTTTAGTTAGTTTACATTCAATAATGGGAGCCTCCCCATATCAAAGGAGGGGCTTAGCCCCGTGACCGTTTGTGAAACCAATAATTTGCACTGCAACAAATTATTTCACCAACAATCTCCTAAATTTTTGGAACAAAATTTGAGTTGTTCCCAAATCGGGTTGGTACAAGGTATCTCCATAGTGGGCTTCATTTGCTGTTGTTTTCTCATCTTTGTTTGATGTCCGGAATTTTTGCTAACACTTGCAGAGCTTTTGGCAAGAACCTTCGAGAATTCAAGAACCCACAAGGGGAATATCTACTATGTTTGGGTCTAGAGTGTATCGAAGACCTACCTATTGAAACTTCCTAATTTTGCGGCATATGTGGACATAACACTAGTGTCATCCAACGATTTTGGGATGCAAACATTAGATCTTGCACAAGCATGTTAAACAAACATTCGCTAGAGAAATCAAGGCCCTCATCCACTAGGTTACCCAAGGTGTTGCTACACTCGGACTTACGTGGAAATCAATGATTTAATCATACTCATAAACAAGGTAGTGGGTAACCCAACAACTAAATATTATCAAGAATGGATGTACCAATACATCCACACAATTGCACAAAATAAACAACATATCAACTAGGCAAAGTTGATCAACAATTCAATTCAAAAGCAGCTTTTTGAAGTCTAACACACATGGAATTTTACATGACTTTATACTTGTTGTATGGTGCTGCCAAAACAAGGATTTTTCCTAGATTGACCCGTGCGAAGTCAATTGAATATGGCCAAAGTTTATGACTTATCCTTGGTTGGCCCTTAAAGCCAACCTACAGCATTTCCGACGCATCAATGATGTATTCTTCTACTCATCATTGCCATGCTTAAACCTGATCTAGCAAACACTCGTTTTTTCTATTCCATCTTCCACAAAGATTGCATGGTGGGGGCTTTGTTCATACAATTCCCTACTTTCTCATACATTTGAGTGTGCGGTTTCAAAGGGGCACCATACATGCTACCCATATATGTCGGTGATAAGTGGGCACTTGATCAAATTGATACAACAACATGTTGAAGTCCACAAGTTCTTTTCTAGAAAGCACAAGTTGGGAATTCATTTCCTAGTCATGATCGAGAGATACACATACCCTTAATTCACAAAGGCCAATTGCATTGAGGCGAGAGATGACTAGGGTCACTATATGATTCTTTCTAACCCAACCATCATTTGACAATCAGGGATGATGAGTCTTGTGTTGGGGACATCCTATGTCCATCTTTCTTATTTGCAAAGGTTATTGGATGGAGTGCACTTGATATAGTGGAGGTTAGAAAGTACGATTATTCACACATGGCTCTTGATAAATCTGGGATTTTGACTTGGTGACATCCCAAAGGGAAATGCGAGGTGTGACAAGGATATCCTTGATACAATTTACAAACAATAGCAGATGGATCTTCAACCCTTACCACAAATCAACTAGTCTTTGTCTGAAGCTACTTCATTGGAGGAAAGGACCAATAAGGTGGTATCAAGAACCCTCACTTCGGTGAGAATGAGGGGAATAACCCCTAAGAGAACACGCTTGAAAATGAGAAGAAGGCTTGCAAGCACTAGTAGCATGTGGCGAGAAAGTGCACGAAAAGCAACCCGAGGGTCCTATCAAGGGAAAAGGAAAGAGAAATCCTGGTGGAGCCTGGAGAGACAGGATAAGAAAGCATATAAGTTTCTTTTCAAGGGACCAAGTGGCGGAATTCAAGGCACGTCGAAGCCTCCAAAAGGCCCGAGCAAACAATAACTATTGATCCTCACCCATTGCCACTTATCTGAAATATTTCCCGATCATATTTGGCTATGGATTCCTCTATAGTATCCACCTTTGTTCTGCAAGGACCATATACCTTCCTAAGGGAATTCAACCCACATCCCCTCCAAAAGTCACTTCTCCCGCTAAGGAGATTCCTTCTCCAAAACTTACCTCTCTGCTTAGGGTTTCCACACCTCATCCTCCTCCATTTTCTCCTCCTAAATATTCAACACCGCCTCCACCTTCATCCAGTCAAATCCATATCTCGTCTTCTCCACCTACCACTTCCATATCTGTTCCAATTCCTCAGGTCAGCATGACCTCTCCTCCTCAAGTCACACAAACCATCATCCTAGATTCACCAACATAGCCAGATTTGGATGTGACAAGACAAGTTGAGAGACAATAGTTGATCCTAACACAAGGTGCAAATCCAGAAGTTCTCGATTGGCTACATAAAGTTGTGCAAAAGAAGATAAAATCAGCAGTGCAACCTGAAATGGTTGATTTCAGTGCTTTCGATCTCAGACTCTTCTTTTTGTGCTTCTACGAAACCGAAGACGGTTTTCAAAATAATCACCAATGTAAAGGGAGAGATGCAGAAGTTGCAGTGCCACCTGGAAACAAAAGGCAAGGGAGAAGAGTCGGCCCAAGAGTATCAAATCTCTAGAGTTCATCTAGGGAAAACCACGTGGGAAGGAGCAAAACAAGATATGCAATCCGCCATTGGCACACTCTTCAAGAAGATGGATCGGGATTAGGCAACCATAAATCAGTTGAAAGATAAAGTTGATCACAGCGGTGATGCAAAAGGTGATTAAACCTATCGATTCTTCTAGTTCCTCCAAACCTGAGCCACTGTTGACAACTGACACCTTGAATGTGGCAGAAGAGATTGGCCACATGGGTCAGGTTACAAAGGAATGGTGGGAGAAACTAATAGTAAAGGGGCAGAAGGTCATAGAGTCCGCCATAAAAGTTTAAGAACACGTCAATGTGGAGGTAAAAGTAGCAAACAAAATACAAGACAGATTGCAAACTGAAATCAGCTTGCCAAAACAATACATTCCTAAGTTAGAGGCATTCCAATGGGTCGATACTGATACTCTTGTGGCAGAGGGTGTTTTAAGTGAGGAGCAAGAAGGAGATCAAACAGAAATTCCAGGTGCAACCAAATTCAGGATTAGAATATTGGAAGAATGTTTTGAGAAACTAAGAGAGTCTACAGCTGATGGAGTGGATACACTCGGTATTTTGGAAGCTATTGAGAAGATCCCATGCTCATTCTATAACAATCAAGAACTTTTTCACGCAGCTCAAGAAATTGCTGATCAATTTAAACAACTATTTAAGAGGAATCAACTCCAAGGGTTGCCTTTAACTTTGATTTGATTCAATGATTTGTTAAATATCACAAAAAAATTGATAAACTTGATAAGGATTTGAGGACACTCCAGAAGCTGCATACGCGTATGATTTATATAGAAATGGAATGTCGAATAAATGATATGTACACTGGCAGTCCAAAAGAGAATCGAATCAAGGAAATCTTCTAGAGTTTTGATGAGTATGGAGAAAGGATCCATGTTGCTAAGGAAAAAGTTATTTAAGTTCATGATGATTCTGGCACAGTCCAAGAAAAGAATGCGCAAGGGAAACATCTCTGATTTCAGCTATTCTCAACTACATCCAATGTGCAAATTTCATGTCTTGTATTTTCAAGATTGTAAAATTACATGTAAAAATGCATCGCTTTCACAGTTTCTATTTTTAGAAATTGGACTGTCAAATTTGCATGTTATGTGGTTACAAATCATTATAAAGGAGACTTTTGGTAAAGAAGAAGAAAAGAGAGACTGTGAAGCTTTGTGTTCAGCATTTCAAATGAGAGAATATAAAAGAGATATTCAAACTTTGCATTGCGTATTAGTCTTGTGATTATCATTTGTAGTTATGTCGAATGAATGATGAACTCTTATTTTTCCAGAGCTATGTCTTCATTGTTAACTATACTTGTGTGATTAAAATAGGATCTGTTTCTGCCTATTGGAAAGTGCAAGTCTTCCTACTGTTTCTTTTCTCTAAATTCTTATTCTAATCGTCATCTTCCTTTTCTCACTAATATTTCCTTTCTTGTGAGTTTCAACCTTCTAGGAAGGGTATCCCATATGCCCAAGATAGAATTAGGATACATAATGTATGATATATTTTCATGCAATTTAGTTTTAAATAAAGGGAGGCTCCCTGTATAATAGAGGGACTTTGTCCCATTATACTGTTTTTAAAGCCCTATATTTTGCACATGACAAAATATTTTGCCAATAGAAATAAATCTCGAACAAGATGAATATGATATAAGTTGAGTCCCAGTGATACACAAGGACACATCCCTATATTTTGGTGATGTCCCAACTGTTTCAGGGATGGAAGACTTGAAGGGAACGTCCCCAGTTCTTTAAATTTTTAATATTTTTAATAAACTGTTGTTAATCTTTCTTTACTTTAAAATAGGAACCCCCAACTACCAGGAAAAAGTTGGAAGAATAGTTTTCTGGCTAAACCGTGAGAGAGCTTTTGGGATCAATGTTTAAGATCATGCTCCATGATCCATCATCAGGCTGAGAATGAAGTTTCAGCCAGAAATCTATTCTCTCTACTCTGATGGACCACAGAAATATTCTCTCTTATTAAAAAAGTTTTTTTAATTTTATAATAATTTTTAAAAACTGTTTTTATCTTTTTATGCTTTTATTTTAAAACATAACCCCCACTAGCAAAAGAAAAATTGTTGGGGAAATTTTATAGCTAAACCCATGAGAGTTCTTAGGATAAACCATAGTTACCTAAGACTTGGGGATGGGGGGATGGGAGGACGTAGGGATGAGGTTTCAAAGACAGCAGAAAATTTCCCGAATTTTGAGGGAGCATGTAGACAGCTGTGGGACAGCTATTGAAATAATATATAAATATTAAAAATATACAATAGGGGTCCCCTAACCCTGAAAAAAACATGAAAGATTAAAATTTCAGCACCACAGCTAGCAATGTTACCAAAGAACAAAGTAGCATCTTTTTACTATGTCACTTATATGATTATATCATCGAATTAAAAAAATAGCTTTTGGAACAGCAAAGGCCATGCAAACTACATGAATAGCCATCCATAGACAAAATCCGGCTAACGTAATCGAAAAATGCTAAAAACTTAAATACAAAGTTGGCCTCTAGAACATCCTAATATATTGGTAAAGCCTCCATTATCATACAAAAAGAGGCAGAAAGACTTGCACAACAAAATTTTGAAACTAAAGAAATCCTTTAAAATATGCATGTGAATTTGTAAATGCTATTGCTATGTATAAGAAAGGCTTAAATGTAAAATAGTAACAAGCTGCTTTTGAAACCTACATAAAATGGCAAAAATCCGTATCTTAGGAAAGTAACTTTGCATGAGAAAATGATTCACATCTAGTATCACTGCATAACGTACTAGATTTTCATTCTCCCCTTTCCAAAGTCATAATCTTATGTGTTTAATGTATTTTTCTACTTTTTGGGGACTTATTTTACTTGGGGATGTTGGGAGACCAAAAACCCCATACATAATAGAAGCAAGTTTTAAACAAAAAACACCAACGAAACCAAGGAGGCAGAGTCAAAAATCTTGACAACCAAGCCCCCACATAACAGAGCCAAACTAAATAGTTTGCATATTAACAACATTTTTTGTAAGTAACTAAACCAAGACCAAAAAAGAAAAAAATAAAAAAGATAAGGGCTGCAAAAATCCTGCCATTAGTTCTCAGTATCCCTGCTTTGGGTCCTAGAGCTCGACCACCATCTTTCAAACCAGCCACTTTGATAATGAATCTCTTCGGTGTTTGACCTCTTGATTCTCAGTCTGAGTGCCAACATTAACCTCCTCCTAAGACTTACCCTGATTGTCGAGCCAAACCATACCCGAGTTGTCACCTATATCCATCTCATCACTATCAAAAGAACTCAAACTCAGCTTCATGTTGTTTTTGGCCTCCTCAGAAGCAACCTAGTTTTGAAGCAGAGAAATCCGTTGCTCTCTACATAACATAATCCACTTGAATCCCCTGATGGTTCTGTTCTGGGTTTCAATCCTTTGATGACAATCTTTCAGCTCTGTATGAGGTTTTTGTTGATAGTGAGAATGGTATCCGTTGTGGACTCGACCCTCATCAGTCTGGCCTCCCAGTCAGCAAGCTCTTGATCCCTCTTGCTAGAACTTTCCCCCAAATTCCTAATCCCCTTCTTGAGATTACACAAGGCATCCACAACACCCTCAACGGGATCAACACAATTTTTATTCTTCTTGATTTTATTGAGGTGAGAAGCAAGGGTTTCCTAGTCAGAATCCTAATCCTTGACTTGATTAGGGATGGCAAGGTTTGCTTCTTTGGACCAAAAGAAGAATGAGGCCTTGGTGAAGGGGGATATCCACCTTCTTTTTCTTGAAATCCTTCGATAGTCGAGAGGAGTGACCTATGGAGGAAGAAAGCTAAGCTCATAGTCTGTCACATGATGGAGAAAAATTGAGGATGGACAGGTGGTGAGTAAAGATTTTATGGAATTTTCCTTCAAGAGTCAGATATTTCATAATAACTAGGAAGACATCAGCCCATCTATCCGGCATAGGTAGGTGTGAGCAATACCATCATCATATGCAATAATGTTTTCCCCAGCTTCAAAGAAAGTAGCAATTTCATGTTTCTTTCTAGATTTGTCTTTAAAAATTTTTAGGCCATCAGTTTTTAACCCAATGATCTCAACTATGGCATTCTCAGAGACATCAATATGAACCCCTCTAAAAACAAAACCACCATCCTTCCAAGAAATCACAAAATCGACAAAAGGTCGGGATCATTACCTTGAGCCGATGAATGTATCTAGTGAGACCACCTTTATGCAAAAATTTCCACAGAGCCACATCATTCTTGAGGTGAAGAAAGGTAGATGGTTCAATACGCAACCTATCACCCCCATGAAGCTAGCAAGCAAGTTGACATTTTTGCATAGACACCAGAAACTCGACTGATAGAAAATGGAGAAAAAAAAATGAAATGAGAAAGGGCAATTTTCCAAAAAGGAAAAGTCCTTTCACAACCCCAAGCATGTGAGCTAAGGGTGTCATCATATCACAGCCTCCCACTTTGTGTCTTCATTTATGAGTTTATTAACCTATCCCCAAGGGATACATGTGCCAATCCACATCACCAAATCCACCATGGCATTACCTTTCTCGGCCAACGCATCCACCGGCTTGTTCCCATCATGGTACGTGTGTTGAATGACCACCTGTTCAAATGATGCGAGCATGACATGCCTCCATTATCAAATGATTTAGTTTCCATCCACATTTACTACTATCTTTGAGGGAATTAATAATGCACATCGAATCACCTTCAATGATTATATTTTTAAGCCCTAAGTCTTTACCCATTTTAACACCCCAAAGCATAGCTCTCTTCAACCACATTGTTAGAGTGATTTCCTATGGGTCCCACGTAGGATCCTAAGCATCTCCCACTATGATCCCAAATGAGGCCACCACCACCAGCCACTTTATCTTTAACCTTAACATGGCCGAGCCATCAAAGTTGATCTTGAAACTTCCTTCGGTGGTTTATTCCATTTAACATCTTGTTTCAACCTTGCTCTTACTAGTGCTAGAGACAATAATGTCCAACCTTTTAAGAATGTCCTCCTCCCACTCAGGGACTAGCGCAAACCTATTTGGGTTTAATAATCTGAGCATTTTCCTTCAAAATCCTATGTTATTTTATCAACAACCTTGCACAACCTCACCGATTTGTTCCTAAAGATCCTATTGTTGCATTCAATCCATATACCCCACAAGACATGTGGCAGAGCCAAGTTTCCAAATTTTATTGACCATATCATTCTTAAAGTTGAAACTCCACTACTCAGGTAGAAGGGCCACATCTCCCTAGGAAGGACCAATTGAATTTTGAAAATGCAGAGGATCTCAACAAAAACTTGATATGAGAAAGGGCATTCCAGAAATAGTGACTGATGGATTCTTCCTTGTCCATGCATAAACCACATCTATTTATGATGATCATTCCCCTACATCTGAGTCTATCCACAATGAGTATCTTACCTTTTATAACTTCCCAAAAAATATATTGATCTTGGGGATGAGAAACTTGTTCCAGACCTTCCTCCAAAAGGACTTTGAGAAAAGTTATCAAAAATTGACAAGTAACCCGATTTAACTTCATAATCCCCAGTATTTGTGCTTCTCCATATGAGCTCATCCTGGAAAATTGTCTAGAGGAATGTAGATGTCATTAATTTTCTTATTTAAATCATGAAAAGGTTGGATATCACCTTGATAGAAAGAGGGGGAGAATAGGAATCCATCTCCGGTCATTGTCCCAGTAGTTATAAACCAGAGCTCCCCGCTCAATAGAAAGGACCTGCCATAGCTCACTCCATGGTCCTAAAAATTGAGAGAAACATCCTCTAACCAAGGATCCTCCCAAATTTGATCTGAGACCCATCACCAAGGTTCCATTTACACCCTTTGATAAGAAACTTCCTGGTTTGGCACAAATTGTTCCAGAAGATAGATCCTCAGGAAGCTCCAAATCACTAAAGAAGTCCAAAGTTCCACCAAAGGGCAAAAATATTTCACCTTCAGAATTTTCACCCAGATGCCTTCTTCTTTGTGAAGTCTCCATCCCACCTTAGCAATGAGGGCATGGTTCATAAACTGAATGTTCTTTAGCCCCAGGCCACCCATGTCTTTGGGTTGAGTAACCTTTTCCCAGAAGAAACTAGAGGGATTCTATTTTTATCCTCCAATCCAGTCCAAAGGAAACATTTCTGGATACCTTCAATGGATTTCTTGACTCTTGTTTGGGAGAATGAAAATAGACATGATGTAGATCGGTATGCCTTACAAACTACTCTGAAGGAGATGAGCTTTACCTGCTTGAGAGAGTAAGGATCCTTTCCATGAAGCCAACTTCTTATGGAATCTCTCAATAAGTTTATTCCAACCACCTTCCTCAAGTTTTCTCCCACATAAAGGCATTCCCAAATACAAGTCTGGGAGCTTTTTGATGTTACAATCCAGATAGTGGCCAGTCTATATTGTTGTTCTTCATCAACATTTATGAAGTAGCAAGAACTTTTCCTAAAATTTATTTTCTATCTGGTAGCTCTTTCATATTTGTTGGTGATACCTTTGATAGTCTTGGCTTCTTGAACAACAACTTGTCCCAAGAACCATATCATCAACAAACTATGCATAGACATTGGTTCTCCACACCATGGGAAACTTTGACCCCTTCCATGCTACCCTCTCTCTAGGGCTTTGATGCATAACTTGCTCAAGGTTTCAGCCACAATTATATACAAAAAGGGGATAAAGGATCCCCTTGTCTCAGGCCCCTTTCAGATTTGAAGAAACCATTAGGTTTCCCATTGATGATAACTGAGAAAATCATATCTTTAGTACAGGCTTGAATCATTTTAATAAAATGTGGATGATATCCCAATCTAGATAAAAGGGAATACAAGAAGTCCCAAGAAACCCTATCATAAGCCTTTTGCATATCCAACTTCAAAATCATAGTTTCCCTGCCTGAAAGCTCCACAAAATGAATGGTTTCATGAATAGTGATTATGTTGTCCAAAATTTGTCTTCTTGGCACAAAGGCCCCTTGGTTGGGAGAAATGAAATTACTAAGAGTCTCTCTTAGTCTAAAAGCTAATAACTTGGACATGATCTTATAAATGGTGTTACACAGGCTTATGGGTCTAAAATCACCGAGATCCTTAGCTCCAGGATTTTTAGGTATGAGAGCTAGAAAGGTATGGTTGATTTGTTTGAGAATGCAGCTTGAATGAAAAAAAAATTCTTGACAACATCGATGACATCAGTCTTGACAATATCCCAATAGAGTTGGAAGAAAAAAATCTAGAAACCCATCCCAGGACCGAGCTTTTGTCACCTTCCATAACATCCAGAATACCTTTGATCTCCTCTTCAGAAGGGATAATAATAAGCTCCATATTCTCACTTTGACTGATAGCAGGCTTGAAAAGATTCAAAATCTCTTCTCTAGTGATCTCATCATTAAGAAGATCCTCCACAAAGAGGTTTTTGAAAAAGGAAATAATGGTGGAAGCTATTTCTTTGTCCTCAGTGACCAAATCCCCATTTTCTTTCTTGACTTCTTGAATACGAAGTTTTGTTGGCTTTAATAGTCATAGAAGTATGAAAGAATTTGGTGTTCTAGTCCCCTTCCTTTAGCCAGGTGATTCTCGATTGTTGTTTCCAAGTACACCTCTTCCCTATGCAAAATATTGTGATAGTCAGAGAGAAGGCTCTTCTCTTTTGCTTTATCCTCAAAACTCCACCCCCTTGTTCCATATTTTCTTCAAGAATTTATGAGATCCTCTACTATTCTATTTTTTTTTGAAGGAAGATGTTTCCAAAAATCTCCTTGTTCCATATCTTCAGATTGGTTTTAATATTTTTGAGCTTGGAGGTCACCTTGAACATGTTGTTTCCTTTCACCTCTATACTCCACCAATCCTTAATTCTCTTGTTCCAAGTCCGGATGAGTAGTCCACATCTTTTCAAACCTAAAAGGTCTGCCGATGGGGTTCTCCCTAACACTGATTTTGAGGATCAAAGGATTGTGATCCGACCCAATCCATAAAGAGAAGATAAGGAATATTGTTGTTCTTGAATCCATTGAGTGTTAACCAAGAAATGGTCCAACCTAATTTGGATTAAGTTAACCCCTTCTCTCTTGTTGGACCATGTAAATTTGGAGCCGCTAAGGTTCAAATCAATTAAAGCATTCCACCCCATGAAGTTACCAAGATCCTCCATACTCTCAGTGAAAACATTAATACCACCTTTCTTTTCAGATGGAATAAGAGGGGTATTGAAGTCACCACCATGATCCAGTTTAAGTCACTAAACATTCTTCTGAAGGTGGTCAGATGCTCCCAAAGTTCTCTTCTACCCACTGTCATGTTGGGGGCATAGATATTTGATAGAATAAATTATTTTCTAGTATTGACTTCCATAAAGCAAATAACTACATGGTGTTGACTATTGATAAGGGGGAAGCCTTCCAATATATCTCTTTTCCACAAGCACAGTAACCCTCTAGAGGCACCAACCATGGTTGATGAATGAAATCCAGATTCTTTCCAAAGAATAGACTGAAAATATCTCATCCTATTTTCATTCATCTTGGTTTCTTGTAGCATTATCACATAGTTTCTCTTTAACTTTCAATCCCTCAAAATCCTATGCTTATTGGGCTGATTTAAGCCCCTAATATTCCAAGAAATGTAAATCATTTATGGTGGAAGGATTTCTTACCTATATTTAATGGTTTTTGACGACCCTCCATGATGTCTTTCTTTTTCACCTTGTCCCTTTTTTCCCTTTCTAATGGTCTTCCTTGGTGAGGCCTTATTAGCCCCAACATCTACCTTGGATCTAGTTCTAGGTGTTTGTATCCAATTTGGGGATGGCCTAGACTCTGAGATGTGAAGATCCGAGCACACCTTAGTTGGATTGTCTTTTACTCCTTGCTTTTCTTCCATACTTCCATCTTGTGTTGCTTCCTTAACTGGACTAACTTTGGCTCCTTCCTTACCCTCCAAGCTACCAGTTTGGATCACTTTCATCATCATCTCCAAAGCCTCTGTTCCATTTAACATCCTCCTCCACTATGTGGAGATGTCCTCCAAATTAACATCCAACATTTTATACATATTGCTTACCAGTATTGTTTCCTCCGGTCTTTGGGCAAAGAAACTTGCCTCCAGTGAATCCGGGACTATTGATCCGATTATACTATCTTCTTGGTAGTATTTGAAGACTACCATATCATCATCAATGATAGGTTCTTGGACCACTTCCTTGTTGTCTTTCCTTATTCGACCTTCTTTTCCAAAAAGTCTTTTCTAGGTGTTGCTCTTTGGTGACTTGATCCTTAGTCTCAACATGATTGGGTATCTACCTCCATGAATGGTTGATCTTTGATGGTCCACTACCATTTGGTGGCATAGGTCCCTTACCTTTCAAATCCTCCTTACTAACATTCTTAGTCTTCTTGAGCAAGGGATTTTTGGGCCGCCTCCTCTTTCGCCTTAGGACATGTCTTGAGATTGTGACCCACTTTAAAGAAGGAAAAAACATAAAAGGGGTGAACTCATAGTCGATCTTCTAGTTGTGGACTCCCAGGAGCCTTGATCTCAATGTTTCTTAGTAGTGGTGTTTCGGGGCCACATTAACATAGAACCGAGAAAATAAAATCCTTGTTCTGGCACAGTGACTAGGATCAATTATAACCAAGGTGCTATAGCCTTAGCGATCCCTTGCAAGATATCCAGTCCCAATATTCCAATGGGAGCCCGGGAAGCCGACCCAAATAGGGTATTCTTTGATAACCATCTCCAGAGGATTGAATCCCGGCTGCCATTTTTAACCAGACCACAACGCATGCCCCATGAACCAAGGACCTCCAGCTAAGATCCTTAAGAAATCCTCCTCCAGGGAAAGATGAATAACAAAGAAAGCATTAGCGTAGGCCACTATTTCCATCGATCCTTTGGGCATCCATTTTCTATTAGCCCATTTCCTAAACTCTTCAATATTGGGTCTCTGCCAGAATCTTGGCCAGGATGGTATTACACATTGACATGGTTAAGAACAATAGAAGGTACCTATTTAACGAGGGCTCCAGACCCACCCGCCGCGCCCACGTGACTGGGGGCCCCCTATCCGTCTCTGCTTTGTCCCTTTCCGTGGTAAACGGTGCATCCTTTCTGTCTGCCTGCACGCCCCGTGATCCCCTACATCAGGTGCCTCGGCCATCTTCCCGCTCAAAACCGAATTCAAAACCCGCGCTCCAACGTTCGCTCCGCTCCAACCATCGCTCAGGGGATTGGGTATTTTGAATACTCAACTAATGATAGATGACACAAAGATAGATCATGGTACAATATTATCTCTTATAAAAGTTATTATTTTTACAAAACATTTAACCTTAATCCTAAAGGTTCCTTGAAAAAAATTAAATAAATTTTAAAACCTATATTGCATTAAATAAAGTTCAAATATTAAAATATTAACTTGCATCAATTGATTTAATAGTTGTCCCCAAAAATGGGAGGTTTTTTTCGTCCCTCTATCCCCCGCCCCATTATCCCACTATCCCCAATACTTAGGTAATTATGGATATAACCCTATAAGATAATATGAAAGAGAATGCACATAAAAGAACCGGAGTAAGAGTTAATCGGGTGATCATTAAAAAATTGATGTTGTGCACTCGTCATTTGCATGGGTTAAATAGATTTACAAGGGTGAGGATGTGAATTGATAGGATACTGACCATGTACATAAAAACGGGCCCACAAATCCACCTCAATTACTCTCATTTACGAGCACTCAATGAGGCTCCATTGAATAGAAATCCACCTCGATTAGTACTTACGTACAATCAATAAGGCTCTAGTAAATTAGCTAGTACATAGATATTTACATTATGTACATTATTGCTAGAAGAAACAATAACATGTTTGTTTCTCAGCATTTCTTCCAAACTAAGAGAAGTTATTTTGAACTTACAGGAGACGGGGAAACTTCTCCAAAAAAATGACTCAGAAAACAACTTACCTTGTATTTGCATAATGCTTTTGTCACTAGAAAGGTAAGTGATGGTTTTGGTTCGCTCCTTGCAATTGTAGCTAGCTCAAACACCAAGTGCACCATTCTCAACCAACGACTGCTAAAAATATGGAATGGTAGCCTCAAGATGGGTGATGGAAACCTCCTCCTCCACGTTAGTTGATTTGTATATCTCGACCTGCCCCACATTGACAACAACATGGATGACAAATTGAGTTGGGAGATCTAAGGGACACACATTAGACCCAAATGCTTGGAAATTAGTGTAAGGCATGTATCCGATAGACTTCAACTTGTGTTGTTTGCCGTGAAACCCCTACTTATCCGTGTGAAGCCCAACCCAATCATCAACTTGGAAAGAACAAGTTACTCAATGCCAATCATGGGGTGCTTGGATTTGGCCTAAGTTGGAGGATACCCAAAACTTTGGTGTGAAGCTTAGCCAAATTTTGCAAAAAGAAGAAGCTTTGTCTTGCTCCTTCTATTGGTGTCCCGACATATCTAGATCTAGAAGAGCAAATGGAATCTCATAAGGCACCAAAGGTTTGAATTCATAACAAGTTGTGAAAGGAGAATGGCTTGTGTAGATATGGGTATCTTAGTTGTAGTTGTACATACTTGTGCTGCTGCTTATTCTGCTCAAGATAGATATGGGGAGTTTTAGACCTAGAAGGGTCCCATCTCACCTCACAGGTCTCGTAGTGAGAAAGTTTTGACAACTAACCTACGTTCGCACACCTTGTCTGAGTGGTCCATATAAGCATGTTTAATGTTTTTAGGAGCAATAAATTCAGTGTGTCTTCTTGTGTTGGAAGTTTCATTGATATGACGGTATTCGGCACATTCGGGAATGAATTCGCCACCTTGACATCAAGATGAGTGAGAGTTTTATCAAGACATACAGCAATGTTGCGGCTGCCCAACTTGTAATGATATCTGAATCAAATGTTAAATTGACTCAAAGGGTGAGAACTTTTCTGCCATATCCTAAGATGTTGAGATCTAACACAAATGACAAACAAGTAAGGCAAACAGGTATATCAGGGTTATCATAATAGCCCAGCCATATTATCTTCTTCATCATGATGACAAATTGTGGGTCTCTTATCCTTATTTATAAGACACTTATAATATTGATATGAAGTTAGAACATTTACAATTGAAATATGAAGTGGATATCTGGGGCCTCAAGTACACATGTTAAGAGACACATCCATTTGGTGTGGAATAACATACTTCGGACATTATCCAAAGTTATTATGTAATCGCTTATTCCTATGGTGTTGTAAGGAGGGGTTTCAAAGACATAGCATTGTACTATGCTTTAAATTTGACAGCCGTCTACATGTTTTTCATGTTTTTAACCATAAAACAGTTGTAAAATTTTGAGATCACCATCTCCTCTGACTTGCAGATTTGAAATATGAGTGTCATTTTTATATAGATCTATACACAAATTATATTAATATTTATAAGTATATTTTAAAAATTGGTTAACAGTAAAATAAAAAAATTGCCTTTCATGTTTTTACACAATACTAGTGCTGCACACAATATGAAGGGCAATATAGCAAAATTACACGCTACAGAAAATTTGACAGCGGGCACAGGTGACCATCAAATTTAAAGCATGCTTGGGACTATATTATGGGTTTGCACTGATATTTTGGATTTGATTAATCCACTTATCACTTTGCTCGAATAAGGAATAAGGCGATTTCAACATTTAAAATGGTGGAGTCCCTTGGTTGTTATTGAAATATACATACAAGCCTCCAAAAAAAAGACATTACCAATGTGTGGATTTGGATATTTTAATAAGGTGGGAGGAACATTATTGCTTATTAGTATGTTGAGCGAATGGTTGTGAAACTACACTAGTGCAAAATGTTGGTTCCCACTGAGTGCTACGGTTGATTTCCTTGCCAAGTTTTAGACTCAAGTCTATCCACAAATATTGGTCCTCCAAAGTTTTCAGTCAAGATATATTAATTTAATTTGATGTAATAGTGAAAGGTTTCAGTCCATTGATTTCTATATCGATATCTGCTCGTTTGGACAGTATCAATCCTTGGGTAACTCATATGAAAGGATCAATGAAGACCACAGGACTGATTCGTGGATCAAATCATTACATTGCTTATTGGTGACACCCATGTGTCGCATTGAGGCATTTATAGTGCAGAAGCAGCCTTTCTAATGTGGCGGGCACGAACATTGGTGGGGAACGGAGACTATTGCATGTTCTGTGATCAATTTGTTGATCGAAGGCACTCTGAAATCGATCGAATTTATATCAAGGAACACCACATGGAGGTCTTAGAAGTTGACCATTGCCCATGAATGTGTAATGGAATCCCCATGTAAAATCAATTATAGGCATGCTGGCTCGGATTATGCATCGTCCTCACTAGAAAATCAAAGGTGTTTGATGGCAACTTCATTGTATTCAAAGCTTGGGTGGGTTATTATGCCTTAAATGCATGTTACCTTCCACCTATTTTCCTCCCAACTCCCTTTCCTCTATGAAAATCATGACAGGCTTTCCCGAAGAAGATTTGCTAATGCAACAATGACTGGTCCTTCAATGAAGGCTCATAAAAACTCCAAGCAATGTCGGGCTTGTACTGCTGAAGTAGAAGCCCTTGCTCCAGTCAAGAGAGGTCAATGCCTTCACAAAAATTTGAAAGGGTTTTTGATCCCATATGCCTTATACAGCGTACTAAGAGGCGTTTATATATGATTCACATAAATTGTATGGTGAGATAGCTGTAAAGCTATCTCTCCCAAGCAGGTAAGGAACTAGGTGGAATAATTGGGTGTGACGTGGAACTCGCATGAGACGTGTGACTTGACAGTGGCTCGGCCATTAGTTTTCCCTATGGATGACTATGGAGTGTGATAGGTGAAGTGGACGAAGGGAGATCAAAGAAGTTGCAAGATATGAGACCCTTTGATTCTCCACATGGCACAATCTCGAGACCACGGTGGAATGAATGAAAGGTTTGAAGGCTCGGTAGATAATTTAAACCCCATGAACATGGTGCTCCAAGATCGTGCCACGTGGCATAATACTGAAGGCTCGATAATCGTGAAGGAATGGAGAACTCCCGAAACAAATGAGACCTCTCGAGACCCTATGAGCCCGTGAGGCCGCCACGTGGCAGGCCCCCGGTGCCTCAAATTTTGACTATGCTTGGTAAAATACATTTTTGCACCAATTTTAATTGTAGAGACAGGTATCCCCTATCACATTTTTGCTCATAACTTTTTATCTCGGACTCTGATTGAGGCCCTGTTCATGTCTTTGGAAAACTGGTCCAGAGAGCTTTGCTTTGACATAAGTTTAGAGCCGAATTAATGAGTATTTGAAGACTTTTCCATGACAAGAGTTTGTGGCCTCACCACTCATTTCAAAACAATAATAATGCATGGATGCTTCAATTTACTTGGATAGGGTCAGGAATTGATAAACAAAGGTTCATCTTCATCATAAGGTGTCCATTGGATTTACAAGTTGCAAATTGAAGTTTTATTTGGCATTAGATTAAATATGAGTAGGAATCACTTGCCAACGAATCATAGAGAGTACCACATGTCACCAATAGCCCCTCCATGAATCGTGAGTAATCCTTGTGGTCTTCAATACTTTCATTGATTGGTTCCCATAAGCTGAATTGAGATCTTATGCCAAGTGTCCATTCTATTTCTCTTCTCATCCTCCAGATTTCTTGCTTGTATAAATGCTTCTTCCTTGGTGATCAAACTGTGTGTTCTTGGAGCTAAAGTTTGCACTACAATTGGCATATTCTCAAGCAATTTGCACTTCACATTGGGTAACCTTCTATCAAACCCCCAACTAACAAGAAGTATTTTATTGAATAACAAAATAATTTGCTTAAAGAAAACACAAACGGAAATGTGTTGGACTATTTCTTCCATGTCTCATATAACCTCTATTTATAATACTTTTTTCCAACAAGTCTGCATAACAACTTCTCTGACTTGAGAATACCATAGTAACATATAACAAACTATCCAAATCTAAATACTTTGGATTAAAAGTTTACAGCTTTCCCCCTTGTGATCCTAAGTTTTATGTGCCATACAACAAGCAATTTTCTAAAAAAATGAGCTTGATTTGATCTAGGGGCTTGATGAAGATATCAGCAATTTGCTTTATCGTGGGACAATACTTGGGTTCGATCACCTTCTTTGATACCAACATCCATAGATTGTGATATTTGGCATCCATATGATTGGTCCTTGCATAAAACACTAGATTATTTGAAATCTTGATAGCACTTTAACTATCCATACAAAGGTCTGTTGGGTCAATTTAAGAAACCTCGAGTCCCTCTAGGATGCATCGAATGTAGACAATTTCTTTTGAAGCTAATGCAGGAGCATCCCGGTTTACAGGCAATCCTAGATCAACCAAAATCTGTCTGAACAGTTAGAGACAGTTTGTGTTGCACATTTGTGTTATTGGTGTTGTGCACAAGCCTATTGCACAATGTCAGTGGTGTGTGCAAATTCATTCCACAAAGCCTAGTCTATTGGAAAAACCATGCAAGCCTAAAAGACCACGCAAGCTTTTGCATAAGCTGCAGAAGCCGCACAAGCCTGCGAAAGCCACACGAGTCTATGGACATCTAACAAGCATTGGCAGAAGCCGCAGAATAATAAGAACCTGTTTTGGAAGCCGCAGAATACTTCAAGTGTGTTTAAAAGCCATCTATTACTGAAGGATGATCATTTGAAGCCGTGATAGTTTCAGAAACGTCGGCTGAGTTTGTAATGGGTCTTCACTTCATATTGTAGGAGTCTAATTGGGTGCCTTGTATGTCTATATAAACAAATCGCAATTTTCTTACAGAGTTCAGATTTGACTAGCTTAGAATTCTTAGCTCGGAGTTAGCTTTGCAATAGAGGAGAGTGTGGATGCAAACTCAAGGCTCGAATAAGAGTGTACGAAAAGACACGAGTGGAGAATGATTGTAATGATCTAATTGTATCATTGGCAACGCTCTATGTATGCCACTCCTCTAAGTATATGAATAAATCTTGTTGATGTGTTGTGTTGTTATTGAATTCAAATTTGCGTTATTGCATGCATCATTATATGTTTTCCATGCGTAATTTTAAAGGTTGAGTGGTCTAAGGTAGCTCTTGATTGAGCACCCCGGCCTTGTTAGTGTCATTTGGTATCAAACAATAGATATTGATGGTTTTCCACATTTGCGGGTTTGGATAGAAAATCGCTACGGACATCTTCCAGCAAGTAACTATTGAGAAGGTGTGAGGATTCATCAAGAGTTTGCGGTGTTCCACATTTGTCAACGTGTGTAGAAAATCATTGCGGACATCTTCCAGCGAAAGATTGTTGTGTAGAAGATGTGGAGTGCGAAGAATGCATTCGTTTGAGAAAAAACAACGACACATAGGACAAATGTCATGGGAGGTCACAGAAATCAAGGTGCGAGAGTTGAGGATTTGGCCAAAGTGATACGGATTATACAAGCCCATTTAGAGGCCATGGAAGTTGCACAACACCAAGGTGTTGTGGAAGATCGCCGCAAATGCGAATAAGAGCGGATGTGCAAGCCAATGGACCAGACGATAGGTTGTTACGTGCAATTGGTAGGATGGGGAATAAGCCTAGATTGGATACCTCGTGTTATACTACTAGTTTGGAACTAGCAGAGCTCGTTGATCGGATGATGGAGCTCAAGAAATATTTTGAGTATGAAGACATGGAAGATCCCAGGAAATTCAAATTAGTCTATACAAAGTTGAAGGGTCATCCAACTCTTTAGTGCGAGCATATCCAAATAGACCAAGTGCAAAGAGGAAAACAGAAGATCACAACATGGGAAAGGCTAGTGGCGAAAATAAAGGTGAAATTCTTGCCCATGGATTATAAAGTAAGTTTTTTTAAGAAGTTGCGGAACTTGCAACAAAGAGAGCTTGGTGTGAAGGAATACACTTTGAAGAGTTTTACAAATTCACCATTTGAACAAGACACCTGACAAAGGATGATATGGAGGAGATATCCGGTATATGAATGAGTTGCACATTGTGATCCAAGACGAATTTGGAATGATCCAAGTGCTTTAAGTTGAAAAGGCCTTGTTGACGATCATCCTTGGCGGATTGGACCATCAAAGTCGTAGGAAACCTTAGGTTAGTGGGACGTGCGCCCTAAGGAGACCTCCAGATTTTAAAGAAGTTGGTTCTCTACAATGCGAGATGAGGAACAAAACATAAAATTTTAACAGGGGCGATGCAATCAACAAGCCTCTTGAGAAATCAATCGAGAACGAATCGCCTAAAGAAGGGAAACGGCGAACGAGTCGACAAGGGTGGACGAAATTGCACCACAAGCCAGAGAAGATCACACGGAACACTACCTCAAACTACTTAAGCACAAATTCAAAGATAGTAATAACATTAAAGAGATGCACGATTTTATATGAAAATAAAGGCAATCAAAAACAACAAAGATATGCGAAGGATGGACAAAATGCACCACAAGGCATATTATATTACTCCAAAAATTGTGCACAGTATTACAATAGAAAAGAGGCAAGATTGCTATTACAAAACCCAGGAAGAAGGCTAGAGCTCCAGGACCTTTGCCTTTTACAAAAGAGGGACTGAGACAGAGAAGAAAACAACCGCCTCAAAAGAGTATTTCTAATCTATATATATCTCTTCTCTTGATTACAATATATATAGGAGGATAAGAAGCCATCCTTTTACTCCTTTCCAACTGCTTTTTAATTATGATAAATAGAGCGAAGTGACAGGAACAGATTTTTCGAGATCTTTCTCACGCTTTCCCATTATCTGCCCTTTCTAAAGAGTTAGAGTCATGCCTATTTAATGCATCTCTAACTATCCTGCAACCGACTCTTTGAGATGGACTCGCTTTTTGAGGAACATCCCTTCAGCTCTTTATTACATAACTAAATCTTTCGATCTCTTGTGCATTGGTTCCGGGGCTCGTGATTCAAGCCAGTGCGATCTTTGTCATTCTATCGGAGCGACCCTCTGAATGCAGTGCATAACTTGAGTATTCGCAGTTTGCACTTTTCACACAGACTACACATTAACTTCATATCAAGTGACAAACCAAATGACCCTTAAAACTTGCGAAAAAGTCGATAATCACGATACATGATACATGGCTTGTCACCTTTTGTGACCTGCTTCGAACCTAGAGTCCATTTGTTACAAGATCCACGTGGAAGGCCCGCGCATCCTTAAGATTTCTGCTTTTCTTCAGGGTTTTGGGAATGCGTTGTGCCGACACTTGGCATCGTCTGTGAGCATGCCATTTTGTTCCTTTGGGCAAGTAAAGGACCTTGCTGCATATAATGTCAAAACCCCCTTTCGGTGGGACCTTTATAGTTAGTTCCATGTGGAAACCCCGGAGTCCGAGACTTTATTCCCTCCTTTGACTCTTGAAGTTGCGCCGGTTGGACACTTGGCATCGTCCGCGAGCCTGTTGCTTTCTTTGTGATTTGGCTAAGTCTTTTCCATTGGTGAAGACTCGACTCCGAATGGGCTTCGAAAATGCAAGAATCCTCCTGGCTGCGGAATTTAGATAACAGCCTATCAAGTATACTCTTAAGGCAGAGGAGAAGTCGGCATACAAGCAGCAGAGTGTTATTCATGGAAAGGGTAAAGCCCCACAAAGTTGTCACAACAAGGTGGTGGCAGGGGAAACTTTGCGCATCATTAAGGTGAGGCAAGCTCAACACCTTGCAGTGAAGGAACACCTAGAAGAGGAGGAAATGCATCTAGAGGAAGAGGATCCTTTGGATACATAAGAGGTCGTTGATTCAATGGCACATGTTATAGGTGTGGAGAAATAGGACATAAAGCTTTTGAGTGCCCGCACACCTAGAGTGATGGGAAGTGTAATGCAAGTACGCACATCCTAAGGTGATGAATATGATGCACTAATTGTGGAGAAGACCCTGAGATGGGAGAAGCATTGATGTTCAAGCGCAAGATGTTAAAACCAGCAAAAACGATATTGGTCCTTACGAGAGGAAAAGTTTGTTCAGAACAACATGTAAGTCAGGAGGTTAGGTCTACAAATTAATAGTGGACAAAGGTGGGAGCATCGATAATTTGGTTGTATAAGAGATGGTAGATAAGTTACGGTTAAAAAGATTGAGCATCCGAATCCCTATAAGGTTTCGTGGTTACAAAAGAGACACTAGTTGTTGGTGACCTAGCGTTAATCTAGTTAAGTTTCGAGATAGGGAGATATGAAAATGAAGTCTTATGCGATATAATGCCCATTGAGGCACGTAACGTCGTGGCAATTTGATCTAAAGGGTCAACATGATGGATGTGCAAACACCTACAAGTTGGTGAAGGATGGTAAAGAACGCACTCTAAATCTAATGAAGGAAAAGGTTGAGGGAGCAGAACAGGGGACCTAAGGTTTTATTGCTTTATTGGGTAAGCAATTCCTTAATAAGGTGCGAAAAAAAGGTGCATGCTTTGTGTTGATTGTGAAACCCCGCATAAAGAGAGTGCATAGGGACGATGTGAGAGAAGAATGATAAGGAAGAATCGATGCCGCGAGAAGTGAAAGATATGTTGGGAGATTTTATAGAAGTAGTTTCTAGCGAGTTGTGCGAAAGGCTACTCGCTGTGAGGAACTTAAAACACCGCATGAATTTGATTCCAAGATCAAGTTTGCCAAACAAGGCAACATATAGAATGGCATTGCAAGAGAATGAGCAAATACAGAGGTAAATCTAGGAGTTGTTGGATAGAGGCTTAATCAAAGAGAGTTTGAGCGCATGCGTAGTACCAATGGTTCTAGTGCGAAAGAAGGTGGAGAATGGAAAATGTGCACAGATTATAGAGACAAACAATATCACCATCAAGTATAGATTTCCATTACCGAGCATGGATGACATCATGGATTGTCTGAGTGACACGAAGTATTTCAATAAGATTTCTTTGAAGGGCAGATATCATCAACTTCGCATAATAGAGGGAGATGAATGGAATACAACATTCAAGACACAAGAAGGATTGTATTAGTGGTTGGTTATGTCGTATCGGATTGAGCAACGCATCGAGTACTTTCATGAGGTTGATGAATGAAGTTCTAAAACCATTTTTAGGAAATTTATGATCATATACCTTGAAGATATTTGATACTCTTTAGGACGCAAGAAGAGCATTTGTTGTATATAAGGCAAGTTTTGTAGCGGTTACATGAGGAGAAGATGATTAATTTGAAGAAGTGCAAGTTCATGCAAGAGGAGTTAGTGTATCTAGGATTTGTGATTTTCAATGAATGTTTGAAGATGGATCCAACGAAGGTTCGTGCAATAGTGGATTGTCCATCATTGTGCGAGTTCTTTTCAAGTATGCAAATTTCATGGGTTGGCTAGCTTTTACCCCGAGTTCATCAAAGACTTCAATAGAGTGTATAAGCCTATCAAAGAGGCCATGCAAAGGGATAAGAAGAGTTGTTTGAAGCCAATGCGTAAACAACAGTCTTCAAGTACTAGAGTGGAATTTGATTGAACAACCAATGTTGGCGTTGCCTTATTTTGCGAAGTATTCCAGATGATTGTGATGCTTTAATGGTTTAGCCATTGGCGTAGAGTTGAGTTGAAAAAGGAAACCAATAGCTTATTTCAATGAGAATTTGAATGATGCAAAGAAGTATAGTGTGTATGATCGGGAGTTCTACGCAATTGTGCAAGCACTCAAGATGTGGAGACACTACTTACTACCAAAAGAGTTTATGTTATTTATGGTCATCAAGCATTGCAATTCAATTAATCGGGAAATAGAATTAGCATATGAAGTGGGTTGAGTACCTACACGTAAATAGAAATAGCTCGAGATACCATGTCGAGGTCTCCACCATAAACTAAACATTACAAAGTTATTTAAATATTGTGAAATAAACTAGAATACAAAACATAATAAATAAATATAACACATGAACACCAATTTAACATGGAAAACCTCATAGAAGTAAAAAACCACAAACAAAATAGATTTCCGTTATAGTGAGAAACACATTTTTACATCTAATAATAGCACTCTACTTCACCATTTCACGTTTTTGAATTCCATTGATTTGAATAAATCACCGTGCCCCAGAGAGCTCTATATAAATAATTTTTATAGGTGTCTTCTCGTGAAGCACCCCATCATTTTATAAATTGATTTAAATAATCAATTAAACCTTATAAACTAAAGTTTATATTAAATAAATAAAAATATATAATATTTTTATTTATTTAATTATAAACTAAAGTTTATAACTTAAGAACACTTAAGAGGGTTAAACCCTACTTAAGATTAATGTTCTAACACTTTTTCGTTGAAACACGGGAGTGGAAAGTCTAATAAGGTTGTTGATGCACTTTGGGTTGGCATAGGATGTGGCTAACAAAGATAAGAGTAGAGGTAGTGGGTTTTGAATACATGGAGTTGTATGCGCAGAATGAAAAATTTGGTTAAGCATGGAGAGCGTGCACAACACCCGTGAGTGTTGATAGGATGCCATGGTTGGATTTTTTTCGTAGGAAAGCCTATTGTTCAAGGTTAGACAGGTTGTGAATCCCAGAGGAATGCACAAGAATTTGGTGAGAGAGAAGCGTAGTGGTGGATTACAAGTGCATTTCGGTTTAGATAAGACATTAGTGCAGCTAGTAGAGAGTTACTTTTGACTACAAATGTCTCAGAGATGTGCAAAATTTTGTGCAAGAATGCAAAGTATGTCGGTTGAATAAGTGAGGATCTTAGAATGCAAGGTTGTATCGGCCTTTGATACATTTCGGAGAAGCCTTGGGAAGATATCATTATGGATTTTGTTTTGGATTAACCTAAGATGCAAAGGGGAGAAGATTCCATCTATGTTGTGATGGATAGATTCTCTAAGATGGCATATTTTGTTGCTTGTAGGATGACTAGTGATGCGACTCATATCACAAATCTTTCCTTCAAGGAGATCGTGAGAGTGCATGGATAATCGTGCGCATGTTGTGTCCGGCTGGGATACAAAGTTTGTTCGTCGTTTTTGGCAGATGTTGTGGAAGAAGTTGAGCACAAAGTTAATATTCAATTTAGCATACCGCCCGCGGACTAACAGGCGAACGAGGTGGTGAGCGAAGTCTTGCAAACTTATTGAGGTGTTTAGTGGGGATAAGCCAAGAACATGGGACTTGGCATTAGCACAAGCAGAATTTTCTTATAATAATTCTGTTAATCGGAGAACAGCAAAGACACCATTTCAAATTGTGAATGGGATGAAACCGCGAGTGGTAGAGTTGAAAAACAATTGTGCAATGAAGAGAGGAGTGCAAAAGTACGGATTTTGCAGATCACATGAACAATATAAACAATGCACAAACGAAAGAAGAAGAGAAGTTGACTATCAAGTTCGAGATATGGTCTTAGCACATTTGCGGACGGAGATTTCCTAAGGGTACATACAATAAGCTTGAAGTGGAAGAAGATAGGAGCATGTGGAGCTTTAAAGAAGTTTGCACATAACACTTATGAGATTGAATTGCCTACAAGTATTGACATCCTGGAACATATTCAGTGTGGCGGATTTGTATCCATACCGTGCAAGCCAGAAACTGTAGAGGATTCAAATTTAGAAGAATGGTGAGAAAAGATGCCAAAAAAGGTGCATGAAGAAGCAAGAAGAATAATTGACACAAGGATCCGTAAAAAGTGTAGTAAGGAGTATAAGGAGCATTTGATCAAGTGGAAAGGAATAAGTATTGAAGATGCAATGTGGATGAGTGTTACAAAGGTCGCTCAACACGGGATACTAGAAGACTAGCTTGTTTGAGTAGGAGCTCAAGTTTTCAAAATTACCCTAGGTGTATGATGCAGGAGCATCCGGGTTCACAAGCAATCTTGGATCAACCGAAAATAGTTTGATCAGTTAAGGTTGGTTTGTGTAGCATTTGTGTGTTGTTGGTGTTGTGTGCAAGCCTATTGCACAATGTCAATGTTGTGTGTAAGTCCATCGGAAAAGTCTAGTCTATTACACAAGCCATACAATCCTAAGAAGACCGCAGAAGCTTTGGCACAAGCCTACAAAGGCCACAAAATTCTATGCAGTCTAGCAAGCATTGCAAAAGCCGTGGAACACTAAGAACTTGTTTTAGAAGCCGCGCAATATTATTTGAACCCACAGGAGATTATAAGTGTGTTTGGAAGCCGAGTAGTAGTCTTGAAGGATGATTATTTAAAGCCACAAATTTTCAGAAAGGCCAACTAAGTTTGTAATGGGTCCTTTGGGCCTTAACTTCATATTGTTCCCGATTTTAGGAGCCTAGTTGGGTGGCTTGTATGCCTATATAAACAAAGCCCAATTGTCTTAGGGAATTGAGTTCTAAGTAGCTTGGAGTTTTTTGCTCAAAGTTAGCTTTGCAAAATAGAGCAAAGTGTGGGTACAAGCTTAAGGCTCAAGCAAGAGTGTGTTTGACAAGACACGAGTGGAGAATGATTGTAATGATTTGACCGTATCATTGGCGATCAATCTGTGTTTATTCCTCTAAGGATATGAATAAAGTTTGTTGACATGTTGTTCTATTGTTGGATTCAAATGTGTTATTGCATACATATTTGTATGCTTTCCACGTGTAATTTTGAAGGTTGTGTGGTCTAAGGTGGCTATTCATTGAGCACCCTAGCCACATCTGCATCGAAGCCCGTGTTGTAAAGCACTTTAATTCTACTTTTGAACTATTGGCCATCATTTCCTAACTTTTGCAACACCATGCTATAGTTGTTGATCCAAGATGCATAATATACCCTATGGTAGATATCATGGCATCACCATTGTTCCCATATTAGGCTTATGAATATCAAACAAGTTTGAAGTTCTTATTTCTTTGATATTTTAGACAGAAAACGTTAGTGTCTTGTAAATACCTCAAAATTCTCTTTACAACTAATTGATGAGTTTCATGAGTTTCTTGCATAAACCACAAAAGTACACATACTGTAAAAGAAATATTTTCTCTAGTTTTCATCAAACAAATCAAACGTCCAATGAATTATCTCTATCTAGTGGCATCCACCAATGGTTCCTTAACATCTTTTGAAAGCTTACATAGCTGTTGATGAAGGCTAACAATCAGTTATATATGATTTCTTCAACAATTCAATGATATACTTGGTTTATGAATTGAGAAATCCTATGTTCTCCTTGTTTCACCCGAATCCTGGAGTAAAAATGTAGAGGAACAAGATTGGTCATTCCAAAACCTTTTTTCAACCCATGTTTAACTTCTTTGTTAAGGTTTCCATCATTGCCAATTAAAAGTAGATCATCACATACGAAACAATAATAACTATTTTGTTTACTTGTACCTTAGAATATAAAGTATCATTGAACTAATTGCATACAAAACCAATTTGACAAATAAAATCATTGATTTTTTCAAATCATACTTGAAGTGCATGTTTTAAACCATGCAAAGCCTTTACTAAATGAAAAACTTGTGTTCTTCACCACCGACTTCAAGCCGTAGAAGTTGTTGCATGTATACTTCTTTTGTCAAGTTGCCAATCTAGAAAGCATGTTTTTACATCCATTTGATGTAGTGTCCACCCTTTTTTTGTAGTGAGAGCAATCAACATTCTAATAGTATTCCATTTAGCAATGGGAGCAAAAAGTTTCTTCATAACCTATATATTCTTGTTCCTTCTCGGCAACCAAACATGCTTTATATTTTTCCAGGGAACCATTTGCAGTATATTTGATCCTATAAACCCATATATGGCCAATGAGGTTTACGCCAGGTGTAAAATCAACCACAGTCCATGTGTGTTTTTATAATCACGTCATACTTTATTTTCATAGCTTCTCTTCAATCTTGTATGTCTACAGCATCAACAAAACAAGTAGGTTCATTAGCAACATCAACTGTAACGAGGATAATTCACATTTTTCAATTCTTAATAGGCCCTTGTACATCTATCTCATAACGCCTTCTATCAAGTGTTCATCTCGCGATTAACTTAGATATATCACTATCACTTCTAGTTTGCTCAGCAAGCATCATAGAAACTTGAGTAGGAGAATCATTTGATTACTCACAGGCTACTTCTTCCGCTAGAGATTGAGTGTCATTTTTCATGTCTTCTTCCACAAAAGATGAAATGTGCAAAACTCATTGATTGCTTTGGATACTTCTTTTCTCCACTTTCTTTTATCTTTTCTTTGCAATCCTAATGAACTTATTTTCGGAGTGTGTTGCATCCAAATATTTTGTTTTGTTAAAGATAACACTCTCCGTACAATGAAATTACTGGTTTCATATTCAGGCAAGCGATAACCTCTGTTTCATTTTATTAACCAACAAATGCACATTTCTTACATCTAGCATCTAATTTATTTCTATTTTCATTTCAGTCAAGGCATGACATGTGGAACTGAAAACTCGCATATGTTTGATTTTTGAATTGAAGCCATACCAAACTTCATATGGCATTTTACTGACTAGAGCTGAAGTTGGTGTTCTATTCCACATGTGTACCGTCGTTTTCACTGCTTTAGCCTAAAACTTAGATGCCAAATTTACATATTGCATCATGGTTATTGCCATTCTGTACAATGTTCAGTTCATCCTCTCTACTACTCCATTTTGTTGAGGAGAGGATGCATAGGAAAACTATCTTCTGATATCTTATACCTTGCAAAACGCTAGAAACTCATTTGAGGTGTATTCACCTCCATTATCAATTCATGCAGTGGCCAACTTCAATTCTTTTTCAGTTTCAACTAAGTTCTTGAAGTCTTGAAACTAAGTGAAAACTTTATCTTTTCTGGTTTAAAGAATACACCCATGTCATTCGACTGAAATCATCAGTGAACAAAAGAAAATACCAATAGCCTTTTATGGAATACATGCTTATATCACATACACAAGTGTATATAAATTGTACAAATCTATCAGCTCTCCATTCAGATGCCTTTAAAATCTTTCACAGTTTTGCTTGCCAAAAACACAAGCTTCACATAAAACATTTTCCTTTTCAAAGGAGGCAATCCCCTCGGTATACATTTTCTCTGCAAGACAATCAAGCGATGTACATTCAAATGCCCATATGTGAAATGTCACAAATGATGATTTAGCATCACTCCTGTCTCTAATATAGCCGTTTGATCCTCAGTGCACTCAAAAGAACCCTACAATGAAGATCGATTACGTTCCCATCTTCATATCTCATACATACAATCTTGTAATTATCTTTTAAAATTTTGATTTGAAGTAAACCATCCTCAATCACAATCCAACAACCATTTTTTCAAATAACTACAAAAGAAAGCTAATTCTTGTTCAATGCTGGTACATACCAAACATCATGAATGTACCTTACAGTCTTGTCAGGAAAACAATCTTTACTTCACCAAGGCCAATTGGATTATGTCTTTGACTTATTTGCAAGATCAATTGGGTTGAGTCTTGCAGGCTTGTAAACCCAAATAAATTCATTTCTGTCAGTAAAGTGCCTTGTAGCTCTCGAGTCCAACAGCCACACATCAGTAACACCATCTAGTTCATTTGAAAGAACTGCTGAAAATGTTGCATTCTCA
This sequence comes from Taxus wallichiana var. yunnanensis, assembly GCA_018340775.1. Lineage (NCBI taxonomy): Eukaryota > Viridiplantae > Streptophyta > Pinopsida > Cupressales > Taxaceae > Taxus > Taxus wallichiana. Next base: position 197,071,355 of record CM031243.1, on the reverse strand, counting down.
TCATCAAAAGCTGTGAAAACTATTTCATTTTCTTCCTAACATGTGCAGAGTCAAATATTTTATGTTTAGGAAAAGATCTGCATTCATTGGCACATTTATTGGAAAAATGCACCATTTTAACACATTTATAGCATTTGACCTCTTTTCCCTACACACGTCCATATGATTGAGAGTGGAGATTTTGTGACCCTACAGCACCCATGCAATCGACCTTGCCAATCTCCAGACACTTCTTTAAGCTCGACCACAGCCAACATTGTGATAACCTCCTCTAGTTGCACTAAAATATGTCCTCTATATGTGTGACCTGAACCTACATCAAAAGCATCTTCTATTGCCTTTTCCTTCATCCAAGGGAGATTGGCGTAGTGCTGAAATAAGCTCTGCAGGGTTGTCAACTTTGCATTTTGCAATTTATCAGAAAGCAGTAACATTTTTAGGAAATTATTATAAGAACCAAGAAGACCATTAATTGCAACTGTAATCATAGTCTTCCTCAAAAGCAGAAGTATCAATCCTCTGTTTGCAATCAAATATTTATGTTGTGAGAAATGAAATGAAATAATATTTATGTCCACAATTACCGTAATAAAGTCAATAGGGACTCGAGGATACATCCAATTACAATAGAAAGTGCTAGGGTAAAAGGAGTTTAGGATCAAAGACTGACAAAATAGAAAAGAACAAAATCACTGGAAAAAAATCAGGGGTAACCCTATAGCAATAAAGCCCCAACCCATGTGGTTATGGTACCAATACAAATAGCCATGCAGGGGAGCAAGAACCCCCAAAGAGCATGGGCGGATGAAAGTCAAAATGATTGGATAGTAGTCCCTTAAAACATCTCTAGCCATTCCCACAACAGAGGAATCATTTGTCTCATCGTCTATCACTGTGAAAGGGCCAATGCAGGATCAGATAATGCTCATCGGGGAGTTTCTAGGGCTGAGGGGACCAGGTCAGGTAATCCTAGGAGGAAGTAAGGCAGTCCCCTAGAATCACTCTTGACATCAAAGGCTGAAAAACTCATATGGAAGTGAAGAACTCATAATGAGTGCATATCTCTACAGCCTAGAAAGTGGTCACGAAGGAAATAGATCCACGATGCCAAGGACCAAATCCATGTCATTGTGAAGGAGCAGATCTGCGTCACCAAGAGATGCTGTGCTAGGGAATATTAGTGGTAGTGTTTTGCAGAGAGGAGTGTCGCCTCATTGACTAGCCCCGTCAATGTGTGAAGCAACAGTATCCAAAGGGCAGTAGAGGCTGTGAGCCTCTGTGTTGAGCTGAAAGAAAAGGGAAATCAGGTTGAGGGCTATGGGGGCTCCTCGTAGGGACCTGCGTCAAAGAGTGACAACCTCCCAAAGAAAAAAAGTGCACCGTTGTTCCGATAACAGAAAGAAAGCGGACAAAGTTTCGTCCGATTTGTGTAAAGAGAATGGTATCTCCCTTGGATCTCATAATAAATGAGGAATCTAAAAAAGAAGTGCTCCTGAACCTCCTCCTTATAGACAGAGCAAAGAAGACAGATCCAATCCCCACATGGAATATGATGATCAGTCTCAACCTACAATTAATCTGAGCACACCCTCAAACGGTCGAGGGGAAACCTCAAACTACGAGACCAACAACGCTAGAGATAGTCAAGACAACAAATGACACCATCCACCACACGTAAGAAATGTTGAGTGTAAAAGGAAAGCTTAGGGCTGAACAGTGTAGGAGAGCTCTAAGTGATCTGAATGTATTGCATGTAGATATCCTCTCTGACAGCTCTAATGATGACCTGTTTTATGGGAAGAAGCCAATGAGGGGCATCCAAGGAGCGCTTGAAAGTCGGTAACTTATCAATAGAGATGTCAATAGACTGAAGGAGAAAACTAGTCTCAAAATACCAACAGCGTCAACTTCAATTGAGGCCTGATAATGAAATCCTCTCTTAAGAAAATAGGGTTGAGTATGGATACCTCTCATGGCTTGAAGTTGAATCCCCCATGGTTTTGAGTTTGTAATGTAGAAAATAGGCCTGATGATAGTCTCAAGGTGCAGAGGTTGACTGGCAAACTTAGTTTGGACATGTTATAGACCAAATTTGGTCTGAGCACTTGGCAATGTCACTGTTTGTACTTATTCTGATATATAGTCCATTTACACATATTTCACCAATTTCAATCACCTTTCTACTCCTCCCACGCCCTCTAAACCACTAGTTGACAGCCCTTCTCCAGTTCAACTTACCAGAAATTACTCGATTTGCCATTGAACATTTGTACAGCCTTCTTTATGTCACAGTTATGATTTTTGTCATCAACAGAAAGGTTTGTATGTCATGGACAGTTTCAGCCTCGGTGTTGACCACCTACTATGAACCCATCCTTCCAACTTCGAAAGGCAACAAGTTCAAATGGTAACTTGGATTGGTCGGCCCATGCGAGATTTGAGGGTCAATTGAGCACAAAAACTAACAAAGGTCATATAAATACAAACGCATCCTAAACTATTAGGGGGCCTAGGAATCACCTTGGAAAGTTTGGGACAATCTTACACTCCATGGAGTGCATCATCTATACCTCTGAAGTCAACCAACCAGAGTCTTAAATCATATATTGAGCTTGATTCTAAAGTACAAGGTCCAAAGTGCATGTTGCAAAGTGTTAGGGTTGAATCAAGGGCTCATTCTTTATTATTCTTTTACATCTCGTCATAGGATTGCGGCTTTATCCCTCTTCAAAGTATTGGTATGTAGGCAACACTCATCACATCAACAGGAGTGTAGTGAGGTCGTCCAATACCCAGATATACTAACCCTTTTTTTAGTGTTTTGAGCCAAGGAGATTAAGGGGGATGTAATATTCTTGTACATAATATATTATTTATCCTAAGAGTAGATATTTATCTTCTTGTAAAATCTCAGAAAACATTTGAAGGTGAATTAAACAATCATCCTGGAGGTGAACTAAACAATCATTTCTCTTTGTAGTAAATATGTAATTGCATCTTATTTTTCAACTAATGGAATACAACTTTGGCTTGCACCAATTTCGTTGTTAATCCTCTATCCATTTTTGGCCTAACACGGGAGCCTCTCAGACCCACGCATGCATCTTCAAGCGACCTACAAGATAAGTTTTATTTTTCCTTCAAACATCAGAAAATATTTTATCATATATACTCGTTCTTAAACTATTTGGAGGAAAACCTTGTTAAGGAAAAACCAAAAGCTCTTAACTTTGAAGTTTTTTGGAGAATATTTAAAAAGGGAAATATTTTCATTTCAGGTAATTTTTTACTTATTTAAAATATTGAAAAATAAGTCATTTGAGTGCAATCACAACTCAAAAATCAAAACAAAATTTTGGAAACCTAACACAAATCACAGTATTCGGTACATATGGTGTCTCTTATTCATGCTTATGAGTAAGTGCTCACGCTTGAACTACTGCACCCATCGCCTAACATGGCTGCAATAACGGTGTCTAAGGCTTTGACCCTATAAATCACCGAGAGACGAGGACAAAATTTCATTTTCCCATTTCCCTTTGTTACCCTTTCATCTCAATCATTAGACATTAATCTTGACAAGAAGAAATTCCGAGTATATAGGGATGTTACATCCGTGTACAAGGATTTCTAAGCAAGTGCAATTAATAGGACAACTCATTTTCACATGTTGCCTAAGCACCACATACCACCCTACTCTTATGTGCTTTAACATCTCTTTCACATACTGACAGGTATATTGAAATGACGAGATTCTTTCACGTACGGGCACATTTATAAGAAAAGTGAGCATATCAAGAGATTTGGTATGTCGGGCTAGCAATATATAGAAAGAGAAACATATTAGAGTGATAAGGAACCAATCTATCTTCCATTGACAATATAATGCATTCAATCACATTAATAGTTGGTATAGCAAGGACACCTAGTTAAAATGGTCAAGGCAAGTTACTGAGTATTCTTATTTTCAATGATTTGTGGTTTGACATTTGTGACACAGACTCACTACCAATTAAACCAACAGCAAAACAAGAATTAAAATCTGGAGGCATTCTAAGGCATTGGCTTTAATAAGGGCCTTAATTGATGGAGAAGTCTTTCATCACATACAAGGGTGCAACACACCATTGGAAGCATTACACAAATTAAGGCATTTGAATGATATTCATTCAGAATTGGAATTCATACAATTGTAGTTAAAGTTGTTCAAACTTGAGTTAAAAAATGGTGATTAAATGAATTTGGCTTCAGAAATCCTCACAATCAAATAGGATATTTAAGTTGTTGTGGAAAAATTGATGTATATATGACTACCTTCATAAAAGCTCTTCTTCCCACATCTTCAACCAATTTAGAGTCTTTGCAAGCACGCAAGCAATTGAAGTCACTCAATTTTCATTAATTGGTTGTAAAGATGGATGAAAGAGAAAATGCTGTTGGAAGAAAGACAGAAACCACAGGAAAGAGTATTTTCCATGCTCATCAAGAAGACAATTCTTCCAATTAGGCTTCCTATTCCAAGAATGAAGGAATGATAGAGGCAAAGGAGGAAATAGAGGATGAAGCAAAACTGACAGAAACAATGGCCAACAGCATGAGAAGCAAAATGACAAACAAAACTTGTTTTGCAAACGAAGTAGTAAAAAGGGGAGTCATGAGGCTCATGAATGCAAAACATCATGGGATAAGATTTAGACCCATCAAAAACAAAAGGAAACAAATACAAAAAAGAAGAAAATCTCATAATCAAACTCAGCTCAGTTTGCAAGTGAATGTGTGCATTCCATATCAGATGATGTCCATTAAGCCTCATTGATTTCAACCCAGTATGATGTTTGGGTCCTAGACATCGGTGCCACGCAACATGACTTTCTGAAGGGACTTCTTTGAGGAGTTTCATGAAGAAATATTTGGCCTTGTATATTTGGCAAACATAGCAAGTCCACAACTTGAAGGAAAATGGGCAATTCTACTCGAGTTACTGAGACTTCTAGACTAAATTCTCTATAATGTTTATATCTTCCTCAACTAAAACAAAACTTCTTGTCCCTGGTGTTGATTCAACAAGGCCACTCCATTTTGCCAAATGATGGAGGGGTAAAAATCAAAAGAAAATGTGATAATAGAGTTATATTGACTGGATTTGAGGAAGGAAAGTTGTTGAAACTCAAAGGTGAGCCTTCAATTTCAAGAAACTTTTCTCATCTTGTTGAAGGAGGAATGCCAACAAGTCTTGTGGCATGCAATATTTGGCCTCTCCAGCTATGATAGCATTTGAACAATGCAAAGGAATGGTGATGTAGGTTTGCCAACTTTGTGCAGAACAATTAAAAAATGAGAAGCATGCATCTTGCCTAAACAATAAAGAGAACCTTTTCAAAAATCAATTAGGGAAGCTGAAAGGAAATTACAGTTGATCCACTCTTATTTGTGTGGTCCATTACCAGTTCCTTCTGTTACTGGTTATAAGTATTTCATGTTGTGTATTAATGACTATAGTGGAATGACCTGGATCTATTTTTTGAAGCAAAAATCAGAAGCTTTCGAAACTTTTTAAAAGTTTCACACAATGGTTGAAAATGCAGCGTAATCCCATATTAGCACACTGAGAACTGATAATGGTGGTGATTTCACGTGGAAGGCGTTTGAATCCTATCTCAAGAAAAACAGTATCAAGCATCATCTCACAATCTCTCACTCTAAACAAAATGGATTAATTGAGAGGATGAACAAAACAGTGATGAATATAGTTCAAGCACTATAGTTTCTCAAAGGAGTAAAATTGCATTTTTGGGCATAAGCAGCTCAAACAACAGTCTATCTCCACAACAAATCACCTTCAACAGCTCTTCACATGAAGACTCCATATTAAGTTTGGTCTGGTTCCCTTCCTTTTGAGCAGCATCCTTGAATTTTTGGATCCACTAGCTATGCATTGATTCCCAAGGAGGAAAGGAACAAGTAGGACCACAAGAGTTGAAATGCATTCTTTTGGGATATTCCGAATCCTCAAAGGCTTACAAACTGTATGATGAGAAAAACAAGAAATTTCTCATTGCAAGAGATGTTTTATGTGAAACCACAAAGGACACAACCAACATTGATTGACAATTGAGTCGACTTGAGAAATTTGCCAAATTTGATGTTTTTAACGAGATTCAAAACATTAAGGGGGCATGTACTTTGGAAACTGTTGAATCTATTTTGCCTCTAGTAATTGAAAAAGAAACTCTCCATGAGGAAGAAATTGAAACTTTGTCAAAAGAGGAAAACATGTTTTCAAAGCAATAGTCAAAAGATGGAGTTTCAGATCAAGAAATGAGCTACCAATTGTTCCACAAGAAACAGAAAAATTAAGAAAGGCCGAAATGGGCCACATAGACATTGGCAAATGTCAGACCAGATGAAGTTGGGAAACCACATAGCAAAAGTGAATACAAAGCCAGTCAACATATAGACAAGTTCCTAGAAGAGATTCAAGATAAGCTAGAAAAGTTTACCTTGGGAGGCCATCCAGAAGAAGAAATCAATATTGCTTTTGATTCAGAACCAACTTCCTTCAAACAAGCTGAAAATCTTGATGCATGGAGAAAAGCAATGAAAATTGAATATGATGCCTTGGTCAAGAATGGAACTTGAGAATTGGTTGATCCTCCACTCAATTGTAAACCCATTGGTTGCAAGTGGGTCTTTTAAACAAATACAAAGCAGATGGCTCACTTGACAAACACAAAGCAAGGCTTGTCGCAAAGGGATGTGCTCAAAACAAAGGGATAGACTATGAGGAGACCTTTGCACCAACAACAAAATGGGCCACCATTCAGGTCTTGTTGGCATTAGCAGCACCACATGGATGGAGAGTCCTTCCGACGGACATGACTACTTTTCTAAATGGTGATCCCAAAGGAATAGTTTACATGCATCAGCTACAAGGATTTGCAATTGAAAGTCAAAAACAAATAGTGAGCAAATTGGTAAATTCAGTGTATGGTTTGAAACAAGCCCCAAGAGCTTGGTATGAAAAACTCACTGAGCACCTCTTGAGCATAACTTCAAACATTTCTAATTTGAAGATGCAACTCTTTTTGTCAAGACAATTAATAATACAATAGATCATTTGTACTAGATCATTTGGGGCTTAATGTGTTGTAGCAGTAAACTGAAATTGATAGAAAAAGAATTGTAAAACCAACAATATTTTATTGCAAGATGAGTGCATATACAAAAGGGCAATCTCCATGGGAGAGGTGTATGCCTTGAACTCTATCTTCTTCACACCATGCTATCTATTTTATAGCCTTACAATGCAAAAACTAAAAATATACTAAAAATAGTAAATAAAGAGTTTTGAATAGGAACCGAAAGGTCACAACACCATATGAGGATGACACGTACCCACTGTAGAAGTGGAAATGAACAAATAACCGAATTTCAGAAAATTACGTTATTATTCTAGAAGGTCCACTTGAAAAGTGTTATCCAAGTTCATCAGTTTTGGATAAATAGAAGATACCACACAAACTCCAAAACTACCATGGCATCACTAGTAGATTCGGCGAGGCAGAACAAAGTATTCCCATCCTAGACCTATTCAATGCATAGTTACCTAATTCTCGAGGACATGGGAACAAGGGGATGGGGTTTCCAGGATGGCAAAAATTTCCCTAATTTTGGGGACAGCAAGGGGACGGCTTTTAAAATGATACATTCAAATAAATATTTCAATATTTTAACTTTTTTCAATGACATTTAGGGATTTAAACTATATTTAATGTATTTTGGGTGTACTTTCAAGATTATCATTCGATGTTCTTGGTAAAACTAACATCTTTTTAAAAGTAAAAACATCAGAAAACTTTTGAAAGATTTTTTAAAATTGGGGACGTCCCGAAGCATTCAGACATCCGGGATGTCCCCAAAATCTAGAGGACATGTCCCCACGTAACACTAATTCAATGCCATACGGTGCTTTGCGCATGACAACACTAATGACTTTAATCATACAATAAACATGATCAATAGGCATGTCTCTTCATAAATAACATATGTAATTGGTATTTACATCGTAAAGTAAGAATGTTATAAGGCAGTATGATATATAATGAGCTGAGCATATTTTATTGAATATATAGTTGTAATGAGAGATAATGTATGTGGAATAGTACATATAAAATTTGTCAGTCAGTTGTGCTTCTTGTGGCTCAACTCTTGTAGTCTATATACTTGTCTCTCATCAAAATTTTATCCTCTTATGACAAAAGTGTCCTCTTATGACAAAAGTGTCAAATTCATCCGTCATTGTATCACTCCTTTTTTACATCATGCTTGGGGCAACCCAATCATAGCTCACTATGTACCTTTTACCACACACTACCGCACCCACCAAGATCATTATCAAGATAGCACTCTTTTCTTAGCGTAATAATAAGAGTATCTAAGCATCATGGTTTGTAGGTTCTTCTTTATAGCGGTTAGGTGTAAGCTCTCTTATGTTAGTCATCTTTCATACCCATTTGATAAGTCTTCTAAATATGTCCAAAAGAAGAACAATAAGAGCCAAAAGAAAGCTTAAAAGCCATGTTATAAAAGAAAAATCAAGAAAATAGCAATTATTACAATCAACTAAAAGGATAATCACAAATAAAAAAGATGTGGTATCATTTGGTACACCCCATATCCTAATTGAAATCTCAAACTCCACAATTGATCTTTATAGAGCTTAAGTTCCTTTGGGGTGTGATAGGTTTTTTTTTGACTGCAGAGGGTCACATATCTATCTTTTAATGCCCTTACCTTTTCATGCTAGTACCTAATCCTTGTAGAAGGCATGTAACTCCTTGAGTGAGGTTCTAAGGAACAAGGAAAACTTTGTAGGAAGGTATAAAACACCTTTACTATCATTGCACCACAACTCGACGTGGGATATATCTTTTCATATTTCACCAACTTACCTTCATTGATACTTACATATTCGGGTTTCTCCACTCCTTGATGTCAAAAATTGCTAGTCTTGCCCATCTAATTAGTGTCTTAGTTCTAGTAAAGAACTTGTTTTCGCCTTGGTGAAGCCCATATGTTCCATCCCTTATATTATATCCACTTGATAGACAGACTAGATCCTAACTCTCTCTTATCTTCCCGTAATGTCCCTTTTTGGGGATCCTCAAGAAATGGGGCAAGAGTTGATAAGCATAACTTAAAAATCAAATTAGTGAGTTGTTGTAGATGAATGATATAAGCTCAAAACTGCAATGTATGCCCTTCCTAGGGCAGCGACCTCCTTGGGAAAGTTAAACCCTTCAAAGGTGGGTTAAACCTTGCTAAAACATTTCGATTCTTATGCCAAAAATTATTAAATACTCTCAGCAATCACAATCAGCTGTTAGAAATCAGAATTGAGCCTGAAATAATTAATTTTGGAAACCCTTAACCAGCGAACTTCAACAAGCTTGGAAAATTAGTAATTCACCTCCAAAATTCACGAAACTTGAGATCTTGGCTCTTAAAAATATGGAGAATAAGATAATACACTCAAATTAACCAATTTACCACCAGCACATACCACTTTTCCCTCCAAGGTGGGTCGCTCCACTCAAAAAGGGAAGATAACCAGCAAACTCAAAGAAATACCAGCAAAGAATGATAAATATATTACTCCTTGAATGCCTCTTTGCAAAATACAATCGTGGGAGAGGGTTTTCATCCTCACCACCCTTGTGAGAGGGTTTTCGTCCTCCACACAAGCCCTCAATCAAGGGGTTTTGTCCTTGAGAGAGATAGTAAAAGGGGCTACACTAGCCAACCTTCACCAAGATATAAAATTCATAAAATCAGCATATCCCAAACTAATGCCAACAACCTCTATTTATAATAAGAGGGTGGTGCCAAGTCTTGGGGCTCTCAAATGAGGCCGACCACAATTAGACTTGCTTTATTATTATTTTCTTTTTACTTTTTGGAGCCTACATGCTCACCAATATCTTTTTATTTTTAATTTATTGTTGGGTGCTAGGCTCACCAACAAATACAATGCCAATAAAAGAAACAAACACAAAATTAAGCACATGATGACATTGTTGGCTTCCTCTAGCTTGTTCCCTTGGACCCATGAGGAAGAAAAATGGGTCAAGGTCTTCAAACGGAATTATCTCAAAAAGGGACATGACACTTCTTTTGCATCCTTTTCTCCATCTCTTTTTAGACATGTTAGCATTGTGACAAGCATTAGGGTATAAGGACATTCCCTTATACCATCCCTACCCGGTATCTTCTACATTACTAGGATTTTGCAATGTTCTCTCTCAATCATTACTATCTTCCATCTTGGATTTCTCCTAGTTACCTTTAGGGTTTCGATGTTATATCTTGGTGGTTAGACTAGTAGATTTATCTCTTGGCTAACACCTTACATCCTACTTCATCGTTGCGGGTCTATTAGACAAGTTGATTTATTTCTCAACTAACACCTTACATCCTACCTTATCATTAGAGGCTTGTTAGACCCGTTGATTTATATCTAGGCTAACACCTTACATCCTACTTTATCACCACATGCCTATTAATTTGGTTGATTCTTTTCCCAACTAGCACTTTACATCCTATATTATCATTACAAGCCTATTAATTTGGTTGATTCTTTTTCCGCTAACACCTTACATCCTATATTCTCATTGCGAGGCTCGTTTGTTAGCTTGATTCATTTCCCAACTAACACCTTATATACTATATTATCATTACAAGCCTACTACCTTGGTTAATTAAATACCCTACTAGCACCTTATTGTGCCCTATATACTACCTAGCATCCTCCTATGAGCTTTGAGCCCTATTTTTTGTACGTTTGCGTTGTTTTGATTTTCTTGTTAGTTTTGTATCTTTAGGGTTCCTCAGCAGACTTGCATCCTCCACGGTCAAGACAAGAGGTGACATGTGCCCATGGTTGTAGAATGGTAAGAGGTAACTAAATTTAATTTGGGTTGAGTTCATACTATCACTTATGGCGCTACTTAATTTCAATCATTTTGATTTCAATGTTGTTGAACCATGGCATTTGTGAGAGAGCTTTGATGTGCAATCAATGATACCTTAGATAGCCTATCCTTTTATATCTTCTAGTTGTCCTTTAATAACTACTTAAAACATCACCTTACGATCACCTGCATATCTACTTACAACACCTTCATATCCCTGTCAAATCACTATTTATCACCTCTTGAATCCGTCCTCCACCTTTTAGCTCTTCCTTTAGGATCCCTTGATTTGTTATTACCTAGAGTCGACGACATCAACCATAGTCAATATTGTCTAGTTGCATTTCCTCATGGACAATTACATTGACCATGGTCGATGTCATTAGATATAGGAAGCTGTAATGATTAATCATGATCCCTATTTATAGGCATCATTTGAGAGCATTTATCATCATCACATCATTCATCATTTGGTATGTTTGTGCTCGCCAAGCTGCTCTTAAGGTCTTAATGGTTTTGGAGTTAGCCTTGTTTATCGTAGGAGGTGTATCTTCTGAGCACTAGATCTAGGACACTCCGAATAGGAGTTGTACCAACAAGGTGTAACAAGTATTTAGGGTCCCCAACTATGGTTTACTTAAGTTTTTTCCTATTCGTCTTGTGGTCCCTACATCAACTCTCTCATAAGGTGCTACTAAACCTAGGGGGTTAATGCACCAATATGTCTAAAAATTATTAGTTCTAACCTCCTTTTCATTTACATTATTTTTGATTTGATTGATCTATCATGTACACGGACTAGGGTAATGTACCATATTCTTGTCTATTGCATTAGTCTATGTCAGCCTTTGTCTTACATCTTTCCTTTGGGCTTTACTAGTTATAACCCTATCAATCTTTACAAAGTATCGGTCCTTACAATCTATCACTTACAATCCATGTTTACAACCCTAGCTTAGGTATCTATATGTGCTTCAATCTATTTGATCAGTCTACTAATAAGACTCCACCCCTATCCTAGACCTAGGATTTGGAACCCTATGCCTTTGGTATAGAGTGAATTATCTTCTAGATCCACAACTATTGCACCTTTTGGTTAACAATCTTGGCTTGTGTATAGGCCATAGAATGGTCCACTTTACATCTTAATCTATATAATCGAGAAGAGAAAGTGGATAATTTATAAACCATCTTAAAACACAAATAACAAATGTGCCTATCTTAATCTTCCTAGATGAGAAGTTGCCATTCCATGTTCATGTTGGCACCTTGGGGATAGCAATAGACATACTATTAGCACAACCAAGGGGACATATGGATCACCCCGTTTCTTTTGCAAGTTAGAAACTAGCGAAGGAAAAGACAAACTATACAACCGAATGCAAGGCACTAGCTATGTATATGCACTACACAAATACAAGCACTATTTGCTAGCCTCTTAGTTTGTGTTTTATACATACCATGAGCCACTTAAGCATTTGATAAACTAACCAGAGTGATTAAAGGGAGAATTTGTAAATAATTGTTGTTTCAAGAGTGAGTTTTTGATTGCAGTAAAACCCGGTAAATTGAAAAATGGGCTAGACTATTTATCACGAATTGAAAATGAAGAAGAAAAGGGACTAATTGATGACTATTCTGGAGCACAATTGCTCAAGGTAGGGGTCCATAGAAATGGTTGGCAACAAGAGAATTTCCAAAGGATATAGTAAACAAGACAAAATGAGGTGGTTAATTTAGGCATTTACATTTCCACCGATTAAAGGAGCTCTATATAGGGAAAAAAAAAAAAAAGATGAAATACTAAGCCACATAGTATTGCAACATGAAAAGAAAGCTAATTTGAGAGGGCACATGGAGTTGCAGAGAGGACATAACACAAGAGATGCAACAATGCGTAAGATCTTGCTAGCAAGTTTATGGTGGCAGTCATTATTAAAGATGCACACTTATACACCAAATCATGTGACATATGCCAAAGAGTGGGGAAGCCTAACACACATGATGAGATGCCCTCAAGACAGCTTTTGACTCGGCACGACTTGAGAAACATGAAATTGAGTTCATTGGGTCGATCAAGACTATGGCAAGAACACAATCAAGGTTTGTTATAACTAGGATAGAGTACTTGACAAGACGCGAAATTCATTTATGAAAATATTATAACCCAATCTAGATGCCTGCTCATTATTACAAGTGACCAAAGGAAACCTTTTTAAATGAACCAAGAGAGGTATTGTTGAAGCATTTAATCATAAGCCACAATGAAAGTACGACATATCGCCCTCAAGCAAATGGCATTCTAAAAGCATTAACAAACTCTTGAAAAAAATTAACAAAAGTTTGTTATTTGGAAAATGTGGATTGGGACCTTAAAGTACCGGTGATACTTGTGGGCACACCGTATAGCATACAAAAGATTGACTAAGTATTGTCCCTTCCAACTAGTACATGGACTTGAAGTTCACAGTACCCATAGAATGTATCATACCCATGGAGTTGTGGGACCATTCCGGATGAACAAGGAAATTCAGTACATGAAAGATTGGTTTAACTAGAAAATTTGGATGAGAAACAATCAATTGCCGCATAAAACCGAACACGGGAGAAAAGGAGGCAAAAATCATAGCACAATAGACATTGCAAACACAAAGTTTGAGGAAGGAGATAAATATTGTTGACTATAGCAAGCACAAGAAGTTGTGAAAACTGAAGATCTAATGGTTAGAACCATACATAGTAACAAAGACTTTGCCATCACGGGCAATAAAATTAAAAATATTTGGCGGTAAAAGAAATAGGTTTCTAAATAGCGTGAGGCTTAAGGTCTTCGTGTTGTGTAAAAAGGAATAGGACTAGTTTGATAAAATATAGCTTTAAAGTAAGATAATTTTGGGGGAAATATAAATAAAACCAACAAAAACACTTCTGTAAAAGTACACAAAAATAAAAAAATTGAAAAAATTTGAGAAAAATAAACAAAACAATTTTGGGGGAAAAAGGAACAAAGAAAGGCAAAGATTGAGAAAAAAATGCAAAAATTAAATTAAATTAAAAACATACAATAGAATACCGCAAAAATTAAAACCGGCAAATCAACAATTAAGCGAGGTAGAAAGGTGGGAACCCAAAATAGAAATTTCCTAACAAGAATACAAAAATTTTAGCAAGTGGGCGTAAAAACGACATGTCATTCAAGAAAATGTCAACATTTGTAGGTTCGTAGGAGGACACAAAGACTAGGGGGGATGAATAGCTAAGGAAGAGAAGATGGCGTACAGACCAAGCAAAAGTAAAGGGCAACAAAGGTAAAGAAATTATTAAATACGGATTAAAAACCATTTTGATCCAGCAAGAAAAAATGGGAGGAAAAACTATAAGTAGATGGGGCACCCAAATCAGATTCACAAAAAAATTGAAGTGAGAAACAAGATCTAAAAAGAAGAATAGAATTTTGTAGAGTAAGATAGGAAATTGAGAAGCTTAGTGAAGCAAGACCAAAGAGAGCGAAAATGGAAGCACCAACAATACAGAGATTACGAAACCACAGTTTAGGAAGCAAACCCTGAAATCTTTTCTTCCGAACCCAAAGATCATACCAAGATGGAAGAGGACGGGATGCAGATGATGTAGATTAAAACCCAAATACAACAAATGGATTGGAAACCAAAATCACAGATTATACCACAAATGAGGCCAGACGTCTGGAGTCAGTTTCTCTTTTCCAATTCGCAGACTAGACAATCTGAATACTTTAAAGTCGATTACATGATCAATTTTTGTTCCTGGATCAACCATATCCAATCACAACAACGGTACTAGAGAGAGTCGTGGGACTAAGGAAGGTCATAGAGTCCATAAGGGGGCAAAGAAGGAAAGAGTTAAGTCAACAAAATTTCAAAAAGCGATTGGCAAAGTATTAAATAAAAGAATAATATTAATTTGCAATGAAAGATATAGGGATGAGATATGCCACAAAAGCAATCACCTGGAAGTTCTACCATACAAATACAGAAAATTCAGCAACCGCAAAGAGCACCCAAGTAGCCTGACATGGCAACCACATGTCATATATAGCCTATGTGAGGCATTGGTGGATGGGCTGAAGGAGAATGCAAAGAAAAATAAGAGGGGTAAGCATGAATTCTACTATGGCTCCCTTATAATTGTTCTCATGTTGTGCTTTTCAAAGATCCTTCCAGTTTAAAAGGAAGAGGTGGTATGGGCAGAAGACAAAACAATGACAGAGCAAGCGAAAACATATGTGGACTCTTTTCCACCATTGGTAGAACAAATAAAGTGTAAGAGCATGGAGAGGAAGAATAAGGAAGATGTTGGCACCTAGGACAAGAATATCAAACTTAGTGGTAGACAGGTGTAAAGATGAAATAATGTTTGGGGTTAATATAGATTTTATCTATGCCCACCTCTTTATACCACAAACTACAAAGGTTGTTAAACTTCCACATGAAGTCACAAATGCACATATAGATAATTTAGTTGTTTGAATAAGAATGCTTCCTGTAGACATGAGCACATATACTACCAAAAATGGATGATATTCTGCCACAAACAAGGCAAGCGCAAGGAGATCAAAGAAAGCAATCAGATGAAGAACAAGTGACACCACTGCAAGAAGGAGAACCAAGTGGAACCCTACAAGTGATAATAGACATTGGTAGCCCTATAGAAATAAATGATGGGGTACCGCGATACAAACACAAATCGAGCTAAGAAGATCAAAACGGAAAAAGAATATAAGTCTAGGAATCGACGCAAAGGAAAGAAACACAAACACTTGAAGTCTGGTCCTTGATTACAATTGAAGCATTGAATGTGGAACAAATGGAGGCATATGGAACACCCCCAAACCTCATAAAAGAGAAAATAAGAAAGAAAAAAGGAGAAGGCTCTTCACGAGTAACATGAGAGCCTAACATTAGAAGAACAGGGCATGGGCGAGATTGGCATATCACTACAAAAGATGAGTAGGGCGAAAAGCAACAGACCCTGATCCAAATTTGGATCTGAGATATGCCCAATTCATGTAATTCACATTGCAAATGGCAATGCTTGTAAAAATACATTTATTGCAAAACCACAATAGAACCTAAACCGCTTATTTCAATAAATCTGGACATATTCCAATCCAAGCAGCTAAAAATATAGCTCTCATTGGAATCCAATATTACTAATTTTGGAGTCTAAAACATTATATATTGGTATTTGCTATACTCCAAAACTACAGACATTGGACTCCGAAAATTGAAATTTTGGACTCCGAAAATTGAAATATTGGAATCCAAAAATTGAAATATAGGAATCCAATAATAGCCTTAGGTAACTTGGCGGCCGCTCGCCATATGTAACTTAACGGTCTCTAGCCTTACGTAACTTAGCAAAATTAGAATCAAAAAAAAACGAAATTGGAATCCAATAATAGCGAAATTGGAATATTGGAAACCAAAAATTAAAATATTAGAACCCATTATACTAAAATATGGGTGAAATTGTTTAAAATGCCCACATTTTTAGTAATAAAATGACTTAGCGGCCGCTAGCCTTATGTAACTTAACGAAATTGGAATCCAAAAATAGCGAAATTGGAACTCCATTGCGTCCAATAACAACAATATTGGAATCCAAAAATAGCGATATTGGAACTCCATTGCATCCAATAACACAATATTGGAATCCAATAGTACTACTAATGGAATCCAGTAATAATAAAAACAAAATCTATTATACACAAAATTAATGATAAATTTCTACCAAAATTTGTAATATTAGAGTCTAGATTCACTGGAATATGTCCAGATTTAATAAAATAATCGTTCCACATGGTTTGATGACATATTTGGATTCCTCTTGGAAAAATAAACACTTTCAAAAGTAATGCAACCGCCTCTGGAAGTTGCGGGGTTTTTAAGGATACGGAATTACCCTAGTAGTTTTATCTCTCTCGAATGGCGTTTTTGGAAACCGTCACAATGGTTTCCCATCTCGGTGATGGTTTTGACTAGCGATTTCATAATCGTCCCTATGAAAACAATGGTGGTTTTATCTCGAGACAAAAGAAAACACCTAGAAGCGAAACAGTTGCAAATTTTTCAACTTCCAAAACGGTTTCTTAGTAGTTTCTTATGTCAGGGGCATCTTTGCATGTCTATTGGATGTCAATTATCATCAAGAATGGGCAAAGGAGTTACAAAATGAGAATCTTCCATCCACTAAAGAGGATTGGAAGGTCTTTGTTGAGGCTCAAGCTGTTCCTAGCCAACAGTGATGTGTTTTAGTGTTGTAGCAAGAGAGAGAGAATGTAAAGTGTTAACTAAGTATTGTACAAGCTTTGGAGAGAGATTTATTTCCATGAAGGCCATGAATATGGCAGTATGATGTACAAATTGTGAATTACATAGTGAAGGGGAGTGTTATTGCCTCACCTCTTTGGATTTTTTCCCTTATTAGATTTCCCGAGGTAAATCTTGTGTTCTTGTGTGCTTGCAGTTGTTTTCATCTATTTTGCATGTGTTGTATAAGTTACACATTCATTTCCAGCATGTTATAACTTTGTTTGTATGCAAAATTGAGTTATTATTCATCATATGTTGAGTTGTAACTAGAAGTATTCGTGTTGGTGAAGCCTAGTGTGGAATACCCACTTGGTTTACAGATAAGACCCATCGGCTGAAAAACCAAGGAATAAGACAAAAAGGAAGGCTAGCGAGAAGAAGCAACAAATTCACAAAATAGAGACCATACCAAAGAAAGAATAAACATGGGAGGAAGAGAAAACTCAAGAAGAAGAGGACAAGGAGGAGCTAAACAAAGGAGTCGATCCATATGGTCTAAGGGAAATGACTAGAAATGGAATTGAGGATATTGTACTAGTAGAATAGTTCAAAGTGAAAGGAGTACTCAAAATAGCAAAAAGATATAAATCAGTAAATACTTTGGGAAAAGAGAAAATTGAAAAGGCAATAATGGATTACAGAGAGTTAGGATTGTTCACATCCGAAGATGTAACTAACACAATACCGAAAGGAGTCCAAGACAATGTAATTGAGATTATGGAGGCCATAATGAAGGCTAAAGAAGCCACAAGAAACTTGCACGAGGAAGAATTGAATGATAGTAACAAAAACAAATCTACCAAAGAAGGCGATGGTGAAACTAAGGAAGCTACAAGAGGAATAACTACGGAGCAAATACAAAACAAATGTTTTTGTCCGCAAAAGTGCACAAGAAAAAGCACTAGAGGAAGATAAACAACAGGAATTGAAGTCTAAGAAGGAGAGGAAAGAATTTGAAAAACAACTAGGAGAGCAAAAGAAGAAGACCAAGCAAGATGCGGCGGTTCTACGTTGTTGGCCAAAAAAATCGGAAAAGGAAAACATGGCAAAGGAGGCCAAACTAAGGGAGTGAGAAGTAGCTAACTCAAAACCGAAGAAGGAATCGTAGGTAATCGCATAAATAAGAAACAGGGCTAAAGAAGAAAGAAAAATTGGTAAAACAATAATTCAAAGAATTGGAGGCGGCTATGGCAAATCAAAAGAGAGAATGAGGAGGCAGCCACGAAGCAAAAATCAATGCAAACAAAGAAACAATGGTAGAAACAAAGAAGTGGACAACCCAAGCCGCCATTAAGACCAAAACAACAACGAAGAGGAGAGAAAGAAGAAAGCTATTGCGGAGGAAAAATAAAGGAGGATTACGAGGCACAAGATTAAAAGGCCAAGAGAATAGAAAAGCGGTGGAGATTGAAGCACGAAAAGGAAATCGAGAGAACGAGAGAGGTCTTGCATACTACAAACACCTATGCGTTTAAGGCCGGTTTGCAGCCCAAAAATGATCCACCACAAGACTCCTGACCAAGATAAGGGTGCTTCTCGCCAAAAGAAAAACAACACATGTAACAATGGGGCAAGGGATAATCAATGACACAAAGAAAGGAGAAACAATACACTTGAAAAAATTAACACCCATACAAGAAGATCAGCTAGGTATATTTTGCACGAAAGCATAAGGGAGACTAGATGCAACAATGTGTCTAACTAGAAGATTCATGGAGGGGGTGATAAAATCAATCAGCGTAGCACAGCCATAATATGAACCAAGTAGGACTTGGCTAATAGATAAGTGTATACAAGGAAAAACTCAACAAAGTCAAAGACAAGCAAATAAACAACAACAAACCTTTCTCCAAGCTTCTCTTACAACTTTGTTGTCCCAAATAACTCCCCTAGTTATTTGGACAACTTATATTTTATTTTGACTCTGATGTTTCACATTACAGGTTGCGCGCACTCAAGTTTGTTTCTTTGGCACATTTCATGTGACTGCGGTTCTTCCACACGCCCTACTTCCTTCTTCCTTATGCTCCCTTTCCCCTTCATCCTCTATCTCCTTCCATCTCCCCTTTGCACCTTCCCTTTACGCAGCCACTTTCATTCTAAATCGTTGGGCAACCCTCGTGCGCACCTCTGCACTTGCCTTCCAAAATGGCTAAGTCCCTGGCATTCCTCTTGCGTGCGCTTCCATACTTGCCTTCTGCAAGTATGCCTTCTTTCCTACCATGCACGTTGCATTCGCGCGCCTATCTTTCACGGGCACACCTCTACGCCTCGCTTTAATGCTTTGCGCCTTACATCGCACAAGTCATTGTGCCACATCATTCTATCAGACTTGACTGTGCTACACGCAACCTATCAAAGTGCGCCAACAGGGTGTTGAATCTAGACAACCAACCAGTGCGTGACACGTGGCAAAAAGGACAAAACAAATCAACAGTTGGCGATTTTTTTAGTCAATCAAGCACACCATGTATCATTGCGTGTCGAGCGACCAGACTTCGACAACCATAACTTCTACTATAGTGCTCAAATTCCCGTGCGCCCGTCTCATTTGAAAGTTGTTGACATCAGCTACATGTTGGACTTTTCAAAATCAGATTTAGGCGGGATTTGGTAGGTGGAAAACAGGAAACATCATTCTGGTCATCAATGCACACATCTAATCAACCCCAACCACCGATTTCTTCAAATCTTGCCTTCTTCCTTCTTCTACACGCCAAACAGACATGGGGAAGCGCATCCAACAACCTTGTAGGCGGTTTTGCAGGCATTTATCATTTGTTGTTGGTGGTTGAAGATTTGAATATGAGTTTCCCTCCTTTTCTCCTTCTCTTCTCTCCTTCTTCTATAAATAGCAGAGTTCTGCTTTGTAAAAAGGATCCCTCTTTGTTGTAACGGCACCATGCCAAAATGGTGGCCGACTTCCCACGGGTTTCAGACCTTGGCGTGGTCTCTGTAATGTATTCTTGCCTCCTGCCATGAATGTAAATGATTGTGCGTCCCTTAAGCAATAAAATTGTGTTTTGTGGAACTCTTGTCTTCCCTTTCTCGTTTTCATTGCATCTTGCCTCTCTGTTTGCATTTTCTGGCATGTTGCGAGTATTCCCACTTACAGTCCCCGTGTTCATGTGTTGTGCACACTGGAAGGCCGAGCCCACGTGTTGATCGTGGTGCGCGACGCGTCCCCCCTCTTCTCCTGCGCCCTCTCTGTTTCCTTTGCCGCTCGTGGAGAGAGATCAACCCTTTCCCTGGCACTATCGCCTTCCTTAGCTTAGGATTTCCCCTTTCTGCACATCCTTCTATCCCTAGTCCCTTGGCATGTTTAGTCTAGAATTTGCTTTCAGCATTAGGAGTAGCAGTAGTGTTATAGGTAGGTAAAGGAACCGGCCTTCTCAGGAGATCCGTCTCAAGCGCGCAAGGTCCCACAACTTGGAGACGGTTCCATTGTTGTCTCAAATAGCGTGGTTTTTCCGGATTCGAGACGCGAGTGCACGTTTGAACAACCAACACAACTTCAATGATGAAATCGCTGAAGTGCACACACACTTCTTGAATTTCTTATGGTTGTTGGATTGTGGATGCTCTAAATTGATCTCCAAATGAAGGAATGATAAAGCTACAAGCAAATTGGACACAAGGATGCAAATTTGAATGGCAAATGAGCACGGGTTGGCTGCGGTTGCACAAAACATCTAGAGATTGTTTGTGAAGGATATGGCATGTTATTTATAATTGAAGGAGAGGCTATGGAGTGGTTGAAGGTTTTTAATGAGAGAGCATGAATGCATATTCTTAAAATAACATTGGAGGAGGTTATAGCAGTTCGAATGGATTGAATATCCATTGAGGGCGGTAAATTTTCAGTTGGCAATAAGTTTGTATCCGAGAAGGTGGTTGTACGTGCAACTTTGTTGCTTCCACCTTTGTAGGATTCTAGAAGTGGAGTTGAGTGGGGTGAATAGGATAGTGAAGTGGAGTCTAAGTGGAGGATGAGTAGGTAATTAACTATTTAATTAAATAAATAGTTTAATTAAATTAGCCAAGGGCCATATGAGTATAGTTTAAGTGTAATTAGAATTAATTTAATTAATTCTAAAGGGGATGTGATAGATCTTGGAGGGATGAATACTTAAATCATGATAAAATTAATTTAATTAATTCTAAAGGAATGTGGACTTAGCATATTATGCGAATGATACGAATAACTAAGAATAGGCTAGAAATAGGTATGTATTTTTAGGGTGTCTACATTTTCCCCTCTTTAAAGTGTTATTACAAAGTAATAGCATTTTAAAGATAGTAAACACATGCAAATTAGCGATGCGAAAGACGAGGAAAGAATGGTGGACTTGTTTGATATGCCCAGTGAAGCATTTGGATGCCTCAATGAGTGTATAGATGCTAAGGGATGTCCCCTCGGCAACATGGGTGGCCTGACACAGCGGTAAAGTTGATGGATAATAGATATAAGGCAAAGGAATAAAAGGAAGAGGAGGGGGATTTTACTCGTAGCATGAGCTTTCATTTAGATACGGAAAGTTAGAGAAACCTTAATTTGTTGTTGCACAATAGAGTTGTCACCATGATTATGATTAATCATGATGTGTAACCCATTATGTGTGTAAACAAACACATGCAACAAAGAAAAAAGAAAAAGGAAAACAAACCCAATATACACCGTAAAAGTATGCACTATGGCTATGAAGAAGCCAAGATGATAATGAAATACATGTAATTGGTCCAAAAACAATATCAACAATGCAATATAACTTAAAAGGAAGACAATTAAGTATGCCCCTAATGCATGCCATAGTAAGTAAGAAACATTAAAATGCCCCCAAGGGATTAAATGGAAGGATTAACCGAAGAATAGACTTAAATAACTCCTCATGACACTCTTGTTGGATCCGCATTGGATATTAATGAGAATAAGAAGGGTCATTTCCCCCAAGCAAGGACGCTAAAATGCATGGGAGGGAATGAGAGCCGAGATTGCCCCAAGCGAGGATGCACACGAGGGAAATGATTGATTTGACTTGCCCCAAGCAAGGATATTGACATGCAAGGGTAAGATGATTTAGTGTGATATTCGTAAGATGATTGGAACGATCACTAAGGTAGGAGTTAAAAGTTTGATTTCGTTGAGTTGTATTGATTTGTGGGGATTTTGAGAATTTTGTAATTTTTAGGATTTTGTGAATATTTGGATTTTTTTATATTATTTTTGGAATTTATGATTTTTGTGTTTTTGAAATTTTTAGATTTTTCATTATTTTATCGAATTGATGAATATTATGATGTTTGATTCGATTTGGGAGTGATTTTAAAGTCTGTGACGACTGATTTGATGAAAGATTTGCTTAACTTGGATAAAGTGAATACCCAAATGCTAAGACTCTTGATGTACTTTGGATTTGATTAATACGTGAACAAAGTGAATGTTCAACGTATAAAAGTTTGGATTGATTGATACATGAACAAGGTGAATGTTCAATGTATGAAAGTTGTATTTGATGAATACGTGAACAAAGTGAATGTTCAACGTATCAAGGATTGGATGTAAGGTTGATTTAACACGTGAACAAAGTGAATGTTCAATGTATAAAGGATTTGACACAATTATGGATGTATTATGATTTATCATGGATGTATGACGATTTATCATGAATGTGTGATGATTACATGCTCATGGCTTAGCTTTTATGTTCGTAGCTTAGCTTTTATTCATGATGTATGATGATTGTGTTAATTCTATTTTATTATTGCAATGTTAGAATTAACACCATGATTAAAATGAAACAAAAAGATTGCAAATTGCAAAGAAAACCCTTATGCATACAATAATACAAACACACTAAGATTATATACAAACCAAGATGCTAACAAAACTATAGACACTAAATTAACACGTAAAACAACAATGCAACACAACTATTAATAATGATATCTAACTATCACCCTAATGTGTTCCACAATGAAGAATGAGTAGATGTGATTTCCCCCGACAACAATATATATGCAAGGAGATTGGATCGGACCAAAGAGCGAGTAACTACTCTTCATGAAACTCTTATTAGATCCCATTGAAGTGTAATCTAAAATGGATTTGGTCAGTTTTCCAAGCAAGGATATATGTGAGGAAAACTTAGAAACCAAATTTTCCCTAAGCGAGGATACACGCGAAGGGTTGATTGATGGTCATGCCCAAAGAAATGATACATGTCAAGGGTAAGATAAGTAATAATCATAGATGATATTGAATGATCATTACGATTATAGTCAAACAAAATATTGTTTAATTGTGTTGATAATCACTTTTGATTTTTACGAAGCATTTTTGAATGTTTTTGGATTTTAACATATTTTGATTTTTTTGGATTTTGAATGTTTTATATTGTTTTGGTATTTTGGCTTTTCTGAATTTTTTTGGATTTTTGACTCGGTAAGGAGGGAAATTTCCACTAATATTTTAAACAAAGTTAAAGATTTCATCCATTAGTAAAATGGATTATAGATGATAAAGTGATGATATCCTACTCCATTCTTAACTCCATGCAACTAGTAAGATGTGAGGGCTCAACACCGAGAGCTAAGAAGGACGTGAGAAAGGAGATAATGATATGAAAATGAAGATGATGGATGCCAAGACACAAGGTGTAACAATGGTCCATTCAAGAGAATGTGACTCATCTCCAGTCAAGATTATCTAATCGATTCCAAGATGATTCACTTTATAGATCTTGACTAGACTTAGATCCATTGATGGCCTACTTGATTGACAAGATCCGGTTGAAGGACTTGTTGTCTCTCTTAACATGAAAAACTTGGGATGTATATGATCAAGCACTTTTGATTCAAATTTTTTGAAGGCTTTATTTTGTGTGAATTTTTTTTAATTGACCCCTACATCTTGCCCCATGCCACTAGTAAGAGGAAAGGGCTCAACACCAAAGACAAAATGTAGGCGAGTAAGGATACCTTCCTCCGTTCCTAGTCTCACACTACTAGTAAGAAGTGTGGGCTCATCACCAAAGACTGTGAAGGATGAAAGGTGTAATAAGTGATTTATTTTTTTATTTTGGTTGACTTTTCCTTGTTTGTTGATATGGTGCTTGTTGGGGAGGAACATTTTTCTCCAAATCTTAAGCCACATGTGACTAGTAAGACGCAAGGGTTCAACACCATAGACTGAGATGGATGGTCAAAATATCCGGTGAAGAAGTTTAGTGCTTTTGTTAAAGAGAGCTTGTTTGGAAGGAGGATTTTTCATCAATAAGCTTCTAGACAAAACCGTAGGTAAAAATATCTAGAATGGTAGAAACCATAACAGGATGAAACACAATGCCTAAGATGAACAATATTAACATGTGTCATATAGATGAAGAATGTGGAGAGATGATGATGTCATGATTAAGATATCTGCCAATGGATGAAACAATTAAAATTGTTTGTTAAATGAGTTGACCGTGCAAGTGGCCTCCCTAGTGTGGAGAGTACATGTGGATAAGATGTTTTTGCTTCTACGTTTTTATTTTCATATAGTACATTGATGATGGGTTTGATATGGATTTTTATTCTCTTTTTATGCTTTTTTATTTTTTAAGTTTTTGCATGGATGAGGGTTTGCAATGGACTTATCATCATGGAAGAAGTCCATGTTTAGGAAATTTGAATGGTCTCTGATTTACAAGACTTGAGCGAACGAGGTCCAAGTCAACGGATTAGATCAAAATATTTTCAATAAACTTATGATTTGATCGGTCCTATTTATGAGACTTGGGTGGACAAGGTCCAAGTCAACGGGAAGAGAATTTGATTGGCCCTGGCGTATGAGACTTGGGCAGACTAGGTCCAAATCAATGGAGTAAATAGAAAGGTTGTTGATGAACTTTTGATGAGTCCTGATTTACGAGACTTGGGTGGACAAGGTCCAAGTCAATGGGAAGAGAATTTGACTAGTCTTGACATACAAGACTTGGGCGGACTAGGTCCAAGTCAACGAGTATGTGATTGGATAAGTTTTTGATGAGATCAAAAACCTATGTGATGTTAGAGGCAATTTGTCGATGTGGAGAATATGTTGAAATTCATATTCCCCAATACCTTTGTGAATGATTTCCAATGTAGGTGGAATAGAATATTTAGATGATTGGTGTTTTAAAAGGTTCTCTACATCAATACGGCCTTCATCCGTGAATGGAATGATGCGAGGAATGAAGGATTGATCCATAGATGGGCATCTAAGGCATCTTGTAGGTTGTAGAGAGAAAATATTCAATGTTGCTCCTTTTAGGCATTGGATTAATTTGTTTGATGATAGATTTGTAATTAAAGCTCGAAATGGTTGTGTGAGGATACCCCTAGGAATACGCACCTCATGGAGTGCACGCATATGGATGTCTTGACACACAGGTATCATCGTTAATGTTTAATAATGTTATGTAAAACACAAGAAGATTCTATAGCAGATAACTATTGTGAAACATTATTAAATTCAAGATTGATCATTTGAGGTATTATGGACATGGAAGGTTGTGTTGTTGCAAGTGTCCAAACTTGTTGTTGTCTTCTACAACAAGACTAGGGATGTCAGGCGTAGGATCTAGCATTGAAAGGATAGAATCAAGCTCAATGATGCTTGATGATTGACCCTCTTCTTTAGAGTATTCATTTGTGTCATGGGTTAGAAAGGAGTCTTGGATCATGTTCAAGTTCCCATTCATGTTTGAAGACAATTTTCTAAAACACTTTCAATTTCCAATTGAACTAACGGAAGAACATCTAAGGAGAGATTAATTGGTTTTGGTTTATAGATCCTTGACCCTTGTTCTCTGATCTCATTGAGTTTTATCATGTAAAGAATTTTGGACAATGTTCAACTCTTCACTAGAAGTTGTAGTAGTTGACGTGTTTTCATTTTTGATAGCTTTGTTGTCTATTATTTCTATTTTGATGACTCCATCATCAATTAAGTCTTGAACATAATGGCGGAGACTTGAACAATGATCCGTAGAGTGGCCTTGATGCGGTGGTATTCACAATATTCCGATTCTTTATACCACTTAGGCTTGGGTTCCCTTTATAAAGGTCTTGTGATTGGATATTTTATCATTTTAGCCTTTGTTAATTGATGAAAGACACTAGAGAGACTTTCTCCGAGGGGTGTAAACTGACGTTTGACTTTGCACGGAGTAGTGTCTTCACTAGGTTGTATGATTGGCTTTTTGGTTGATCTCTTATTAAGTTGGGAAGCCATATGAGAGATTTGTTTTGACATCCCATGAAGTTTTTTGAGTAACTTGTTTGATGTCTTGCGTGAACCCACCATTGTAGTAAAGAGAAAGACCTAGAGTGAAGAGGCAGTTCATGAAATGGAAACTTGTTTGATGTGTTTATACATTGACAAAGTGAATGCCAAGATATAAGGGGTAGTGATCAAATAGATGTGCTTAACATTTGGCAAAGTGAATGCCAAAATATAAGACTAGGAAAATTGAATTGATTGATCACGTTATAGCGATGTCAAAAATGTGCTTAAATTTGTGACAAAGTGAATGTCAAAAATAAAAGACTTAGAGATGAAAGTACATGCTCAAACTTCAACAACGTGAATGTTAAAATGAGAGGCTTAGAAAAATAAAAAAAAAATTGATTTACTCAACTCTTAACAAAGTGAATGCTAAGATAGAAGAGATTAACAATGAAGATCAATTACTCAACTCTTAACAAAGTGAATGCTAAGATAGAAGAGTGTAGAAATGAGATTGATTTACTCAACCCTTAACAAAGTGAATGCTAAGATGGAAGAGTTTAAAAATGAGATTGATGACTCAACCCTTAACAAAGTGAAAGCTAAGATGGAAGAGCTTAGAAATGTGAGATTGATTACTCAACCCTTAACAAAAGTGAATGCTAAGATGGAAGAGATTTAAAAATGAAGATCAATTACTCAACCCTTAACAAAGTGAATGTTAAGATAGAAGAGCGTGAAATGAGAGTGCCTAAAGCTTAACAAAGTGAATGTTAAACTATTAGACGTAAAATAGGAAAGTGCTTAGAGTTTAACAACATGAATGTTAAACTAGAAGACTTAGGAAAATGATAGAGCAATTGCTTAGAGTCTAACAAAGTGAATGTTAGACTAAAATACTTATAGATGAAATGGTGATTGTGCTTGACCTTGATGAAGTGAATACCAAAGGTCGAGACTCAAATTGCAAATTGATTGATTGATTATGATTGTGCTTAATCCTTGATAAAGTGAATATCAAAGATCAAGACTTGGATTGAAAATAGATGTGCTTAAATAAGGGTATGGGTATCCCAAACTTAAGACTTAGACGTGATAGAAATTGGGTGGTGTGCTTAAACTTTGGGAAGCAAACCCAAAGTGAAAGACTTAGATGTGAGAAATCCAATTTGGAATGGGGTATCCAAAAAAATGTGTGAAGTTTGAAAAGAGATTGGATTTAAATGAAAATGGAATAAAATGTGATTCACGAGAAGATGTGAAGTACAAATTAAACCAATTTGAGAATGTGGACAATAATGATGGTGGTAAGGGGGATTTTGTCAAGTAACTTGGCTCGGTTGGTCAAGCTTCCTAGATATGGTTCTCTCCCTAAATGCCAAATACTTGTCCGAACAAGTGCGGTACACTATTTCTAGTCGTCGGCTTTACTTTACCCCCCTTGATTAGATAAGTGAGATTTTACTCCGCTCAAAGAATCAAACTAGGGCCGTCACTATGGATAACATTGGCTCTAATCCTCACAAAAGTATACTAGTCAAGTTGGTGGGGATCCCATTTCGTTGGCCAATTCACTCAAGGTGCCAACTACTTTGGGGTTCCTATGGTACTCCTCACAATGAGTTTTTGCCCTTGGCCATGCACTTCCCACAATTATATCGGAGGGGGAATAAACCCTTCTCTAAAAAAAAAATTTAATTAAAAAGTTTTATAAAATTTAATAAAAGGATGATAAAGTTTGCTTGATTTCCATGAGCAAGGAAACCTCCAATTAGTAGTTTCAATTCAAAGACAATCTTTGTAGAGAGAGTCCTACAAACAAGTTAGTAGTTTTCCTGAGGTAAAATCACAATAGAAAACACAAAAAAACTCATTATTTCTGATTTTCAAGATCACCCAAAAGGGTGCGAGAAAAGAGCATACGCGGTTGGTTTGATCTACATAAAACAAATAGAACTTAAACAAATATTTCAAATGTGAGCACTATTTTGAGCAATTTGTCTTTGGAAAGAAAATATGGAAACCTATGCACAAGATTTAGTAATTTGGAGCAAAAAACGAATCTAACGTGCAAAAAAATGACAAGTGTTAGGAGAAAGGAAAACATGAATTTTTATATAGGTTAAATCCAAAACTTATGTGTCCATTGCATACTTTCATCTCGAGAACTTTTGTCGCAAAAAAACGGAGTCGAGTTTTGAGTTCAAGAGTAAAAGTTATGGCCTCTACAGAAGATAGGTTACTGTAGCACTCATACTAATACACTAGCGCGTGCACAAAGAGACAGACTACTAGTGTGCAGTAGATGCACTAACATAATTTTTTTTACTTTGAGCGCGTAGCTCATGTAACGCTACGCAAACACGTGCAAGAGACACGAAGGAAAATTTAGTGTTAGGAAACACTCGTGAGACTACACTAGCGCACGTAGTGATACGCTAGTGCGTGTGCGATTCTTGCTAGCGCCTTCCTTGTGCGACGCTAGCACACACAACTTCGGAAGTGGATAGAATGGATGAAATACAGCACTGAGACCTGGTTTTTTTGTTTTTCTCATTCTCTTTTGCACCTAAAAGCCTTAAACTTGAAAGTGAGGTTAAAACAACACTAAGAAAACAATGAAATAACTAGATTAGCAAAAAGTAATCTAAAAACTATAAAAAACGTGGGTGTCCCATAGGACGTGCGAAATGTATAAAAGAAAAAAAACTCAGCAAAGTGAAAGACAAACAAATAAACAGCAAAAACTTTCTCCAAGATTCTCTTATAACCTCAATGATGAAATTGTTGAAGTGCACACACACTTGTTGAATTTCTTATGGTTGTTGGATTGTGGATGCTCTAAATTGATCTCCAAATGAAGGAATGATAATGCTACAAGCAAATTGGACACAAGGATGCAAATTTGAATGGCAAATGAGCAGAGGTTGGCTACAATTGCACAAAGCTTCCAAGGATTGTTTGTGAAGGATATGGCTGTTATTTATAATTGAAGGAGAGGCCATGGAGTGGTTGAAGGTTTTTAATGAGATCATGAATGCATATTCTTAAAATAGCATTGGAGGAGGTTATAGCAGTTCGAATGGATTGAATATCCATTAAGGGGTAGTAAATTTTCAGTTGGCAATAAGTTTGTATCCGGAAGGTGGTTGTACATGCAACTTTGTTGCTTCCACCTTTGTAGGATTCTAGAAGTGGAGTTGAGTGGGGTGACTAGGATAGTGAAGTGGAGTCTAAGTGGTGGATGAGTATGTAATTAACTATTTAATTAAATAAATAGTTAGTTAAATTCACTAAAGGCCGTAAGAGTATAATTTGAGTGTAATTAAAATTAATTTAATTAATTCTAAAGGAGATGTGATAGATCTTGGAGGAAGAATACTTAAATCATGATAGAATTAATTTTAAAGAAATGTGGACTTAGCTTATTATGTGAATGATACGGATAACTAAGAATAGGCTAGAATTAGGTATGTATTTTTAGGGTGTCTACAAGAAGCAACTAGAAGAAATAGTTAGAACATTGGACCACAGAACCAGCAATGAAAAAACAGCAAGAAATAAGGGATCAAGCAATAGAGAATTTCAAATCCACCAAGATGGCACAATTAAAAAGAGAACAAAGAACAAAAGGAGAAGTTGGAAGCACAAGTAAAGCTAAGGGAGGTCGTTGGAGATGTTGTGTCATACTTTGACTACTCAATCAAATGGTTGGCAGCTACATGGAATGATAAGAAATGCTTCATGCTTTGGACTAGGAACTAGCTAGTGTGTCATCCTCATATTGTGTCAAATAGGACCCCATAGGGGCAAAGCAGAAAAAACTACTTGATCTATGCAAAAATATAGGAAACAACACACACAAAAGAGTCCAGACAATCAATGAAATTGATGAATAAGGCACCTTCATCAGTAACCAACAAGAAAAATGGAGATGCTGGCCACAAAACTTTAGAGTTATTACGAAGAGATGCACCATCTACTATTGCCTCCATCGCCACCAAATATGCAAGGTTGTTATGAAGAGAAGAAAAGGTAACACTAAAACTCACTGCTTGGAAATAAAATTGAGAAGATGTTAACGCTAAGTATAGCAAGGTTCTTGCTCAATGGGTTTGATCCTTTTTGTGTCAACTTTTTTAAGAAACGAAGTTAATGTCCCATAAATCCAATCAAGAAAGTCAAGCAAGGTGCATCATATAGCTCATACCATATGTCTCAATCTCTAGGCAATTGACAGTTTTGTGTAATGTCCTCTTTTCCAAGCTAGTCACTATGGAAGACCTTATGCTTGTTCCTCCTCCTGTGGGCATCAAGGAAAGAGCAAAGGAGGGGAACTCGCCATGGTTATAAGCGATGTACCTTAATGATTAATTATTTTATTTACTAATCATGGCATTGGAATGGTTTGACTAGGGAAAGAAGACTTAGCAAGGAGAATTTCTATTTCTTCATTATGAGGTCGGTCTTCTTAAGTGAAGATTAAAAAGTGCATTAGGAGGTCGGCCATGAAGTTGGGGCTTCTAATTCATCATTGGCGCCAATAAGGAAGTTCGAATGGAGAAGAGGAGCATCATCTTTCATCTATTTTGACATTTACTTGGAATTGGAGCTAGTGTAGCTTCTCTTCTTGCCATTGAAGGACAAAACCCTTCCTTGGTCACCTATTGAGGACAAAACCCTTCAATAGGATCACACTTGGGGATGGAAACCCTCATTTGTGCATTGGTGGCTTCATACGGAGGTCACAAGTGAGCTTTAAGGAGGATTTCATATTTATTTCTTCCCTTCTAACCCTAGGCGACTTGCTTGGGTGAAGGGTTTGATATCATCTAGGGCACTTTTGGACAATTTGAGTTGATATTATTGTTTTCATATTTTATAAGGCTGGAATCTACAATTTGGTGATTTTTGGAGAGGTTTATGAGCTATTTTTAGCCCTTGTTTGTGGCTTCCTGTAGTTGTCATAAAATTAATTGCAGCTAGGTGTAATCTCTTATTTTCTCTATTATTTTGATGTAATTTGGATGGATAAATGTTGTCGTGCTTGAAATAATTATTTAGAAGCATTTTCAGTTGTTATTGCATGGTTGTATGATGATTTGAAGTGCCTATACAGTTCGCTGCCCTAAAGGACTGATTATTGATTGCTCAAATAGGGTTAAAGTGTGTTTCCAGTCATTTTCAGATTGATGCTTGTTGGTTGATGGTGTATTTTCAGATTTGATTCATTTGGGGTTGTGGCCAAACCCTTATTTTTAGTTTTAGCCCTAGAAAGGGACATTACATTTTGTCGGACAAACTAAGTATAGGATTGAAGACAAAAGAAATTGAGGCACGTGGTAGGGTTCTTCATCATGGTTTGTCTCTTTTAGTGTAGAGTATTATTTTCCTTGTATTTATTATATTGTGAATTATTCCTACGCATGTCACATGGGTCATTCCATCTCACTTGGAGTTTCCCTACACTTGAGGATTAGCTCGCTTCGGTGTACTTTGTCGTAGGAGTTACACATTTGACTCATTATTGGCTAGGTGGAGTTACTCTTGACCCGCTATTCCGAGTATGGAAGTTACACTCTATTCTTAGCACATTTGACTGTCATTTGTGGAGTTACACATTTCACTCCCTATTTGTACATTTGTTACATTGAACTAATTAGAGAGAGTGTTGGAGTAATTTGGTTTATTCATCTTTGCAATTATCTTGATTTTAATTACTTGTAGTTTGTATGTTTTCCCTATTTTGCCTTTGTGCAATCCATATTTGGCATCACTCATGGAATCGATGCATACATTGATCCATTGTTTTTTTGAAGGCTACCCCGATACGGTATAAGAGCGGTTATGGTATAAATATGTTCATTTTTTCCCTTACATGGAATTTTCTCCATTTAAGTTGCACATGTGAGTGTGGAAGAGTTGGTTAAGGCTTGGCATTGTGATTGAAGTGGTCATGGGTTCGATTCCAGTGACTCTATGCAAAACTACGTCTACCTTTTTGCCCTTGAAGCATTTTGATTTTGTGCAAATTTAATTAAATTGAGCCATTAATAACGAAAAAATTATAATCAATATAACTTTTGATCGAGTAACTCAAAATTGGGTGTCGTTTTGTCCAAAAGTGTAAGATTTTTTATGCCTAATCTATTGGTCTCATTTATTTTGTAATCGCACTGAATTTATAAAGTATCGAAATAGGGGGTCATTGTTGATTTCTTTAGGAGGCGTTGTTGTGGTGCCTTACTCTTCCAAACTCATCTTTTGCATTATTGAGCATGCATATTGCACATATTGCTCTCATGTGTGGACGCATTTTCGGCTAAGTCGATGTCCAATTTTTTTGAGCATGCATACTACCGCAGATTGAACTCATTTACGGATGCATGATGGAGGATGTAGTTCAAAGACTTATGCTTGAAGGACCCAATCTACACCACGGACCTCCATTTTTGCTTAATAGGGCTAATTATGCCTTTGCGGTGTTTGAGTATGGAACACTTTCTCATCAAGATGACCTTTATCCATCTTTGAATGGACAGTATCTCGCCCCACCGACACAAATCAACTCAATGACCAGCTCACTTCATGTGACATGGTTCTTGGTCGCTTGATGTATATTTCCATGTCTCTCCACTATCATGTGGCACACACGCAGTGTCTAGGACTGTTTGGAGCATTCTTCAAACCTTATTTAGAGACTCTTCAGAGATTGTAGTTTCTACCCCCATTTCATGTGATGATAGTTCTGTTGATACAGATTCACCTATTCATATTCCTGATGATGAGGATTGTTCTTCTAGTTCTAATGACATGAGTATTGATGAGGATACATATCCTCCCTCTCCCGATCACCTTTCAGAGAATGTTGAATCTCCTCTTGACTCTCTCATCATCAGATATCCATCAAACACTAGGCAGACATGTTCACAGTTCCATGGTGTTCCACCTACTTTCATTGCATTTGCCTCTAATCCACAGTCATTGTGTGAGGCATCTTCTACTCCTACTTCTTGTGTTGATGATACATTCTGTCAAACAGTACTCTTCTCTTTGTCGAGCAAGCCTTTTGGGACGAGTTTACGCCGGACCTTAAATGTTTGTTTACAAACTTTACTTGTGTTACAATATAGAGAAATGCTCTTCCATTTGCTGAGCCATCACACATTTGTTCTTGAAGTATTCATACATCTCCATTGATAGGGGTGCCCCTACGAGTATATCGAGTCACTTTTTCTATTTTGGAGATTGTCATTGATCCACCTCTATTAGTGGATCCTCATTCTATAGTTGTGAGGGTTATTGGGCCTTCACTTCATATGGACATTCTTTCAGTGAATGATCCATACCCATCCTCTAACAAATCTACTTCAGTGGCATTACCATTAATTCTTGTGCATACTCTTGCCAAACCTATGCCATATTTCAGTCGTGGACCAGCTTCACGATTATTTGTCTTGCTGCATCCAATTTCCTTTGTGGAGTGGGCAGATTTTCAGTACACCTCTTTTGTTCTTCCTAAGGGCAGAAACATTGTTTGATGCGAGATGGACCTTCTTCAATCTTCGGTGGAAGACCACATCATTGACACTCTTCTAGGGGGCCTTCTATACCTCTCCTCTTCTTTCTCTCTCTTCTCTGAGGGAGATATTCTATGTACTTCTCTTTTCTCTCTTTAGTGGGGAAGTTTTTCCCTACGGATTTTCTCCTTTTCTCCACTTTGTGAGAGTTGTTTTGTACTTGGGTACCTCATTAGGCCTTGTTGTCGGGACCCACTTCTTCTACCCACCTAAGCTACGCTTATGGGGGGTGGTAGTGTAGGGTATTAATTTTCTCATATTTATTATATTGTGGATTATTCCTACGCATGTCACATGGGTTATTCCATCTCACTTGAAGTTTCTCTACACTTGTGGATTAACTAGCTTAGGTGTGCTTTGTCATAGGAGTTACACATTTGACTCATTGTTGGTGGAGTTACTCTTGATTGACTATTCCATTTCCAAGTATGGAAGTTACACTCTATTCTTAGCACATTTGACCATCATTTGTGGAAGACTTACACATTTCACTCCTTATTTGTACATCTCTTGCAATGAGCTAATTAGAGAGTGTGTTGGAGTAATTTGGTGTTTTTCATCTTTGTAATTAACTTGATTTTAGTTACTTGTAGTTTGTATGTTTGCCATGTTTTTCTTTCGTGCAATCCGTGTCGGCATCACTCATGGAATCGATGCATGCATTGATCCTTGAAGGCTACCCCGAGAGTCTCGAGGACATGATAAAGAGCTCAGTCTGAGGATAATGTTGGCAGGGTTCTTCATAGGTTTCGAATGAATAAACGATATTGTAGAAGCTCCAGTATGTACCGCCACATCAATGGTAGATTCAACAAGAAAGAACAAACTATTTCCTTCTGAGACTTGTGAATATTTTATGCCACTTCACGACAACATTTAAACTCTGATTATACGACAAACATGATTAATAAACATGTCTCTTCATAAAGATAACGTACGTAATCAATATTTACACCACAAAGTAGGAATGTTGTATGGTATGATATCTGATGGGCAAGTATATCTTAAGGGTTTGGAGAATTGTAATCAGATAAATGATGTGTGCAGAATAGTAAATGTAATGGCGGTATAAGATAGAGATGACCTGAGACATGATATGTGCTTGATAAATTTATAAAAATAAAGCGAATATAAATTATGGAATATTTATGTTAAGAGTACTCTCTAGATTAGAATTATAAACCCGCTTCAAATTCAACTTAAAGTAAAATATCTTCCTTTGTGCAATATTAGCTCTAGTCCAAACCCTTTGAACTGTTTATGTCAACATTGGGATCATGTCTCTTATCTCATTGATCAGAAACTAAGACCGCAACATGAATTGGAAAGCTTGTCAAGCAAACTAGTGGCGTGCCCTACAAGCGTGTCGTCGAAGCCCATGTAGGTCACCGACCAAAGTTTGGGGTTCCAATTCCACATTGAAGGGCCCCAAAAAGCAAACTACAAAAAAACCATAAACCGGAAAAAAATAGATTTTTGGAATTTTCCAAAATTAGGCTTTGAATGATCATTTGGATGCTCGAAGCGACCATTTGGATCAATATGAATAGAAAGGGTGATCATGACATAAATAGTCTTTTAAAGTTATATCGTATGGAAATGATAGTTAAATCGATAACGTATCACAATGTAACCTATGTAAGCATTTGATGGGACATGCATAGAGAAACGATTATGCTATTCAACATGATCGTACTTAATATCATGCAAAAATATAAATTGTTATGGCTTGTTTTAGACAAAGAAGGGGGATTAATATTTGATTTTGTAAATTAGATATACCGAATGTTCTTAGCACTTTTTCACCAAAATATTTTGCTCAACAAGTGGCTATAAAAATTGTGTTCTTTATCGGATCAATATGAATATTGTTGATGCAAGTTTTGACACAGAGCTCCAATGAAGAAAAGAATATAATCTCACTCGTTTTAGAACTCCTACTAGAAATAGGGTTCAAGGTACAGCATACTTTAGACGTATAATTCAATGAGAACCGGTGACGTTTGTTACATGTGGATGGGTTAATCATCCAAATTGGATAACCAACAAGCTCATCTACCCCATGGATATTCACAATGACGTTAAACTAAAACTAAATGAATTAGCTTTCATAAAAAAACTCAAAAAGCAAAGAAGGGTAGAGCAGAAAAGAAATTCAACTCTTATCATGTCTCAAAGTAACTCGGAGCGCACATAGTCAACCTGAAATGATGGCCACAGGTGCTTTTTGCATTGGTGATCAATCTAAAATCCCTGCTCATGACAGCAAGCATTTTTCCCATATCACCAAATTCATAGTCTAAATCAGGATTTTTCCTTGCTAGATCTACAAGTCTAATGTTATAACCCATGATTCTACCTAGTATATTCACCTTATATCATCCACATGCACAACTATATGAGACTCCTCCAATACTCGAGGATTCTACTTCTCCCTCGTTTCCCGATGACACGCTTTGTTTATAGGTTCAACTTGACTATTGAGGGAGCGATTCCACACCCAAACCTCACTTTGCACACACACGTTGGGGGCAACCTTGTTTCCCATCTCTATTTGCATACTCTCGATCTAAATATTCCCTCCTGCCCAGGGGTATTCTTGGATCACCCTTCCTTCTCTTCAGAGAATAGGTTTTCATCTATGCCCTCAATGGGCCTAAAATACAAAAACATTCAAATATTTGCAAAAATACAAAATCAAGACTTATTTCTATGGCATACATTGTTTGCACTTTACATTATACATGTTGTTTATTCCTTTGGTTTGATAGATAGCATTTCTTCTTTACACACATACGTTCACATGGTATATTGAGCATGATGCAGGACATATACAAAGTGATACACGATGAGAGGTATTGGGCTGCCCTTTACCCATACTGCTAACCTCTGGGGACATCTACTTTTGGTGCCATATTTCTATTATAGTTTCTTTCTTTCCTCATTACACTTGGTTACATATATATTGTGTATTTGTTATCTTTTGGACTAACAGGACTAACACGTGTGTTTTGTGCAGCACTTACAGTTATTGCTTCAATGGCTTTTTTCTATCATATGATATATGTTTTTCGCCACATTTAGATAAACTTGTTTTTCATACATGCTTGTTAATTGTGTGTGTGTGTGTGCTTGTTTGCTACTTTGATTGTGGCCTAAGGGCCTTGATTTTCTTGTGACACTGTGGGTGTCTCATGTTTGTGGCATTATGCCTTGTGTGTGGTTGTGCATCTCTTGTTTGCAGGCTCAAGGGCCTTGATTGTCTTGTGACACCATGGGTGTCCCATGTTTGTAAGCACTTCACCTTTTGTGTGACACTGTTTGATATGTTTGCACTTATTTTCTACTGACACATGGTTTTGTATTGTTATTATTGTTTTGTAACATTGACATAGTTATGGTTATCATGTTTGTTGTTGCTCTTGTTTTGAGTAGTGGTTTCTACCATGCGCATCCCCCTTGCAGATACAATTCTTCTTGGTGGCCACCACATTAGTTTTTCAAAAGCTATACACAAGTTCTCAAATTCTCAAACATGGGTATACATCTTTTCTTTTGAGCCCCGCGCTCACATTCTTCATCGCACGCCACAAAAAGAGGGGAAACATCCGGGTTTATCCTACATTTCAATGAGATAGACATTTTCTGGGCACGAGACATATATAAAGGTAGACAAAAATACCTCAGAATTGGACTCGGGCATAGAAATTCAAAAAAATCTATACATGGTCAAAAACGTGCTGATTGGTCGGGACCATACGAACAATTCTAACCCTTACTATACGGTTTTGCCCGGGGGTATTTTATCTAGATCTATCAACAGTATTAGAGTTTTTATCACTTTGGTACAACATTTTCATATGGTTTCATACTCAGATTGACTCGGTTTGGCACAAATTCAAGGGGCATAAAGTATTTCATTCTTTTTCTCCACGGTACTCGAGATTCATTTTCAGGCATAGGTCCCCTTTCTCCACTCAGTTTTCAACATGCATTAGTTCTACTCAGTTGTGCGGCACATGGGAAGAGTATGGGGGCACTTATTCTCTTTTATATTGTGTGTACTAATTTACAAAATTGGACTTACATCCATTTGCAGCGATATTGTACGTGGGGTTATGGAAGGTATCGAAGCGGCTAAGTTCTTCGTAGGCAATCTTTCCTATCCTCTTACACTTAAGGGGAAGATATCAGAGTTGTTCTAAATGACTTTGATACACGGTCTTATTCCTTAGCGGGGTGCTTTGGCTCCTAATTTTTTAGTTCTTCTCTTTGACATTCCTGTGTTGAGTTAGTACCCTAATGCATCGACCTCTCCTCGGCACAATTGGGGACTAATCATCCCCATTCTCTATCAAAATTCAGCAAATCCAAAATCTTCAAGGCACAAGAATGGGAGCACATTCCCTCCATAAAACAAACAGTGTACTCATTCCATCTTTTGCATCTCTTTTGGCATTTATTGTTGCACATTTATTTACATTACTTTCATTACATTTTGAGTTATAGTTCAATTTCTTATCTTGGCATTGACTACACTCTGTGTTGCAAGTTTCATTTTGGAGCATGCCAACACCAACACAACGGGATACTACAAAACAAAGTTATTGTGAGCAAAGACAAAGTGTATCTACACACTCAGGTATATTTTCCTTTTAAGCATGTAATTTTCAATTTCATACTTAAAGGGGGAAAATGTAGACACTCAAATTTGGCAATCTATCCTTTAACATTGTTGATCTTGACATTGCACACTTGCATGGACAAATGCACTCTCCTCACTCTTGTTTAGCACACCTTGATAGCACTTCATGTACTTGTTTATCTTTGCACACCTCTCTATCATCAGTTTATGAAATATAATTACACAAAATACACCTAGAAACAATCATGCTTAGGCCCATAAAGTCAAAATGAGTTTTCTCCCTCTGTCCAAAAACACCTTGGATTCGGTCGATTTATAAAATTACATACCGACCTGCTTATACGGTTTTGGACCTACACGTTCATTAATTCTTTTCAATTCCATCACATTCATATGAACAAATATATCCCTTTGGTCAGCCTTTCATGACATAATAACCTTCGGAAGCATATATAAGCAAGTAAATCATACCTCATTTAGGGACCTGGCACTTTATGAACTCATGCAAAAGCTAGCACAAAAGGCATCCAAAGCTCCCTAAACGTGAAATATCTCATGCACATCCATTAGGGCAGCACCCTCTACTGGTTTGAAGTATCCTCCCAGGTCTAGGAGTCTCCATCTTCATCATACAAACAAGCAAAGTGACCCTTCCCAAGCATTTGAGCAAGTGTGAAACTCAAGCAAAGCATTGTCAAAGCACGGTTGTCAAATTTTGATTGCACTACAATAGATATCACATGTTAGGAGAATGACATGTGGTTTGAGCCCTCTTCGGAGTAGTGGCGATGTAGGCGTTGCACAGAGTGCCCACAACCCACCTAACTTTGTTTTGCAAAAACTCCTTGCACTACAAGAGGCTTTGAGGGTTTGAACAAAGTTTGCAGAGCCATTTTGAAGGTGAGCAAAGAAGACCGACAAATAGCGACACAAATTTCCAGGTAGGCGAAGCACTCAAGAAGTTGTAGACTCAAATTCCAAGTAGTCCAAGACCATACAGAAGGGTCGGGACCATATAGAGGCTATAGATGAGTTGTACATATTTTGACCAGGCTTAGCTTCATTACGATTTTCATTGACGAAGCATTTCTAGTTCCAAATCTACCTATTCCTACACTCAGACCACCCAAACTCTTCCAAATCCACACAAAATCAGCTAAGTGCACTCTCTCCCTTTTGTTTTGGCATTTGTTAGGTCAATCATCACTTTGAAAAGCGTTATTATGATTTGTGCAATTAATGTTGGAAGTTAATTAAATCAGAATATCCACTTGTAACATTATTCATCATTTTTATGTATGTTAATTAAAACATTCTTAAATTAAAAGGGTGGAATCACCTAAAAAAATGAAATTGGCACCAATAATGAAACTAAGGCCAAATCATTGGTAAAGGGCTCAAATTAGCAATAGCTCATGGAATAGTTTCCATGAAAGTCTAAGGCAACTTGATGGTGGATACCAAGGCAATGGCTAAGGGCAACACTTGAAACACGAAACTCAATTATATTTTTCAGTTCTCTTTCGAACTAAAGGCCCATTTCCAAAATATAGTTGTCTTTCATTATTCCCATAAAATGAACCATCTTGTTTATCTTAGGCGGAAAACTTAGGGGCTAATTTAGGAGTCTTCTCAAAATCCATCAAAAGCGCACTCCTTTCTTTTACATGAGGACAAGCTAGAAAAACTCATATCCTCTAATGCTCTGGAGGAAACCCCCACTCTAATTCCTTAGCCTCATTCCTTGGCGAGATCAAAAGAGATTTAATCCCTATCCTAGTTAGCATTTCCCATAATGTTGGTGTGTTCTTGAACTTGCACTTTGGATTTCAAGTGTTCTTTCATGATTAAAGGGTTGGTGGTGACACATGACTTCTCAATTTTGATGAGACTTGTCAAGGCATGGTGGCATGGTGGCACTTTGCTGATTGAAGTAAATAATTATTGGATGACACCTCACCTACATATTCGACCATATCGCTCCTTTCATCGCCTTTAATTTTGCTTTCCCGCCTGACCTTGTCACCGTTCTACTCGCTTGAGGAATTTGTTTCCAACACTCTTTTGGCTACATTGTTTTCATAGGTTTTCATATTAGCTAACTCCAATGATAGTCGTCTCTTTTGGGGGTTTGGTGTCTTGAAAACTCTTTGCAAGTGCTTCACTCTCAACACAATGGGGGTGGATCTTGTTCGACATATTCTAGGGTCGGGTGGCATTGGTAACATTGTTGTTGTGAAACACTCCATTGAATCCATCGTGAATATTTCCTTGATAAGACCTTTGCATATAATAAATGAATAATCTGAAAAAGATTTAGAAGATAACACAACACAAGAGATATTGGTGGGCCAAGATGCCTAGATATTCAATATATGCATAATAAGGTAGGGCAACACCATATAATGCTCCTTAAGGAAGGAGTAACTCTACAATCTCCCAAGATGGGAATCCACTTCAAATGGGACACCTCCATATACCTCTACCAAGTAGAAGACTCAAACTCATACATCCATGACATAACTCATAATGATACTCATATCCTTTATATAGACATATATTACTCTTAATGGATGGGTAACACCTAATCCCAATGTAGGCCGACTCATTACCCAATATAACTAATTCCTATGTGACCCCATATATTATAAACATATAACTAACTAAGGGGATGTGTGCCACATGTTGGCATCTCCATCAACCCATATACATTATAATATCATATCCCAAGGTACATAGCATTCCCTCTCTCCTTGACATGTTTCGTCCCTGAAACATAAGAAGAAGCCATATAATGAGTGTGCTTTAAATCATTGCACACTTGTCGCCATGCTCGATCATCCAACCACCCATATGAAATCTTAGTGGGTGATACTTCTCCAAACTTGATTC
Organism: Taxus wallichiana var. yunnanensis; assembly: GCA_018340775.1. Classification (NCBI taxonomy): domain Eukaryota; kingdom Viridiplantae; phylum Streptophyta; class Pinopsida; order Cupressales; family Taxaceae; genus Taxus; species Taxus wallichiana. Next base: position 197,029,665 of record CM031243.1, on the reverse strand, counting down.
CATATTCCATTACACTCCTCTGATTCCATCCATGTCCATATTTGTTCCTCCTCACATCCATGCATATCCATAATAATTATTCATGTGATTCCATGTCATATAATTATTGCTCCATTGATGTCATGTATAGCCATAATGATTGCTCCTCCAATTCCTTGTATATCCATATAGATTGTTGCCCTCATGTGTCCTAACATGTCTCCATGATTGTTTCCTCTCATGATGATGTGGGTGTCTATATGGTGCAACCTTAGTATCCTCAACCTTATCAACCTTTTCCTCAACTTTCTTTTCCTCTTCCACCTTGTTGTTTGCTATTTCTTTTTTCTCTTGAGTAGATGAATTATTTTCTTCTTTTTCATCATGTTCTCCTTTTGAATCATCCTTATTCCCTTCTTCACCATCTTCAAATTCATACTCATGCTCCATCTTGACATTCTTTTTCCTTCTTAAGTTTGATATCTTGTAAGGTAACCTTCTTTCTCTTGTACCATATCTTCATGAATTTCTTTTGCACATTAATATTAATTGTTCCCAAGGTCTCTAACCAAGGATATCCAAGAACAATATCCATATCATACATATCTAAAGCATAAAAATCTGAATGAAAAACATATTTATCCATAAAGAGCTTTAAATCTTCAAAGACTTGAATTTTCTTACCATCCACTTGAGCTTCCTTGATATTCTTTGCTTGAACATGTAGATGTTGAGCTACATCCATATTGATGAAGTTATATTTGTTAGGAGGGTTTATTGAAACAATTACCTTTTTCCTTTGAATGTACCCTTTAAACTGAAATATTGAAGCTTCCTTCCTTGGAGATGCACTATCTGAACTCGTATCTTGATCCACTATCTCTCCTTCTAAATCATGTGTAGCATCTTCAACATCAACATTTTCTTCTTCTGATTTTTCTTCTTCCTCACTATTATCCTTACATTCTTCTTCCTCCTCTTCTTCTTTTGTGTCCCATCTATCCATGAAAACATGTTTCAATTCTTCCAAAGACCAATTAGACCTTTCCTTTTCTAACTCAGAAAACCAAATCCGTGCAAGGCCACTAATCCAAAATTTGAACCTCCAAATATCTAATGATGGAAAACATCTCTCCTTAAATTTGTTCCACCATTCTCTAGCATCAATCGCACCATCTCCACAAAAATCTTCCATCACCATGATCCACAAAAACTAGGGTTTTAAGAATAGACCCTTTTGATAAAAACTTTCCTGCCCCTTTCAGCTAGAGGTCAGCCAAAAATCAGAAAATACAGAACACAAACCCCAATTATATTTTTGAGAGCTTTCTTAAAATGTAAAAAATTCAAAAATATCCCAATATTGCGGCCTCTAAAGTGAATTTGTGAAAAACCATAAATCTAAAATAACTATGACAAAACAAATCCAAATTTTCTGAAATTTTTAGGGTTTCCCCTTGAAGACAATTCACCTCAACCCAAAAAAATCGAAGAATTATTTGCCACCTTTCAAAAAATATGGATGAAACATGAAAATTAGGGTTTCAACACTAAACCTAACATATCTTTCGCAAAACAGCTCCAAAAAATCTGAAATTTTGAGGGAATATTCTTTGCATGATTGCTCCACTTCACATAAAAAAACTCTAAAAAAATTCATTCGATCTCAAGATATAAGCGAATAACTGAAATTAGGGTTTCATCCCACAAATTGCCCAGATCGATGCTCTGATACCACTTAATAAGATCTATGCATATAATAAATGAATAATTTGAATAATATGCAAAGGATAACACAACACAAGAGATGTTGATGGGGTCTAGGTGGAGTGGTCAAGACGGATGGTTATATCTCGGCTCCACCCAGTTGAAATCCCACTTAGGCACGATCCTGTTCGGGGTGGTGGTAATGTCCGAGTGTCACGGCGCGGCAGATTTAACAACGGTGGATTACGGTTTGAGAGCGCTTACGCTAGAAGTGTGTTCATGTGTGGTGGTGTTGGTTTGCCAATTGTTGAGCTTAAATGCTATATATTGGCTTAATGTACTCTGGTTCATAGCTCCGGTCAAAAGCATTTATCTATCTAAAAAAACACAACACAAGAGATATTGGTGGGCCAAGATGCCCAAATATTCAATATATGCAAAATAATACCCTTAAGGTAGGGCAACACCATACAATGCTCCGTAAGGAAGGAGTAACTTCAGAATATTCCCAGATGGGAATCCACTTCAAGGGGGACACCTCCAATACACCTCTACCAAATAGAAGACTCCACTCATACATCCATGACATAACACATAATAATACTCATATCTTTTATATAGACATACATTACTTTTAATGGATGGGTAACACCTAATCCCAATGTAGGCCGACTCATTACCCGATATAACTAATTCCTATGCGACCCCATTTATTATAAACATATAACTAAGGGGGATGTGTGTCACATGTCGGCATCTCCATCAACACATATACATTGTAATATCATATCCCAAGGTACATAGCATCCCTGCACTAATTTAGGAGTCTTCTCAAAAATTAAAAGCACACTCTTATCTAACAAGGACGGGCCGAGAAGAACTCATATCCTCTAATGCTCGGGGAGGAAACCCCCCGCTCTAATTCGTAAACCTCATTCCTTAGTGAGATTTTAAGAGATTTGATCCCCTAACCTGGCTGGCTTTTCCCTAATATTGGTGTGTTCTTGAATTCGCCTTTGGATTTGGTGTTCTTTCATGATTAGAAGGTTGGTGGTGTCATAGCTTCTCAATTTCGATGGGACTTGTAAAGTTATAGAAAGGTGGAGCCATGGGACTTAATTCAAGTAAAGAATTACCATATGACACCTCACCTACATATTCAACCATATAGCTCCTTTCAACGCCTTTAATTTTGCTTGTTACTTTGGCTTGCCACCATTTCTCTGCTTCGATTGCGTCCAAAAGCTTTTGGTTGCATTGTTCTCACATGAGGTTTAATGGTTGCCTCCAATGATAGTTATCTCTTTGGGGATCTGGTGTCTTTAAGAACTCTCTACAATTGCTTCACTCTCGACATAATGGGGAGGATCTTGTTCGACATACTCTAGGCTCAAGTGGCATTGGTGACATTGTTGGTGTGAAACACTCCATCAAATCCATCGGGCAACATTTCCTGCACAAATTGGCCTCCATCAACGTTCACATGTTTGTATTTCAATTTCTCGTGAAAACTTTGTTCCCTCCATCTGCCATTCCATCACTAAAAGATTTTCATTCCATCTGGGATGCTGCCACCTCACTTGTGCCCCTTCCATCCCTATTGTCGATCCTTCTATGCTCTCTAAGAGTGCCCTAGCCCAAGGTATCCCGATTGGAGGCCAATGGAGTTACCCAGGGCGTGACAAAATGTTGCCAAGCAATCCAGTGGAAAGGCTTGTTGCTCTTGAAAAGAGAATGGGGAATTGTGAGGGGTTGTGTAAAGCTTTCCATAAATTCACTTCCACCTTGAGAAAAGGCATCTTAGGTGTTCCCCCTATGTTGTTCCACAACAATGTTAAGAGACTCAACGGGTCTCTGTGAGGGCTCGCGGATCTAGGTCTAAGTCCACCTAGGCAAGTTTTTTTGGAAAACATCAATAGACTTGGCGAGTTTGCGGGCGAGCCTATCGAGTCCTATTAGACTCATGAGTCAAACAAGACTCGTGAATCCCACGTCTAGAATCGCCGAGACACATTGTTTTTCATTTCTTAAACGCAAAATATACAGTGCAACCATGGTATGCCTTTGTAAACAAAACTTTCATAATATAAGTTTTAAGGATTGGAAGCCAAGGCCTAAAATGATCCTCGTGGTATCATTCACAATGATTTGCCAGTACATATCTTTTAGTTTTATCATAAAGTAATAGAAAGATAGGATATGTTCAAAAATCGTGAAAATTTAGTTCGAATACAATGTAGAAGGCACCATTAAGAAGAGGTAATTGCTTATAATCCAATGATGAAGACAATTGAAATGACACATAGTCTATAATATGATGCGATCTCAAAGCCCCCTCTTGCAGTCATACCACTAGTCTTAAGTAACGCATTTGGCAAATTTAATGTAAAAATTTTGAAATTCGCGGAATACCAAATATGACAAGAAAATTCTTTGAAATTTGATAAAACTAGTTGAAATTCGTTAAAAATTCAACAAAATTTGCTGAAATTCATTAGAACTCACGAAATTCAATCTTTCTTTTAAATATTTTATCTAAAATACAAGCATAATACTTCTTGTACCAAATTTTATGGCTGGATTTTGTAGTAACGAATTTTTCCTCCGTGAATTCAAATGCAGCAATTTAGCCACTAGTCTGCAACCAAAAATTCCCGTTCGATCTATAGTCCGAATCACTTGGCAAGAAGGTTCAAGGACGGCGGGAAGACCACGTAGGAACAAGGTAGTTCAAAAAGTTCAAGAGATAAAAGGGTCTCTCAACAACAAGAAGCGGCCTAAACGGGATCTCAAGGTACAGGTAATGGTGGAAAAAATAGTGAGATTACAATGATGACATTGCAGAGACTTAATAAGGAGAAAAATATTGCCACGAGATGAAGAGGAAGAAACCAAGGAATTAGAGAAAAATTAACTGAAGTAAAACACGCCATTACAAAATCACGACAAAGATGAATCACTCAAGCTTCTTGAAGATATAATTAATAAGATCCAAGAGAGAGCCCGCTATGCAACCTGGTTGGTTCTTCCTTGGTTGGTTCTTCCTTATTAGACCCAATAAAATATGACCAAATGCATTTTGAAATTCCATAGAATAATAAGCAAAAGGCCCCGATGGTAACATCGAGAATCGCATGCCAATGGGGTTTGGGTGGATCGGTTAAGACGGACGGTTGGGTCCGGATCCACCCAGGTTCAAACCCCATTGGGCGCGATCCCCTTGGGGTGGTTATCGGTGGTGGCTGGTTGACACACCACCGGTGGTTGCAACCAGTGCTCTTCTCTGGCGGTGGTGGACTTGGCTAGCGGTTGTTGGGCTAGGATGGTGGCTCGGCGGTTGGTCGTGGTTGTGTTTGCATCGATGAGTTGGCTTGGCGGCAGTTCTTCACGACGGTGGTGGTATTAGCATCATTGGCGGTGGAGTCTAGTTTCTCTTCTCCTGGCGGTGGTAGTCTTAGCTTGGCGCAGTGGTGGCCAAGATGGCGGTTCAATGGCTCGTCTTGGTTTGGCTTGTATCGTTGGGTTTGTGTTGAATTGTTACATCTGGTCATTGGACATTGTTAAGGGAGGGGACCCAAGAACCCCCCGGTTCTAAGCTCCGGTCAAAAGCGTTAAACAATCTAAAAAAACATCAGCAATCGCAGATCTAGAAAGCTTAAAAGGATAGTACAATAATTGGTTATCGGATCTTCGTTTAGAAATGTATCTAAGGTGTTTTTGCACCAATAAAGAAAAAGCGCTTAAGGGGGCCTTTGACATCAATGATAAAAAGTAATTACCTTGAAAACATAGCTTAAAAACTTAACATTCCAAAGATCTATACATTAGTTGAATCGACCCCAATACGTTGTAAATATTCCTATTAGCCATTGAGCTAGTGTCATTGGAGTCCCAAGAATCTAAATGCATCTCTTATTTAATATCAGCCCTCAAGTTTCAAGTTTGACTTTAAACATTCAATATTCTAGTATTTACTTACATCTTTGTGTATGCGTGTGTATGTTAGCATTTGTAATTGATTAGTTTTGAGTGTATTTTAAGTTGATTTGATGTAGAATGCATTTTAATAGTTTTTACCCCTTAAAATCTCTAATATTTTAACAATTTTCCAAATTTGCAAAGTCTTGGCCAAGTTTTGTTGCGAGTCCGAGTCAAGTCAAAACTTGGCTTGCAGAGTTTTTGCCAAGTCCAAGATTCGTTACTATGGTCCACAATAAGCTCCTAATGCAGCAAAGGCTAGTCGCCTGCCTCGTAGAAATCTTTCCGTGTTGCTTCCCTTGTTGGTCCAAAACCAAGCATGGGCCACGAAAAGAATAAAGGATGGGTTATTTGCACAAGAATGGGTCGAGTGACAAATTTTGGAAACCCTCTATCAATGATATCATCTCTAGATTGATGCGATCAACGGCCGATCTCATGCGACTTTGTTTGTTCGCAGATTTTGCCTCGAAGGTTAGCTTTATAGTATTTGCCAAAAGCAACCTATAGGAATTCTTCCTTCATAAAGACAAACTACGAGTCGATGTGTGTGGAGGTCTCTCCCAGAAAATATGAAAAAAAAATCCGCACCTTCGGTAGTGTGGTTGTTGGTGGTGCTTGGATGGTTGGGGTGTCTCTCGTGGTTCTGTTGGGTTTTTAAATGGTACTTTAACAAACCACAGTCAGGGGACAGCAAGTCCCTCCTCTTTAATGGGAGAGGTTCCCTTATTGAAAGCAAGCAAAAACTTATATACAAATGTACAACTTTCAAAGTGTGGATTCCTGATACTTTGAAATGTTTCATGCTCGAAAGATCATCAATACAAAAGAATAGAAGAACTAAGGAGATGAGAGATGAAGAACATAACAATACTTTCAGGAAATATAGATAGTAGAGTATAACCTTATACGTATTGGGCCAGGGAGATGCAGAATAGAATCATTCACTTTCATAACAGATATAATTCCACAAACACAAAGTTCCAAAAATCATATAAACAAGAACACAAAGTTTCTTATCATAAAAGATGGATGATTCGCAAATTCGAACAAGGAAAGAAGGAATAGTAGAGGAAGAAAGGGAAAACTTCTGTATTGATTACCTCCGAATCTATTACATCTACAGAGTACCGAGGATTGAACCCGACCATGGCGTAGAGAACCCGCTAAATAGCTTCCAAAAACGGTTACGTTTGGTTTTAAAAAAAAATGAAACCGATTCAAGAAACCGACGTCTAAATTTCTCTAATGCCTCGGCGTTTCCATACACAGCGTGAAAAACCAGATGCATCATATCACAGGCCGTTCATTACGCTTCCGCAAACTTTGACTTGAAAAATGAGGGGAATTTTGAGGGTGACAACAACTGAGCTCTTTCTAGGGATGACTTGGCTAGGACAGAGGAACGAGGCAAGATCAAGAACCATAGAAAAACTTAGGGAAAGCAGACCAGATGCCTTATCCATTGGGCAAATAGAGTCAAAGGCAAAACCAATACAAAAGACAACACACACGCAACGGGAAAAGAAACAAACCAAAAAAAAGAAAGACCAAAAACAAAACATTGTACACAATATACAGAAGGATTGCCTAATCACCTAGGACTTGAACAACTTCAAATATTGCCCACTGTAAGGAAGTGGGAGAGGAGATCCATCCATATAATCCAAATAGAAAGAATTTTCTCCAGCAAAGTGCCTGATTTTGAAAGGACCAAGCCAAAGAGAATCAAACTTACCATGGCTTCCTCGAGGTTTATGTCTTTTGTCCCACAGCAATGATCTGATGTCTCCCACTTGAAAATCTCTGGGTCTCGGCCTTCTTGTCAAACAAAGCTTTCACCTTCGATTGATGAGTGAGATTCTATCAAAACTTGCAACTTGTCTTCATCCACTTACGGAGATACATGATCCTCTTGTCTAAGGAACTGATAAAGCTTGATTCTTGATAGCCTTCATTAAGTGCGAGGGCTGGTAATTCCACTTTATTCTTGGCAGCTAAGCTTCAACACCATTCACCACTTGAAATGGAGACATCCCAATTGCTATTTTAGGTGTAATTCTATCTCGACTAGAGAGCATCATAAAGTTTCTTGTGCCAATTCATCGAGAGTTATTGACAAGCTTCCGAGCGATGGTTACCGATTCTTATTTGTTGATTCTACTTGTCCATTCCTTGGGGGTAGTACTCAAAGAATGAGTAAGGAAAATTCCATAACCATAGCAGACATCCATCATCTCATAAGAAGAAAAATTGGAAGCATTATCGATTCTGATCTTGTTTGGTACCCCAAACCTTATCAAGATGTTCTCTTTGATAAAATTACACACCACCTCGAAGTAGTGCTTTTGACTCGGAATAGCCTCTACCCACTTTGTGAAGTAATCATGTGCATTAGCATGTGAGTATGCCCAAAGATGGAAGGTGGATTAAGAGTTCCAATGAAATCCAATCCCCACTTTGTTGAAAAGGTTCATTAATCACTCTGGTTTTAGTGGTAAAGCGATCAACTTAGGTCTCCCAACAAAAGTCCGACAGCCTCACACTTACCTACCCATTTTGATGCATCTCTCGAACAATGTAGGCCAATAGTACCCGGCCACGAAGGATTTTATGGGCGGTGACAGTGAAGAGAAATACTCTCCACAAGCCTGATCATGAAAATCGAGAACTTCTTTTGTTGCTCTTTGTCCACACATTTAAGGAATCTTCCATCTATGCCTCGCTTGAACAAAGCATTCTCCCATAATACATACTGTGCAGACCTTAACTTAATAGCTCTCTTTCCTTGGCACTCAAGTGGGATGGACACTCTCCATAAGTAAGAAAATGTGCAATATCAGCATACCATTCATCTGTTGAACTGAGGAAGAGGACAACAGGAACATCAACTGCTTCTTTGGACAATTCTGCATCAGCTCCTTCTGCAATAAGTTCACATAAGCCTTTACCCCGGACTAACTTAGTTGGCTTGATATCAAGGTCATATTCTTGGACTTTTGCTACCCAATTGCCTCTCTTAGTTCCAAACTCCTGTTGTGTAAGAATAGACTTGATGGTTGTATCAAGTACAAGCACAACAGAGTGAGAATTAAGAATATAAAAAAGCAAAGCCTTATGACTTTGACCACTTTGCAAAAAGCATGTTTCTCCATCATAGTATATTTCAATTCATGAGCTTTGAACGTAGCTCATGAAGGCAATTGGAAGTTCATGATCCTCGAAATTTATCCGAGTTAGCACAAAGAACCAAGGTACTCTCAAAGTAGCATAGCAATAGATGATAAAATCCTTGTTGAAATCAAGACATGCTAAGATGGGAGTTTTAGCAATGGCTTTCTTGATACCTTCAAATGCTTCTTTACCTTCGGAAGTCCAACCAAAGTTTTGTTTTCCTTTCATCATGTGAGCAACGCTCATAGTCAGTTCTGCAAAAATCAGGAATGAATCTCCTCAGGAAGTTTATCTTACCAAAGAAAGAGTGAACACCCTTTTTGCTTGTGGGGAGAGGAATCTGTTGGATTGCTTGAACTCTTTCTGGATCTATCTTGATTCCTTCTTTGGAGACAATATGCCCCAGAAGAACTTGCCTTCAGTAACACAAAAGACAGACTTCTTAGGATTGAGAGAAACTCCATGTTCTCTGCATTTCTGGAGGACTGCTTCAAGATGTTGAAAGTGATATGCCCTTGTTTTGGAGAAAACAGTCAAATCATCAAGGTACACAACAATACACTTTCCCTTTAGACTGCCAAAAGCCAAGTCCATTGCCCTCTGAAAGGTGGCACCAGCATTGATAAGACCAAAAGGCATTCTCTTGTAGGCAAAGGTGCCCCAAGGAGTAGTAAAAGCAATTTTGTGTTGATCTGGGGTATTGACTTCCACTTGATTGTATCCAGAGAATCCATCAAGCATAGACAACATCTTAGAGCCTGTGACAGCTTGCAAAACTTGATCCATCATGGGGAGAGGATAGTCTTCTTTCAGAGAAGCTTGATTCAAATTCTTGAAATCCACGTAGATGCAAATCTCACCATTCTTCTTCCTGACAGGCACAATGTTGGCAATCCATGTTGAATGATGTATAGGGAAAATAATCTTTGCTTTTAGTAACTTTTGGATCTCTTGAAAAATAGTGCCAGCAACCTTAGGATTGTATTGCCTTTGTTTCTGCTTGAAAGGTTTGATCCCAGGTTTCAGAGGGATAAAGTGTTGCATCTCCTTTGGCTAGAAAGCCTTGAGATCATCATATGAATAGGCAAGAACATCAACATACTTTTTAATAGATTTACTGCTTTCTTCTTCTCTTCTTGAGTGCAGCATTTTCCAATATTCACCATCTTGGGTTCATCAAGACTCCCAATATTAATCTTTTCACATTCAGCAGACTACCGAGCTCCTTGGGAAGCTTTAGACTTAATGTACCTATCATGCTTATCAAACAGATCTTCCAAACTCACCAGCCCTTTAGGGATCTTGTTACCTTTCAATTTGATGCAGCCATCTTGATCCATCTCTTCCTTGATATCTCCTTCATTAGAGGATACACACTCTCTAGGCAAAGTCTCACTTCCTTCAAAATATAATTGGTTGAAGTTGTCCTTAAGCTCCAAGAGAGAGCAAATGTTGATCGTCATTGAAAACCCGCCAATTGCTTGCATTATTTGGTACACTCGGGCCTATGAATCATTTGATGGTAAATTTCTCTGAGAGAAATCTGGGTGAGAATCAACAGAGATCTGAGACAGCTAAAGAATCAGCTCTAGTATTCTTCTCTCTTGCACACTTGATGGAGAAAGCATCGAAAACTCAATGGAATCCCACACAAGATTTCTATAATGCTTGATCTCTATTCTTCACTTGAAAAAGATCTCTAACTTGTTTCACAATCAGCTTTGCATCACCACGAGCACAAAGACTCTTCACTCCCATTTCTTTTGTCATGTTCAATCCAAGTATGAGTGCCTCATATTCAGTTGTATTGTTTGTATTTTCAAAACAAAGCTTGAATGAAAAATGATGAATCTTCCCTTCTGGAGAGGTTAGCACCACACCAGCCCCAAAACCAACTGAAGAGCAGCTTCCATCAAATTCCAGAGCCCAAATGCCATTAGGATCATGAATCACTCCCTTAGGAAGTTTTGCCTCATCTTGTGACATGATCATATAGTTACCATGCCCTATATCTTCATAGAGTATCTGTGCTTTTGGATCATCAGTCTTTTGCACAATGTATTCAGTTTGTTTCTTAGGTAGCAGATTCTTCATTTTTCCATTGACCAGGATCAAAGCGTGCGACAAATCCATCTGAATTTCGCCTCCTACCTCCTTACAAAAATTTCTACTCAACAACATCCCATATGAGGGAGGAATATCAACAACCAAAATAGTGGCTAAGACCCTTTTCTCTGGAAAAGCAGCAAAATCTACTTGTGCATCTTTAATTCTTCCAACCAAAGGCACTTTTCTACTCTCCATGGAATAGCAGGAACCAAAGGCACGTGTTAGAGTCAGGCCCAAAGCATGAGCTATTTTTGCGGGCATTACATTGTCGATACTCCTGAGTCTATGACACGATTCTTGAGTTTATGGCCAGCTATGAGAAGAGTCACATAGAATAGTTCAATTTTCTCATTAGGGAAGTGACTGCTGAGACACAAGGCTTGGTTGAAATGAGGAAGAGGGAGTGGGCAAAAGACCTTTAGAAGTATTGGATGAGGCTTTAGATTTGGAATTGACAAAGTTTAGCATTTTAGCAAAAGCTTTTGGATGGGTTTGGTAAAACTCTGCCTCTGAAATTTGGATTTTGGTCTTTTTGAGGTGATCAATGATATTAAAAGATCCGGAGGTGGATGGGGCATCATTGCTAGGAACTTGAGAGACTTTTGATTTATCAGTTTTAGGATTTGAAAGAAAAGAAGTTTTGGAAACAAAAGTAGGAGGATTAGCATTACTCGCCTTTTGTGTGGAGGCAGTGGGAATAGGAGCTCCTCTTCTTACAACCACCAGAATAGTTATAGGAAACTCCTTGGATTTCTTAACAAGCTGCACCACTTTTTCTTTTTTGTTCGTTTGCTCCCGAGTCATAACAACATATGACTCACTATTCATATCTGCCACTCTTTCATCATATTCATCTTCATCATCCATACCTTCAGTGGTGAGGAAATGAACTTGAGATCCACCAAGCTCCTCGATTCTTCATCGACCTCTTCTTCTAGTTCTTCATAGAGTTCATTAAACTCCTCATCATCGGTTCCTAAACTTCACAAGTTGCGTTGATGGAACCTTGATGGGTGGGCCTTGATAGCCAATCTGGTCTAGAAGAAGGCAAACGGTTCTGGCTGAAAATTCTTCCTTGGAATATCTTGGTAAGGAGTATCTTTGAGCGAATTGTTTCTTGATAGCAATGAGGTCATTTGCGAAGCTTCTTTACTAACCGATCGAAATTGGCTCCGGGGAAGAGGAAGAAGAAGATGCTTTAGATTTAGACGATTCTCTTTTCGGTTTGCAGGACATGAATCATCCTCAACACTGATAGCTAACCATTGATCAGCCTCCAGAGTTGCAAGGTTAGCTCTCCTTAATGCATAACTCACTTCGGGTAATTGGGCATTGAGGAAGAAGCACTTTGGATTTGATCTACAGGACGAGTGTTCTATGGAATTTTATGAATGAGCTTGTTGAATTTGGCCACAAATTCTCTCATGGGCTCAAATGGTTCCTTCTTGATATGAGAGATTTGAGCTAATAGAGAATGCACATCTTCAGCAAGTTTGAAACGTTGCTCAAACTGAGTTGTCATGGTATTCCAATTAGTGATCGACCCAACAGGAAGATGATAAAACCAATCAGCAGTATTGTCCTGCAATGTCTCCACAAAAAGCTTGACAGAGACATCTTCATGTTCAACCCCAAGAATCCCACATGCAACAATGAAAGAAATTGTGATGTGTTCATCTGGATGAACCTTCCCATCACCCCAGAATTTGGGAAAACTTTTCCTGTTACCCCTAGGTAACTCATGCAATGGTTGAGGAAGAGCAAGAGGCCCAACCTGTTGTCCCCAAGGCAAAGGGGCTGCCATCTTTGGAAAAATTGACTGAAGGGGAACTGAAACACCAGCAAGTATCAAAGCACGAAGATTAGGACTGAGTTGTTCTTGAGGAATGCTATTCTTGGAATTTCTATCTTTAACAGGAGGTGTGCTTGTAGAACGAGTTCTTTTGTTCCTTGTTGGAAGAAGAGAGAAGTTTTGTTGTTCCAGAAGTTGAAAATGGGAATCTTCTATTCCGAGAGCCTTTTTACCACGAGTATATCTTAGAGTCGCCAGATCGAAAATGATCTTGAAGTTGTTCTTTTAGAAAGGGATCCGTTTGAAACGAAATCCCAGTAGTCGCCAAAAACTGTTGGGTTTTTAAATGGTACTTTAACAAACCACAGTCAAGGGACAACAAGTCCCTCCTCTTTAATGGGAGAGGTTCCCTTATTGAAAGCAAGCAGCAAAACTTATATACAAATGTACAACTTTCAAAGTGTGGATTCTGATACTTTGAAATGTTTCATGCCCGAAAGATCATCAATACAAAAGAATAGAAGAACTAAGGAGATGAGAGATGAAGAACATAACAATACTTTCAAGAAATATAGATAGCAGAGTATAACCTTATACGTATTGGGCCAGGGAGATGCAAAATAGAATCATTCACTTTCATAATAGATATAATTCCACAAACACAAAGTTCCAGAAATCATATAAACAAGAACACAAAGTTTCTTATCATAAAAGATGGATGATTCGCAAATTCGAACAAGGAAAGAAGGAATAGCAAAGGAAGAAAGGGAAAACTTTTGTATTGATTACCTCCGAATCTATTACATCTACAGAGTACCAGGATCCAACCCGAACAATGGCGTAGAGAACCCGCTAAATAGCTTCCAAAAACATTCGTTTGGTTTTAAAAAATGATGAAACTGATTCAAGAAACCGACGTCTGAATTTCTCTAATGCCTCGGCCGTTTCCATACATGGCGACAAAACCAGATGCATCATATCACAGCCGTTCATTCTGCTTCCGCAAACTTTGACTTGAAAAATGAGAGGAATTTTGAGGGTGACAACAGTTCCACGATGGGGTGGCTTCCGCCTCTTGGTTTTGTCACTAGTCTTTGTTCCATGCTCATTTCAGTTTTTGATCAGGGCATGTCGCCCTATTTTGTTTGAAGTCTGGGTTTGGTAGTTCGCAGGTGGTCTATTGGCTCTATATTGTCTTGTTTTTCTGTTGCTCGAGTGGTGGTTTTGTTTGGCGGTTCCATCGATGATGCTAGTGGTTCACGTTTCAGCTTTAGAGGGGATTTTGGGCTACGGGAGGGCCGTTGACGGTTTGTTAGAGATTTTGGTGGTGTCTTGACAGCTTCATGGTGGCAACTCTTTCTCAATATACTCTTCTGATGCATGGGCACCTTTTTGATCCTTCTATTTTGTATTCCATCCTAAAAACTCTCTCTAATGGAAAGGTCCTTCTCATTTCTATTTTCCTGCATAATGTACTTTCCTCAACTTCACGAATGACAGCCCCGATAGAGCCCCTTGTTTTACCAAGCAAAAAAAAAAAACATTCTACTGAAAAACTCTACACATACCCAATACTTCAAATGTTGCAACCTTGAGAATTTTGAAAGCACTACATTGGAAATCCTAATATTTTGAGTGAAAACCCTCTCACAGAACTAAATTATATTTTCAGTATTTTATTTAATTCTTTACATCTGCCCTGCAATGTTTTGGCTTTCCCCACCTGAATTTAGATGCAACCCAAGGTAAAAATATAAATTACATTGTCATGGCCGTATTATTGAAAAACCTGGGATTTTATAGTGAATAAACCTCTTAGTGAACTAAATTATGTATTCCATATTTCATTGGCTTCCACTCACAGTGAATTTAGATGCAACCCAAGCTGAAAATATGGGGTACATGATCATAGTGATACTGTTGATTATAGTTTTTGAACAAAAGCTCCCACCACCCATCACTCCAAAATATATATAGTATTACTCTCCAAAAGGCCAATATTGTCAAGCAATAATTTTTAAATGCAACAAGTTTTTCAGATTATTAGTCTACAGTTAAATCATCCTGCAATACCACACCCTACCATTCACACTCCTTGTGGTTGACACCTAAATTACAAATGCCTCACACGCCCCAACAAATTTAACCTTCCACTGATTCAGCTGTCCTGCAGAATTTACTGCTCCTTCAATCTTATTATACCACGACAGAAGCAAAATCCTTGCAGTTTCTGTTTGTATAGTTATAAAAATATCCTTACAGGCATAACTCCATCTGTTCTGATATTTCTACATGCAGTGACCTTACCTTTAAAACACAAACAATGACAACTCCAAGTACAAAATATTACAACAGATGAGATATTAAAAAAAAAAAGTAACTCATATAGTTTATGAAAACATGGAAAATAACCTTATAAGTCAAAGTAAAAGACCATACCACTCAAAGCATCATTGTCAAGAATCATATCAAGAGCGTAGTCGTAGTATGGAACTTGCCCATTGAGACCACACAGATTAAAATCGTCATGTATATAATCTTCATCAATTTCACAAAAAAACTCATTTCCTTTCAATCCACAAAACCAGGAAATCCAAGACGTGTCATCCCCCTCAGAGCCACTGAGATCTGTCTCCTCACTCTCTGTGTCTGAAGCTTCTTCTGTAAGTAACCATAAACAAGGCATAACTTATAGAGTGATTATGTTAAATTGCATTTGGAAATCTTTAGTTCTATTCCTTGAAAGTTATCATTCTTCAAAGATCACATTCCAATTATAACACCATGGTCTATCAAAATTTGGTAAGATCCACAGAAGAGGATAATATAGTAATTAGCAGCAATTTGAACCGAGACAATCATTGGAAAGTAGTGACAAGAATGCAAATAAAGATGGCGGCACACTAACTTCATAAGTAACTCAGTTACTCAACAGAGTAGGACTGAGGCTTCAAACAAAGGCAGGAAATGAACTTCTCAATCTAGTCCATTTAGACACGGTATATTCATATGGGAAAAACAAATATACATTTTAGGCCTCACCTTAGACCCCGCCTTGTCACATTCTAAGATATCTATGTTCTATAAAAAAATTTAAAATGTCAATATCTAAAAACAATGTCTGCACTAGGATTTCAAAAAATTGCACTTCCTCCTGAAGATAGGGATAGAAAATGCTTAAGACCCATTTTTCCATGTTATTCCTACTTCAAGCTTGACATGTTTACATTGCTTTGTGTAGCATAGACAAAAAATTGCTACCAATCAATGATTTTAAATTGCATAAACAGAAGTAGAAAAGGTGTCAATGCCCGTAAGCCGGTGGTAAGATGCCTCCTCTCTCAGTCTCTCCTGTGGCACAGACCTTTGGCATCCAAACAAAATGGCATAAAAGGAATGCCAAAATTTCATGCATCTCTGAGAGCACAAATAGACCCTTTCCGGTGATGCTTCTGTCTTGAGTACCTAGACATTTTGATTTGCAAATAATACCCCTGTGACAGTCTAGATTCCCTCTTTTAATTTCTAAAAGGTCTGTTGAAACTTGCTATACTTTTGCGTTATATCTATTTTTGCATGATCTAGTGTTTGAAAAATGTCTACATAACTAATAAGGAAACTACCACACAGTAATTTGGCATTGCATGCTCATTGTTTTAGTGGATGGGTGACCATGCCATTTCAGGTTTGTCTCACAGGTTCCGTAACTGATAGGTTATAACCTTAGGTATTCTCATTGCAAGAGGGGGTGTCTTTAGTTCTCTATAAACTGATGCAGGAGCATCAGCTACAAAAGACAGAAACCAGATACAAATGGTGTATGAGCATACTTTTGAGTTGTAGTTGGAAGATTTATTTCATAGGAAATCTAGGCTACCAATAAGTCCCCCTGCAGGCCTGGAAACGGGTACAATAAGTTTCAGATACAGGAGCGATCCAGATATGCCTGTGGATATGTCCAGGCTACACCGTCTGGGGTGTACCGGGCTCAAAATTGGTGTTTTTTATTTTATGTTTTAATGTTAAGGTGACCAAAACAAAATAGAAAAAACACAATAAAAACCCTAAAAAGTCAAAAAGACAACATAAAACAACACAAAAGCAAAACACTTACCTCTCATTGCCTACTTAGTTGTCATTTGGCATTCAGTTGGCATTATATAATTTCTCAGTAGTGTTTTGTGGTTATTTTGTTTTTTATATGCATACTGTGTTGTTAATACCTATTTATAAGGCTAGAATTTATATATTTTTTTTTTTATGTATTATTTGTACGGTTGTATTCAAGCCATATCCGGGGTAAAAATTGCAATATTGGCATATCCATTTCTTCATATTCATACCCATATCCAAAATATATCAGCAACTTAGTAAGAAACGAGTAAAGCATGTATAATCTTCTATATAAGAAGATGAGATGTAACTATTGGGCCAACAGAAGGAGAATTATTTGGCATTGCATAAAGGAGGATTCAAGAGAAAATGTCTCTGAAAACTTAGTGAATGCAAGCTTAACTCTCTCTGTGGCCTATATTATGTGCACGCATTTAAAACTTCTAGTAGTTTCCTGCTGCGTCATAAACTGACTAGTTCCAAGTGTTGACAATGAATGAAGAACAGAAGACTGTTGAAAAAGACTATTCTTAAGCAAATGTCCACTCTTGGTGAGCAACTTCTGAATGCAGAACTGGGATCTGGGATCTGGGATCTGAGTGTTAACTGTTTTCACAGAATCAATGACAGAGACTGTCAGAAATATATAGGTTTTCCTTTGAGCTGATGCGTGTATAAAAAACAGTTGGGGAGGGCAAAATTTTTTTCCTTTGAGCTGATGTATGTATAATAACAAATGCCTGGTTGCAATAATGTATTTTCGTGTCCAAAATTCACCGGTTGTGTAATTTATATTTCAAAGCCTCAGAGAAATCACGTTTGGTTTAGTTACTGTGGGTCAATACGATGTTATCAAGCAATCATTTGAGCCCAGTATCGCTCATAGTTGTTCTTGTGGTGTAGGTAGATTGGCAACATTTGGTTAATTCCCAAACTCAGTAAAACCCGGGAACAAAATTTGAACAATAAATAAGGCAAATGGATAGAAAATGCAAGTTAAGGGTTTCATCTGCGAAATTGGCGTCTGACTTGGCTACGACCTTGGAAAACAACCTTTTGTTTTAGCTTTACCTTTCATAAAGCACACTCTACCTGAATAACAAAAGCCGACTATGCTGTTGATGGAAAAAAACAAAGAATCAAAGCAAAATGGTGGCCATTCCATTCATTTTCAATGAATCACGCCTGAATAGAAGGAAAAGGGAGGATTGTGCATGACAATGGACTTACAAATAAGAGATTCGTAAAATGTAGAAACCAAAATTGAAATTTTGAAGCTTCAGAAGGAGCAACTATAGAGCTTAACTTTAGATATGGATGAAAGCCCTAAATTTGAAAGTGAAGTGCTGTTAAATAAAAAGAAAAAAGACCTGTGGGGAGTGAAGAGGGGGCTTAGGCTCCATGCCTTTTCCCCTCACATGGTCTTTATCTATGCGCTTTTTCAGACTTGTGCTATTAATTTCAGATGTGCTCAATGATGCTGCTGCTGCTCCTCCTCTGGATGATGATCCTCCTCTGTTTTTCAACATACTTTTGTCTGTTCCTTTTTTTTTTTTCTGTAGTTTTAATTTCTGCCGGAGGGCATGAATACCGATTTATGGCCCGAGGAACGCAGCAATCTCTTTGGCTTTCAATTAATCATTTATTTATAGGCCTTTTCCTCGACCTACTTACTACGTACTCATGGAGGTCAATCGCTTAAAACACACCCTAGAAAAAATCTAATACATTAACCATATAATTGGCCTAGGTATAGGCGTTTCAAAACTCTCTTCATCCTCGTTGTCATTCTAAAATATATTTTTATCTTATTTCAAAATAAAAATATCCACATGCTCTTGTGTCGCGTTATAGAAATTGCTCTCGTAGCCAACGTCATTCCCCTGTTGAGGGTCATCCTACTCCATCCAATTTTGGATCGGACTAGAGTCACGTACCTCGGGGGTAAGGCTATGGCGGCTCCTCCAACTAAAACTCTTTTCCTCGAGGCGATTTTGGAGGCTCTCCACCACACAGGTGAGGAATCATGGTGCCCCTGAATATACAAATGTCGGTTCTGACGGTTGGCGATTGATCTTCCAATTAAGGAGGCGATTTGCGGGAGGGTTCATCCCTCCCAAAAATGATTCTCCTCCATCGCTTTAGTGTTGTTGCCCCATGTGCCTAGTTCTTTGGTTATGTGATTTTCCGGTATTATGGTTGCCTTTTTGGTGTTTCTCGTGCCTTTGTGGCATTTTGATTTTGGACTATGAGTTTACGGTCACCCCGTTGTCGTAAATCTTTTGTATTTTTAATATAAACACAGTTCCAATAGTAAATAAAAATTATTCAAATATGATACATAAATTATATTAGAAATTAGTCTCTTTAATATTTTTTATTTATAATTTTATACATATTTGATATGGTTTCCAATCATGAAAAAATGAACGCCATCAAAAAATCTACCATGTGTATTAAGTGTAATCATTAATCGTGCTCTGCATAACATATTTTAGATATTAGTTCATCATAACCCTCATCGATTGCATAAAGCGCTTTGTAATCTAGCTCATGAGATTTTGTTTCATGGTGGTCTTTATGTTTGCACTTGCGATCCCATACAACCATTGGTGCGGAGTACAAGTGTTCAAGTGTCTACTACATAGCGACCATACGCAACGTGCGCGATCATTTATTCATCAACATTTTCTTTGCCAATTTTGTCCCAAAATGGCACAACCTTCATCATCCCTACAAAGATATTTCCTCAAGATTATGGTCATGTAATCACGAGATCTCATTGGCATCTTGAAAGGTAGCGACCATAGTCAAAGCAACGATTATCATTTGCATAAAAAATGCTTTGAAAAATTCAACATCCATGAAAATATGATCGAGATCGTACTCATTTTTGGAATTGGTCGATAAACTTCTATAAGTTTGTTTTCTTGAAAAGTATATATCTTTAATATTGTTTTTAATTTATAATTTTTTTAGCATAGTCATTGTCTCTTCATCTCGATTTCATTAGAGAGGAATGTGAAGTATGTTATCACCGAAAAACAACACCCTATGATTGTCATGAATGAATGGATGAGCAATCGGTGTTTTTGGGTAACATGGGATTGTCTCCAAATTGTGGAACTTGTTACAGAGACAAATGTAGTGCCTACTTCCCTTTGACACCTTTTGGATACCTATTTTGATACTGAGATTACATTATAGACATCATTATGTGTTGGATTTAGTATGATGATTGGACATTTGATCATGGATTATTATTGATCTAGATTTGATTACGATGCATGATGATTACTAGAGACACCTAGGATGATGATATATTATTTGACATGGATGTTTTATGGATATTGCTCAGACATGTGATTTTGGATATTATGAATAGATCTAGAAAATGGATATTTTATGATACTGGTATAGTTATGGATTAAAAATACAAATGATGTAATAGTGACTTCGGTGTTGTTGTGATTCATTGTATAGTTAACTTTTGTGATTTTATTTGTATCATATTGGATGTTCTGATATGGCCACGAGGCCGAAGGAGGTATTTGTATTTTGCAGGTTAAAAATATCACAACAAAACATCGAGGGATCGGAGACCAACCAAAATGGAATTCTAGGTGAATTCAACAAGGTCACCATGGCAACTTGTTTTATTGTGTTGTGTGTTGGTTTTGTTAGAGATTCCCATGGGGAATCATCTTTATATGTGACCATGGGTTGTGTATTTTTGTTGTTATGGTTAATGTTTATTTATTGTTGTAAGTATTTTATTTGTAATGTGTTCTCTTCTTTTAATTAATTAATTGTGATAGATTAATGTGAGGAGATCATATGTTTAAAATTTAAATAAATTAAATTGGGATATGGAAAGTAATTATTAGAGTTGTTGGTTGATTGTAATTAATTTGTAAGGGATGTGTAAGATGTGTAAGAGCTTGTGTAAGTCAGATTTTGGAGTAAGAGATACTCCACCTCCATGAAAATTCGAATTTGACCTTGGGGGCTATTTTTGGAGGCTTGTGGGACAAGTAAAACTTGTCCCATGCCTCTAAATTTATGTTACCAACCATACTTATGGTTGGGGAAGTGATTTGTGACTTTTTATAATGCATTTTATTCATCTTGTGCATGTTTTTAATTACACTTTCTTACATTTTAATTTAATGGTTGTCCCTTGAGGTGTGGGTTGTTTTGGAGTGTGCAAGTAACTTGTCATTCTTCACCCACCTCTTTATTAAGCCTTGGAGTTTGGATTTTATCTTTTGTGTTGATTTGAGAGGATGTGTGATGTGGCATCCTACATGGATCCACATCATCCTCTTCTTTCCCCCTTCTTTATATTTCAAACTCTCTTCTTGTTTTGGGTTGTTGAACCTTTTTGCATTCTTCCTTGGGGGCACATTTTCTTATTTGGAGCTCTTGTTTTTGGAGGAAGTTTTGGAGAAAGCTTTGCATGCTTGTGAGTTTGTTTTGGACTGTGTTTTCTTGGCATTTGAAGCTTGTTGTTAGGGGCAAAAGTCACCATGGAGAGGTAGGAATTTACTCTCTTTTTTATTGTTGTTATTATTCTTGTGGTGTTGTGTGTATGGAAAATGTTTTGATTTATTGTTGGCTGGTTGGGTAGACCTTAGGGATGGTGTAGGAGAAGGCTATGGGGAATCCATGTGGGGGGGCATAAGGAATGCCATTGGCATCAAGAATTTTTGTGGAGGAGTTTGGGTTTGGGATCCACCATGGAAAATAAATAGCTTGCATTTCTTACTTTGTGGGGGGCATAAGGAAATCATGGGGGGCATAAGGAGGGATTTGTGGGGGCATAAGGAAATGTGTGTGATGTTTTATTTGGTGGTTTGTTATTGGTGGATGCCTAATTCCCAATTGGGAGGCATAAGTAGCTTCCCCCATAGGCCTTGCTCTTTTGGCTTGCATGATCAAGCCTGAGTTCTATTTGAAATGTTTCTAAATGCAGTTGTGAACTGTTGTTTGTTTTGTGTTGCTTTGTGTTTTCAAAAAAAAATGTGTATGTGAAAGAATGTTGTGTTGTGGAAGCCAATTGTTGCCATGGTTGAATTGCATCTTTTATTGTATCTTGGTTGGGGCTCGGGGCCAATGATGAAGGAAGGCTTCTCCTTTCATTGGATGTCTTGGTTGGGTGGAGAGCGTTGCCTTTCCCCCTCTTTGTTGTGATAAATTTGGAGAAAAAGAAATGGAGCATGTTGTTGTTTTGAAGCTAAGAAATGTGCAGTTTGACAGTCCCTCCTTGTGAGAAAGTTTATTGTATTCCTTCCCACTTTGAAGTGGATGAATTGTATAATTATTTGTAATGAGAAGTTGCTTGTATTGATGAGGAAAGTTTGAAAGTGAAATGTGTAATGTAAAGAGTTATATTCCCTTCTCTGTTTTAAAAAGGAATGTGAAAGAGTGTTGTAAAATTTATAAACTATATTTGAAACCAAATGGAAAAGAGAAATTGTAAAGTTGTATTGGAAATGAATAAAGGATTGCATTAGTTCTCAAAATTGTATTGTGTATTGGATTTGATTTGCTTTGTTAAAGATTGAAATCTCTGTTGAAAAGAAGAATGCGTAGGAAGGAAGTATATTGTTTTTGCATCCTTGGAATTATATTAAAAATTGAAATCAAAATTTGTAATGTTAACTTGGGAATGAATTGTTAGAATCAAGTTGAATGTATTGGACTATATTAGAAATAAGTTGTTACATTTAAATGATGAAATTGATAAATAGATCCTTTAAATATTTGATCACTGGCATTGTAAATTCTAAAACTGGTAAATTTGTACAAAATGCACAGTTTGGACCAGCACTTAACAATCAACTTGGGAACCTTAAAATTTTACATGATACATTAGAAATGAACTTAATTTGACAAAGAAATCTCAAGAAAACAACTTAACCATTGCTAATTTGAAAACAATCCCTCTAACAGTCATTTTTCTGTCATTTGTTGGAAAAATACAAGTTTGAATCAATTGGACAAATCAACTTTCCGAAAACACTCTAAACCCTCCCTAGATCAATTCTCCATGTTTGTTTGACATGTTGAGTGAAGGAGGAAACTGAATTTAATCAAACATGAAAGTTGGAAATTACCAGCTTGCAAATTAAAATCCTGCAGATCATTTTTGTAAAATTGAACCGTTAAACTTCATCAAAAGTAAAATTTATGGTTGTGCAAAGAGGGCATCGAGAGCTTTCCAAAAAGTCCTCGTTTTCCCAAAATCAAGTTTTCTAGCTCAAGTTATGGCCATTTGAAGTTTTACTTCAATTTGGCATTCAAAAATAAAATAAATCTAACTGTTAACTTTGGAAAATTTCCACAAAAAAATTATGTGGCCCCCGTCATCCCGCAACCAATCGGGACTGTCACGTGGCACCTCGGAGGGGCGGACCAAATTTAAACTTATCTTTTGAAAAAATTTACCTTGGGAAAAGTTTCCCACTTTTCCCCGCATTTATGTTGGCCGCGACCAATCGATGCTAACATGTGGCACGGTGGAGGGGCGGACCCTTTTTGAATTTAAACTTTTTAGGTTTTGGACCTTAATTTTTCCTCGCATCCTGGCCAGCCCGAAGCCAATCGGAGGGTGTCACGTGTCCTCTTGGAGCTACGGCAAAGGTGCGGTTTCTTTTCAACCCTTGACCCTTTGAAAATTTTGGAAAAAAATTCATTTTTGCCATGTCGGCTCGTCAGCTTGAATGAGAAGGTGCCATGTGGCACCTTGGGGGTGGTAATGCGAGGAGGAAAACCCCTTGTTCCTTTGAGTTTTGGCCTTGGGAAATTTTTACAAAATTCCCGCGGCCCCGCATCATCGCCCCCACCTCGGGCTTTTCTTCTTTCGCAGTGACGTGCACCCGCGTGTCCCCTTCTTCCATTTGTCCTCTGTTGGCACAATTGTGCAAAATCCTCCCGACTCTACCCTTCCCTCCCCCTCTCCGCTTTGCGCCAAGACTCAACATGTGCCGGGGACCCGTGGAGCGCGAAATAACTTATGGCTTTGTGTCGTGCGATGGGAAAAAAATTCCCGAGCCACCCCACGATTGACCCCGCTAAAGGGGATTTCACCCCTGCATGACACGTGTCCCCCTAGGGGAAAATTTGACCTAAAAACTCCACCCTCTCATATATGGAGTTCTGTAAGGAGTTAGGAGGACTTATTTATATCATCGGAAAGGTGAGAAAATTTCCTATCCAATGGGAATGGTTTAGGGAAATTTTGGAAGTGTTAAGTATGAGAAAATCTATTTAAAAGTTTGAGGTTGCTTAAAAAGCGAGGCATGGGGTAAATTATTCCCTGAACCTAACTAAAACATCTAACCCTAAAATTGGAACCTTGTGAACTTGTTAGTTAATAAAGGGAACATATGTTGTGGTACATTGGTCTTGTTCCAAAATTTGTTAGTGAAAATTGATGTCTTGCAACACAGGTTGTAAACACTTTAAAAAAATTATTCCATAATTTTCTAGCTAACCTTAGGTTGTTTCTTTGATCTCAGTGATTGTTTAATCGGACCTTCAACAAACCTCCATAAGGTTGGTTCCTCTACCTAATCTTAATGTTAGACTACTCCTATAGCAGGAAATGCAACTATCTAATCCTATTCGAACAATCCAAGGGACCATGGGAAGAGAAAGATGCATGAAAAGGGGAAATCCTAAGCTAATAGGGGTGACTACACCAAGAAGAGGGTGAAAGACACTCTCGAAATGAGTGGGCTCGGGAGGAAATCAAGGAGGAAAGGGAAGACATGAGTACCACAGTCCCAAACAACATCCAAACTCTCATTTCATAGAGCACAATAGAAAAAAAGCCTATAAGAGAAGAATAAACATGCACAATATACCTGTAAGTAGATGAAGAGGCAAGAAAATGCAATAAAACACCAGCTAGGGCAGAAGATAGCCACAAAACATGAATTTTATTGCCTTAAGAAGATGCACAAATCATTACAATGGAGGAAGAAGGCATAAACACATTGCAAAATCCAAATTTGAGGCACTGTAACTCAAGAAAACTTGTGCAACACTTTGAAATGATGCCCTTGCATTCTAAGAGTGTCCAACCTTTACAAATGAGCATCATTTTACAATATATAGAAGATGGGAAAGAGAGAGGAGGGAAAGAAAGGGAAACTCAAATTTCCACTGTCGATCACCAAAAAAATTCTTTGAATGTCTGAAAAATAGGCATGGGCACCTATCAAGACCATTCCCCTAATACTTTGCTTGTAGGAGAAGGAATGGGCACCATACTTCATCAAATGTGGTTGTTGAGCTACCTGGAACTGTATCTTTTAATGTTGGGATATTTTTCCTCATTTTCACCCACCTAACCTTACCAAATTTAAGATTTCTAGTTTCCATGGTGTAGTACATGATGAAACCTTCCCAAAAGTCCAATTGTGAAATTTGGAGTTCTGAGGCAAAAGTTATGGCCCTCGAAAGTTCGGGGACTTGGGATGGTCACAACGGGGTTCCACTCGAGGCTCCTATAGTTCACTTTAATGCGGTTTGTGTTAGGTGCGGATGAACCGGTCGATCGAAAACTAAGGGAACATGGGAAATATTCCATCTATTCCCTCAAGGCTCATCATAACTTGCATTTGTTAGTAGCCTTGTGTTTTGCGAGAGAACAGAGCTTTGGGTGGAATTATGGAATAGTTCCACTTGTTCCATTAGGTGCCCACTTTATCCACTTCACCCGTATTATCTTCCATCCTCCACTTTGGTCCTCCTGTCGCTTAGTCGGCCGATGCATCCATGCGAGAAATTAAAGGCCCAACCGATCTATTCCATTAGTTCTCGATAAGCCCAATTTAATTAACCATGTTCCTTAAACTTCCTCTCTACGATCGATTCATTTACGTGATGAACACAAGGAGCGCAGGAACTATTCTTGTGGTTCTATAAAGCTCAATTCATCTAATTATAATGCCTGACCCCTTATTGGGGATGATACGATGTCTGAGGAACATGAGGAACAAAGGAATAGTTCCTCATGTTCCTCCAAGACCCGATTTTACTGATTTTTCCCCAAATGACCCAATTTTCCTGATTTTTGGGCTAAGTATGGAAATGAGGGGCTTCACAAGGAGGATATGAGTGTCCCCATTATCGATTTTATTTATTTTTTATTATTTCATATCTTCCATGTTTAAGAAGAAGTGTAAGTTATCAAAATAACCCAGGGGTATTTTAGATAATAGGGACCACTTATTCCCTTCGACGAGGGGCTTTGTTCTTCCCCAGGTCTCATGCATGTGAAGCTCCATCACGTGTAGTGACCAATAATGGTTACTCTTTGTCCACAAAAGTCTTAGGTTGTCATTTCCCTTGTCAAGTGCGCTCAACTCAAACCATTGTTGTGCCCTTGTCCTTCTTATTTTTTCACATATGTGCGTATAAGTTTGGGCATCCTTAACTGCGTGTCCCTTCCCATATGTGCAAGATTAGTTATTCGGACATTCACGTTGATAATGATCTGGTGAACCACATATGTAACATGTCCCTTAGTTGAATCTACCTTCGTGACCATCATGTCCTCTGTCATGATATCCTCCTCGGTATCCCCCATTCTTGTGATTTCTTCCATCATTATTCTATCTGGATCCAAGATCTATCATTTTCTTGTTCATGTCCTTTAGAACTACTTTCTACACTATCCTGTCAGTATGCTTAGTGTCTCATAGGCCTTATGGATATGGTTAATCTCTGACATTTTGATGTGTTATGGTGTGTTTGTCACAAATTTTACAATACATTGACACCTTTTTTGTGTGGCATGTTGTAATAGTGGCGATCTCGACATCACAGTTCTTATGACATATTTCGTAAGCTAAGAGTAACACACATACACTCCTATGTGGATAGCTATCCTTTGTGTGTCCTTTTACATCACAATCGGTGCACCATAGTCCATTATAGGTATCATGTGGTGAGCTAGCAAATAACTTCTCTAGATGAGAATCCATGGATGTTATTTGAGCTTGAGGAATGGGTTTACTCCATTGTCATGCTTTGAACAACGTTTGTGCATAGTGTTGCATCCAAAGCCTCGCGTGGGTCGGTGAACGTTTTGTGTGATAATACCCTTCGGGATGGTGTCAACAATCCTCCTACAAACCATTGCACATGTTGACTCTGATGGATGTCATATGAAAATTTAGACAACA
This sequence comes from Taxus wallichiana var. yunnanensis, assembly GCA_018340775.1. Taxonomy (NCBI): domain Eukaryota; kingdom Viridiplantae; phylum Streptophyta; class Pinopsida; order Cupressales; family Taxaceae; genus Taxus; species Taxus wallichiana. The sequence continues at coordinate 197,002,614 of CM031243.1, read as the reverse complement.
AATTCTTGAAACATACATCATACTCCCTAACACTTTCGGTCAAGCCTTATTTAATGTCTTTCAATGCGTTAATGCTTTGTTGTTCTTATTCAGGTATGTAGAATTCAGCCAAGAAAGTGGCATGCAACGCATCATAGTCCACTATCATCTAGTGGGGATCATACTTCCTATACCAATTATGCACGCGCCCTTATGTGGTGATGAATTGACATGCCTTCTTATCTGAAGTTATTACCCACTTAGCACTCCATGAAAGTTTGTACTCATGCACATGCTCTGTCTTGTCTTCCACACCCCTATATTACAGTAAACAAAGTAACATCTCGAACAAAATCTAAGGGGGGTTGTTGTGGTGGTGGATTACTCCCTTGTCTCGGTTGCCTTGGCAAATATTGTGGCGGTTGGTCGAGATCCCGACCCCCGAACCTCCACTAAGGTTGACTCCAATTAGGGGAGGACCAGAGCCTCCCAAGCCTCATGTTACTATTTGAGGACCTATAGAAGTGCTACCATTTATCCATGTAGTCCCGATGCTTTCATTTAAGCCTTATTTAATGTCTTTTAGCACGCTAATGCTTTGTTGTTCTTATTTAGGCATGTCAAATTCAGCCAAGAAAGCGTGCGATGCATCATCATCCACTATCATTTGGTGTGGATCATACTTCATACTTCCTATACCAATTATGCACATGACCTTGAAGTGTGGTGGTGGTAACTGACAAGCCTTCTTAAATGAAGTTATTACCCACTTAGCACTCCATGAAAATTTGTACTTGTGCACATGCTCTGTCTCGCCTTCCACGCCCCTATATTTTAGTAAATAGAGTGACATCTCGAGTAAAATTTGGGGGAGTGTTGTGGTGGTGGATTACTCCCTTGTCTCGGTTGCCTTGACAAATATTGTGGCGATGGGTCGAGATCTTGACCCCAAACCTCCTTTAGGGTTGACTCTAATTAGGGGAGGACTAGAGCCTCCCAAGCCTCATGTTGGTACTTAAGGACATGTAGAAGTGTTACCTTGCATCTCTGTAATAGTGTTAAACTATACCCCAACTACCTACCCCATTATTCCACCAAAAGGAGTACCTCCAATGGGTAGCATGTCACTACTTTGCAATGTCATCGCGCTTTATCGAATGGATTCCAAATAAATTCTGCCCAAACATGGCGACCTATTTTGTTGTCATATGTGTTGTCTTTATTTTTTGTGTCTCTTTAGTTATTCTTAATATGTGCCTACCTATATCTCTAACCCAACGTGGTGATCTTCGATTCTCTAACAACTTCCAAATTCTGAACACCATGCACAAGGGCTAGGGATCCGGGGTGGGTAAGGTGGGCACCAGCAGATTCTTAATCCTTCATCAAACTCACTTTCATCAAATGCGAGGGGGTCCTTCTATTGTGCTTCCCTAATATCTGGAGGACATGGTCATGTGGTCCCTCGCCTTCTGCAGGTTCTCGTCACTTCCACCTTACCCCATTCCTCTCATTCTTAGTGCCTCCTCAACTACACTTTCTTGTGCATTATTATATCTATGAAGTCTCTCTTCTTTGTCTCTTTCTTATGCTTGGACTAATGTTATCCTTCCTAGACCCATTCCAGCCCTTACGCGTAGTGGGATTTTATCTTGTCGTAGGTAAGTTCTCCATTCCTATCTCAATCATTAAAATATTTGTCACTAACGGCAATTCTCGCAAGTACGATCCTATTGGCTCATGAAAAAACTAGAACTCTACTTCCTTCGGGAAAAATACGTTGAGATTGTGTATTTCAAGGCATAATTACAGAACACTCCTTCCCACCAATGGTCTACCACACATGTCCATGGTTCACCCAAATCAGAAAGTGCTTACTACTTATCTTGGCTCTACACTTGCTTCTTTCCCATCTAGATGCCCCTATTCTATACGCGAGATGCTAACCATTCATATAACTCTACTGTGAAGAAACTAAAAATGTCTCGTATAATGAATCATATAAATTATCTTCCACCCACTTGTGCACATTGAAGCATCATCTAGTGTTGTATCTCTGAGAAAATTCATCCTGGATGTCGTGTACCCAACTCTCAATATTCTCAAGTGATAGTTAGAACACCATGCACACGCCACATCTTGATGAACAAAATAAATTAAGGTCCTGGAAATGGAACCAAAATGTAGTGTTTTATTTACCAACACCCATTCCGGTGCACTCGTACTTCACTTAGATAGATGTCTAAGCACTCACCTAAAGCGCACGTAACCTACCAAGTCCCTCTTAGTTTGATCATGCAAGATTTGTATTCATCATAACCCATTACACATCATAAGATAAAAGATAAAATAATTGAAATAACACACACATAGGGATAACAAGAGCTTTGATCATTCATTCATAAATAACTAACAACAATATTTGAATGCCAATTACATCTCTTCCACTTACCGTAACCTTGGAAACCCATGTAATGTTACCCATTACAACCATATAAGCATTGGATTAATACAATCTTGAATTACATAGCCAACAACCATGCACACACCTCATATAGACCACCTCCCTCATATATCCTCCAAAAATCTCCCCTTACTGATAGGTGTGACATACATATATATACACATTGGGAATTTATCCTTCACCACCTATATGCTTTAACTCTCATAATAGACTCCTAACTATAGACCGCATGCCTTTTTAACTACTTTTTTATTCACTAGCTCGTGTTATAAATAGCTCAACCTCGTCCATGCCCACATCCAATAATTAGAAGTCCATGCATGTGCTTTATCTAATTTGTATGTGCTTTATCCTTGACAAGTCTATTTTTGGACTTGTCTTGCTTAATATGCCATCTCTGTTTTTCCTATTTTAGCCTCTTTTAGAAATCGGGATAACTCCTAGAACTGTCTTGTGTGTCATGAAACCTTTACACACTAATATTTCTTCATCTCTTGAACAAACCTTTGTGCACTAACTTATACATGTCTTAGTTCTTTGATCTCGCAAGTTCTTCCACACATTCCTTCCTTGTTGTTTGTTGTTTCTCTATGAATTATGCACTCTTTTCTACACATGGTTTTTAACCTCCACACATGGCTTGTACTTAGCCATATTTTCATTCCAACATGAATATATCCACCATTGGACCAGATACTCTCCGTAAATCTTGAGAAGAGGTAAATTTTTCTTTGATGAGTAGAGTTATTGAAATTTTGAGCCCTCTTTATGTCGGGAAGCCCTACAATCAAAAGCTTGGAAAGATGTCATGGATGTTGAGTATCAGTTAGTGATGAAAAAAAACACCTGACAACTTATCGATCTTCCACCAAGGAAGAAACCCATTATTTATAGATGGATATTCAAAACAAAGTACAAAGCAGATGGGACTATTGACAAGTACAAAGTGACACTTTGTTAGCGAGGGTATACGAAAAGGAAGGCATAAATTATGAGGATACATTTTCTTCCATAGCTAAGATCAAAAGAATCGGGATGATATTTGCCTTAGATGCTTAGTTTTGTTGGAAAGTCCATCGGATGGACATGAAAAATGTCTTTACGAATAGATATCTATAGAAAGAAGTCTACATGACTCAACTTAAGGGTTTTGTTGTAACTGAATTAGAAACAAAAGTATGTAGACTCGAGAAAATATCTATATGAACTTAAACAAGCACCCAGAGATTGTGATAGTTTTTGTTTATGTTGATTATCTAGTCATCATTGGTATGAATTGAAGATGATGGATGCTACGAAGAAATATTTTAATCAATTGCTTGAAATGACAAATCTCGGGCTTATGTACTATTGTATTGGATAGGAAGTATGATAGAAGGAGAATCATGTTTTTGTTTCTCAATTAAAAGATATCAAGACAACACTTAAGAAATTTAGGATGATGGATTGCACATCGATTTCTATACCCATGGATACGAGACTTCAATTATCTCATACAGATCCATCTCCTCTAGTAAATGCAACTCTCTATTGATAGTTGATTTGGAGTCTCATTTACCTAACATATACTAGACTAGATATCAACTTTGTACTTAACTATATTTCTGATTCATGCAGGAACCCAAAGTTTGTCATTAGAAAGCAACAAGGCAAATCTTGAGATATCTCGAGGGCACTATGGATCTTGGTCTAGAGTACAAGAAGAATGATCATTTCTTCTTGATTGGATATTGGATTTAGATCATGTAGGTAATATCGATGATAGGAAATCCACTTCTAGATTTGTTTTCTTTTTGGGATCTGGAGGTGATATCATGGGAAAGCGAAACATAAGTTTTTTTCTTACTCTTCTACGAGAGGCTGATGTAGAAACCAATTTTGGTATCCCTTGTCCCTCATCCCACATTCACTCCCCTTCATCGTCATTTTCAACATACATACCTCTCTTCTCATTAAAATTCCCCTTTCCCTCCTAAATTCTATTTATCCCTTTAATTATTATTCTCCACCTTAATTCTATCCTAATCACATCATTAATTTATCTTCTCTAAACATCCCTAATCACCCTTATTATCCCTAAACCTATTTATTAACCCCTTTTATCCTCCCTAAGCACCCTATTTACCATCCCTAGGTTCCCATCCACCTTCATTTAATGCATTCTTATCCCCAACTACCCTTTTATCTTCCCTAAGCATCCCTAACCTGTATTTACCACCCAAAACCCTAATCCCACCTCACAAGGGCTCATTGTCTCGAGCTGGTCAATCTTCCACCACCCAAATCAACAGAGCGCCACATTCTTTGGTGACCCATCCGGTCATCATCGACCCTATAAATACGACCATACCCCTCCTCTTTCAGGATGTAACTTTGGAGACTTTGAGTTTTCTTACAATCTTGGCTTCATTCCTTTTTCTTATTTGTAGCTACTATCACTACATTGGAGCTACTTGGGATATATTTTACATCACCTTTGGAGATATGAAGGTCTCTCTTTACTTGACATCATTATTTTGCATGGTTGGTGTTCCCATCGCCATATTATCAACTATTGTGCATAAGTCTTGTAGGTTCATTATCCATCTCGAGTTCTTCCCTTGCATCGACAATCATTAATTTCTTTGTAGTTTTCCATTTCCATCTATTTTCACCCATCAAACCCTAGATCACTACCAAATCACCATCGACCTTGCTTAGTCATCGTCGACCTAATCCACCTTTGTTTGATTTTATGTTATTTATCCTCCTAGTTATTTGAGTTTTCCCATGGTATCTCGAGATCTCCCAATCTTGCCATTTTGGACACTTGTTTCTTTATATCTCATTTACATCACATCATGTCATCGTTGATCTGCACTTTTGATCATTGTTGACTGGTAAAAATTATCACTTTTTATCAATTTTATTACATCCTTTCTGTTTCTCCTAGATCCGGTTATCTATATCATCTCGGCATCATCTCTAATCAATGCATCAACATCATCTTTTAACCAATGCCTTCAAATATGTCCTTTCTATTTTTGGTTTATCTTGATTGATCGCCATCGACTTTACTTGATAGTCTCGGGTCACCGTCGACCCGCATATGATTGATTTAGTTAGCATTTTCTATAATCAAATCTTCATTTTATCTTGTCGATCCATTTTATATTTTTGTTTCAGATTCAAATTTTTCACACATTATCACTTATCCATTATCATATTTTATCTATATTTTATCAAAAGTGGGTTGACATCCATCCTAGGAAGTTTTCACTTCTCGGGAATGACTTTGTCAAGCAACCCACCATCCTATCTACTAATCTATTTTTGTGTTTTAGTTCTCTTTATTGTGTAGGTAATCAAAGCTCGTTATGAGGAGGTTTTTTTGCACCCATCTCCATCATCATCTCATCTAGTGGTAGCCTTAAACCCTCTCATTTTGGATTTGCTTGTTATCTTTATTGTCACATCACTAAGTTGAAACAAGAACGAGAAAATTAGTTCAATAATTGAATATCATGTTACGGTGGAGTTATCGTAAAGTGATATGGCTACGTCAAATACTTGAAGGTATTAGAGTACCCTGAGAAAATCCACCACCTCGTATGTTGACAATGAGGGTGTTACAAAGATTTTTACAATTCAAGTATTTCATGAAAGAACCAAAACATATTTAGGTAAAGGATCATTTCAAACGTAAGTATGTCTTGAAACACAATATACAACTTTAATTTTTCTCGATAGTCGAACAAAAGTAGATATTTTCATGAAGTCACTTGCACGTGAAAATTTTGAGTTGTTTAGAGAGTTCCTCTCCTCATCCCTTGAGGCAATGAAAAATTAAGGGGGGAATATTAGGTAAAAGGTATGAAATTGATCAAATTTTGAGAAATCAAATTTTGGATCTCACCTAGCCTTTACTTATAGTTTCTTGATGTGTCATTGATAGCCTCTAGAATCCACAACATCATTGCATGTGTAGTATGGTTTATCCATCATTGGGTTGGAAGCCATAATGGCAAGAAGATCCCGAGGTGGTCTAATGGAAGATATAGGCATAGAAACATGCGAAGGAGTAGAATGGGAGGAGAAATATGAGATGCCACAATAAGTGTCACAAGAGTAGATGAGATAATTGAGGGGAGTGGTATGTCTCTCGAGGATGGGGTCATTAATCAAAGGAGTGTATTTCATTATCTCATCCTTAGAGTCAAAGTTAGAGCAATCATCCTCTCCATCGGTTAAGTCTTATTTTTCAAGGTAAAAGTAGCAATCTTGCCTCGTGAGGAGACAATGATAGTTTTATTGATATGATTAAAGTTATATTTCAATTATTCCTAAGAATAAAGAATCGTTACATTCTTAGCATGGATGTATCCTACTAGTCATGTATCAATGAAGGTATAATCATCATCATAAGTAAGCATAGACATATCAATAACACATAAGTTGACTATAGTCTTGGTTTGAACAAGATGATCCATAAGAGGATGGATAGTGTGAGTAAGTTTGATAGGGGTATGATTTTTATCCTTCTTATGATAGAGAGGTCATAAAATAATAGGAAATTTTGAGACAATAACATTAGGGAGATCAAAAGTGCTAATCGAAATTAAGAGGGCTAACATAAGATCTGATCCTTAAGTGAGGTACGCATGGTATTTAGAAATGGGATTTGACTTGGAAGGTTATAAATTTAATTAAGGGGGTCCCTAATATTTAGGGATGGGTTGTGAAGAAGTATGAATTTTTGGTGTGTTAATTCGAAGAGGTTTTGAAGGAGTGGGGCTTGTAAAGAAAAAGATATTTAATTTTTTCTTATATTTCTACGGGATCATCCAAGGTAGAGGAATTTTACAAGATTGGATGGCATATGGAATATAAGGGGTGAGATTTATCGTAGTTCTATGTGTGTGTTTGTAGAATCATGCCTTAGATGGCTCTTGTGCAAGATGCACTTGATAATAAGCAATAGCTAGATGTAACAATGTAAGTAGATATGTGGATGGCAAAATGAACTTCCCCTCCTGTGAAGTGTATGCATAAAAATGCAGTCCCTTGTCCCTTGAGTGAATGTTAGATGGATGCATTGATGCTCTTATAATGCCTTTGGATGTAACCTTAGGTGGTGATAATAGATTATTAGAGCGTGGTCCTTTATTATGGCCACATAGCTTTGTATTTATATGATTCCCTTGGTTAAATTTTGTAATTGACAACTAAAACAATGATCCGTAATAAAATAAGATGCCTAAAAGATAAAAGAGGTCTAAAAGAGGTGAGTAAGATCTGAAGAGGTCGGGGAGCCCAGAGAGGATGAAGGTGCACAGGCACCGGCGTCTTGGTTTGGCGGTTGTGTCTAGAGTCAAGATAGATAAAGCGGTGAAGTTTAGATTGGGCTATGGGGTATGCAAGACCAAAGAGGAAACCAAAAATACATAAAAGAGGCCATAGATAGATGTCAATTACTAGTTTTCTCGCTTAAGAATCATATGAATAATGGTATGAAATTAGGACCTAGAAATGTACGCAAGTGCATGATTTAGTGTCTACAATATCCCACTCCCTTCCTTTCTGGGGTTAAGTTAGTTATTGATTGCTCCACTTGTTTAGTTGATGGCACCCTCTATCGTAATTTTGTGGGAGCTTGATCTACCTAACTCACGCTTGGATAAATCTTTTGTTTGTTGTTAGCATCGTGTCTAGATTTATGCGGGATCCTCAAGAGTTGTATTGAAAAGCAACAAAGTGGATCTTTCACTATTTTCATGGCACACATTACTTAGGAGTATGACATGTCCAGGCATGGGAGTTACACAACACTCCTACCTATACAATTTTTTTGATCCATGAGAATGTTATACATATTTTCCTTTATGCATGATCAATTTGGCTTGTGATTAATCTTATTTTTGATTTCTTGAACCATTTTCTCATTTATATTGGAGTCAACAACCTTAATGTTCATGGCCTCTATTTGATCCTCATTGTTCGCTCTCACAGATTTCATAAGAAAATGGCTAAGTTGTTGAGGATAAGGCCAAGATCACATTTAGGGAAAGATACTGATATTTTTTTACTATTGGATACCTAGGATAATGTTATCTCTATAATATCCAATGTGAGGTCCAATCCCATGTGATAAATTTTGACTAATGATGAGTTGGTATTCTATGTCAATCACCTATTCTCAAGGATCCGGGAATTGAAAGACTAAGCTTGTTATATCTTTTGGCACCAAAACAACATGGAAACATGGTAACATAATAATTACAACAATAAGTGTTGATTTTATGGACTATCGAGAGTTAATAACTTGAAGGTATCACAGAAAAGTGGCCCAACACATTAAATAACAAATATTTTGCCACTTATTGTGATCCCTACGAATCATTTGCTTGATAATTGCAAGTGGAATTCTCTATAACAGATATGTAGACTAATGAAAAGGTACTTTTAGGTCACATATAAAAATGTGATAAAAACATGGTTATATCACAAAATAGAACACATTTTTTATCCTTTTATTTCTACTCATTGAAACTTCATTCTCATTTTACACTCTATGTATATACACAAAGATGTTTTGGGATCTTACTTTCACGAGAAAACATGGTGACTCAAGTTTATATTTTTTTCAAGCATGTTCCCTTTACTTTTCCAAATATCCTTTAATATCATAGTTTTGATACCAAAATATCGGGACCAATATTCGGAATATATCAAAGTTTAGCACTACTATAAAATCATGATCTAAATCAATCTCAAAGAAATATTATTATAAATTATGTGTAGGACTATTATTATAAACACAATTCATGAATATAATTGTAAATGAAAGATCAATATAAATGAGAGTTAGGTCGAACCCATGTCTATCATGCTTTATCAAACATGGCCTTGATATAGGAGGCCGATGAGAAAAGGGGGATTTACTGAATTCATCAAAAAACTTAAAGGCATTGATCCGGTGTGTGCCATTGATTTTTATACCACTTGGAACAGGGGGAATGTTAAAATAAGGGGTATGGAACTTCAAGTCACATAAGATTTTATTATTGAGGTCACGGGGATGCAGAATGAGGGATTGAAGCTCTTCAAAGATAAGAAAAGAAGAAACCATGAAATCTCTCTGTTCTTTGGGCTAGGGGAAAATTGTCACTTATTTGATGATGGGATTGTCAAAACTTGTTTACCTAAAAGGTGGGATGACATTTATAAGGTGGTTATGAGGTATATTATGTTAGAGGAAAGTTCAAAAAAATATACACCCATCAGTTGTCCATTCTTAATTTCTTCAAGAGGAACCAGGTGATGAGTTTACCTTTCTTTCTCCTTAGGTCTTTGACAGTCACATTTGAGGATTTTCAAAATGGTAAAAGTGATTCCCCCATACACCATGGTTTGATCCTTCTTCTATTCTAGAAAGGAAACCGATCATCCCTTCTATTCCCCAACCTTTTGAATTGGATGAGGAAACTTTGGCTAACAAACTACAAAGAAAGAAGTGAAAAAAGGTGAAAGACAACAAATATAATGTAGATGTGGAAGTTCTTTCTGACATGAGGCACTGCAAGTCTTCAAAGGGGAAGTAAATTGAAACCAATGCTAGTGGGGTTTCCATTAATGAATCTAAGATTGTTAATACGGAGATGAATGTGGATTCCCTATTAAACATCATGAAGCATCTGATTGAAGAAATGAGAGAGTGTCTCATGAAGAAAACCCATCAAGAGAAGAGGATTAATGACATTAAAGCTAACTTCAAAATGTAGGAGACTAGAATATCCATTATTGAAGACCAACTTTCTAATCAAGCTCACGAAAAGAGGGGTCAACACAGATCTGAGCAACTCAAAGAATGAGAACACATCGGGAGATGATAATCTGGCAGTAGTAGGTGTAAAGTGAAACCCCGATCAGTATGGAAGGAGGCCCGAGCTTGAACCAAAAACACCTGAAGCGAAATGATAGCGGACTTTTGGCGAACGGTATCTCTGGGTTTGTTCTCTATTTTGTCTAGTTGTGTCTTTTTAGTTTGTCTCTATTATTGTCAGGGTTTCTTTTCTATTGCTACACTCTATTGTATAAGGGTTAATTTTTTTTTTTTTAAAGTTGTGCTAAGAGGCTTATAGGCCTCACCCTTGCTTTGGCTCTTGGTTGGGTCAAGATAGTTTGTCTTGTTTTGAGTCCTTGTTCATTGTTGGGCTGATCTCTCGCCCATTTTTTGTTCTAGTTATATATGTACTGTGGGTTTTGGATCCCCCAAAACCAAATAGTTATCTAATCTAAAAAAAAGAAGATCAATATAAACACAAAATAAACATTACATTATTTATTTCATTGATATCAAAAAGGTGTCAAATACATATCTGTGAGGGTCTTTGATGGCTGGTTATACAACGTTGTTAAGTAGAATCACTCCATCATGGTCACACTTGTGTAAATGAGGAATTTTATCATGAACATGTGTACATATAATTATATAACCTTGATCAGGGACATCTAGGGTATACTTTATACCCCCAATCGGATGCACTTTGTGCACCCCATCTCACTCACAAGGTACTTTCTCTAGGTTCTCTACTCTTAAGGTTCCATATAATACAATCTTATTCCTTTCTATTTTTCCTACCCCCATCCTTCAAGTGATCACCCCTTTTATAATATATAAAAGGTAGTTACAAATAACACACCCTTTCATTATTTAATTAACTCATTACTTTTACATGGCAAATCTCATCCATTTCCATTCTCAGGTTGATTTATATTTATACAAAGAATCATTCCCTCTTTTTTACCATATCTTTTCATGAGATAGCATGCATTAAATATTTTTTTAGGTAATATCTTATTAACCACTCTTTATTTCCATCACTTTACACATTTATTAATATGTGGAGATTACTAAATTCCCTTTCGAAACCATCTTGGCTTGGCTGTTAAATCCGACACGGGAGCTCTTTCTTCCATTTGGCTTTGTAGCCTAGTGCTTCTCCTATGGCACATTTGGTGGGAAAGGAATAAAAGAATCTTTAGGGAGGAAAGCAACTCAGTGGAAGTGGTCCTCTTTAGGTCAGTAAGGTGCCATCTATGAAGCAATGTCCTCTAAGCGGTCCTAGATCTTGTCCTTTTACTTCACAAGATAGGGTGTTAGAAAGGAATTGGCCTTTGATTATCAAACCAAGAGATGGAGCCTTGAAATATTCATTGCCTTCCTCCTTGGCTAGGAGGAATACTAAATGGTCCCCCCTCCCCTGGATTTTTTAAGCTGAATTTTGGTGCTGGCTGCTTGGTTCGCAACTCAATGGGTAAGGTGGTGGGAGCTGCTTCCTTTAAGCTTAAAGTGGGTACATGTAATTCCACTGAGTTACAAGCTCTTAGTAAAGGCTTGTTCTTAGCTGCCTCGCTTAAAATTGAGAACCTGGAGATTGAAGGTGATTCCTTGGTAATCATCAATGCCATTATAAAAAAGAGCCTTATCGTGGAAGCTTGATTTGGGTGTTCAAATTTTTTTATGGCAACTATCCAAATTCAATAATTGGAGCATCAGACATGTGTATAGGGAGGGTAATCAGTGTGTTAATTGGCTGGAAAATAAAGGAATTGAGAAAAATCTTTGGGAGAGGGTGGAAAGTAATTTCTCTATGTGGGAGGGCCTTGATATGATTGTCTCGAAGGATTCGCCTAATCATGGAAACAACGACAGTCCTCCCCACGTGCGAGGAGTGGGAATGCTACTTAAGGTGGTTGGGTGGATCACCTTCGCTCATTTTTTTCTCGCCTCTGAAATGGATTCTCCTCGGGCTCCCAAGTGGCTTTTTCGTGTGATATGCGGGAGATGGATTTTTGTAATAAGGTTTTTGACTGTAGGTTGAAGAAAATATTTTGTATCTCATGTAAAGATGATTTAGAGGATGTTAAACTGGTTCTGGGGTTGGAATTTCTGAATGCAGAAGGGTGGCCAAGGATTAATAGCGGCATAACTTCCATCTTTGTCAAGAATTTACTGGTCCTTTGTCCCTCGAAGGCGGAGGTGGTAAAACTACTTGCTCACTAGTTGTGGCCCTCGTTCTATGAGAATCTGGCCTCTGAGGTAGCCAACTTCAATCTAGTGTCTTAGCTTGTGACTGATGGGGCTCCGTGTTCTTCGGTTGGTAATGATTCGACCTTCGCTGATTTGGAGAAGCCTTTGAGGTTACGTTGGATTTTTCAATCCTTAGTGGTTGTGAAGGATAAAAAGTCAAAGTCGGGCTCATTTTAAGTTACCAAATGTGAAATCCCTTGGTATGCCGTTTGAGCTGGTCCCAAGCTAGTGGTTGGAGCTATGAGCCACAACGGGAGATGCCTTCGAATACCTTTGGAGGATGGCTCAAAGAAACCTCTGCTAATGAGGACTTTGATATGGAGCTCGAGATAGATCGAGTCGGTCTATAGTGGGTCTCAATATCTCGGTTGATGTAGTGTCAATTAGGTTTTAATCAGGTCCTAGTATTAATATATAGAATAAAATATGGTTTTATTTATTATGCCAATGTGACCTGGTTGTGGCTTTTCTTGAAAATTTTGAGCTTAAGCCTTCTTTTTGTATATTGGGAATGGGTCCCTTCAACCCGCCTTATCAACTAAAATAATAATAATAATAATATGTGGAGATTTAGTCACATACCAATATTTTATACTTTCATTTAAAATAGTAGTGGTTATGTGAAGGAAAATTTGTTTGAAAAAAGGAGGATAACTTCTTAGAATCTTATCCTCTTAGAAATCTTGAGGTAGAAACTCTGTCGTGGGAGGATTTGTGTGTGTGTGTGTGTGTGTGTGTGTGTGTGTGTGTGTGTGTGTGTGTGTGTGTGTATAACCAAAATTTCCCTCGTTAGTCTTAGTTTTATAAAAACCCATGCAACAAAGGAATAAATATACCGGTTATTCTCTAGTTAGTTTATTTTCTATTTAAAAGAAGCGATGCGTTAATTTTTCATTTATTTGTTTATATCTTTAATTCATTAACTTTCTAGTCATTTTATATAATTTAAAAAGATAAAAAATAATAGCTTAGTTTTATTTTTCTTGAAATATTTGATCTTATAAAATACTAAAAAGAAAGGTTTAAAGTAGTTTATTTATTTCATTGGATGATTAATTAGATAATAATAATAATATGTGGAGATTTAGTCACATACCAATATTTTATACTTTCATTTAAAATAGAAGAAGTTATGTGAAGGAAAATTTGTTTGAAAAAGGAGGATAACTTCTTAGAATCTTATCTTCTTAGAAATCTTGAGGTAGAAACTCATGTCGTGGGAGGATTTTATTGTGTGTGTGTGTGTGACCAAAAGTTCCCCCATTAGTCTTAGTTTTATAAAAACCCATGCAACAAAGGAATAAATATACACGTTATTCTACGTAGTTAGTTTATTTTCTATTTAAAAGAAACAATACGTTAATTTTTCATTTATTTGTTTATATCTTTAATTCATTAACTTCTAGTCATTTTATATAATTTAAAAAGATCAAAAATATTATTTAATTAATAGCTTAGTTTTATTCTTCTTGAAATATTCGATCTTATAAAATACTAAAAAGAAAGGTTTAAAGTAGTTTATTTATTTCATTGAATGATTAATTAGAGGTGAATTTAATAAATCAAAGAAGTTATTTTATTTTCTTCCGGTTTGTTTGAATTTCCCTTTCGAGTTATTTATCCATTGTTAGATCTAAAAACATTTCAGAAATCAAAACAAGAACAATGAACATTGTTATTAGGAACTCATGCTACCCGATCTTAGCCTCCAATTCTCCTTTAACATATATATTTCTCATTCTTACTCATGCATTTATTCCGACACATGATCATTCCTATCCCAACTTAATCTAGTAGAAGAATATTTGCACCCATTATCAACCCACCAAGCATTGACCATTATCAAGGAGACATAAAATAGGACTATGCACATTAGTATTTCACTCTAATCTCTTACCTCCAATAGTTACTAGTCATCTCAAAGCTCTAAAGAAACCATTATTTGTAGCTAAATAATTGGGCATACCAAACAAACCATATCAAATTTTTAAATCCTTATTTTTACTATTAAATATCATTCACATCATTGCATGACCATCTCTAGTGAGGAATACCTAGAGACAAATAGACATTTCCCAAGTGTCACACCAAGTCAAAGCATTTTTAGCTTAACTGGTATAGATTAGGAATCACATGTAGAAATTATCCTAGATCACATCTCACACATAGATATAGGGAGAAAGTTTATTTCCTTGATGAATAGACCTTCCTATACTTATAAGTTGCTCAATCATTCGCCCACTTCATCTTGATCCTTAGTCATTTCCATCTTTACCATATATTATTATTATCTCCATCACCACATTTCATTTCCCATCCTCACATTATCTTCCACATTTTAGTTTTCTCATCCCAACCTTGAGAAGTCGAGTGCATGGGATACTCATGTCATTTTTCCCATGTACAAATTTTGGTGAACCCAACGTGAAATACTAGTTATTTCTCATTTTCCTTTTTATTTTTATTCCATATTCTCTCTCCAATTATTTTATGGGTGTTATGTACCCTCTGAATATGTTGGGTTAAGAGTTTGAGAGACCCATTTTGGGTCTTAAAGTTTATTATACTTAAATTTAGTCCCAACACCCCCTTCTCTCTCTATTGGGATGATAACTATATTGATAATCTCCAAGTGCACACCCTCCCTACCTATATTCTACAATTCACTAGTAGTGTAAGGATACAAGAGTTAAATCAACCCTATAAAACCCATTATGGTCATTCTAATTCAAGTAATATGACTTCACTAGTGAAACTAGCATATACCCAAGAGTCATGTCAAGACCACAAATTAGCTTACAAACACTAGATGATGAAAATTTTACATGGATAAACAATGCACTATGTACAATAAATGAGTCATTAAATAGAATATAGGCCTATACCTTTAATTTTTTAAATAACAATGCTAGAACTATAAAACTTGAAACCAACCCTTTATGTTTGAAAACAAAACCATGAATACTAAATAATTAATGATATGGTATCATTCATCCCCTTTGAGCACAACAAGAACCATCTTCCAAAGAAAATAGTTAATCATTTCTAAATGATCTCATCTCCACTTTAGTAGGATGAATTTGAGAGTTTAAAAACTCTCGACCTTTAATCAACCCATGTGACAACTTAGAATCTGGGTTATGCCATGAATGGCCAAAACCACATTCACACCACCAACATCCAACGAACACAACAATACTTTCAATAAGGTTATCTAATAAAGTATATCCCAAGAGACCTCCTCACGAGGACTAACACACTAGGAATGGGTGTATCTCCCTCATACATGTGTCCTACCTATGGGCCTTTCAACAATGCCTTTCTACACGCCACTCCCAATAATGCGGATAGTTTAATTAAATACCTACAAGCCCATTTTTAATATCATACCTCATTACATCCATGCATATTCAAAATCCACCCAACCAAACATGTATACATTCCCTATTCTATCTTCACAATTCCAGGGGAACCCATATGCTCCAAGTAATTCATATGCTACTACTTACCAAATTCTTCCTCCTCTAGTCTATCCAAAAACATTTATGGTTTATTCCTATCTGAATGGCATCCTACACAAAATACTTAAAATATCTTCTTGATTTCATGATCTAAGGTGTCATCATGCTTCCTCGTCCATTTCAAGGCCTTCCCAAATATAAAGAAATGGGATACCCAAATGCACATATCAAATCATATGCTATTGTGGTTAGGGAATTCCTCCTTTGGGATTTCATGGTCACCAAAATATTCCCAAAGATGCTTGAAGGGATCACATTATATGGGTATTATCGATTCCATAAATCTTTTATACATTCATTCAAACAACTTATCATTAAATTTCTTAAAGTATTCATATGAACAAGTTGTTACATATATGAATCAAAGACTTCTGCATATCAAGAAAAAAAGGAATGAATCCGCTACATTTTTCATATCAAGATGGAAGAAGATTCTTTACTCTTCTATGAACACATCCAACATGGACCAAATTTATTTTTGTGACCTTCTCCTTCATTCTCTTAGAGGTTTAAAATTTTCCCTTTTACACTTATGAAGAATTTTTAGAGGGAACTCTATACATTGACCAAGAAGCCATTGACAATGGCCACAAGAAATATGGGTCAAATGGGAAACTAATAAATCCTAGCCAAAAAAATGGAAGTTATTAGAAAAATAGTGAAAACAATAACCAAGTACCCAAGCATTCGAATCGTAATCGTGGTGCCACCATGGAAGTTATTACCAATCAAGCTAAGAATCTAAACACTATCAACGATGGTAATATGAATACAAAAAATAACAATTAAAAACTTGGGGAATCAAAGGAATATCAACTCTATCCCCTCAATTAATGTGGTTGAATTTAATCTCCCTCCACCTAAAAACCAATACCAATACCAAAACCTTGACTAGGGTCGTCAAACTATAAACTCATTAACCACTCTTAAAATAGCCAAGGTTTTTACCAACATTAAAATCAAAGGCCTAGGGATTATAATCCCAACTTATATTGTAATTTTAATAAAAAATTTAGTCATGATGTTCATTCATGTAGGGAGTGTAACAAGTTTATTCAAATACTCCCCAAGATCAATTACGATTATTTATTGACATGTTTATTGGAAAATGTAAGAGTTGTCCACAATATGGTTACATATGACCTATCTCACCTCAAAATAAAAATTTGAGTATATACTGAGATCCTTTCCCCAAATACCTTGTATATGAAAAATAAACCCTAACATAAACAAAGGCATCCCTATTGGGACACATGAATGATGAATCCTATAATTTTGAAAACTAGAGAGCATCCCCAACCTAATTCAACAAAACAAAACAATATTTAGTCCTAGTTGAATTTGATACTGATCCAAAATTTAATGCAACAACCTAAACTAGGGACTACACTTATCATCTATCCCCCACTTATTCATTTCTATAAGATGACACTCATATTATCCCTAAGATATTAGGGTCATATGATTTGATTATATACTTGAACAAGACATTGATTCTCTCACATATCATTTCTTAACTTGTTGAAGAATTCACTAGCCCATCATTATACTCTCCTTGATGTGTTAGGTCTTAGACATATATTTAATGTCACAACTTCCCCGAAGCCCGGATCAATCATATTTATTTTTACATACATCCTCCAGGTAGAATGATATATACATCGAGTATGTTTTTATATAAGTAATGTGCCCTTTAATATCAAGATAACTAGGAGAGGGAATCATGCCTTGTACTTATAAGTGTAGGTTTATAAAAATCATGTCAAGAGAGCCATGATTTATGATGGGGTTGTCATAAACATGGTTCCCTTCTCCTTCATGAAAGAGTTGGGTTATGGAGAGACTAACTTCTCTTCAAATAGAAATACATTGTGAGACTATGAAAAAATCAACACAACCTTGATGAGGACAATAATCCTCCCCATTTTCCATAGGTAAACAACTATCCTAACTGAGTTTTACATCATATATAGAGAAATTAACTATAACATGTTGTTAGGGAGACCATGGATTTACAAGATGAAGGCCATCCCTTCCACCTTGTTCCAAAAAGTAAAGATCTTACACTTAGGAAAGGTTTTTATTTTTATTTTTTGGTTGGAGGTAAAAAAGGGTTGAGGGGACCCTACCCCATAAAAAGTATTACCAAATAATTACAAAGAGGCCAAGGTATTTACCATTGAATCCCAACCAAAATCCAAAAGCATCGTGAACCAAACAACTAAGAGAAACAACCAAAAAACCAAGAAGTAAAATAACTAACAACAGAGAGACATAAGAACTAACAACAAACAACTATTAACTAACAAAAAAATTAGAAACACCATTATCCCATGTTTCTTCATCATTATTTTATCATATCCCCCACTTTGTATTCATACAACCATTCCATTCTTTGACAAGGGAGGTGATAGTAGATTTCCAATACTTGTAGTTAGGCTCAGGAATCTCCACTTTGGGGCCTTTTCCTTCTTTTTCTTTTTCCTTTGCAAGTTCCATAGAATGAATCATCTCTACTAAGAGTTTGAGGTGGTGGATGGTGCTTTTAACATTGAGGAGGTGGACATCATGAATCTGTAGAATTATTTCTTTCATCTTCAGCATTTCCTTTTCCATCTCTAGGCTTCTTTCATTAGCATTTTTGAGTTGTTCACTAAGAACAATAGAAGATAACTTTTCCACTTTTTCAGTTAGTTCCCTCAGGTCCATGGACACCATACTGATCTTATGTCTATTAATATCAGTATCTAACCTGCAATTCTCAAATTCCCATGAAGGCATGTGATTTGATTTAGAGTCTTGGGTGGTAAACAATTCCTTTTGGGCAGTTTTAAGAGCATGCAGGCTTTCAATGGCCTCCTCTGAGTTCTTTGAACACTTGCCCTCAGAAGTATCTAGAGATTTCTCGCTCTCCATCTCATCACTGCTTTCCCCTTCAGTGGCTTCTTTATCCTTACTTGGAATCAGAATGGGTTGGGTTTCCTTCTTGGTTCTCACCCGAGTCTAAGATAACCTCCACTTCTTCAACTATCTTTGGTGCCTCCTCCACCCTGCTTCGTTTCTTGACTCCACCTTGACTCAGGTTGGATCTAGTTCTTTTTGCCACAGGTTTACCAGTCAGATCCCCACTAAAAATTCCCTCCTTGGGCTCAAACATTCAAGTTTGAAGCCCCAAATTTTTCATTTTTTCCCAAAAGGGGAGTTCCCAACCTAATAAGGGATTTGATGAGGCCTTGGTGTAGTGGTAAGGTGAAGGTACCTTTCTCAACCATGGCAATAGATTTCGAGAGGGAAGTATACAAGAAGAAGGGGAAATTATAGGGCTTAGCATTAGGACATGGTTCAACATTGGGAAGTGATATCCATATATCACTTTGTATCGCCCTTCTAAGGTAATGTAGGCCATAATCAACTGAGCAATTTCTTCAAAAGGAGGGGGAAAATTACCCCGAGCATAACCATTATGGAGAGAGACAGGCACACCCTTACCTTGCATAAAGCATTCAATCTCCAGGTGTAGTCCAACTTAGGTTTGTATATACATCTTCCTTCCAGAGCTAAACCCATAACTTTGGCAATAAGCTTGGGGGTAATGGTGAAGGAGAAGTTACCGACCCAAACATGGCCTTCTTTCTAGGTTTTTCCACAACTTCACTCAACTTTTCATTGAAGCCATCAAATATGTTGAAGAAGGGTAACATTCCCACCTTTTCAAGTAGGATCTTAGCTTCTTTGGATATCTCCTACCTCTTGCTAGGTTCTGTTCGCACTAAGTCACCCCCATTCTTCTAAACTTGTTCTTCTTTCTATTCTAGAGAATGGTTACCTTCCCCAATCTTATCGTCCCACTTCCAGAAATAAAAAAGATCTGACCTACCCTTGCTAAGATTTGAAAGGAGATTTTACACAAGTTCAAGAATCATGAGAAAGTGATGTCACGAGCATGAGGATTTATTGCCTCCTCATTTGTAGGTGTATTATTAGGGATACCTTCCCTTTTCATGATTTCTTTAAATTTGGCTTGCATCTTATTAAGATCCTCGACCACCTTAAGACCCCTTGTGTCCACCCCCATATTGGCCATAAAATCAGCGAGAGTGTTTCCTTCACGATACACATGTTGAAAGGATATAACCTCAAAAGAGGATAATAAAAGCTTAGTTTTATTGATGAAG
Source organism: Taxus wallichiana var. yunnanensis (assembly GCA_018340775.1). Lineage (NCBI taxonomy): Eukaryota > Viridiplantae > Streptophyta > Pinopsida > Cupressales > Taxaceae > Taxus > Taxus wallichiana. Next base: position 196,982,403 of record CM031243.1, on the reverse strand, counting down.
TCAACAACAAAAATAACGAGGTTGGGATTTTCCTTTCAAACATGAGATGATATACAAAGATTCCCCTTCCACTTCAAGGTGTTTTAAGCCTTTCTCCTTGGCTAACTTCACACCCCAGAATAAGCGCAACTACCTCTGCAACATTGTTTGATTGAAAGCCCAGTTAAAGAAATAGGCAAGAAGAAATCTTCCTTGAGAATCACAAAAGACTCCTCCTCCCCCTGCTTTCCTAGGATTACCTTTACTGCCCCATCAAAGTTGAGTTTAAAGAAACCTTCCCTAGGAGTATTCCACTTAATCCCTACATGAGGATTAGTCCTTTTGGGTTTGGGGTCACCAATAATGTTCCAATTCTTTAAAATGTGTTGTTCATTGTCAAGGATTTCCATTTCATTTTTCCTAAGGATAGAAAAATTGTTTCTAACAACATGTAGGAGTTTGTTTATAGTCAACCTAATGGGAAGTTTCTTGTTTTTAAAGATCCTTTTGTTTCTTTCTTTCCATAATTCCCACCAGAGGTGACCTAAGCTCATGACCCAAAGATTTTTTAGCGCTTGACTAAAGAAAGGACAATTCCATTGATTCCAGGCATCCTTGATCTCTTTAGGGATTACCCAGTAAACTCAGAAGCATCCCAGAATAGAAGATAACATTAGATGGGAAAAAGGACATTCCAAGAATATGTGATTCACAGTTTCCATATTCACTTCACAAAGAACACATCTATTGGCCATCTGGAATCCTCTTTTAGCAAGATTATCAATAGTAAGAATTTTATTTATTACTAAGAGCCAACTAAAAACATTAACCTTAGGAGTTATGTTCTTGTTCCAAATCTTACCAACATTTAAATCTTCTTCTCTAGTTTCTCCTTAAATAAAAGGGAGTAGGCAGATTTGATAGAGAAATTACCATTTTGTTCTTTGTCCCAGACAATTCTATCTTGGTCCTTGCTTTGTTAGAAGACACATAATTTTTTAGAAAATCATTGAGCCTGCTCAAGTGTTCATTGAAATCATGTCTATGTCCAATTCCATGAGTTTCCATGTCTGAAAGTTGTCTTCATTAGCCATATAGTTATTGATTTTTCCCCATATTTATCTTTGAGTGACTAGAAATTTGGGGAATTTGTCTTTAAGGACAAAATTCCTAGCCCATTTATCTTTCCAGAAGCATATCTCATTTCCTTTTCCTATTTTCCACCTGCTTCCCCTAGCCACAATTTCTTTGGCCCAGTTAATAGCTTTCCATATGCATGATCCATTGAAGGATGCCTATTTAAAAATCCATCTATTGTCATTAACATCCATCCAATATTTTTTCTTTAGAATTCTGGTCCAAACTCCATTTTCTTTTGTTAACCTCCACCCAATTTTTGCAAGAAGGGATTTGTTCATTTTTGTCCAGTCTCTAAGACCAAGTCCCCCTATCTTTTTGGGTTTACAAACTCTATCCCAAGCCACCAATGGGATTCTTTTTTTGCTTTTTGTGCCACTCCATAAGAAACATTTTTGGATTTTTTCCAATCTTTCCCCAATACCTCCAGGAAGTTGATAGAGGGACATGACATACACCAGGAGAATTTGAAGAGAACTAATGAGAAGGGTGATTTTTCGGGAGATCTAGGCCATTTGACATATACTTGGAAAATATTAAAAGGAAGCCTAGATTTCATATTGGGTTTGAACTCCTAAAAATGAATTGGACAAATTAGATCCTTTTATTGGGTTGTTTGTGACTATAAAATGTATCTTGAAATCATATGTAGATAATTTGAAGGTGATTGAAGCTACAAAAAGAGTGATGAAAGGGTTTCTACCATAGAGGTAGTATCTACCAAGACTATAGATGAAATTATGAAACTTTTGGAAATTCACTCACCATTAATATTTCCCTTCAACCCACATGAGATTGGTAGTATTCTTATCATATCCTCTTTTCCCACAGATAATATTGTAGAGATATGTATGGTAGAGGTATCAAAAATATGAGAAGAATCTTCTAAGGGAGTTATGAATTCCATATTTCCCACTAACATTTTTTATCACTGGTAAAGAGGGTTAAGGGGACCCCACCCCGTACATTTTTAAAAATCCCCCTTGGGGGACAAGGACATACATCAACAACATCCCAACAAGACCCAAGACTACAAGGAAAAAATATGCCATTAAAGACCACACATTCCATAAAACAACACACCCAAGAAAAGACTACAACAAACTAACAACCACCAAACTAACAACAACACAAGTAGGAACTAACAAAAAAAGATGGTACAACAACTTAACAACCATGGTTACCACTTTCCTCCTCCAAATTTTTGAGCAAAGTGTTTCCCATTCCTTATCAAGGTTAACAATAGTGACACTAAGCATGTCGATGTCCATCTCATTTTCCTCTCTTAACCTTTTATTGGAAGGCTCTCCAACCCCACTATGTTTCTGAATCTTAACCAATTGATCCATCACATGTAAGTATTCGATGGTAGATTTGATGTGGAGGAGGCTCCACTTACTGATATGGTTCAAAGTATCCTTCAACCTATCCACCTCCTTCTCTAATGTTTCACATCTACTTTGAACAACATCCAAATTAATAGTGTTCATAATAACAACCATACTATCAATTTTGTCTCTCATAATGTGTGAATCCTTGAGCATAAAGTTAATCATGATCTTGTTAAAGTTCATATCCATTTTGATTTTCTCCATACGAAGAGGATCCATGGAAACAACCTCCTTGAAAATATGATCCTGTTCGTCTCGGGACTCAAAGAGAGAAGGGGAAACTTTCCTTCATTGAACCTTAAGCTGATAAAGGCCCAACACTACCTCAACAGAGGACTAAGGCTTGACACTAAGTTGTTCTAAGGCATAGGAGATAAAATGATCTTGTTCATCAAAACCTTCTTTAGACCACGAAAGGGCATGAGAGGGGGACTCTTTGAATAAAGGTCCTCTGAACTTTGTATACTTAGTAAGATTTGGAGAGCCCCTTTTAAACAAAGATTAAATCAAAACCTGTTGAAGAGGGACTTTAATATTGCCTTTCTTGAATTTTTCAATAGAAGCACATAGAGATCTCAAGATAAAATAAGGAAAACTAAAACCCTTCCCATGCCTAATAAAATTTAGCATAGGAAAAGATATGCATATATAGTTTTATGGCATTCTTCCAGGTAAGGTATTGAATGAGATAAAGAGTTATATCACTTTAGTGCTCAGGAAGAGACTCCCTTAAAAAACTAGTAAAATGGGGATTGATTTTTTCCTTACTAATTAGAATGAGTTAGTCTCCTTAGTAAAATCATTGTTTGGCTTGAAAATCTCCCTACCGGCCTTTTCGGACCAATAATGGAGGAAATGGAATCGATAGAGATTTGAAGATAAATCGTTCTCATGGAAACCATACCACCCCTAATATTTCATAGGTTTTCACGCTTGTGAAAATTTGATGCTCGGAGGTATTGTCAAATCCATTTAAGATGTTGAAAAAGAACACATTCTGTCTTTTTCAAAAGAAGACCAAGCATGAGGTTTGATATCTTTCACCCCAATAGGCTCGGTATGCACCAGTCGCATCCCATATTAGTAGAACAATTAGGGAAGAAAAATGAAGAAAAAGGTAGGTCTTTTAACTCGATGAGACAATAAAACTCCACCCTAGGCACGTGTGAGTAGATCATAGAGATCCACCTTTCCCCATGCACAGGAATTAATAATCTAAAAAGAATAGCCATGTGGTTTGGTAGGAATGGGTTTCTCCTTATCATCATTGAGTCTTAATAAAATTACTGGTTATAAGATAATTTTTCCCTTTAATCTTTAGAGTAGGACCAAACCTACTCTTACCGTAATAATGTGAAATCAACATTCTTATTCCAACCCCACCCCAAAACATAAATCCTAACCAATAAAGTGGGATTATAGAGAATCAAGGTTTAAATATAGAAGATGTGAAGGGAATTCCCAAAATCCTTCATGCCAATAAATTCCTTATTTATCATTGCAATCATAAAAGGTTCAAGTAATGAAATATTTTCCATAACCTTCATACCATCCATAATTACCCCCTTATTAGCAAACAAATCAGCCACACCATTACCATTTCTATAAATATGGAGGAAGGATATATTAGAAAAACCAAGAATAAGTAACTTTATGCCCTCGATGAAGTCCCTTATAAAAATAAAGGTAACACTTTGATTTTGGAATATTGTTGATGATATTCAAGGAATCACCTTCAACTTCCAAATTTTTAAAATGTTATCTGCTAGAAATTTTCACCCCGGTAGAGAAACAACAAATTCAACAATATGATTGGATTGAATGCTTTAGTTACAGGATAAATGTAGAGTAAAAGAACCCAAGTGATCCCTAAAACACCACTAATACCACCTTTACCTAGGTTCCCTTTAGTAACACCATCAAAGTTCAATTTAATCCAACCATTCGAGGTCTCTTCCAAATAACTTTGCTCCCTAGGATGAGACTTAATGTTCTTCAAAGGATCAAGGACAAAACTCCATTAAGTGAATAAATCAAGCTAAGTTAATGAAAGGAAACTAACACCAAATAGAATCCTAACTTAGTTAATCTATCAAAAGAACCATGATAAAGCTACGTAAAGGAAAAACTTAACCAATACATCCAATTAAACATGAAATACTAAGCCATACCTTGTTATTTTTGATGTGCTTTATAAATTGAAGTTGCTCCTTTTGTTGAATCGATAGTGATTATGAGTGATAAAAGGAAGGATATCTCCATGAAGAGGAAAGGATCTCACCAATATGACTAAATTGCCATGTATGGTTATTAATTTACTACTCTTTGCAAGTAGAGGATAGAATGGATGCTATATCAATAAGCTTTTATTAAAGTAGAAAATGCTTTTATCATGCACATATAGTGTAATAGTGAAACATTGGTATCGGGTTGGAAGGAAGGTACTACGTTATTTATATAGCTTTCTAATTTGGAAGAAGCTAGAAACCTAGTGAATGTGGGACAAAATAAAGTATAATTAGAAAGGGATAAACATGATTAGAAGGAATTAATTAGTAATTAGTAACTCATGGGAGTTGGAGATGATTTAATTAATCAACTAGGATTAATTAATAGGCCAAGATAAGCTTAAGAAGCCATTTGGAGGTGATTTAAAGGGAAATTTATAGAATTCAAAGGGTTTGAGAGAGGTATTTAACCAATACAAAGGTTTATTAGCTAACAATGAGATTAAAAGGATTGATTAACTAATAATAGTCAATTAATTATAAGAGGATTGAAACTAACGAAGTGTTGTTAATTGGCATCTAGAATGAAGGAAAGGCTAGTTAATTAATGAAGTGTCATTAATTGACCGAAATGAAGGGGAATGTTAGCTAATTAGTGGGAAATCACTAATTGTAACGGGATCACGGGAAAGAGGATAATTATCGTAATTTTAGTCTTAAACCGCATAGTCGATTTAAGTGTCTACACTTTCTGTACCACTCCATAAGAATCTCTTCTAGATTCTTTCTAATTTTTCAAGAATAATGAAGGAAACCTGAAAATGGACATGGTATAAATAGGTAGACTTTGCAAAGAGATTTTTAATGATGTAATATTACTAACTTTGAGACAAGAGGGAACCTTTCCACCATCAAAATTTCTGAAAAACTAATCAAGCAAAAATTCCAATCCGCACTCTAAGGATTTTGATACCAATCTACATACCCAAATACTTGGTAGGAAAATTATTGATATCACAATCCAAAATCTTATAAAATTTCTAGCATCTCCAATTTATGGTGTTAAAAAATAAGATCAAACTTTTTCCATAGCTGATTTTTTGATCGACACCTCTTCGTAATCTTGAAGGGTTAGTTTAAAAGCCTCTAGCTTGAGACACAAAATGCTTCCTCAACCAAAATTGTGTCATAAAAAAATGTTAGTGGACCACTTTCTCACACTTAACCACATGAGGTATACCCATAATTTTTCATTCCTCGGTAGACATTGAGATCCCTACTAAGATATTTTTCCATAATAATGAATAAGAAGGGAGAGATATGATCACCTTATCTTAACCCCATAGAATTAGGGAAAAAACACTTGGAGTTTCGTTAATCGGAATGAAAAACCTAGCTATCTAGATGCAAGACTCGAATCAACTTCCAAAAAGGAGAATCAAAAGCAAACCTACAAAGAACCTATCTAAAAAATCCCAAGACACCCTATCATAAGCCTTTTATAAATTTTGGATGGTAAACACTTTTATTATACCAGAGCTATTAACTGGAGTGGTGGAGGAACACTTTCTCTAAGTGGTACATGAGGGTGGGATTGGGTCCTTAATGTCCACCAAATGATCTGCATTCAGAGTGCCCCACTATGTTCCGCTTGGTCCATATGGCCAAGTTTTACCCCCTACCTCAAGGTGTCCCCATGACCACTTATTGAAAGTCTCCAATGGAATCAATGGGAATGGAACTTGGGTTGATGATTAAAAATTAATTGTAACTCACTAATAGCCTAAGACCTTGAGTCCTTCTCACTTACCTTTGGATACTCCACTACAATGAAGAAAAATGTCATTATGTGTAGGTGCAACGGTGATCTTAAGTTATTATAAAGGTAAGATCTTTCTCGTTAGATTTATATTAGATTTTGAATGCACCAACAATGGTGATGGGTAAAAATCCTTACTCCTATGTCTCATATTCACGAAAAGGTTATAAGTTCGTATCATTAAATTCCTTCGAGGACTCAGAATCTTCTAACTAAGTTTCTTAAGTATATAAGACCGAGTGAAGCACCTCCAACTCTACAAAGTCGTTATATATGAGATAAGAATATATTTTGATTTTATCTCCATCGAGGCTATTCTAGGGGAGATAAAATGACTAGATAATCCTACAAATTTTTCTTCTTCACGGTTTTTCCTAAATACGTATTATTAGAAACTAAGTTTTTGTGCTCATTAGATTGAAACCCTTGTACAAAAGATTCCAAATACTATAATCATCCCTTATGTAGAAAACAATTAGAACCCATCACTATGGAATTTTTTGGAAATGACAAGGCAATCCTAAAATTCTTACACACATATGGCGATCTTCCCCAACTCACGAGAAGTGAGGATTTTCCCTCACGCCTATTCTTCATCTTACTTTGGAGAAAAAAATAGTTCTAGATTTTCAACTCAAGAATTTAAAATCTTAGAGGCAGAGGATGAGCCTTTTGAACTTCCTCCAATTCCCCCAAAATTCAAGGAAGGGAATGTTTCCTTAATAGAGGATACTATCGACATCAACATCAAAATAGACCCGGATCCTAATATTCTAAATTTGGATTCTTCACTCTCTCCTAAGGAAGTAGAGGAACATACTAATATTCTTAAAGATCATGATCATGCCTCCACTTTCACCTATAAGGACATTTCTAGAGTTAATCCCAATGTGGTTGTTTGTAACTTGGTGATTAAACCTAAAACCAACCTATTAAAGTAAAATTTAAGACCAATGAAACCAAAGGTTGCCTTAATGGTTGAATAAGAATTGATGAAAATTCTACATGTATGGTTTATAAAATCAATGGACTACTTTGTGTGGTTGTCCAACATCCTCTCGGTCCTTAAAAAGAATGGCAAGATCAAAATTTACATCAGTTTTTGAGACATTAACAATTTTTCCCAAAAAAATTCCCATTACCATCCATACAAATTATTATCAATGCAAAAATAGGTATGATTTTTTATCCCTCACGAATGGGCTCTCAAGTTACAACCAAATAAGGATTTATAAGGAGGATGAAATAAAGAAAACTTTCACTACTCCTTTGGGAACATTTTGTTACATGATTATGCCCTTTGTATTAAAGAAAATTGTTTTCACTTATCAAAGGGTGATAACTTATATATTTCATAACCTCATCCATGGAATCATTGAAACTTCTTAGATGACCTGCTAGAAAAGGCTAGGAAGAGGGGTGATCACTATGAGATCCTTCATTTCATTATCTCCCACATTATTGAGTATGGTGTCACATTGAATCATGAAAAACATGTTTTTGGAGTGACGGGAGGAAAATTTATAGGTTATATCATATCCTCTTAGGGGATCAATGTGGATCCCAAAAAAATCATGTTGTTCTTGAGATAACCCTGCCTACAAATGAGTCTATCATTAGACCATTTCTTGGAAAACTCGGGAAATTTGAAGGGTTATTTCAGACCTTACTTGTGTCATACATATTTTAATTGCCTCCTCAATAATTCATATTGCATCACTTGGAACAAATAATTCCACAACACTTTCATGTCAGTAAAAAAATTATTTTGTTCCCACCTACTCTCATGCCACCCAAATTTGATCATCCCTTAATCTTTTATTCCAAGGCCACAAAATTTTCCATCACATGCATGCTCCTACAAGAAGATGATTATGGATGAGTGAATGCCATATAATTCATTAGTTATATCCTTCTTAACTATTAGACTATGCATACTTAAGTAGATATGTAATGTCTTTCCATTGTCTTTGAGACCAAACAATTGAGGAACTATATGCTCAAATAGGAAACAAGGGTCATCGTTAACTCAAAATAGTTACATACTTTCCTCACCCAAACAAATTTGTCTAAAAATATTGGGCATTTTATAATCCTCATGAACAAGTTCAAGATGACATATATGAATCAAAATTGGTCAAGGGGAAAATCATTACCGATTGGTTAGCCAACAATCCATTAGATTGTGGTGAATCAATCAATTTAGATTTCTTCGATGAATGCATTTATGCCTTAAAAACCTAAGTTGTGTCATGCTCATGGAATATTGACATAATAAACGATATAGTAGATTAAACCTACCCATAAGGGGGCTAGTTCATAGAAAATATGGAAACTTCACATCATGTCTCATTATGTATGCTATCATTGAAGAGGTCTCGTATAAAAGTTATTTTGATGGTTTATAATTCCAGTGTATGGACAAAGAGGAAGATGAGAAAATTATTTTTAAAGTCCATGGTAAAGCCTATAGAAAAAACTTTGGTGGGAATTCAACCACCTGAAAGATTCACCGATGAGCTATTTTTGTCCCACTCTCATTCATTTATTATATCCATATATTCCAAAAGTATCACACATTATACACATACTTTCCCAAGCTCTGATGATCATTACACCATGACCCTTTTCCATGTGGGATTTAGATGTGAGAGGAAATTCTCCTGTATTCCTTGACCGATGACATAATTTTATCATCATGTCCATTGGATATTTTAAAAAATGGTTAGAGGAAATGTGTTTAACCAAGGTTCATGGGTCTATCATTAATATGTTCATTTTGAATCATATCATTTGTAGATATGGAATCCTATAAGTCATTATCTATGATAATGGATCATTGCTAAAAATTATGAGATAAATGAGTTTTTGATAGGTTCAAAATCTCTCATCACAATGCGTTCTTATATTATCCCCAATAAAATGGTTAGGTTAACACCACTAACAAAACATTAAAGTCCATTATCTTCAAGAAAACAAGGAGAATAAGAGATACTAACGCCCGAATCTATTTTAGGAATATTGGGCCTATAAGACTTCCACTCGTACATCAACATTGACAACTATGTTTTCTATAATTTTTATTTCCAAATTCATTCTAGCTCTAGAGGTTTTGCTTCCTATTCATTTTTTTTTCTTACAAGGTATACTATATGAAGATTAATATAGAAATGGTCGCTTAATAGATTTATAAATCTTGGATGAAAAGAGGCTCAAGAATGAGAAACATCACCAAGTTTATGCAAATATAATATGTCAAAAATAGAATTAAAATGTCCACAAATGCCTGATTCAAGCTAGTGACCTTGTACTAATACTTGAAAGTTGTATAGATGTAAAAGTAGGTAAAGGTAAAAATTTAGACCTAAATTAGCCCTTATCAAATAACTAAAGAATTTACAAATGGTTCCTACCATTTATGCACTTTGGAAGGTGATGAGTTAATCAAATATATAAAAGCATTACACCATAAAAGTTTCTACATATAAACCATGTCATTTCCACACTATCTTAGTTTCATCTTCATAGCGTGTTTCATTAACATTTTCATTTCTTTGTTAATTTATTATTTCTAGTCTATTTACTTGGATTTTTTTAACTATTTATACATTGGAAAATATCTCACTCCTACATTATTATAGTTTCATCATAATATTTACTATTCAATTCATCGATAGATTCTATTCATATGTTAAAATTCAATTTTTATTCTAAGAAAAATTATTTACTCTATTCCTTCACAACTATCCCATTTCAGGACATTTTTCACCTACAAGTAAGCCTATAAGATTCCCGGTGAAGAATCTTCCTTTCAAATTACTTTTATAAGAAAAATATCTAACATATCAACCTAAATATTCATGCTTTCCCATCTTGATCTTAGGTGATGAGCCTACACATCTTACTAGTTACGTGGGGCTAATATTGGGTGATAGGTGTTTCTTCCCAAATAACACAATGCAAAATCATAAAAATATTTCTAAAGATAGTACAAAATAAAGTAAAATAAAAATGTGCATAAATATGATGAATAACTACACCTTTCATCATCCCTAGTATTAGGTGATGAGCCCACACTTATTACGAGTGGTGTGAGGCTAGGATAGGATAAAGGTGATCTTAATCACCTATGTCTTTATTTTAGTGAGTAGACCTTTTTTTCTTACTAATAACATGGGGAAATACATAGAGAGCCATTTCAATAAAATCAAATGACATGATGCAAATTGCCTAAGAATATGAAATACCAATAAGATAGTTTAAAATCCCATGTTGAAAGAGAGAACCTCTTCTTAAACTCATATCTCATCAATTACTTGACTAACCACAAATATAAGTCTAGCTTGAGCCAATGAAAGTGTAAATTTCTCTAAATTCGGATAGAAAACCTCATATGAAAAGCAAGTCACAAGTTTTCACAAAATCATTATTATAATTCTACTTTATTTTCATCATTTTTCACTCATGTATCACTCATCCAATCACATATCTTACTTCATTCTTAACCCTCGATGATGAGCCCTTGCATCTCACTAGTTGTGCAACATTAAGAATGGAATAATATGCTTTGTCTCTAGATTACTAATATCATATTTTTCCAATGGAATGAAAAGTTTTAAATTATTTAAAAATTCATAATCAAAGGACTAACATGTGCATGTATGTCATTTACCTCATTTTTTTATCATATTACATTACTTCCACATCATTCATTTAAAAACCATAAAACATTGAACATTCCTAGTCATAAAAAGTGCATAAACAAAATTAAATGAAAACAATTTTAAAAAGACAAATAGAATCGAAGGAATGTTGAGCCAAATTTTGTTTTGTGTGTATATGCACGTGTGTGTGTGTGTGTGTGTGTGTGTGTGTGTGTGTGTGTGTGTGTGTGTGTGTGTGTGTGTGTGTGTGTGTGTGTGTGTGTGTGTGTGTGTGTGTGATCACAAAAAGGGAAAGTATGGTCAAAACATTCAGTGAGTGAGTCAAAAATCCCAAAAAAATTGATATATACACAAAAATGTATCTAATAAATAAAGGCACTAGGCCTATCCATCCTTTTGAGACCCCTGCAAGCATTGGCCCAAGGGCTCCTACTTCAACTCATATTTCATGGATTATTATTCCCTAGATGGGATCCTATATGCACTAAGTGGTATAAATTCCCATGTGAGGTTAGTGTACCCAATGTCCTACTACGGATGGTACAAACTCCTTTTCCCATAAGCATCTCATGATATTCATCTACTTGTTATTATGAACATATCATTATTTGTCCAATTCAATCCAGATTTGTTTGTTCCCACTTTAACACCCCAAACAAATGCCTAAAATGCATGAGGGGGAAAGGAGGGAGGATAGACCTATTGATTTTTCATTCACAACCGAGGATGGGTCTATCTCTCTTATTTGATTAATCCTTTTTGGAATGATAGGAAGGAACTTGACTGAGGGTGTTATTGCCCATCTTCTATTTCTGGCTTTACCTGAACTAGGTGAGAGTACCCAAGGTGTAGCTTGAAAGATAGAGGGATATGTTATGATTCAATCCATCAAACTTGTTGGAGGGGTCAATCTGAGACTAAGTGTAGCCATAAGATTCAATGCTCACTCAACCGAGTGGTAATATAAGCATTGCACACACTTGTTTACTTAGACACAAGCTACTAAAGACACATAAATTATGATCACAAGCATCATTCTGGAAGGAATTTGTTGACAAATTGGAATAGAATGACACTTGAGATGATAATAATTACAATTCATAACAAATACACTTAAAGTATGCAAGGGTATGTGTGATTTTCCTACAAATAACATGTTGGGTATGCAATTGTGATAAAATATATAGAGGGGTAGGAAAAAGGGGTAGTGAAAATAAAATGAGAGATGGAAATGGATGGAGATGGGGAATAAAGGGAGAAGATAACTGCATTAACCATATTGTCCTTTTATCTCTATTGCATCCTAAATTTAAATCAAGAACAACTCATCATCTACAGTTTACTTGCCTTCACGGACACCCAAGAAAGACAAAAATACAAAATAAACCTTGAAAACCTAGCACAAATACCTAGAATAAAATTTCATGGATTTATCATGTCAAACCCCTAAAATTAAAGGACACCCTAAGCTATCAAATTTTCATTCCCAAAAATTGTAGAGAGGAATTTACAACTGAAGGAAATGATGCAAACACTATGAAATAGAATTCCCTCAATACCCAATCAAACAATTATATGTAGAATGATTATCTTTAGTTATTTAACATGATAAACACTAGATTACAAAGGAGAATGAATATTTATTCATTTCAATTTTGCAACAAAAAGAAATAAAAACATATGCATGACAATATGATCCTATGTGTTCATTTACAAAGGATACAAATGAGACATATAAAGATCTTTGTCAAATCCTACTAATGGTTGTATAGATGTAACCACCTTAGCATAAACCCCAAATGGAACCAAAATGAACCAATAATTTTCATAATTTAACCTAGAAGAGAAAACCCCATCTCCTAGAGAGAAAACCCCATCTCCCAAAACAAAAAAACCCCAATAACTAACCAAAGAGAGGTAAATGAGGACAAGAACTTACTTTTATACAATAATTTCTAAAACCAAGAATAATATGCTTTGTTGATGTTGAATCAAGGTCCAAGATAGTAATCCATGTGAATTGAGGGAAGATCAATGGAGGATCATGCAATCAATATGGAGATGAAAGAGGGAAACATTTCCAAATGTCCACTCAACAATTCATCATCTGCATAGAGCATCCATTCCTCATAAGATTCTAAAAGCATATGGGGCTGGAAGAGAGCATTTCCAATTGTTGAATTTGCATTACATTCATGGAAATGATGTTTTACCCACCCAAACTTCTACAACTAAAATATTTAAAAACACTACAACATTTCCTTAAATTTTACCTCTATAGAAAGCCCCATCCATGATAATGTAGCATGTTTCACTTAAAATGGATGTTGAAAGAAAAATTTATGAGAAAAACTATCAAAACACACTTGGGCCCCGATTGAAAAGTAGATTTTCGTCTGAAGCTTAAAAAAGTGGCATGTGTCACCTTCTTATTGGGTTTTTAAGTAAAACATAAAATTAGAGAATTGGTGGAAGTGTGGAACAATTACCTTTGTACCTTCGGGGTTTGATTTATTTGATTGGACATGTGGTGAAATTTTGTTAGAGGTCAAATCTTTAGGGGATAGGGTGAACATGAGAATACAATTCTAAGTGTTCCACAGATCTATGACTTAACTAATGAGTGAATGGCAAAGAATCGGGGAACACAAGGAATTAGGGAATAGAGGGAACCAAGGAATTGTTCCTTGAGTTCCCTCGTGGCCTAACATAACAAACAAAAAAAGGAAAAGTGAAGCAACAATGCATATAAAGTAGGGAATTAGAAATAGGTTGAACACTTGAATAGTTCCACTTGGGCCTGTAAACACTGACTTAACTGACAAAATCAAAGGATTAAGTGGGGAATAATGACAAGAGAGGAATGTTCCAGTTGATCCATCGGTGCCCGAATCACCTGGCTCACCAATTTGAATAAGTGTTTTGCCTTGGGCGGTGATGCAATGAATGTAGGGAATTGAGGAACAAACTAAACAAGAGAACAATTCCCATTGTTCCAAAAACGGTCGATATAACCGACCAAAGGAGGATTTTTCCCAAAAATGGCTAATTGTTTGGATTGAAAGGAGTATGATCATGGGGAGAAGTAAATGGAATAATTTTAAAGCTTTGTAAGCAGTATAAACACTATGAAACTCTGTAATGCCTCCTATCATATGATGAATCCACAAAACACTTAGGATGAAGATCAAACCTATAATTCAGCCCTGAAAACCCTTCCTACATCTTGAAAAATATAAAAAAATCTTGGAACATCCCCAACTCTACAAATTAGCCTCTTGAAAGTTCTTCAAACTATGAACAAGGAAATAAACCAATAAGGAGCACCATGAAATTGCAAAATCATTCTTAAGAGTCCTTCAACCTATAAATGAACCTTAGGATCCCTTCAAGCCTTCTTGAAACACCTTCTTGACACAAAGTGCTAAGTACCTTAGGGAACCAAAGAAAAATGAGGTTGTGATAAGGTTTATATCAACAAGACCATGATCAATCCTTCAAGGCAAAGGCACAACAAGGAACACCATGGAAAGGAAGGGTTACACCAAACAACAATGAAGGATTCTACAAAGATGGTTCCAAGGATGCAAAGGATCAAAATGGGGCACCAATATTGGCTTTATCTTGGGATGGATACCCCTAGTGGGTGTAAAATAAAAAAAAACTCATGAATGATGTAAACCAGGTTCTTATCCATTGGGAAAATGAGTCAAATGGGAAAACACATGGTTTTTTACAATGTCGATCACACGAGTTACAAAAAAATTACAAAGAATAGAAAAATGAATAAAGGGAAAAACAAGGGAACAAAAAACAAAAAATGATACTATACACTATACAAGGATCTCTTTCAATCCATGAAACCAATATATTCCATCGTATACCTCTAGGATTCCAAATAATAGTTGAATCTTCAATTTATGCATGGAGGCCAAGGAAAAGTTTGTAAAGTTTAGTAATGAAGAAAGACATGCCCAAAACAACCCTGTTTTAGGATCCTACAATTGTGTTTCCATCACAAAGTATAGGTTAATAAGGTCAGCTTTAGAAATACAAATCCTCAAACCAAATACAAACTCCAAATGAAATACATGCTGACCAATTTCTTCTTCATCAATTCTCAACTCAGGGTATGACCATGCTAAACATTCTTGGTACTTCTTCAAAATTTGGTA
Organism: Taxus wallichiana var. yunnanensis; assembly: GCA_018340775.1. Taxonomy (NCBI): domain Eukaryota; kingdom Viridiplantae; phylum Streptophyta; class Pinopsida; order Cupressales; family Taxaceae; genus Taxus; species Taxus wallichiana. The sequence goes on along the minus strand of CM031243.1, from coordinate 196,967,010 downwards.
TAAGTTTGTTTCTCATTTTCACTTAATTTTCCACTTAACCAAACTTTCTCAAGTTCATTGCAAGTACCAAAACTAAAATCATTGCACTCACTTGTCATTGGGTCTAACTTATCCATTACATCACTAACACTACTAAAAGTAATCTTCAAAATAGATATACCCTATTGGAAATGCATCCGATTTTTCCTAAAACATTTATTCTTCAAATAGGGAATTGTGCAACTATCAAGTGATCTACCTCTTCTTGATTTTCTTCTTTTTCAAACAAGGCATTAATATCTGGTATGAACGAGGCATAACATATTCAAGTAAGGTCTCTTGTTGTTCACACATTTCTTCCAAGGGCATCAACTTAATTGGATGCTCAAAAGACTCATTAGAGTGATCAAACAATTTAGAAAACTCGTTCTCATAACTTAGGAACCATTGAGATGATCATAATCACTACAAAACATGAAGAAGGCTCACTAAACTAATCATTTAACTTTGCTTCACAAGTCAAGGATATGCTTTGATACAAGTATTTTCCAAACATGAAGAAGTTGGTATTGTAATATTATTAACATTTGCACTTTGAGTCTCATCAAGATGAACAATACACAAGGAAGAACCAAGCAACTTGTTCAAATAAAAATCATCATTAGGGTATTATTCATGTATATCTAATTCAAAATAAAGGTTCTTAAAATCATAACTTAGAACGTCCGATTGATTACCAAAATCAGTTTGAGTTTCTTCATGATGAATAATGAAAGAAGGATCACAAAACTCATCAATCAGATCAACATACATGGTAATTAATGTGTGCTTCTTCAAATCAAGGCAACAATCATGTAAATCCAAATTAGTAACAATGTAAGGTGTATCAAGACAAGGTTTCTTAACCAAGTTTCATATGACTACTTTTTCCTAAGAATGCCCTTGAGATCATTATCTAATGCAAGCTTCTCAGTCTTGGAAGTAAAAACAATTTTTTTTTGTTCACTTCTCAAATTGTACTATTTTTCTTGATCAACCAATACATTGATTAACAACCACACATATTCCCTTGAAAGAACCATCCCATCATACTTTCCAATCATTACATTTCTCAAGTATCAAAATTCATGATTAATAAAATTACTAGTTTGATCCAAATTTATTACATCATCACCTTCAAGGGGAAGAAAACATGCCTTTTTGAAAACCGGCCAATAATTATTTATTTTCTTGGCACAAAAAATATCAGTTGAGGTAACACCATTATCAATGTTCATTTGATCACGTATGGAGGCATCATCATAGTCTTATTCATACTCAACAACTACATTAGTCAAATCAACCTATTCACAAGGAACATGAGGCATGAAGCACTTATCACACCAATCAATGATGTGATCCTCACTTTAAACTATTTAAACCTTATATTTCAAAGGATCAATAACTCCTCTATCATGCTTAGGTTCATTTTGTCTTTCCATTTGACCCATAGGCCTCTTTCCTTTATCATTACCTCTTTGATCCACTCTAGGATGAAGTACATACCTATTTTGAATATGATTTTGATTCTAACCTTGATTATGATTTTGTGGACCCAAAAACAATCCCTTATTAGGCTTTTAAAAATTGGAGGACATGTATTTGATAACACCACCTAGATTTTTAACCACTTCTTCCAAATTTTATGATTTTTCAACTTGATTTTTCTCAAGATTGACTAATTTGACACCTTCCCCTTTTGGATTTCTATCAGCTGCCTTGGTGTTATTCTCAATTTGAATTTCTATAGAAAATTCTTGCCTCAAATTCATAATATATGTGTATCTCAAAAATTAGGCCACCTTCTTATCAAATGCATCATGTTATTTGATTAAATATGATTCTTCACTTGGTCTCAAGCTTATTGGTAGTCTCATCAATGTTTTATTGAATACTGATGTTAAAGTATTATACACATTCACTTGGGTTTTTCTTAATGTTTTCAAATTCGATATGAGTAACCTAGGATCATTCGTATCACCACCATATTGAATTATAAAGCATCCATCATTTCATCCCAATAATTTATTAAACCATGAGGTAAGGAATTAAACCATTCCAAAGTGCATCCTCTTTTAATATGTCTAAAATAACTTTAAGAAAACATATTCATATTCTAATTCATAATCATCCATGATATTTTCAAACAATCTAAGATGTTGCTCACCAACAATGGCATTATTTATTTAAAATTTGGGTGATCTTGGCACCTCATTAGGAGACCACGACATGGCCCCAAAATTTATAGGTCTAAAGGCATTAAATCTAAAAGGAGCTCTTGGAGGAGGATGATCCATGTTTGCTAACAACAAAATTTTCAATTATAGGATCAACAATACTATGATTAGATGTTTTTAGACTCTTACCTTATGAAATATGATCAACACTTGATTACTAAACTTATCTCCTTCTCCAATGCAAATTATCTAACTTAGGGAAGAGTTATTTTGTAAAATCTGATATGAATGAAGACCTAAACACTTCCAAGATTGTAAAGATGAATCACCAAAAAAATATAGCAATAATAAACATTGATCTAACCCAACAATGAGATTGGAGTCACCACTAGAGTTTACACTCTAGAAATTATAGATTGACCTTGAAAAATGATTGAATACCTTTACCAAAACAATAATGAGTAGATGATCTGATACACTATGATAAACCCTAAATAACAAAATAAGGGATCACAATTAAACCCTCTTAAAACCTCTAAACTTTGAGAACTAATAACTCTTTCTTCCAATGGATCTCTTTGACAAAATAAACCTAATAACTATGTGTAAATATGATTGAGAACTTCTGATAAAAATTGCTTGACGCAAAGGATTATAAAGCAACCTCGAATGACCTTGAAGTCCCCCAAAATGGTGCCAATTTGAGTATTGGTGGGTTTGATGGGAAAATAGAGCATGTAAGAACACCACTAACATATATAATTTGGATAATTCTTGATGAAAACATCGACAATGGTCTCAACATTGAAATAAGATAAAAATATCTCTATAAATGGTGTCACAAGAGTGTTGGTGGTGTTGACAGGAAAATAGAGCATGTAAGAACACCAATAACTTATAAAATTTGGATAATTCTTGATAAAAATTCTACTAACAATATCATAAGTGAACTAAGGTAAATCTTTCCCCGATATGAAACCAATGGAGTGTTGCTTCCCAATATAACACCTAAACAAAGGTCTGAAATGAATGAGGGGGTAAGGAGGAAGGATAGACCTGATTGATTTTTCGTTTGTAGTCGAATGGGTCTATCTCACTCACTTAACCAAGTCTTTTTGTAATGACAAGTAGGAACTTGACTGAGGGTGTGGATATCCACGTACTACTTTTGGATCTTCCTTAAACATGATTAGATGACCCAAGGTGTATCCCGAAAGAAAGAGGGAGATGTTATGATACAAGCTTTTAAACTTGTTGAGGAGGTGAATCTAATACTAAGTACAACCCCAAGATGTAATTATCACTCAAGAGAGAGGTCACAGAAGCACCGAAAACACTTGATTACATAGACACAAGCTGCTAAAGACAAATAAAATGTGATCACAAGCATCATTCTGGAAGGAATATATTGACAACTTGGAATGAAATGACACTTGATATACTAGTCTTCACAATTCATAGAAAATAAAATCAAAGTATGCAAGGGTATGTGTGATTTTATAATAAATAACATGTTGAGTTTGTAATGGTGTTGAAATCAATAGAGGGGTAGGATAAAAGGGTAATGAAAATGCAACGGGAGATGGAGGTGGATGGAGATGGGGAATGAGGGACTAAAGGGAGAAGGTAACTACATTAACCATATTTTATTGATATCTTTGTTGCATTCAAACCTAAAATCAAGAAAACTAATCCTCCAAAGGTTACTTGCCTTCATAGACCCCAAAGAAAGATAAAAATACATAATAACCCTCAAACCTTAACACATATACCGAGAATAGAACTTCATGTGTTGATCATGTTAAACCCATAAAATCAAAGGACACCCTAATATAATTGATGTTGATTCCCAAAAATTACAAAGAGGAATTTACAATTGAAGGAAATGATGCAAAACAACATTCCCTCAATACCCAATAAAAAAATTAGATGAAAAATGCTTCTTATTAGTTATTTAACATGATAAAATAATATTAAAAAGATAATGAAGATTTATTCATTTTAAATTTATTAACAATAATAAATAATAAACATGTGCATGACAGTTTGATCTTGTGTGTTCATTTGCAAAGGAGACAAGGGAGACATATAAAGATGCTCTCAAAGTTTGCTAATGGTTGTACAACTGCAACCACCTTAGCATAAACCCCAAATGAAACCACAATGAACCAAAAATTTGCATAATTCAACCCAGAAGAGAAAACCCTAGATCGTAGAGTAGAAAAACCCCAATAACCATCTAAAGAAATGTAAGTGAGGACAAGGCATCACTTTTATACAATAATGTATAAAACCAAGAAGAATATGTTTTATTGATGTTGAATTAAGGGCCAAGATGGCAATCCATGTGAATTGAGGGAAAATAAATAAAGAAACATGCAATCTAGGAGATGAAAGAGGGAAGCAATGCCAAATGTGCACTCTATAATGCATAGATCATCCATTCTTCATATGTTAGGGTTAATAAGATCATATCCTAATTCTAAAAGCATCCGGAGGTTAAAGAGAGAATTTCCAATTATTGAATTTTCCATTACATTCATGGAAATTATGTTTTACCCCCATAATTTTACAACTTAAATATCCAAAAACACTACATCATTCCCCCAAATTCGACCTATTTGGAAAGCCCCCTCCATGATGATTTCAATGCAATAAGTTTCACTGAAAATTGATGCCCAAGATAAAATTTATGAGAAAAAATATCAAAACACATTAAAGCCTTTACCGAAAACTACATTTTCCTCTAGAAGCTTTGAAAAAGTGTCACATTTTTCCTTTTTATTGGTTTGTTGGGTAAAGAAGAAAATTAGAGAATTGGTTAAATCAGGGACAATTCCCTTTGTGCCTTCGTGGTTTGTTTTTCTGATTGGAAACATGGTGGAATTCTATTGAGGTTATCTCTTTGGGTATTAAGGTGAACACAAGAATAGTTCCAAGTGTTCCATGGAGATTCGACTTAACCGATGAGTGAATGATAGTGAATCAAGGAATGGAAGGAATCGGGAACAAAGGGAACTGGGAAACAATTCCTCGAGTTTCATTAGGGCCTAACATAGCCAACAAAAGGGGTGAAGCGAAATGCAGAGAAAGTGGGGAATCGTAGAATATGTTGAACACTTGAACAGTTCCACTTGGGCTCGCAAACATCGACTTAACCGATAGATAAAGGAGTTAGGGGAATCAATGAAATCGGGGAACAAAGACAACAAAGGAACATTCTAGCTTTTCCATTGGTGCTTAACTTACTTGAATTTCCCAATTTGACTAAGTTTTTGGCCTTGTGAAGTGATGCATTGAATGTGGGGAATAGGGGAGCAGAGAGGAACATGAGAACAATTCTTGTTGGTCCTCCAACCGCTGATCAAACCGACCAAAGGAGGATTTTTTTTTTCTAAAAATGGCTAATTATTTGGCTTGAGTGGAGTATGGGCAGAGTGAGGAAGTAAATGGAACAATTTTACAACTTTACAAGTAGTATAAATTTTTGAAACCCTAGAAATGAACCCTAAAATTCCTCCTATCATATGATGAAGCCACAAAACACTTAGGATGCAGATCAAACCTACAATTCAGCCCTAAAAACCCTTCCTTCTTCTTGAACAATGAAAAACACACTTGGAACATCCGTAACTCTACAAATTAGCCTTCTAAAATTTCTTCAAAGTATGAACAAGGCAAGAAACCAGAAAGGAGCACCATGAAACTACACATGAACCTTAGGATCCCTTTTAGACTTCTTGAAATAAAGTGACACATACCTTAGGGAACTAATGAACAAAACGAGGTTATGAAAAGGTTTATATAAACTTGACCATGAAAAATCCTTTAAGGCATATACACAATGAGAAATAAAATGGAAAGGAATGGATACACCAAGCGATAATGAAGGATTATACAAAAATGGTACCAAGGATACAAAGGATAAAAATGTAGCACCAACATGCTCATCAACTCCATGCCATGTGAGTGAAAACACATTTTCGTGGCGATCGGAATGTACTAGTAATTTGGGGTTCATAATCAATGAATATATCTAGATGAGAAGGTAAAGAATTTATGGTTCATCAAATATATGAGATATCTCCACTCTACATTGGTGGATACAGGATAAAATACACACATGCACTACAAATTAGGAAAAATACTAAAAATTAATTAATTAATCTAATCTAGTGACAAGAAAAGAGTAATATAGAGTTTCTCACTTATAATACCTTACTCCACTCTAGATTGGGCTCTTCCTTGCCTCCTCACCTTCCCCATCTTCCTCTATCTCCTCCCTAACATCCTCCTCGGCCTCCTCCTCGATCCCCTCCTCCACCTCCTCTTCCTTTTCCTCCTCTGAGGGACCCCTCACCCTATGTAAGTAATCCTACAATTTGAAGGACCCGTGCATGTTATCTTACATCCCTATCATCCTTTCTAGTTGTGGCTTGGAACTACCCTATTAGTACCCCATATGCCACCACCGTCCACATAATCCTTTTTTCCTCCAAGAGATTAGTAGCTTTCATGCAAATGACATATTATAGAATCACTCCATAAGAATATGGAACAAATGGATAAATCTTGTTGATGCATCCCACATCATTTAAAATAGCGAACTGAAAGAAGACCCATGATTTGAATAATGATCTTAGCCTGTTCATTCTGCTTAGGTGTAACCTTGTAATGATATAAGTTACACAAGTGAAAATTAAGGATTTTTAAATTAATCAATTAATTACTTAGTTAAGTTTATCTAACATTGAATTATTTTATTTGAATTTATCTTGATTAATTTATAGGTTTTTTTATATTCAAAATATTTATTTAATTTAGATTAACATTATACTAGCTGATGTATAAGTACAAGAATATGCCGAAATAGAAGGTATATGAAATCAAGATTTTGTACAATTCTTATGTGACTGAAAATCAACAAATAAACATGTATAACTCATAATTGAAATCCTTCATTGTACATGTACAATTACAATCTGATGTTTATCACAAACCTAGAAATTAGTACACCCATTCATAAATTCTTCCATATAACCATTTAATTGATCTAATCAAAACATAATTTATTACAAAATTAATAATCCTCTACATAACAAAATACAAAAATAAAAGTAACATTTTCTAGAATTACAATAATCAATCCAACTAACTATTAGGTGAATAAATAACGTTAATAGTAATAAATAAATCCATAATTTAGAGTAATCTATCAAAAATATCATTACAACTAAGGGATACTATCATTAGAGTGTTATACATCTAACCACATACCACAAAGAATCTCCTTCATAATCCATAATTGGATAATGGCCTTACCCTTCAACAAAAGGTGTAGAAACATGAATTTATCTCGAGAATAAGTTAGTAAGTAGGGAGCCATGTGTGTATAACAAATGCAACCACTACTACATGCATTCAACCAAATTAACTAGGAGATCCACTATCATGTTGGTTTCTAAAAACATCTTATAGCTCTAGGAAACACAAAACAAACAAATGATGACAAGAAATCACACTACTTTGTCTAGATAATTCCATACTCTATAGGTAGTACAACATCTCAATGTTTACATAAAAAAATTATACATGTCTCTATTCAAACACAACTATCCCAAACACACTCGCTACTGATGGCTCAAGAGAGGACGATGACCTTAAGAAGGTATGAGAATATCTTCTTGATCCCATCTTTGCCTCTAGGGTCATCTCAATAAAGCATATTACTTGTGCAAAAGGATATGCATGCAAGCACACATGTACAAGTCCATGTTCTCGAGTTAAAATAATAAATCATTTAATACGATTGAGATAAATAAAATGTTTAATTAAACATACAAGGTTTCATTCCTCACAAGGATGACTTAATAGATTATAAGAAATCCATAATAAAATGCATCAATCAATTAAATCATACATCCAATATAATCGATTCATGAAACGACTTTCTATTTACATTATCACATAAGATAGAAAATAACTTGGTATTTACCTCAAAATATCCATCCCATCCGCTTAGTCATATGTACATAATAATAATGTCAATTTGATTAAAAAGGGTTTTTATCCAATTAAATGAGTTCTCACATTAGAAACATTATAATTTTAATTTCTATAATAATGTTACCAAATAACATCATATTCATAACAAAAAAAAAGTTTGTTTCCTTTCAATATTAAACTATACGTCTCTATGCAACAAAACATGGTCTTGTTTAATAATCAAAAGTTAATTTAAAAGCAACATTTTCATATAGAGAATCACATTCTTATATTTTATGTGAATATAAATATGCTCTAGCACAAAGAACTTCTACAACACAAGATCTATGAGAGGATGAATTATTGATTATGACTCAATAGTTGAGGTTTCAATAGGAGTAAACCCTTTATGAAAGTTTATTTAACTCTCATTTTACATTAAATCCACAACATACAATAGTAGTAATGATCATACATTTGGTGTAGACTCCCAGGACTGCCCCTTCATCTTTGGGATGATGAAATCCTTCTCCATATTGCTAGATCGATTGGTTGTCCAATCGGGCTAGATGGGCCTACAAAAATAGATCCAGACTTGCCTTTGCAAGGTTTTGTGTCTCGTCTAAAATGGAGGAGTTTCTTGAATACATCATTCTTCAATCAAAATTTGGGGCATGGAAACAGTCAATAGAATATGAGGCATTTCAGCTAAGATGTCATAAATGCCATAAATTAGGGCATTTTGCCGGAAAATGTCTAGAGAGCATGAAGCAAAAACATGATAAACCTTCTGATCATCCTGAAGAGCAAGGCCGAAAAAAGCAGACAACATGGGCTGAAAAATCCTCTCGGACCGATATAAATACTATAAAAAGAACAGGCAAGATCAACATACAAGGGATAAGGAAACTAAAGACTGCTGCATGCAGATGAATCTGAAAATCAAAGGACAAAAAAGGGTTTTAAGACCATAATAAAGAGGCCACCGGTCTATAGAAAGCTGTGGAGACCAAAAAACCCTCCATCGGGAAAGGGTGAAGAAGCTCGAAAGGAAAAATAAAATGATCAGACAAAGGTTGAAGAAGCTCTAAAGGAAACATAAAAAGATTAGGTAAAGGTGCTTGAGAATACAAATCCTATAAAACTAAACATGGAAGTGGATGAAGTAAATGAAAAAGTTTACATTCATCTAACCATTTCTAATGAAGAGGAGATGGAGAAAATTACTCCCCTCCCTCATCAAGAATTGGTAAATCAGAATAGTTCTTTGAAGAATACAGAACTGAACAAGCTTGACAAGAAAAAGCTAAAGAACTACTGGAATCCATAGCAAGAGATCTAAATGAGGATAAAGAGTTTACAAAATGGAGGAGCTCATAGACAATGAATACAACAGAGAATCCCCTTTAGCTCAACAACTTGATTTTGATAAAGGAAAAGAAGAAGGAGAAATTACCCCTACATCGACAAATATCCTTTCTGAATGTGAAAAGGATGGATTCATCACATTTGATGAAAGAAATGACGACTAAAAGGCTTTAAAGAAATCCCAGAATTGCTATATAGTGATAAAAAGAAACAAATAGGAAATTGGGAAGCTTCCACTTCAAGAATCACAAGAGCTACTGCAAAAAGAGTTGCGAATATTGGAGTTATCTATAAAAAAGGCAGACCCTCCAAAAGTGATGTAAGGAAAAAAGAGACTGAGAAAGAAATTGCAGATGGTACTCAAAGCCTTTTGAGCCATCCAAAACCACCTCCCCAATCCTTTTTTAATGAAAGTTTTATCTTGGAATGTCAGGGGACTAAATGGGGGTCCTAAACAAAGAATTCTTAAGGAACTTAGAAGATCAAGCAGACCCAATATCCTTCTAATTCAAGAAATGAAAATGAAAACTAAAGTTGTTGAAGAGTGCAAAAAGACTTTCTGGGAGAATGCCTTTTTTGCTTCTGATTCTCAAGGGGCTTCTGAGGTTTAGCAGTCTTCTGGGACACTAAAATTGTTCATGGTAATGTGATTTTCTCCTCTCAAAATCATTTAGCTATAAATTTTAAAAGTCTTGAGAACAATTCTAGCTGGATCCTTTCCAATATCTATGCTCCAAATACTCTCTATGGTAGAAGAAATTTATGGAAAGAGTTAGCTTGGTTTAGAAATAATTTTGAGGAATCTAACTGGCTGATTATGGGGGATTTTAACACTCCTCTAAACCCTGGGAGAAATTTGGAGGGAACTCTGATTTCTCTACTAGCATGGAAGATTTTGCTGACTTCATTTCATATCTCAATCTTATGGACATTGAACTTCATGGTAATCAATACACTTGGTCTAACAGAAGAATTGGAGAAAATTTGATTCAGGTAAGATTGGATAGAGCTCTCATTACTGCTAACTTGGATCTTAAATCAGAATTTTCATCTCTCCTCTTTACCTAGAACTGGTTCTGACCACAATCCTATTGCTCTTAACTTCTTCAATTGGTCTAAGCCTTTTCACTGTAACTTCAAATTCGAAAAGATGTGGCTTGAGCATGAGGACATTCTAGATAGAATTAAAGAATGGTGGACTTGGGAAGGGACAGAAAAACTCAATTCAGACTTCTTCAGAAGCTGAAAAATGTGAAGCAAAAGGTTAGAACCTGGAATAAAGAGGTTTTTGGCAACATCTTTGATAAGAAAAAAGAGATTAAGTGAAAAATGGAAGAGTTTGAGCTAAAAGTTTCAATGAAAGGTATGACTTATGAGGATCACCAAAGAGAAAAGAAACTTCTTTCTGACCTGCATAATATCAATAGTCACGAGGAAACCTTTTGGAGAATGAAATCTAGAGCTCTTTGGTTAAAGTCTGGGACAAAAACAAATTTTTTCATATGACCACTCTCAAGCATAGGGCTTGCAATAGAATTACTTAAAGTCTCCAAGGGAATGGTACCATTACTAAGGATGCTAAGGATATTAAAGTTGAAGCCCTAAAATTCTATGAGAATATTTTAACTGAGAACAATTCTTATAATGAGCAAGCAACCTCCTTCCTTTTAGACTCCATTCCTAACAATTTGCTTCCAGAAGAGAGATTTAAGAGCCTTTCTAAAGTTGTCACCATTGAGGAGTTGAAAAAAGCTGTCTTTTCTCTAGAAGGTGATAAGGCTCCGGGCCCTGATGGATTCTCTACTAATTTCTTCCAAAGATGTTGGGATATATGCTCTGAAGATTTGTTGAAAGCTGTAAATGAGTTTTACAGAACTGGAAATCTAATTAAGGAATTAAATAACACACATATTGTGCTTGCACCTAAGAAGTTGGATGCAAAGGATTTTAAGGATTTTAGACCAATCAGCCTGGTTAATGTGGTTTACAGAAATTTTCACTAAGATTTTAACCACTAGATTGCAGCCTCTTCTCATAGAAATTATCTCCCAACAATAGAGGGATTTATAAAAGGTAGAATTATCTAGGATGGGGTAATTATGGTCCATGAAACAATTCATTCAATGGCTAAAAGTAGAAAAGTTGGGATGGCAATAAAGTTAGACATGCATAAGGCATTTGATAGAGTCTCTTGGAAATTCATGGATGAGGTACTGACCAAGTTTGGATTTCAAAATAAATTCAGAAAAATTGTCCAAGCTTGCATCTCTTCTCCTAGATTTTCAGTGGTTGTCAATGGTGAGCCTATTGGTTTTTTGCTAGCAATAGAGGCATATGACAAGGGGACCCCATGTCCCCTTTGTTGTTCATCATAATGGCTGATAGTCTCAGTCATTCTATTACAAAATCTATATACAATGGTATGATAAAAGGATTTCAACCTACTTGAACAATCATATTTCTTCCCATCAGTAGTTTTTGCTGATGACACTATTCTACTCCTTATGGCCTCCATCATTGAAGCTAAGGCTATCAAAACCATTCTCAGATTCTATGAGGAAGCCTCGGGATAGAAAGTAAACTTTGATAAAATCTCAGTATACTTCTTCAATACTCCTATTGAAAGACAAAAAAAGATTGCTCTCATTCTTGGTTGCAAAATCAACTCCCTCCCAACTACTTATCTAGGACTCCCTATGAGTACTAGTAAGGTTTCTAATGAGGTTTGGAATGATTTGCTTAAGAGATTTCAAAAAAAATTAGCTGGGTGGAAAGGGGCTATCCTCTCAAGTGTTGGTAAATGTTTATTGATTAAAAGCACTCTTCAGAATTTACCCATCTATATCATGTCAATGTTCAACATTCTAGCAACAGTGGTGAATAACATTGAAAAAATTCAAAAACACTTCTTATGGCATGGGACAGAAGAAGGTTTAGATATCATTTAGTAGCATGGGATCAGGTTTGTAAGCCAAAGAGGATCGGGGTTTAGGAATCAAAGATATCAGAAATATGAATGCTTGCTTTAATTGTAAAGTTGGGTTGGAGGCTAATCAAAGAGCAGAAACCATGGAATGAGTTGATCAAATTCAAATACCTTTCTAATCAAAACATGAATTCCTTTCTCTTTGACTAGCTTTCTTCAAATGGATCACTTTTGGAACAATCTTCTTCACATCAGGCATATTCTCTCTCAGGGATGTAGATGGAAACTTGGAAATGGACAAGACATTGATTTCTGGCATGACATCTGGTTTGACATAAGTTGGGATACCACTTTTAGCTCCATCAAAGATAACCTAATTAAAAATTATGGAAAGAAAGTCAAAGACTATATTGAGGTGTCTGGCAACAGAAGGAACTGGAAGCAACTCAAAGTTGATGAGGAAAATATGTAGCCATTGTCTCCTCCATGCAGACTCATCTCTCCCTAATACATATCAGTCAACATGATAATAAGGATGAGATTATTTGGATAGACTCCTTTGATGGAGAATATTCAGTTAAATCTGGTTACAATTCTTTTTTTGCTTCTATTGAAAGTGAAATTGATTGGCACAAGCTCTGGATGCCTGAGCTAACTCCTAAAGTAAATTTCTTCTAGTGGCTTATCATCAAGGTAAGATTCTCACTAATGACAATCTCATTAGGAAGGGTTTTATCATGCCTAACAGATGTTGCATGTGCCAAGAAGAAGTTGAAGACATTAAACACCTCTTTCTGCATTGTAAGTATACTTCCAAAGTCTGGCATCTTATTTTTGAGAATTTCAATCAAAATGGGTTTTCCCCCATACTTGTCTACAGGCATGGGAACAATGGAACTCCCCATATAAGCATTGTGTGATCAGGAGGCTATGGCAACTGGTTCTCCCTCACACCATGTGGAGAGTCTGGAAAGCTAGAAATGATGTTATTTTTAGAAATACCAGAAAGATATGTACAAAAGTCTTTAAAGAAATTATCATTGCAGTGAAAGACAACATTGAAATATTTAAGCCTCCCAAAAATAAACTTTATCCCGAGGAAGAGGAGCACATTCTTGTTGCTTGGAACATTGGCACTGATAGCATTAAGCATAAGGATAACAACAACATTGATAGATCTTCTATACGTTGGATTCAGCCACCCACTGCATGGTACAAACTAACTTTGATGGAGCTTCAAAAGGTAATCCTTGGGGATTCGGGAGGTGGTGGGGTGATCAGAGATCACAGAGGCTACTTTGTTGCCACTTTTTCTGGCAAGATGGGTAAGCAAACAAATCATTACTCGGAAGCTTTAGCAGCTCTAGGGAATAAGGTTGGCTAGAGATTGTAATATTTCTAATATTATAATTGAGGGGGATTCGTTGAACATTATTAATTTGTTAAATCAAAAGAAACCCCCAAGTTGGTCTATCAGGGATTTCATTAATGAAGCTATTGAAATTTGTAATTGTTTTGATAATTGTAAGATTATCCACACCTATCGTGAAGGCAATAGAGTGGCCGATAGTTTAGCAAATATTGGTGTCAACAACACAATGCAAACATGGTTAAGTGGCGACCCTCTTCCAGCCAAAGTACTTGATGACATCACTAAAGATATACATGATTTTGAACACAATCATTAATAGATATAGAGTAGGTGCCAAGGATGTGATTATTAATTTCAATGGTAAGTTTAATGATGTTTTTAAAATTCTACACACTTCAGAGGTCCCCAAAAGCAGAGATGGTATAGAGTCAAATGGAATTCAAATTTTTACCATTGTGTAGAGTAGGAACAATACTAGAAAAATGGGGGGCCTCCATGCAAGACCGAAACCCATTCACGATCCAACCTAGAAAAATGACACAATTCTTTGGCATTATCTACAAATGGGGGGTATTTCAAATCTCATTGAAAAGATGCAGGGTTTTGACTAGGACATCTCGGTGAAATTTGCAAATGGTTGGAGAAAACATATTGTTGAGTATGGAGAAGTCAGGGTCGAGATCTCTGAGGAACTCATCACCCAGGTCACGGGGCTGAACCTGGATGGAGCCAAGTTCTTCAACAAAAGAGTCGACCATGAGGTTGAGGCTAAAAATTTCTCGAGGAAGGGGAGCACCTCGAGTTTGTCATGGCTGGAATAAAAGTGGCCTCTATCCCTGAGCCCTTTGCTGAGATAGCATGGATGATGGTTAGGTACGTCACACTTGAGGGAAGATATGTCACCATTCCCTGAAGCATTTAATATTTCTCAATCATTTTTGTAGGAATCTAACCATCAATTTCCCACATTATCTATTAAATTCCTTGGAGAGGTCTATTTTCGAAGTCCAGAATCATACCCAGGTTGTACCCCTACACCAAGGTCTGATTCTGCTCATCCACCACCACTGCATCTCTTGCTCTCACCCTCTTCCTACTCCCCTGTTATTCTCCCTATCCCTATCGACAAAGGTCTGGACTCTGCTACCTCTAGCAGAAAGATGAAAGGAAAAAAGGCTAAGGTTTCCCTGCCTTCTTCACAAAGGATTCTGCGTAGCCACATGGATATTGAACTTTTCGAGAACTTATTGCATATCAGTAAACCTGTTGAAGAATGCAGAGATGTGGATCTTCTTACTAGGGTTGGAAAGCTTGAAGAGGAGATTAAAGACCTCAAAAATGCTCCTAGAAATTTGGAAAAAACAAAAGGAAAGAGGAAGTTACAAAATTTTGAGGACAATGATACTACTGTTGAGATTTTTAAGAAGCTCCTTTCACTTGATGCTAGGTTGGGCAATGCCAAGGGATGTCATGACTGCATCATCTCTACACTGAAAGGTGTTTATAATTTTATGGAGCAACACGTGAGAAGTGTTTGCAGCCTTAGTGGCATTCTTGATGACATCTGGGATTCTAATGAGACTCGTGACCTTTCCCTTTCTCAGGCGGACATGAATGATCCTTCACATGCCACGGCCATTGCGCTATTCACCTCTCTTCAGAAAATTAAGGTCAAGATTGACAGGGCAGTCAAATAGTGCAGTGCCCAGATGCTTTGTTTAGTTGCTTGTGAAGTTGTTTTTTTGGTGGTTTTGCTTGTTGTTTTCTTGCTGGGATGCCCTATTTTGGATCCCTCTTTGAAGTATTTTGGTCCTTTTGTTCTTCTTCGGATCTCAGTTTGGATAGATCTTTTTGTACTCACTTTACTGATATATCTAGGCTTTTGAGCCTACATGTTTAAGGCATTTAGCCTTTCTTAGTTGGGTTTTCTCCTTCTGGTATCTGGCTACTTGAGCCTTTTTGTACTCAGGGTATAGTCCCTTCAAAACTATTTATCCTTAATAAAATAAGATTAAGTTTTATATATGTAATAATAAATATTCAAGAAAATATTATTGTCTATATATTTCACATTTAAAACTATTTTATTTTTGAATTTGAGATCAAGTAATATCTTGAGAGTGATTTCTTTCACTCTCCTTTTACATTAAAAATTCAAAGTTGAGATATTTACCCCTCTTCCATTATTCAAAAATAACCTTAGTTAAATAAGAAAAACACATGGTTTTACAATTTCATAAACACCTGTAAACCAAATATTTCCACAATCATGATAATAAGCCTTTTTTTTTTTTAATTTCTAATTTTAATAAAACCATCCACTATTGACATGATCAAAATTAAGTCAATGGTTTATACTAGTTCAATGAACTAGGTTTATTATACAATCCTAGAGGTAATTTTAAATGTTTCTAATGTTTTCAACAATTTTTGTTAATTTTCCCATATAGTTATGCAAATAAGTTTTAATTCTAATAATAATTAGACATAAGGAGAACCTTGCTCCCCATTTCCTTTTACTCTCCCCTCATAAAGTGGTATGAATTAGAAGGCCCAATTTTAGTTTTAATGACCATGTTTTTTTCTCATTTTCATAGTTTTATAACCAAATACTTTTATTCATTCATCTCAAATAATTAATTGTAGTTTAAACTTATTGCTTATGTAGGATTGGGTAGATACACAGAAGATTCCATTAACGACTCAACTCACTACGACCTTTTCTTCCTTGGGTAATTTTCAAATCCCAGAAAGTAATGAATCAAAATACACTTTTGAAGACTCCAAAAAGGAGAATCACAACCCAATGACCAATTTTTCTTTCCAACTTATCTACTAAAGAGCAACACACGACTTGTGCTAAAGTTGCAAATAAAAATGGTAAGAAAAGAACCCAATGAATCCTCTAAAACTTCATAGTTTTTATACCAAACATCCAAACTTCCCATCCTTACATGCATGTGGTATTATGTAAGGAACATAACTTAACATCCATCATAAAGAATCTAAAGCAAGGTAAAAAAATGCATTAAAAAGTTAAAACTCTACCTTCACCAAAAATAAATATGCATTGAACTCAAAATTTTAATGCTCCTAAAAATTTGCACCCACCTTATATTAAAATGCAATGACCATCAACTTGGTGGAATCCCACTATCTTATCAATTTATGCCATGTTATCTATGGTGCACGCCTTATGGTGGCATGATGAATTTTAATACCAAAATAACCATGACATCACTACTACGTGGTGTTTTATAAATGTTTAATTGTAGACACCCCAAAATCACATACTTGTTCCTAGTATCATCCCAGTTCATACCTCCTTATGATTGATTAATTAAATTAATTAATTCATGCACATTCACCTTTTGGGATTAATTAAATTAGTTCTTAACACCACCTTAGCTAAGTTAATTAAAATTTATTAAATAAATGGTTAATTAATTGTCTTGCACTTTGTAGCTAATTAAATTAGTTACTTAATTGGAAAATACACCTATTTTCCTAGTCAACTACCACTTGGAATCCATTTGGACTCCACTTGGATTCCACTTCCCTATTCCAATCAAATCCACTTCTAGAATCCTAGAAAGGTGGGGAAAATGAAATTACATGTACAACCACCTTTCCGGATGTAACTTATGCCAATGAATTTAATTACCGCCCTTAAATGTAAATAAATTCATCCAAATCAAGATAACCTCCTCAAGTTCTATTTTTAGCATGTGCATTCAACCACATGTAACCACTTGAAAATACTCTCGAACACTACTTATCCTTTATAAAATATCAATATTATCCCTTAAAATCCTCTTGGATTGTTTTCTCCTACTTATAGCCAACTTCTGCTACTTTCCTTCCAATATCTATATAATTGAAGCTTTTATGGTTACTAAAAATCTGCTCATAGCATTGTCAAATCCACATTTGGAGATCGAATCAAGAACACCTACAATCCATTATTTACAAGGTTACATAAGCTTAAGGCTTCTACAACCTTATCACTGAGGTTTTCAAGGAAGACATGGAGGAGAAGGTTTTGCTAATTTTCTTATCTTTCCGTCATGCACATAGTTTTTCGTGCTCACATTCTAGAATTCTGGTGGGACTTATCCACACTTCATTTATTTTTGTTTCACATTTCATTCATCTTTTAATTCCCATGTTTAATCTTTATTGACCCTTGTGAATTTTGTTTTACTCGATTAATATATCTATTTGGCGTGTTTTTGTTGTTTTGTTGTGTTATTGTGTTTGCAGGAGTGTGTTTCTTGCATGTTGAGAGAATCCAAAAATAGGAAATACATTTTATACAAATCATACAAAAAATTCTATTTCTTTGTTGATTTAATATTTCTATATTTGTGTAGGTATCTTGGGAAAATATTGAAACACAAATCAAATTTATAACTTGGAGCAAACAAATTTGTGATTAGGGATTTTTTCTCTAAATATAGGAGACTATTTACTTATAGTTAAATTTATCTCGTGTGTACTAAATTTGGGGATTGATAAGTTAAGTTATTGATTTTGCATTAGGGAGCCTTTAGCATTGAATCTTACAACTCCTCAACTCCTACTCCATCTCTCCTTAAAATCTCACATCTCGCTTTACATATAACTCCCTACTCGAGTTCTCTCCTTTGCCCCTTGTCTATCCATTCTACTTCCTCACTCCCTACACACCTCTCCCCTAGCTCGACTCAACCCTAACTCAGTTGATCCAATCTCCTCACCTCCTCCTTATCCCTCGACCTCACCATCTATTCTTCCTTCCTCGTCGATCTATCTCGGATCTCATCTATCTTCTTAATTAACCGAGCTCACACCTACCCAACTCAACTTGGCAATTTGCTCACCAAGTTGAGATCCCAAACTCCCTTATGACTCCCATCTCATGCCATCCTTCATGAGTTTATTACTCTATCCTAATACACTATCTTTATCTCCCTCCTCACCCGCCGAGTCTCCCAACACTTCTCTAAATTACCGATCTATTTCTCTCGGTTTCTCTGAGTTGTCCTGCTCACCGCTTTGTTGAGCCCTCGTCTCAACCGAGATTCCACAGACGCCTTTGCTCACCAGCCACCAAGCTCCACTTGTATCACCGCTGCCAAGCTCCTACCATGTTACCTCTCATCTAGTTCCATGAGCTGATCCTTGACTCACCCTCACCCATCTCCCGCATCTCCGAGAATCTGGATCGTCCCGGCCGAGCCGAGTCCTCCATGACCTCCAACTCAAAGCATATGCTCCCAAACCATCCACAGGTCAAGCTAAACCTACGCTCCCACACCCCCACATTGGATATGTCTTTGGAGCCCAAACTCTGCCCCCTCCCTTTGCTAACAAAGCCATATGATTTTTCTAGGTTTTCTTTTTAACAACCTTCAAAATTAGGTCAACACTCTAACATAAGTTTAAACTTTAGTTTATTTTATTTCATGTTAGCATTTTTTTAATTTCCTTTCTTTAATTAAAATAATTATATTTTTAATTAATTAAGGGTCTTGTTATTTTTTTAAAGTTAAGTAATCAACTCCATGTGTATAATTTTTCTTACACTTGTATAAGTGATGTTGAAAATCAGAAATGTCAATTTATTTTTATTTTTTTGTGTTTTTCTTGTGTGTTTTCACCACATCAAAAATTTTGCCCATTTTTGTAAGACCATATCTAAATAAGGTTTTAAAAAATTTAAAATACTAATTGCATGTTTCCTTGTTCGATGATCAAACAAACCCTTTATCACCTTTTATTAAACGTTATAAAATTAACCTTAATTTAAACTTTTTAAAGTTGGGATTATTCCCTTATTTTGATTATAACTGTGGGAAGTGCATGGCTAGGGGATAGAAACTCATTGTGAGGAGTACCACATGAACCCCAAAGTAGTCGACACCTTAAGTGAATTGGATGACGAAATGGGAACCCCTATCCACTTGACTTGTATACCTTTGTAAGAGATTAGAGTCAAAGCTACCCATAATGGCAGCCCTAGTTTTATCCTTTGATAGAAGTAAAATCTGACTTATCGTATCAAGAGGGGTAAAGTAAATCCAAAAACTAGAAATATTACCATGCTTTCTCAAATAATTTGTTGGCATTTAAGGAGAGAACTTTATTCTAGGAAGCCACACCTTGACCAAGCCAATTTAAGGTAGAGGCCAACTTTCACTACATCATTCTCATATTTCTTTCATTTTACCATGTTTATGTTCCACTCTTGTCATCCACACTTTCTCTCTCATCCATCTTGTCACTTTGTAAGCAAGTCTAAGTATTGAGTTGTGGACATCTATATATGAAATTAAAAAAATCATATCTCCATCCAATTCTTGACCTCACGATACTCACTTTATCACGGTCAAGCACCATCATGATCACCTTGATCTATCACTTCCCTCTATGTAAGTCTTGACATCATGATACTCACTTTATCATGCTCAAGCATCAACATGATCACCTTTATTGATTTTTACTTAAATTCTTATGTTTAAGATTTAAATTGTTGAACTTTAAACAATCCACCATCTTATGTCATCAAATTTAACATTCTCTTTATTGAATTTTTGACATCTTCACATTTTTCACTCCTCTCTTTTAAAGCATTCACTTTTCTATAATTTGATATCCTTAATCAATCACTTTCCCTTCGTATCTTATCTTCAATTTTGTGATATTTGTAACCTTTCATTATTATCTCTTCAGCTCATATTTCGACATTCACATTGTCTTTATTCGAGTACTACCCTTCTATTGTTTAGTCTCCTCTTTTAACATCCATTTTGTTTAAATTCAATATTTTCATCGTGTTTCCAAGGACCCTCTTTTAACACCCATATTGTTAAGAGTCAAGCACCTTCATTATCTCTCTAAGTCTCTTCCTTCTTAACACTCATTTCATTAAGAATTAAACATTTTCATCGTGTTTTCATGTCTCCTCTTTTAACATTCATTTTGTTATGAGTTGAGAAAGCCAACCTCTTTCAACTCTACCCTCTTTCTATTCACTTTGTAAAGGGTCAAGAAACATTTCAAACCTTTTCATCTCTCTTATCACTCATTTTTTAAGAGTCATTTAATCGAACCTTTCAATTCCCTCTTCTACCTTAACACTACTCATTTTATTAAGGGTTGAGAAGTCACACCTTTTCGTTTATCTTAACACTCATCTTGTTAAGAGTTGACCTTTTGAATCTTTTAGTCTCTCTTAACACTCATTTTATTAAGAGTTTAGCAAACTAACCTTGTTAAGTCTCTTATATTTTAAACATTCATTTTGTTAAATATTAGAGCACATTTAAAATCTTTTTAGTCCCTTTTATCTTAACAATCATCTCGTTAAGAGTCGGAAATTAACCATTTTAACCTCCTCCCTCTTAACAATCATTTTTCTAGGGTCGAGCATTTTAACATTTTCCCCTCTTCTATATTAGCATTCACTTTGTTAAGGGCCGAGTTTTCTATCACACATTTCTTTGTTCCTTTCCTCTTCTAAATATGGTGGGAACAAGACACCACAATTATAGTCCCTTCGAAAGGAAAGACAAAAATAATTTCCATATTAGCTCCGACGAAGAGGATGAAGACCAAATTGAAAATATTTCCATAGACACCACTTTACGACAAAATAAGGACCATTTCCTTCTTCATCTCTTAGAGATGGGAGCCAAATTCCCTCCAGGACTTTGACAATGACATTTTGAAAACCTTATGAAGTCAATGCAAATGACCTAAGGGTTCACAACCCGAGTCAAACAAACATTTTGACACATGACTAAGTAAAAAAAAACTGATGAAAAGGTAAATCTAGTGCTTCATCCCCGAGTCCAATCAAGCCTTGATTGATAAAATCAATGCAATGGAAAAACAATTGGCTCTTATATCCTCTAAAGTCACAAACAACACTAAAGGTACTAAACCCATGAAGAAAAGTGATGACACCTTCAAAACTCATTCTGCTATTAATAAAGAGAACAAAAATATGAAGAATGATAATACTTCCTTTATACCATAAAATAACTCACCATTTTATTGAAAATGGAAAATGATGAAAGACACAATTTCATGTATGCAACAACAACACAAACAATTAAATTTCAATGAATCATGTCTTTACCCTTATGTTGGTGAAATAATTTGTCGCATGGAAAATTATGTTCTTACCAATTCTCACGGGGCTACGCCTCTCCTTCTTGTATCGAGAGTCTCCCATTATTGAATGTAGGCTATCATAATCCCATTTAACTGCTGTGGGGTGTGCCAAATCAGTCGAGGACCACACATGAACACTTCACTAAACCCATGGCAAATTGCTTGTATGGGGTACAAGGGACAAATTTTCAGCGATGAGGGGTGAAGGAGAGAAATTAGGAAAGAGGGTTATTGTTGTGAGTAGGTAGTAGTAGAGTTCACACACAATAACATGAGTAGTTTAAAATTCAATTAGAGGAAATAAAAATATAATCCATGAGTGAGAATAACAAATCAAAAATACATAGTTCCTTAGATTCATCTATCAAGGATGTAAAGTTCCTTCTCGATCACTATGCTTGCAAAGCGCATGATAGAGAGAGAAAATTTGAAAAACATGAAAAAGGGGAATGGAAGAAATGTAGCTTTTATTTCATGTTGGTGATACAAAGCTCAACACCAAAACCACAAATCCAAAATTACTACCAAGAACTAAAATTTTAGGATCCTTTGGAATGGAGAATCCATCCCAATTTATAGCATCATGAATTAACTTTTCATCTACCCCCAACATGACTCTTCATGTCCTCATTCAACTTGTGACTTTACATATTCTTAGGAAATGAGAAATAAGTTCCCTTTTTATAAATAAAAGGGAATTTTACAATTCAAATTTTAGAAATTCACTTAAGTGAATGAGACAAAATACCATGATTGCATACAATGAAGAATTAGAAAGAGGGAGAGAAGAAAGAGGGAGAAAGAGAGAAGGAGAAAGAAGTTGATATATCTAATGAAGAAGCTCCTTCGATGAAGAATTTTTTAATTCACGATTCACGATGAAGAGTTTCTAGAGTGGGATATTTTCCTTTAAATTCCTTGCTAAATTTAGCTACCGTAGATGTCAACTTGTCCTCATTTGGAATGTAAATGCAGCTCAACACATTGATCCATACCCCAGAACATCACCGATATTCTCACCTTGATTGAGTCATTCTTAGTTATATTTTACAATTTCCAAAATGGAGTTTCTAATGTTGGCTAAGGACTCTAATTTATCTTCATTGAAGGAAAGAGAGTCCCTTACCTATTTCTTGACTAACTACTAGAAGTAAAAAGAGTTCTTCCAATGATGAGTTATCGGTGAGTGGAGGGAACCAAAGTTTCTAAACACAATTGTAGACCTCATTCAAGATCATGAAAGCATGCTTTGCCCACAAGAGTCAAGTTTGGAGATGGAATATTTGAGCATTCCATATATTGCATCCATAATGTGGATCCAAACTTGAGACAAATTCTCAACAACTAATGTAAATACATTCTTTCTCACAAGAGTGTGAAAGTCAAAGGATCTCATCTCATACACCGAGAGAATCACCTCATCCAAGTGAATTATCTCTTTTACAATCTCCTCTTGTACTTTTTTAATTCTCAAAAAGTTACAAGCATGTAGTTTATGAGAGAGATGACCTATAGAAACAATGCATTTCCTTGCTTAATGATTTTCTCAGTCCACTTCTACTTAGCCTTCCTCTTGCATTATGTAACCTTTTTCTTTCTTGATCACCTTATGATCAAAATCATTAATCGAAGGAATGTCTTCTATGGGAAGAGAAGATGTTTTTTTATTAAGGGCAAATAGTTTTGAAGGGACTATACCACATGTACAAAAGGGCTCGAAGCCGAGAAAATAAACATGAGAAAAGCACTGAGAGAAGGGCAAAACAACCAACTAAGAAAGGCTCAAGTGGCTAGATATTACAATAAAGGCGAAGAGTGGATCTAAACGTCACAGAGATCCAGAGCAAAGGAGACAAGTTCAAAAAGAAACCAAAAGAGAAACAGAATCAGAGCTCCGTCAAAAATAGCTCTAGAACCGCCCGATGACAGCCAGATCACGGCCAAAAAATAGTAGTACATCAGCCCGTTACTTGAGGGCTCTGTCAATCTTGGCCTTGATGGCCTGCAGTGACATGAAAAAGGCAATGGCTGTGGCCTGAGAGGGGTCCTTCATGTCTGCTTGGGAGATTGCAATGTCCCTATTTTCTTTAGGGCCCCATATATCTTCATTGATTCCACTTAAGCTGCAAACACTATGTGGACGTGCTGTTCAATGAAGTTATAGATGCTTTTTAGGGTAGACAAAATACAGTCATTACGGCTTTTGGCATTCCCCAATCTGCCATCAAGGGACTGCAGCTTCTTGAAGACTTCATCAATGACCCCCTCTTCCTCCTCACCTTGCAGGATCCTTTTACCTTTGGCTTTCTCCATGTTCTTAAGAGCCCCTTTGAGCTCTTGAATCTCCTTCTCCAATCTGTCAACCTTCTCCAGCAAATCCTCCTCCTTGGGCTTCTCCACAGGCATGCTGATATGCAAGAGGCTTTCAGCAAGTTCTAAGTCCTTGTGGAAGAGAAGATGTTAAATCAAGCTCCAAGAAGGGTTAAATGCAAGCAACTTGAGTAATTTTACTTGTTCCTCCAATTGCAAAATTATTTATTTGTATTCTTTGTTTTGAGCGAGGAGGTGAGAAGAGGATTCCTTAAATAGATGAGAGTTACTCTCATGTGAAGCTTGTCCCAATGAGATGTAGATCAAATCATATTCTAATGGAATCATATCCTCTATAGGATTTTCTTTCCTAGGCCTAGTAACTTCATCAAATTGGTTATTCGAGGTTCCACCGAAGAAGTGGGAAGTTTTTCGAGCCTTCTTCCTTTGCTTGGAATTCAAAGTTCTTGACATAGCTCTAAGACTAGGCATGCTAGCTTGTTACGTTGTTCTTGGATCACTTTTGAGAATTTCTTAAATCCATGAGACTGGCTCTTTAAGAGTTGATATGATGTCCCTCATTAGAGAAATTTCAAGAAATTGATGCAATATCACTTCTTTTTCATCGTGGAGAAGCTCTGCCATTGGGGAAGACATACCTAGATTCCATTGAAGAGATGAAGGCTGTAATGAATCACTCTTTCTTGACTTGAAAGGTTCTATGAGATCTTCAATGGAATTTACTTGCTTATGAGCTCTCCTGAATATGGAATCACTTTGTGCTCTTTATTCATTATCCTCCCTTTTAAAAACCCATGTTTGATATATCTTACTTACAATGCTTTACCTCAACCAACTCATTAATCTCGCTTAACCAACTTACCTTGACCATCTCACCGAGCTCAACTCAACTCACTCAAGCTTTACCAAATTAACAAGCTCTCCAACTCACCAAGCTTAACCCACTTATCGAGATCAAATCAACCAACTCGTAAGAGAGATGTGGATGAATATACCCTGATTGATGAGTTATGATGACCTGATTAGCTTGAATTTAAAATACACTCTTGTCTCTTTTTAAATCTCTTATATCTCGCACAATGTCCTGGATTTTACCTATCATGCCTTGCGATGCTTTGTCTTTCTCCTGTGCACAATCATGCGATCAAAATGATGCTTCAAGACCTCTATGAAGGATAAATTTAATTTTTGAGCTATGAACCACCTTAAAACCCTTTGAAGATGTCAAAAAGTAGCAAGATGAATGAAATTGGATTCGACTACAACTTTTTGCATCCAAAATGGAGACTTTCTATTTTTAACAAGTGGAACCAGGACTTTTTATTTTGGGATATTTTGCTCAAATTTTAACTTCTCAATCCTTTGACATAATTAATTCAACTCTATTGATGATGATTTACCATTTTAGGAATTTTTCTATTTTTAGCAAGTTTGCTTTATACTTTTTTTCTTTTTCGGAAAATTGTCAATTTTACCTTGCCTACTTGTTTTACATTGTTTCCAAATGAGTTGAATGATCAAAACATGAAATTTGAAGTAATTAATATTTTTAGCATGTGGATGGGAATGGAATATGATATTTTTAGTAATTATTCATTATGGACTCAGTTTTCATTAGAAACATTATTTTTGAATTTGGCTCCTCATTGCGATCTGGTGCTCCAAATTTCATTGTGTTTCGCCTACTAAAACTCTTAGAATTTGAAAAAGAAATTTTATAGGGAAATGATTTAAGACCTAAAGATTTCATATAATCCATAAATGAGGTCATTGAGCTCCAATTATCATTGGGATGTTTTAGAGAATAAAAATCATCTCAAACCCTTGGTACGATCAATTTGCTTGTTTGTTGGCAATGAGAAAAAGATCCTTTCTTGCAATCATGGATGCTCTGGGAAGAATTTTAAAACTTGATGGATGTGTTTGAAGGTATTTTGAGGTTTAATATCTTCATTCATGGTAGAAAGGGTTGGACCAATGAAGAAATGGAGGTAAGAAGAATTTATTTTATGTTTTTAGCTTCCCGATAATGATTTTTGAGTGCACGGATGAGGTAGAAGCAGTTAGGTTGAAAGATAGGGTTTTAAATATTTAGCTTGGGGTGAATTTTATTTTCCCCTATATCCCATTAGGACAGGGATAGAAAATTGTGCCTCGCCTCGCTTGATAAGTGTTACTTCATAATTGGATGATGGGGGAATGGAGAAAACTAGATTTTAGCACCATGGGGCCGAGTCTAGGCACATGAGGAACCATGAGAGGAGATTGATTGGGAAATTTTTGTTTCCCCTTTGTCCCTTTGGGACAGAGATAGGAGGGATATAAAAATTCAACCTTATGAGGTGGTGATAAGTGGCACAACATGATTTGGTGAGGAGGAAGTGAGGAAAGACTAGCCTTAACACCAAGGGGCTCAAACTTGGTCACATTGAAAACCATGGAAGGGGAAAGAGGGGGAAAATTTTCTTGTCCCCTTTATACCCTTGGGATAGGAACAAGAGGGATAATTTTTTTCTCTCATGTGGTGATGACAGTGGCACTTCCTCATTGCATGATGAGAGGAATTAGGAATATGCGATTAAATCCTATAGAGTGCTTATCTCACCATGTGAGGAAGCTGGAGGAAAAGTTGGGGCAGGTGATTTTTGTTGTCCCCTTTGTACCTTTGGGATAGGGACACAAAAATTCACCTCAACCTAGAGGTGACAAGTGTCCTCACTAAAATTTGGCTAAGTATAAGAGACGTACCTTGCGAGAGAGAGACCTTGAAGACGAATCATTGGAGCTCCAGAAGTATATTTTAGTGAAATATTATATGAATTTGAATCCTAAAAAACTTCCAAGGTCAATGGTATGGTTTTCAAGATTTGATTATTCTTACAACTCCTTGAAATATCTTTTTTCTTCTTCAGGGGCAATAGGGTGTATCTCACACTTTGAGCTTCCTGAAAGATACTTAAGTATTTTAACAAATGTGAAGATTACTTCATGTAGAGAATTATTATATATTTAAAATTAATATTTTATTACCTCATAACTCCTTATGGATCTCCTCGAATCATCCACGGAAGATTAAGTACCATTTTAGACTCCAAGCTCCTTACCCCCTGAAAAACATGATGTTGCTCAGACTGTCCCTAAACCTTCAAAGCTTTCCTTAATATTCCCAAATAATTTCCAACACCTTTAAAACCATTAATTACCACATCCATATGAGTGTGGTACTTTAATTCTATCTCAAAGGATGCACACCAATCTTGGAATGGCCAGAATTAGCCCTTTCTAGGCCTACTGAGAAACTAGCCGTTGGAAACACTTCATGGTATGAGATGAATGAACTTGCTACCTCATTTAAAACATTAGGGAAGGGTTTTTAAAATAATTGAAGGGATTAAAATGATGGGGTGGGCATGATATAAAAGATCAACTGATCCGGAGAGGTGTTCGGAAGACTTAAGATATATATTTTTAATTTGGGTCTAGTTGTCATGTTTGAAAATTTGAAATTTTCATGCTATACATTTGCATGACAACACATTTTAATATGGAAATATTACGCATACCACTCCCACACTTTTTGAGACACCAAAATGTGATAAATATAAGGAAAAAACCAATCCAAGAGAGCATATAAAATAAATTTTCATGGCATGCCAAGAAGTGGCATATAATGATATCTTACTTGCTTGCCTTTTTCCTAGAAGTTTGGGAGTGAAATATTTGGATTGGTTCTTACACCTTCGAAGGAGATATATCACCACCTTCCCATACCTCTTGGAGAAGTTCATTAAACATTTTTATTTCAACCTCGACTATTAAATCACAATGATGGATTTGTGCAATGCAAAACTACAACCAAACGAAAGCTTTTCCCAATTTTTACAATGATGGAGAGGAATCACAAGTCAGTTCCCATGTTGAATTCCTGAAAAAAAATGGTTAGAATATTCATCCTAAACCTTAATAACAAGTTGTCCTATCACATATAGATGCACTACCTCAACAATTTTAAGGAAGTTATCAAAAGGGAACTCAAATTGAAAAGGATATCATTGCTTAAAGGCTTGATCAAGCCTCATTCTAAAGATAATGGGCACAATAATCACAATAATAACAACAATATCACTTCTCATGATAAATCTAGGCATGTCAATTGAAACCATAATTTTGTTAATGATGATGGTATGGATAATCCCAATGTGCACAATCGACAAAATAATCAATCCAAATAGACTAAGTCTAAACCAACCATCACTATTCCTAGAAGATAAACTCCTCCTCCTCATGATTACAAATGATGACATTATAAAACATTGGGGGAATCTCTTTCAAATGTCTTGTAACAACTGGAAAGTTCCAATATGGTTACTTACCCTATCACATAACCCTTTCCTGAAGGGGAACCTAAGCCAACTTGGTATCAACCTAATACATATTGTGATTTTCATCACATTGATGGTCATCAAACAAAAATGCAAGAAAAACTTACAATTACATCCAAGACCTCATTGAAAATGGAAACATAGTGGTCGGAGACATAAAACTAAAAAAACACCAAATGATAATCTAAAGGTGTTTTCCAATCCATTTCCTAACCATGGTATAAAGGGAAAATCTCCCGAATAGGGTGAATCCTCAAACAACGTCAATTTTAACTCCATCATATCATTTATCGTAGACACTACTCCACGGAAAATTGAACGCATGTTTACACCCCTCAGATAAAGTCTCTCTAGTGTCTTTTAACAATTATCAAAGGCTAACATGATCAAATATCTAATTACAAGACCCTTTTATAATAGGGAACCCAATCCTACATGGTATAATGAATCAAAATATTATGAATAACACAACATTGAAGGCCATTCTAATGATAATTATACAAATCTCCATAATTATGTTCAATAATTAATTGAAGGCATAGTCATTTCTATAGAGATCAATGACAAAGCTATTAAAACTAAAGAAACATCAACTACCACAACTTCTAATGAAGAATTAAATAGCACAACATCCTTTACATAACGAAACTCAACAAGATCATGATGATAAAGGTCAAATATCTCTCAATCAAAACCAATCCATCTCTTCTTCAGATTTTTTGCTATTAGTTTAAATAGACATTAAACCTATTTTAAAAAACCTTATTCAAACATCAAAAGAGAGCTTGAATTTGTTTCATGATCGTTTCCAACCCTTGATATACATGAAAAATTTAAGAAGAGGTTACATCATCAAGCACCATTGAGCTTGATTGTATTCTTTCAATCTTTGGATCCCATGCCCGAAATCTCTAGTCTTGTTGTAGAAACACAACCACAATAAGTTTGGACACTTGCAAAATGTAGCCTTCCATGTCTATAATACCTCAAATGAGTAATCTTATGCAAGCATCTCTTCAATTATGTTTCCTACCTTTTAAGACATCTACATGCATACACTCTATGAGGTATGTATACCCAGAAATATCCTTATACAAACATTTCAAGCTCTAATTGCAAATATATCATAATATAAATTAATCCACTTCCTTAAAGGAGAAATGTTAAATATATGTTCTTTACGGCCTATAAGGAACCTCATATATACATCTAGAGAAAATCCTTCTTTCCTCAAATTCTTCCACTCACAGGTGAATATGAATTTCAACATATTATCCACCTCGACAATCCTCCTCTAACATCACATAGGTATTTTTCTCTCATCAAATATTTATCCAATTGCACATCCATTGACTTGGACCTTGTCCACAAAATTCTCGTACTTTAGGACCTATCGAATCAATCTTTAGATTCTATCCTTTGACTTATATTTTTTCTACCCAAGTCTCGTACTTCAGGACCTATCAAATCTTTATATTCTCTCCTTTGATTTGAACCTCATCCAACAAAGTCTAGTAAATTTGGGCTCTTTAAATATTCAAATTCACTCCTTTAACTTAGACCTCATCTCGCCCAAGTCTCGTACTTCAGGACCCATCAAATATTTGATTCCCTCCTTTGACTTGGATCTTGTCCCCCAATTCTCATAAATCAAGACTTCTTTAATTATGGATACATTAAAAATACTTCTAGCTACTCCTTTTACTTAGACCTCATCCACCTAAGTCTTATAAATCAAGACCATTCAAATTTTATAAACATGAACCTCTTTTCCAATGAGTCCATTTCCAACCCTCATTCACAAAAAAATTAAAAAAGCATAAAAATAGAATAATTATATATATCAAACCCATCATTAAAGTGCTATTTGAAAATAAAAATGTAGAAGCAAAAACATCTTCTTCCACAGGTACTCTCCACACTAGGGAGGCCATTTGCATGGTTAACTCATTTAACAAACAATTTTAATTGTTTCATTCATCGAAAAATATATTAATCATAATATTATCATAACTTTTCATTATTCACATCTATGAAACATGTTAACCTTGTTCCTATGGAGCATTTGTGTCTCATCCTTGTTATGCTTTCTACCATTTCAGGTCTTTTTCCTACACTTTTTTCTAGAAGATCACTTATAGAAAATCACCCTTTCAAATAAGCTCTCTCTTTAATAGAAAACACCTAACTTCTTTACTCGAGAAAATTTTGACCATCCATCTCAATCTATGGTGTTGATCCCTTGTGTCCTACTAGGCGCATGTGATTGAGACTTGGGAAAAATGTTCCTTCCCAAAAATTATGATATCGACATACAAGGAAAAATCAATATAAAATACAAAAAAATAAAATAATTACACATTTCTTCCTTCACAATATTAAGTGATGATCCCACACTTCTTACAGTGTATAATACTAAGAATGGAGGTGCGTATCCTTAATCACCTATAATTTGTCTTTAGTGTTGAGATATTTCCTCTTACTAGTGGCATGAGGAAAGATGTAGGGGTCCTTTTAAAAAAATCAAACAAAATAAAGCCTTTGGAAAATCTTAATCAAAAGTGCTTAATCAAAAACATCCCAAGAAGTTTCTTATGTTAAAGAGAGACAAAAATTCCTTCAATTGGATCTTATCGATCAGTAGGCCATCTATGGATCCAAGTCTAGTCAAAAACTATAAAGTGGAATTATCTTGGAATCATTCATATACTCTCGACCTAAGATGAGTCACAATTTTCTCACATGGATCATTGTTACACCTTGTGTCTTAGCATCCATCATCTTCATTTTCATATCACTATTCACCTTGTTCTCCCATCCTTCTTAGATCTCGGTGATGAGCCCTCACATCTTCCTAGTTGCGTGGAGTCATGAATGGAGTGAGACATCCTATCATTACATCATATACATTTTCCAATGAAATAAAATGCTTAAAATTGTTTGAACATGAGTTCAGATAGTGCACCCTTTATCGAGTTTAAAACCTAAAAACATTCAAATACGTTTCTTAAAAATCTTTAAAACATTCAAATATGTTTCAAAACTCAAAACCTTCAAATACGTTGAAAAATAAAAAACAATATAAAATTGTCAAAAAATAAAAACACTATAAAAGCTGGTAAAATGTAAAACATTGAGAAAATGCTTGCCAAATTTCAACAAATGGATAACATAGTTCAACAATATTGCCATTTGACAATGCTCATCATGATCATTCTAGATCATCTTTTGATAATCACTTTTCTTTCTTGTGGTGTATATCTATGCTCAAGGAAATCAATTGTTTACCCTTTCACAATATAACTTTGCTTGGGGCACACTTGGATTTCAATTTTAATCCAATACAGATCACACTTTAATGGGATCCGACAAAAGTATTTTTGGAGTATCCAAGTACCACTTTTCTCTTCATTCCAATCCAATCCTCTCGCGTTTTAAGCTATCTCTTGGGGAGATTCATATCTATCTAATTCTTCAATGTGGAACACATTAGGAGTGTCATTAGACGTCATTATTACAAATTTTGTTGTATTGTTGTGGTTTTTCAACATTATGACAATGATTTTTCTTATGTTAGTTTGTTATTTTGTTGTACTTTGTTATTATAGACCAATTATAGGAAAATTATTAGCATCTTAGTTCACATATAACTTTTTTGTGGTTCCTTCTTGTTCTTATTGGGTTTGTTTGCAATGTTTATTTTGTGTCTTTGGACCACTTGTGCATGTTGTGTTCTCCTCCTAGTTTATTAAATAATACATGGTGTGTCTTCCTTTTTGTTGTGTAAATAGGTTTTTACATTTCTTTGTATTTGTGTTATTTGCATATACATCGTTTCTCTTCTTTAAAAATCATAAAAAATCCAAAAAAATCATATATTGAAAAATTCAAAAAAATCACAAAAATTATAAAAATTCAAACAAACATTCACTTATCATAGAAATCCTACAATTGGAAAACCCATGAAATTAATATTTCAACAACTCAACACAATCTTGATAAAGTCATACTTTTATCTACTACCCTAGTGATTGTTCCAATCTTACGACTAACACTTTCTTCCTTTTGCATGTTAGTAACTCTACTTAGGGCAAGTCAAATCAATTATTTTTCCTTCACGATATAAATTTTACTAGGGAAATTTATGCTCTCAATATACTTATATTTTAATTTATAAGTTTATTGCATGGAGGCAATGATCCTTTTTAACTTTCAGATATTTCTTCAATGTGGATCAAATAAGAGTTTGATTAGGAGTATCTAAGCATCAATATGCTCTTCAATATGATCTTTTCCAATGAATTTCATAAGTTTAGTGTTTGGGGGCATTCATATCGACTTAATCATCATTGTGAAACACTTTAGGGGCATAGTTAATTGCATTCTTCTCGAAGTTGTGTTGTATTTTTGATATTTTATTTTTGGACCAATTACCCATATTTTTCTATCATCTTGGCCTCTTCATAGCCACAAGTGCATGATTTTGTGGCGTATATTGTGTTTTATTTCAGTTTTTAATATTTTCTTTCTTGTATGTGTGTTTTTTTGTGCATTTGGGTTACCATCATGATTCTTTCATAATCATGGCAACAAATTTATTGTGCAACAAAAACAAAGGTTTCTCTAAAATTTAATCTCTAAATGACGCCCATGCTACAAGCACATTTATTACCATCATGTTTCAAATCCCTTGTCTTCTTCCTATCAAGCAACCATGCACCACTTTACTGCATCACCCACCCACTTGAGGGGCATTTCCTTACCATCCTTTTTATTGGGGCATCTAAATGCTTCATCGGGAAAATCCAAACATATATCATTTTTATTTTCATCCGTACATTGATTTGAATTCATGTACTATATTTAAAATGTTATTACTTCATAATAACATTTTAAAGAGGGGAAAATGTAGACACCCCAAAATCACATACTTGTTCCTAGTATCATCCTAGTTCATACACCCTTATGATTGATTAATTAAATTAATTAATTCATGCAAATTAAACCTTTTGGGATTAATTAAATTAGTTCCTAACACCACCTTAGCTAATTTAATTAACATTTATTAAATAAATAGTTAATTAATTGTCTTGAACTTTATAGCTAATTAAATTATTTACTTAATTAGAAAATACACCTATTTTCCTAGTCAACTACCATTTGGACTCCACTTGGATTTCAATTCCCTATTCAAGTCAACCCCACTTATAGAATTGTATAAAGGTGGGGAAAATGAAATTACATGTACAACCACCTTTCTAGATGTAACGTCTACTAACTGAATTTATTTATGGCCCCTCAAATGGGAATAAATTCATCCAAACTATTTAATATCCCTCAAGTTTTATTTTTAGCATGTGCATTTAACCACATGTAACCAATTGAAACTACTCTTAGACCACTACTTTTCCTCTATAAAAGAGTAATATTATCCCTTATAAATCCTCTTGGATTATTTTCTCCCACTTTTAGACAACTTCTTCTATTTTCCTCCACTATTTACATATTGGAAGCTTTCCGATTAGTAAAAATATGTTTGTAGCATTGTCAAATCGACATTTGGAGATTGAATCAAGAGCACCCACAATCCATTATTTACAAGGTTCCACAAGCTTAAAGCTTCTACAACCTTATCATTGAGGTTTGCAAGGAAGACATGGAGGAGAAGGTTTTCTGATTTACTTATCTTTCCATTATGTAGAAGTTTTCCGTGCTCACATAAACCAACTCCAAATTAATGTGGGACAATGAATTTAAATTGATTAAAACCATCCTTACTCTACCACATTATGTGGTTCAACATCATGTTCAAAATTCAAACAACATTATGAAAAGTTGTAATATCACAAAATATTGTATATGTCATAAATTGATGTTTAATATCACTATGCATGAATAAATAATCCATTGTATCAATCAAGTTCTCATTCACTCCTGATGCGTCAATATTTAAATAAATGAGTTAAATAGTACTGATAATTAAATTGGTGTATATATTCCAAAGTTATAATAAAGGTTATCTTTATTTTAATCACAAAATAGATTGTCCATAATAGTTTCCTATTATAGAAGTGAATGTAAAAGTAATGAATAATTGTGCATTCCCCTCGGGTTGTCCAAAGTTATTCTTCATCACTCAAGTACAATCCTAGTAGTGTGTGATTCTGCTCATTCTACGAGACATCATAAGAATAACTAAGCACATGAGAGAAATATACTCATAATAAATGAAAAATATAGACAAACTAATCAATCAATCAATCAATACACACACTCATAAAACTAGAATACAAGTGATCTATGTGTGTGTGTGTGTGTGTGTGTGTGTGTGTGTGTGTGTGTGTGTGTGTGTGTGTGTGTGATGTTCCTCATATTTACCTTCTTATATTTAGAGGTTTGTGCCCCATCTAAAACTCCTCTCCCCGATGATATCCTCCCTTTGGATATTAAAGCTTCTATGAGGGTACATGTTTTCCTATGTCATGACTCATGCATACAAATATTGATTAGGTCTCATCATCATAAAAACCATATAATTCAAAAATTGAATTATTTTCCATAAATTATAAATAAAATAAATCATTGAAATGTTGTAATCTAAAAACATATATAACATAGCTAATTATACATTCAATTTCCTTTTAAAAAGTACCATCATGTCTAATTGAATTTCATTCGTAATCATGATATTATTTAATCATCTAGGAATATAATAATTAAACCAAATTATTATCCATGATTAATGTTTTCTCAATAATAAAATAAATTATAATTTTTGGGTCATAATAAACCTCCCTCGTCCCTCTGAGTACAATATCAACCTCGGAAGAAAATCAACATATGGAATGAAAAAATATTTGGGCACCTATGTAATGGGGTGCACCTCTCTCTAATCCCTACAAGAAATCAATTTTCCAATTCTTAAATAGGTAGCTAGTGAAACTCCATCGAATCACAATCTAATAATTATCTCGTAGGGTTGTGCGCAACCATGTTCCCTATATTTAATGTGCTCATTTTGTTTATGGTGTTTTTGGTTAGTGTTATAAATGCTTTGAAAGTACAAAAACTCAAATGTGGAAGGGTTTAGTACTACCTACACCGATAATCCTAATGTCGCGATGATAGAATGTGGACAATGTGAAAAGGCTCCTCCTTTTACCAAAGCAAGAAGACCTATGTACAAAGACAACTGAACAAAGAGATAATAGATAAAGAGGAAAATGTGTTTCTTGGTGAATGCTGATCCCAAGAATCCGAAGGACTTCCTTGAAGGGTGTCAACTCATTTGATACAATTAAGTGATTTGATAATAATAAGATAAATGATAATAATGATTAATTTAGAATTCAAGGGGGATGGAAAGATCTTGTTTGGAATTATAAGTGGCCCAGGGATAGGGAGATAACAAGATCAAAATATAGGAAATAATTGAATTAGGTCTGCATTCAACCGAGTCTTCCGTATCTCTCGTATGATTTCTAGCCGATATTTGATATCTTTGATTTTTACTTGTAAGTGCGATATCACACAAGTTGAGCTCGTGAGAGATGTTGAACTGTTCCCACACAAATGGTTATTGGATGATCGAGAGATCATATATGCTAGTGATTGGGTGTGAAGGACCTGGAACAATCATCTACAAAACATACATCTTTTAAATAACTTGTTAGACTAGAATTAGACTAATATAAATATGATAATGCTAAAATGGATTAAAAAATTGTTGGAGCTCAAAATTGCACCTTGCCATGAGTCATAGATAACCTAGAGATTTTGAGGCAACATGGGACTGTCTCTAAGTTGTGGGACCTTACGACCTGAGACAAACCTCCAGAGAAGGCCAGGTTCCTCTACCTAATCCTAATGCTAAAAATACTCCTACAACAGAAAGAAAATCTAACTAATCCTAATCTAAACATTCTAAGGGACTAGGGTTAGAAGGAGATGCATGAAAAGGAAAATCCTAAGCTAAAAGGGGTAGTGATAGCACCAAAAAGGGGTGAATTTCTCTCCACAAGGGGAAGGAAAGAGAAAAAACATGGGAGAGAGGGCAAAAAAACATGCCACGAGATCCGAACCATGCATCTTGAACTTTCTCACACATTGAAAACACAACAAAAATGGAACCTGTAATCAAGAAATACGCACAACATGCCAAAAAATAAACAGAGAGGCAAGAATGCAAATAAAATGAGCTAGGGTAGACAAATGTGCCACAAAATATATTTTATTTCTTAAAATATGCACAACTTCATTACATTCATGGAAGAAGGCACGAGTACATTACAAAGACCAAATTTAAGGTCTGAAACTCATGGGAAGTCAACCACCATTTTTTCATGGTGCTTTATTACAAAGAGCGCTCTCGTGAAATAAACATCAATTTATAATATATAACAGAATGGGAAGAGAGAGAAGAGGGAAATAGATTCAATTTGATCTTACTATTAATGAAAATCTCTGTTTTCCCTACAACATGACTTTCAAGATTCAACCACCATTAATCATCCATTAATCTATGAAAAACATCACGAGAACCCTATCAAATGCGTTCCCAATGTCCTTTTTGCTTCTAGGAGAAGGTAAGAGCCCCATACTTCATCAATTTGAGTGGTTGAGCTATCTGTAATTGCACATTAATCCTCTATTTTTTTCCATTTTTTCTCCCACAAAATTCCATTCATCTTTGAATAAAATGATGCCAAATTGAAGGGATCGAGGAGACCTTTCCAACAAGATCAATTTTATGTGAATTGGATCTTTGGAGCAAAAGATATGGCTGTTTGAAAATTTACATGTCGGGATGAACAAGAGAGTGACACATGATGACCTTTAATTGGCTCAGGGATTTCCTTTATCTACTTGTGCATTAATTTTCCTTTTCCATGTGTTTTCCTTTCATCGAGATATAGAGTTAGGCCTTATAAAACCTCCATTATCCATCGTGAAGCATAAACCAATGAGAAAGCTCCACACATGTCTCAATATTAGTCATCAGTTATAAGAACCTTGTCGAGTGCAAAACATAGGCGATGAGAAAGCTCTATGATCCTTGCAATGTTAGATTGTTCTTTTACCATGATCGACAAGTGCGAAATGTGATAAAATGAGAAAGCTCCGCGTATGTCTTAATGTCGAGTCCTCACTTACTTTCGTGTTTGCCAATTGGTTGTGCCTTCACATCATGAATTCTAACTAGGAAAAAATCATCGTTGGCACTTTATGAGAAATGTTGTTATATGTCCCTGTTGAGCTGCTAGACCACTTGTACTTGAAGCCTTTTACCAAATTCTGTTCATTCCTGACCTTGAGATCTGTCAAAGTCCATCACCACAAGTATAACAGAATGTCGCCATGTGTCCACTTTGGACCATTTATTTTACACCATGTGGAACCTTCTATTTGCACCACCTATCCCGCTTACCCCACTAACCATTTAACTCTACCCCGATAGAATTATCCATTGTGGCTCGTTACTAGGATTTGACATCCGTGGAGCCCAAAATCTTTAAGGAGAGCCGAAATGGCGATGCGTCTCTATACATTGATCATTGATCTTCGCCATGTGGCCCTTGTTTGATGCTTTCCCAAACCCGAAACCCTTAAGAAACTCAGTTCATTATACAGATTCGAGGTCTGCAGAATGCATTGGCTATGAAAAGCATAAAAATTCTTCTACATTTCCTTCAGAAATTTTTGAATTGTTTGGCGATGTAGACCTTTGATGGGCATTTGAACGTCCTAGGATTATATAAAGTGCTAAGTGCATTTTAAATGATTTATCCAAATTAATTCGGGAGGGGGTTGATTTGGGATAAGAAAGACATGGATTGACGACGATTGGGGATTGAAGATGATCGGGAGAAAATGTTAGTTTTGATAAAAGATCGATAAAACAAACACTTTGCTTGATGATAAAAGGATTTAACAGTGTTAGGGTAAACTAGAAGGATTCAAGAAACCTACGGGGTTTCAAAAATAAAGGTTTAGATATGTAAATGGAAGGTTAATGAAGTAAAAATAGATAAAAAAACTAATCAACAGAGATTGAGGATTGACGATGATCTCTATTTAAACCAAAAATATTCTAATGATTGGCTAAATGACCTGAATGAGATACAAATATTGAGAAGGCTAATCAGGGATGGAGTAGAAAATAGATCGTAAAATATAATGACTGTAAAAACAAGATGATAAATATGTGAAACACAAATACTAACCTTGATATACATCCTGAAGATGATAGAGTTCCTAATAGGTTGACCGATGATCGATGATGGTTCCCAATGCTTTGACACCGGGGTGTTGATGATATTGAACATAATGACGTTGTTTACAAATGCAACAATGTATCCCAAAATCCATATTTTGACTAACTTTGAAATGGAGGAAGAGGTTGGATAAATAGAATCACCGATGTTCACGATGATCACCGCGATCACGGATCGCCATCAATTTTCTACGAGGGTAACAAACCAACAAATAAAAATATGGTAAATGGTTGAAACCACTTGCCATTCAAGGTTTTAGGTTGTTTGGTGAATGGTGGGAGGTTAGGGATTTAAGTTGTGAGAGGTTAGGGGTTAAGATGGGTAGGGTAAATTAAGATAGGTTGGATTTAAGTGGTTAGGGAGGGTAAATGAGATTTACATGGGTAGTTTAGGATTTATAATGGTAATTTTGAAGTGTAATTAGGATAGAGATGATATTAATAATTATGATAATATGATTAATGTGTGTTGGGTCACCTAGGGGTGAAAAATCGATGTCTACATTTTCCCCTTTTTGTTGAGTTGTCTGTAGGCATAGGCTTTTAGAAAAAAACTAGCGTGAGGATACCCTAAATTTGTGATAATGATATTGTGATATTGTTCTCCCTAAATAAAATGGCCGATTGTGTTGGTAATTTGATTGAAGAGAGTTGGATTGTTTGGATAGGTTTTCTTTAAGATGTCATAGGCTCTTGGGATGTATTCTGAAATAACCATGCTAGAGGAATTTGTAAAGAGGGTAGTAATCTCAAAAATACTTGGTAGGGGACATTATACAACCTTTGGAGGGTAACACTAATGTGAGATGCCTATAGATGTGTGCTTTGGTAAGACTACTACATGGTTAGGATCTAATAGCTTTTAATGAAGTTACTGATGTGATAAAAGATGTATCGATGTGAAAATAGGTAAGGTGTGTAAAAAGGTTAAAAATCAATGATGATTATGGATCACCAACGTTTGGGGTGCAGATTGACAACAATTTTGAATCATTGAAGATTTTGAAAACAAAAATATATAAGCTGATTCAAGTGTATAATTAGATCATTTGCGTAATGTGTCTTGGTGTGATTCGAGAGCTACGAGTAATTATTTTTGAGTGTTTTGAGAGATGGAGGTGAGTGGTAGCGATTGGAATAGGTAGCTCACCGGGGAGGGGGTAAGTAGATTTGATTTTGTTATTTTTTTGATTTTTTGTGTTATTTTATTTTTTTGTAATTTTTAATTTTAGGGGCAGGAATGCCGATCGGTGCCGATCGTATGATCGGTAGTGATTGGGTGGATCACCATCAATTATTTAAATGAAAATGTCACCGATCCTAAATAAAAATCGTTTAGTTTAATTTTGCATGGGGTTTCTTTGAGTGACGTATTTTATATGTGTTTTTCAGAAAGGGATGCTATTTATCTCTGTGATAGAGTCTTAGATATGTTGGAGAGGATTAGGGCCAATGTGACAGGATGCAAAGTGGTTTGATTTGATGGCCGTTGGCGTAAGAGGACTCATCCACTACCATGGATTCCTCAAAACATAGGACTGATGGTTTCCTTAATTGATAGATGGGATCCGAGTACAAGGATGTTCTAGTTATGTACCGGTGAGATCACCATTACTTTGGAGGATGTGTATACGATTATAAGATCACCGATTCGGGGTTAGCATATAGTACCTATCACTTGAGAGGTCTATCTTGATACTATGAGGTGATGTATATAGATGATGCCCTAGACATTGGATACACAAATTGGGGGTTTTCATCATGGGACCTATTGCGATGGAGAGGTGTCGGATAACCAACCGATGTCGGTAGTTATGTTGGCTATTTATTTCTACACACCGCAAGATTCAGCAAAGGTGGTAGATTTCCTTGGATGTTTGTAGGTGTAATGGAAGAGATTATGGAGAATCGAGATTGTATATGCGTGTGGTTATGTGTTATTGGCTTAGTTTTATCATGAGATGTGGATGTTTGTTATAGGTCGTAGGTATGGGTTGGATATGGGTTATTTCCTATAATATTAGGTATACAAGCATATAGTTGTTGTGAGGCCACCAGACCTACCTTGGAGAGTAGGAGATCCAATGGAGTATGTGGTGAGGTTTGTGAGGTGGCGCTTTGATTGGATGCGACATGATGGAGTAGAGAGAGACCAAAATTACTATGTCGATTGACCGTGGAGTTTATTCGTATACGATTTAGTCTAAAGACCATACATGGGATACCCTACATGGCCTAGGATAGATGCAAAGTTAGCGGGATTCGGGAGGGTGTGATGGATTTGGGGTAAAGGGTGGAGATGATAGAGACAATACAATTTCCTCAAGTGTAGAAATAGTTTGGATTTCTGCAATAGATTCTAGATGAGATGATTATATATCGGTGAGATGAATTAGAGAAATAATTTCCCATGCTAGTCGTAGATGAGGAAAGGCTAACCGAGTGGGCATGAGAGCCAAAGGTGATAGATATTGATGATTTCGAGTGGTGGAGGGATTCAAAGTGAGTTGTGGACACATTAGTGGTATGCTCATGGAGATAGGGTGGGGAGGAGGCGGAGGGTGGACAGGTAGAGGAGGACGGTGATGGTGGGGAGGAAATGACATAGTTGTGGGCATATTTTAATGCCTTATAATTGGACAGGGATGGATTAGTAGTGGATCAAGAAACCTCTTGCGAGGAGTGGGACATGATGTAGAAGGAGAGGGACCATGCACACATAGATCACGATACCTATTAACAACAACAAGATAGATAAAGCTAGAAATGAGAATCATTATGGGTGAAGTATGGGGAGGTGGGGTTAGCTTTAGATGTTGGTTGGAGTGTAGCCTAGGAAGTAGGGCCTAGTGTAGGGAAGGCAATGGTACTTACAGGAGTGCTAGTGGTAGGAGGGTAGATAGGGCTTCCTCGTTTTGTGACCATTGAGCGGTATTGGGCGTTGGGTGAGGAGATGAGATATTATGAGTGCTTTGTGACAAATTACCTACCTAGTGTACCTCAACATGTAGATCATAGAGAGAGTGAGTGGATATCAATTCTACGAGGCCATTTCGGTGAGCACTATGAGTGTCACATAACCATAGAGAGATCCAGGGCCTAATGGTGGAGTTGCATGAGGCTAGGGTGGTGAGTGAGTATAAAATTTTGATTTTACCACATAGTATGTGGATTTTTTATTTGACTTCGGATGTAGATGATTGTATATATGATCCCTTTGGAGGTATTTTGTATTTACATTTGATGATATATATACGTACACACACATATGATTTTGGACTCATGTATTGTTGATTTATCTTGATGTTGGTGTTGTATATGAGTTTGTGATGATATTTTTGAGATATCAGATAGCTTAGATGTGCTTGATATGATGTTAGATGAGGGGATGTTTAGTTGTGATGTTTAATTGATGTTGGTGTTGATATTTGATGTGATGTTTGATATTAATGTGGTGTGACTCTAAATATATTGATCTTGATATGCGTGTTTCAAAATGTAATTCAATAATGGTTAGGATTAAATGTAAAATGTTTTCTTTTTTTAAAATTAGATTTGATATATGTATGATCCGATGGTAAATTAAATATGTGTGACAATGCACTTGAGGCATTATAATAGATGTTAACATATAACTAACAATAATTAGTCACATGTAGGATCTTGGATATAGATGTAAATGAACTTATATACCTTCTTACAACATGGGAAGGGTTGACATGTAGTTTGTAGGGGGAGAGTGGGTTATCTTTTTGATGGCTTGTAGGCTTATGCCTCAACTAGATTTTTATTGCGTAAATTGATCGATTTGGGAAGTTTGATTTTAATGGGAAAGATGATTGATGTGAGAATCTTTCCTAAGATGATTTTGATATTTGAATTTGATATGAAGGATGATCAATGTGAGAATCCTTTTTGTAATGATATGGGTATCTATCCTTCGAGGGAGTGGTCTAGAATTTTTGATTTGATAGAGATAGCTATCCTTTGTGGG
The DNA here is from genome assembly GCA_018340775.1 of Taxus wallichiana var. yunnanensis. Taxonomy (NCBI): domain Eukaryota; kingdom Viridiplantae; phylum Streptophyta; class Pinopsida; order Cupressales; family Taxaceae; genus Taxus; species Taxus wallichiana. The sequence goes on along the minus strand of CM031243.1, from coordinate 196,924,024 downwards.
ATCGGTCTATATGTTGATTGACAATTGTTCTTTGTGGGATCATCATATTTTGACAATATGATTAATGTTTGTCCTTCGAGGGATTGATATATATATTTTGATTAGTATGCACTCAAATGTATATTTTTGAATTTATTATTTTCAAGCTGAGGTCAAGCCTAGTAGACCATTTGAGGAGGGGAAAAGTGTGTACTAACTACGCATGTTATCACTTAGCATGTTGTCGGTTTATAGTTACGGGAAAGATAGGGGTAATGATTGCGGGGTTCCTCCTAAGGAGGAACTTTTCCATGTGGAAAATACAATGAATAGAGCCGGTGTGTTCATTTTTAAGGTCATGATTATAGGATACTGATGGTAGACCACATAATTCCAAATTATTACTATAGTGAATGACAGGCTAGTGATAGAATGAGATCTTCAATGTGACTAATGCCATGAAAGTAGATGTGTTAACAATAGAAAGGCCGTAAGTGCAAGGAATTTAGAGGTTACTTTTTAGGTTTACCATCAAGGGAGGCTAAGCGATAGGCTCCTGACCCATATTTGTGAGTGATGACATATGGACCAATCCATTTAGGGAAAACTTTCCACGTTTACTCCTTTCTAGAGTAGTGACATTTTGATTTTCTTTAAGGAAAATATCACCAATGTTGAAGTCACATTATTTGACATGTTTATTGTATGCTCGTTTGATGTGTTCTTGATAGACATGATGATGTTCAAGGGATGTTAGGTGACATTCATCTAACAATTCAAGTTATGCTAAGCATTCTTGATGATAATCCTTGTTAGAGATAAAATCTCTGAGGGACATGCAAAGTGATGGGATTTGAACTTCGAGGGGTAGAAATGCCTTAGATCCATAGACTAAAGAAAATGGTGTAGCACTTATAGGAGTACATATGCTAGTTTGATAGGCCCATAGAGAAAATGAAATTTGAAGATGTTAATTCTACCTACTTGGTTGATGGTTTTCATGAGGATTTTGTTGAGTGTTTTGTTAGAAGCTTCTACTTGACCATTTTCTTATGGATAGTAAGGAGATGAAAAACTTAGTTTGATGTTGAAAGTGTCACATAATTTCTTTAATTCTTTATTTTTAAAATACTTTCCATTATCTGTGATAAGCTTGTGAGGGATGTTGAAGCGACATATGATATGTTGACAAATGAAATTGATGATCTTATTTGCTTTAGTGGAGACTAGGGAATAAATTCCACCCATTTAGTGAAATATTCAGGAGCAGTGATGATAGATGATCCGAAAATAATCAGATTATTACTACCTGATCTCGGACCCTTATAGGCTTTAATTATTTGCCAATGATTTTCTCCTTTTAAGTAATCAATTTAAAATAATGCAAGACAATAAGACAATTGCACACAGATTGATTACGGAGTTCGGCAATTGCCTATGTCTCCGGGTTCGTGGTCGAACCGTTCCACTAGTCAAAACGTGTAAGTTACAATAGTACTTTCACAAGAAAACCTAATGGAATTTTACTTGCCTACCAGTACACCAGACCTTCGGACGACAAGGGTGAAAAATAGCACCCGACTTCCACCTTCCTGGCGTACAATCTCCTTCAGCTGTGATCGGCCTTCCCAATGCAAACAATGCGAAGCTAGCACTCCGGTCGACAATCCAGGATTTGCAAGTACTTAGTGTGGCGCTATGGGCCAACTCGGTAGTTTGAATAACTCCTAGCCACAAATATTTCATTTATTATTGCCTAACAAATAATAGGTCAATAATATAAAAATATACAATGCCTAAATAATTTAGGTCTTCACACAACAATTTCTCATTCTCCTCTTGGCTCGGACTTCGCCTCCAGCGCTCTAGGAATGAGCTTGTCTCCGAGTTTGTGTGTAATGTGTGTCCCATTACAATGAAATAGTTACCCTATTTATACATTTTTAGGGTCCTCAAATATTGCAATACATATTATCCATAGGCTAATATTAGCCTAATCCCGTAGCATAGTTGATGGGATTACATATAATCCTAAGGCTATTTTTAACGTTAGCCTTACCCGTGCATGAAAAATGGGATTAAATCCCTATGTGGGCGGATATATTTTTAAATGGGTTAAATTCCCATGTTTGGCATGGCATTTGTTTGACATGGGATTAAATCCCCAAAGAGGCACATTTGTTAAGGGATACAAATCCCATAAGGAGCGGTTGATAATAGTTTAAGGCTTTAAGCCTTTCCACGCACATAAGGTGGTCAAAAAAACCATGTTGGAGCATAACCGCCCCCCTACCACCACGTGGATTTGGTACCACGCATGCTGTTAAACCTGCTCCTCACCACCGCTTCACTCCTCCTCCACGTGGAAATTTGGCGGTTAGTGGAGTTTAATACGTATGTATCAACATTAGTATATACATGTGGCATTTGGAAAGTGGCCTTACCAATATAATTTCGACCCATACAATGTGGAATAGAAATAATTAACTCGGTAATCCTGTAGTCCACTTGTCGTCTCCCGATAGGCAAATCGAGTGAATTCGACGAGTGTTGGCAAGCCACGTGTCACAGTGCGATTCGGTCCAATATTGACTAGTTGACCAGAGTTGACTTTCCCATTGATGAACTTTGACCGAACATATCTAGAGCTCCCGATGTCCGTTTGTCGCGTTCTCATAGTCGTTGGAAAGCTCTCAAGATGATCTTCTACATTGACACCATTTAGAGATGTTTAGGGAACTTTTAAAAATGATCCCCTGATCAATAGAGTGATGTCATTGTGAGGAACAAGGGTTGATGAGGCCAATGAGGTCAAGTCCCCATTGTGAGAAAGGCCACAAATCCTAAGTGGGTTATAGGGCCTGACTGGGAATATGAGTGAGGTTAGAATGTTGTTGACATTTAACAAATTTCTTGACGTATGTAAAATAATATTGATTAAGGATAGGCCAATAATAGCCCATATGTAGGATGTGTTTAACAACAACCATACCATTGAAGTGTCCACCACATATATCGTTATGGAATTATTGGATAACTTTAGTGGATTCATGAGATTTGAGGAATCAAATGAAGAGACCATAAAATCCACATTTGTAGAGAACACCACCTACAACAATGTATTACGTAGTGCATTGAAGAAAAGATCTTTTAGCATTCTTAGATAGGTCAGATGATATTTTTGATTGAGAATGGTAGTCATAGGTTTGAGTGTACAATTTTTTTGATTATCTTTGATAAGGTTGATAGAAGGGAGTTCATTGGTGTGAGATGGTTAATCTAATCTATGCACAAAAATGAACAATTTAGAATCTTCAGTTGATAGGGGATAAGTGATGTGAGATAAGCCACGGTGTCTACAAATTTATTAGAAGATCACGACACTATTTGAGTGGTGTAGCGATCAAAGGATTCTAGGAGGAATTCAATATTTTTCTTATATTTTTGTAAAGTTTCATTCTTACATTGATAAATTCCTTTGATTTGGTTAATGATTAGTTGAGAGTCTCCATAAATGTCTAGAATTTGAACACCAAACATGATTGTGGTTATGAGAACCATGATGAGCTCTTCGTATTTGGCCATGTTATTAGTACATTCAAAATTTAGTTTAAAGGATAAAAGGATAATAATCCCCCAAGGAGGTATGATGATGACACCCACACTCCTCCCTACCAACACTTAGATCAATTAAAGAAAAGTCTCATTTTTAGAGTGTATTCTTGATCAATGGTGTTGATGGATTTGTCAGAAATTATTTATGTGGTAGTTGATTATCGGGTTGGGGAGATTATGTGAGTTGATTGGTGATGGCTTTCCCCTTAATAGATTTATGTGACATGACTTCTAGATCAAATTTATTCATGAGCATGAGCCAATGATGATACGATCACTGTGGTATGGTTTAGAATGTATAACATTAACATGATTGAAACTGGTGACAATGTACGTTTTATGATTAAGGAGATAGTGACAATGTTGGGAAGTTACAAAGTACAAGGCACAACATAACTTTTCTTCTTTTGCGTAACGTCTCGTAGTCATGAAGTGTGTGGATTATGTAGTAGACAACCTTTTCTCTACCCTTCTCATCTCAATAAACTAACATAAGACCTTGGGCATGGTTAGTAGTGGATATGTATAGATAAAATGGATCTCCCTCATGTGGAGGTGTGAGAATAGGTGGTGACAGAAGATATTTCTTGAGGTCATCGAAGGATTTTTGACATTTATGATCCTATTTGAAATGGACCTCCTTTCAAAGGAGATGGTGAAAAGTTTGACAACAATATAAAAGCTAACAAAGGAAACAATAGAATGATTAGAGTCTACCTTTGAGACTACAAAGATATTTGATGTTAGAGGGAGGCAACATCTCAATGATGGCCTTGATTTTGGTAGGTTCTACATTAACGCCCTAATAGAAATGAGGAACCCTAAGATCTTGCTAGTGATAAAATGGAATACACACTTATTAGGGTTAAGGTAGAGGAAGTGTTGGATAATATGGGAAAATATGATGTCAAGGAAAACAAGATGATATTTGTGTTGTTTAGAATTTCCTAAGAGGTCGCCAATGTAGTATTCCATAATCTTATGAATGATATCATGGAAGATGTATGTCATAACACACTGATAAGTGGACCCTATGTTTTTTAGTCCGAAGGGCATGACATGGTAGAAAAAATTACCCTAAGGAGTAATGAAGGGAAATTTATGCTGGTTATCTATCACGATAAGGCTTTAATTTTAACTAGAGAAGCCATCCATAAGAGACATCAGTTCATGGCCTGTGGTGAGGTCGACAAGTTAGTGAATGTTAGGAAAAGGGAAGTCGTGTTTGGGACAAGTGAGATTAAGATCTCAAAAGTCTGCAGTAGTGTAAATGCGTAAATTTTGAGAGGAGTTGGTTATGAGTAGCATATTGGAAAAACATTGTAGATAATCAATAGATAATATGAAGTTAGTAGAAAGAAGACGTTGTAAATATTCTTTGATGAGGAGGGTTATGCGAGGGTACATCCTACATAGTTTTTGTTTAATAGGATTAGTGTTAGGGATAGTGATGATGTTGTGAATGAAGATGTTAGGGTCAATACCTGACATGTCACTATATGACCATGTGAAGGCTTGATTGTGTTTGGAAAGGAAAGTGGTAAAGTCCTTTAATTATTTTGAATCTAAGGATTGGCCAACTTTGACTATGTGAGGGTCTTGTGAAGTCCCTATGTTGACATCGATAGTGGATTTGTTAAGGAGTGTTGATGTGTCATGTGGTAGAGTCTTTTGAACGTTGTGATCCTCTACCCCCATATAAGATAAGATGGATTGGTCATCATGACATTGAAGAATATCGATGGTAGGGATTATTCCTCTACCATTTCAGGTAATACTAGTGGAATGGACTTGGTGTCGTTATTAGTCTAATAAGTGAGCATTCTAAGGTAATCATACTGATTTAAAAAATTCGGATGGATTGAAATGACATCATCTATCTTTGATCGAATGGTCAGGTGAAGAGGATGACTCTAGTTCCACTATGGGTACAAATGTGGTGATTTTAGAGGTATCTTAGGAAGGTTTTTCAAAACCTAGTCCATATTTCTTGTGAGGTTTTGGGACTCGATCAAAGGATAATTCATGTATTCCTTGTTCGTAACGTCCTAGGCCAAAACCTTTCAGTACAACAATGAAGATACATTTGTGCATGGGATTGGTTGTATAAGAATGAGAAATCATATATAAATGGTTTAGAATGATGTTGATTATCATGATGTGGGGAAAGTGATCAATCTGTCCATAAATGAGGTTATTTTTAAGATGGGAGGACCAAAGGAGATGATATCTCCAACATTGAGTTTTTACATTGGTTATTTATTGGGCCTCCCATATGTTTTCAAGTGTAATAAGTGAGTGCGAGGGATAAAAGGAGACACTCCCTAGTGAAATACATTGCATGACATATTTGAAGGAGCTATCATTTGGTAGCCGAGATGTGGTGATTTGAGGAACTAGTAGAATCTTGGCCGAGGAGCCCGAGTTTGTTTTAGGGATGAGAATGTAACACCCATGTTATAATGACTTCCAAGTTACGAGATTTTTTTCTTTTAAAACAAAACCTTTGATCCTATTAAATGCCTTTAATGATTTTAACTATCAACAATTATAATCGAACATGAAATATAGTTTACAATCCATTTGATAACAACATAATCATGTGCAACTATAAAGGTCAATTAGATCTACCTGATCCCCTTTATCATTACTCTACCAAAGTGTGCATAACTTGTATGCATTTCATTAACGTTTTTATTCAGGTCTGAGAACTAATGAAATTCATAAGTGTCTACCTAAAAATCAGTCAACTGAGTTTCATTTATCATCGCACACATTTATATAAGAACTAGGTGAACTGAAAATGTAATTGGCTAGTTACACTACTTAGGCCAAATTTCTCAAGCTATACATTGCATGTTTAGTTTCCTGATTGCACATAATCCAATTGAAACTTATTCCATCATTGCATAATTATCCATGCACAATTATCTAGATCACATTTCATTAATTAAAGTTTAAATTCTTGTATTAAGAAGGCATAAAATCTAGGATTCGCCTCTCTAATTGAGAGTATGCTATCGGTCCCAACTTAGGACCCCTATGGGAAAGATAATGATTACTTAATGAATTCCATCATTAAATAATCACTACCCTTACCATATTTATCCTAGTTGCTACAGATAGAGTTTAGTCAAATGGATAGGTGGGACATAGAGTCCACGCTTTCCTAACACACATTATCTTAATACAAGATAGAATTCATCATTTTGAGTTCAAGTCAAGTTATAAGTTTAATGAAAAGGTATATAGTAATTTAAATAGTTACTATCTTACGAAGTATTATAACCCTTAGTGTCGCTATATAGTTTTTCGTTATGAAGAATAGGTTTAGTCCAAGCATGTCCTTTCATTCTTATAATGATCCAAGCCCTTCTTGCTTGTATCATTAATTCCAAAATATTTATCAACTAACACTAATGTATCCCTTTTAGAAAGAGATATAACCTTTAAGTATTAGGAATGATTAAGATTTTTGATAATCGTAAATGTATTAATCGCATTATACTTATTATTATCTTAACTCATAGTTTAAGGTATAACACATCTGCTTAATAAGACATCAATATGCCATTGTTTTCGTAGAGGTACAACCGTCGTCAAAGTATTTTTTTGTACTTGTACTACGTAAACAAATTAATTAATTTATTAATCCTATTATGACTAAGTTTAAGGTGAAATGTCCTTGTTTCATAACTTAGTATCATTGTCCATTACAACGTTGTTTTATAAATCTGATTTACATAAGCAGTTAATGATGACATCAAAAAAATTACTGTATTAAATTCCTTTTGTTAAATTATAATAATAATGTCATGAAGTACAATCATATCATTACAACAAGTATGACTTTGTAATCCATTTCAAGTGTATTTACTTGCTCTTACAAAATGTAAAATAATTATTACGACTCATACACGGTTTAAGAGTAATAATGTATTTAGTTAAAACTCAAAATGGATGAATTCTTAAAATATTACAATAATTTCATATTGTTACAGAGAGACAAATTGCCTTATAAAAATATACAAAATAATGTTTCACTTTTGAATAATTACAATGATTTGAAATCGGATGTTCAAACATACCAATATCTAAAATCGGAAAACACAATTGTCACATGATGAACATGCGTGAAAATAATCCAAATAGAACTTTGTAATAATTATTCCATCATGAAATATGTAGGTTAAAATAGAATAATATACATGGTTAGTTCATTGAATGGCATGTATTAACAACTTTCAATCAAGTTACTCCATTACAAATTAATTGAACATCATAGGTTTTAATCAAGATAAAATTTAAATAATACATGTACCATAGTAAGTAAACATAAAAAATACAATGAAGTGATCTATTGATGTATACAATGTTTCACGAGAACATCTTTCCATGCACATCTAATAAGGTCTTTAAGTATATACAACAAAAACTTCATTTACAAAAAATAATTCAACAAACTTATAAAACAACATTCTTTTCATTAAAACAATTGAGCAATAAAACTTGCACACAAATTACATTCATCACTCATCAAACTTTCTTATCATTAAATAATATTTGAAAGGAGAAAGCAAGTTCTTTCCTCAAGACAATTGTTGTCAAGTATCCAACTTAAACACAAAATAGAGAAATGATAAACAATCATCTTTTAACATTATCATAATTAATAAAAGAGGTAATTAATGTCACAGTTAGCTTCAACAAACATTTGTTTCCTTTTTCCAAACAAACATATTGCACATTCAAGAGTTTTATGCACAAAAGAATAATTGTCAAATATCCTATCTTAGATGCAACAGACATCAAATTTCACAGCATACCTTTATCATAAATAGGATATAATGATAAACATGGATTTGACAATGAAACCAGATGGTTTAATAACTTACTATTATCCACAACCATACTATATTCGCACGGAAACTTTCCATAAATTAACTTATTCCATAAATTAGTTTAATCAAGAAAAGTAATCATCAATCAATTAAGAAAGATAAACAAGACTTGTTACTTATTAAGAAAGCATTCTCAAGTCTATAAAAATGGACAAAGTTTTTGTTAAGAGAAACACAATTTTGGGTTGATGGTAAGTAACTGAAAATTCCTAATACCTCTGCCATAAGAGTATAAAAGGACCCTGTGTCCCGATAGTCTCAATAAGACCATTAAACAAAGCATAAACCTCAAGATATGATGTTTGAAATGGGGAAAATGAATTCTTGGGGAAAATGAATTCTTCATATTGAATACATGTATACAAAACTTGAAAAAATTAAACCAAACCCAAAAAAATGAGTTCATATTGTACATGAAAAAGCTTCAATTGCCTTAGTATAACATAGTTGATACAAACTTTGCAATCAACATGGATCAAGTCACAACCAATATTTATTTCTTTCAAAGTGACTTTATTTGACAAAGATTAACAATAAATGATAAAATATTAATCATGCAAACCAAAAATGGTTTGGGTCGAGAAAAAACCAACAGAAACTATAATAAAACTTACACCCAACTCGTATTTCTTTATGTACATGGATTTTAAGCGAGATAAACAATTATATTAGGCTAACTAGTCAAACCCGGATGTAAGCCAAACAAAATAACCTCCATCATTCAATATTCAAAGGACCCAAATAAGGAATCGAGCGATTTTTGTTAATCTTTATATTTTCCTACCCAACAATGATGAAAAATAAAGCAAATCATGAAATAATTTAATTCATTAGTTATTCAATCATTTCAAAGTGAATAAACGAGAGAGAGAGAAGAGAGAGAGAGAGAGAGAGAGAGAGAGAGAGAGAGAGAGAGGAGATCCATGCTTGTAATGGATAATACTCATGAAAATTTTCTTCCCTATTTCCGTTGTAAAATCCTCCACACAAACTGATTAAATAAACCCAAAAACTTGAACAACATATACCCAAAAATACATCTATAGATTTATAGCATTAAAAAACCATTGAACCCATAAAGAACATCATTATTTTAGCAAATATGTCTACAAGAATAGCTCATTCAAAAAGGCCTCAATTTTTTCATGCACAACCTTAAGGAGAGCTTATCAATCAAACAAACAAATAAAAATGAAATTCCCTTTTGCATGCAATGACTTTGAAGGGAGGTTTCTTGATTTCGAGGAGTTAGTTATCCTAATTAATGACATTAAATATTTACAGGTGCCACGTAGTGGCTTTAAAAATCTCACTTCTGCCTTCACCAAATTTCAATCCCTTTTCCAATTGAGTTACGATTGGTTGAAGACTAATTATTAAAAATTAAATATTAAATAAGTTTGCATGGTCTGTACTATGTCCAAAATAATTCAAATATCCCAAGCCATAATTGCTTTCATGGAGTTTTTACGGTAGAAGATTATAAATAAAAAAAAATCAAATACCCCTTTTCAATGTATGGTATGGTCGATTCAACCTTATAAAATAAAACACTATGTAAGCTATGGTCGAAATCCATTAAAAACAATTCAAAATATTCCACGGGTCTTTGACCTTAATTTATAACTAATGTATTACTTTTCCAATGATATGATCAAATACTATAGTCCTCTATGCTAAAGTTTTAATGCCTTCATAAACAACAGCCATAGTAATATTTACCTTAGATTTGTCAAATATTTTAGACAATATTCATACAATCACCTTATGATCTAAGTCCATTTTTAGTCAATCAAATGAAATAAAAAATTTGACTCAAAGGAAAAGATGTTAATAATGTCACCAAACTTACTGTTCCAGCTTGCCATAGATTAAACAATCTCAATGCACTTGATTATGGTCCAAGATAATATCTTTTAAGATTCAATTAAATGCCAACTTACCATGCTCAAAGATGAATAAGATCAATATAATTATGCCTTGCAAAATTTTTCCATGATCTAGGTCTTATAAGAAAATAAACAATACATTTACACCACTATAAAGCGTATAGCTTAAGTGAAACTCTAAATAAACATCTACCTTAATGATCCTAAACCTTAATTGTTCCATATAGAAGGCCATCTTAATGCTTTATGGGCTATGACCAATGTAATAACACAAAGAGATTAGTCCATCAAACAATTATAATTAGTTATCAACAAAAAAATAATTAAAATACAACCATGTACAAATTTACCCTATTAGAAAATCATCACCTTAAAAAAGAAAGATAAAAAGAGTCATATAAATAGGTACAACAACGTAATAACATACCAATGTTATGGAATCATCGTACAAATCAATATAAAGTAAGTTCATACAACAAAGTACAATAAAATAGGTTATAAATGTCAAGTACTCCACAAATGCTTGACGACAAGTATTGTTACGTGGTTGGGCATGTAACTATGTGTAAGTATATATCCTTTTTAGGATATATGTACATATGTATAGCTACAAACTTAGCCAAGCAACAGTGCCTATCCCTTTCCTTCATAATTTTTTTTTCATGTTATAACTTATCCTTGTGACAAAACAAAATGGAAATGAGGGATGTTATAGAGCATGCCATTATGTTGACAAGTCACATGACATGATTTAAAAGGGTTCGGATCAACAAGAACATTACAGGTTTTACCTTCATGTTTGTATTTTAGAAAACAATGTAAGGTGGATGGGATACAATGCATAACATATATCTAGGGTTGACCTAATAACATATTGTATTGAAAATATCCTTCTACAAGATATAAGAGTTCGTGAAGACACTTAACACCTACTTTGATAGGTAGGATAACCATGCCTAATGTAGGGGAAATGGTGTTGTTAAAGGCACACAATAATTCAAGTGACTTGGAAATGATAGTGTTAGGTAGGTGGATTTGATTAAAGGTGTGAGATGATATGATATTAATACTAGCATCATTTTCGATCATAACTCATTAATGAGAGCATCATCTATTAGGGTAGTGACAAAGAGTGGGAGATCATGATATTTGGATTGTAGGGAAAGGATCTCCAAATTGTCAAAGGTAATAGCTACGAAAGTTTGAGGGTGCCAACTAGATTTGTGAATGGATGAGGATCATCTGATGGTACTTATATAGATTGAAGGGCTTCAATCATCACTTTTCGATGTTGTGTCAAGGTTTGGACAAGTTTGTAAAGGTACATCTTTATGAGAGCTTGATGAAGTTATTTGATGATGGTATTTTATATAGAGGAGGTGGATTGGGTGTGTGGAGTAGCAAGGATAGATACCTTTGCCTTAGAAGAGGGTGGAGGATTAGGTGATTCAAGATCTAGAGAAATGGAGACACAGGCGGGTTTTGATCAAAACCTTAGGGTCTTATGCATGGGATATGGTAGTTATATGAACAACATTGATTTGATGGAGTGGGGTCTTACTAGAAGAGGCATCAACCTTGTTGGATGTGGATGTGATGTTGGATGGTGGTTTGGATAGTGTGGATTAAGGGGTGGATGAGTTTATTTTATTTTATTTGGATGTCTTAGATCTATGGGGAGAATCCCTTTACTAGCAAGGCTTTGAATTGTAGCATGGAGGGATTTATAGTTTTCAGTGGAATGTCCTGAAGTAAAATGATACTTATAGAATGATTTAAAGTTGTACCAAGAGGGTTTCCACCTTTGATAGTGTTGTCAGCCCCAAAACTCCCCTCTTTTAGAGTCAGTTTCAATTTTTTTTGAGTTTGTGCCTTGGAGTATTGAATCGTGTTGAGCCTGGCATTGTTTGCAATTTTCTTATTCATGGAGAACAATTTGAGATTTGAGTGTACAGTTGGAGTTTCTTCTTCTTCTATTTATTTCTTCCTGCAGTCGGGAATGACAGGCGTATCCTCCTCATCATTTTTTCCCCGAGTCCATAGGTAATATGTGTATATCTTTGATTGGATGTAATTTGGTAATTTTTCAAGCGACATCGGAGGCCCCCACGTGTTCAAATGACACAAATCCAAGGGCAGGGTCCAAGGGATAGTCCTCAAATAAGCGTTAGCTTTCCACATGTCCCGAGTTCAAAATGAAGGTAAAACAAGCTAAAATTGGCTAAGTATTGAATTTTCAGCGGTCAGTGCCATGTGCCTCATCGGCGCAACTTCAAGGGTCAAAGCCAAGGGCAGTTCTCAAACTTGCGCCAGTCCTCCATGTGTCCTATGTCTAAAAGGGATAGGCTGATCATTAAAATTGACTAAGTATGGGTGAGTTGGCAGAGGCCTCCACATGCCTCACCGACGTGATTTTAGAAGTAAAACCAAAAGGCTGATTTCCAAATGAGCACCAGATCACCACGTGTCTAGGGTCAATAGAGATACAAAGTTGGCCATTGAAAAGTCTAAGCCTAGCAGAAGGAGCCACACGTCAGCGTGGCACAATTTCAAAAGGCACTTCCAAAGTGAAAACTCAAAACAACGCCAACTATCCATGTGTTTAGGGGTCAACATGAGTCAAACAGGAACAAACCCCAGATCGGTTAAGTTTGAAGAATTAGTGGAGGCCTCCACATGTCATCTTGGTGCAACTTCAAACACAAAATATATAGGTAGTTTCCAAATGAGCGCTGGCCCGCCACGTGTCTAGGGTCAGATATACGGCCCCACCAAACAAACGGTAGATAGTCAAGGTGTCTACAGGCCCGTTCAATCAATTCCTTCCATGTGGGTGGCCCAAATTTGAAGTTGTAAAAGCAAATCAAATGACCCATGTTTTAACTGGAAAACTAATGTAACGATTGTATATTTTTGAACATGTTCTTCCACCATTAATGTTTCTCTATGAATCAAGAATTTGAAGGGCGCGAACGATTAGAATAAGTTGTAACTGTTTCTTGCTTGTTTGAGGAAGTTGTAACCGTCTCTTGCGAGCTATATCATGGGCTTTCAAAGCCATTGTATGGGTTGGAATTTTGATTATTCTGAACTGTAATTTTGAATTGGAAGAAATCAATACATAGGTTTTTCTATTTTCCTTTGTCTTCTCTTTCTTTTTGGTTCTGATCTATGAATCATCTAATCCTTGCGTGCTTGGAAACTTTGTGTTCTAGTTTGTACAATTTCTAGAACTTTGAGTCTACGAATTGTGTTTGTTATAAACGTGGATGGTTCTATTCTGTATCTCATTTGCACAATACATATAAGGGTTTTCTCTGCCATCTCTTTTCCCTGAAAGTATTGTCTTCTTCTTCCTCCCTCCTCTCTTCAAAGTCTTCTATCCTCATGTATTGATAACTTTCCGGCTTAAAACACATTTCAAGATATTGGGAAACCACCATTGAATGAAAGACTATGCATTTGTACATAGGTTTTGCCCCTTCTTTCAATAAGGGAACCTCTCCCATTAAAGAGGAGGGAATTTCTTGTCCCCTAACTGTGGTTTCATCCCAAGTGCTAATATGAAACCCAATAGATAGCTAGATGAATTGAGAGGAGGTAATGTTATGATGGATAATTGGATGAGTTTTTTAAAGGTTCTAGTATAGTACCCTGTCGAAACCGATGTTGAGGGGATTTGTGTTTCATTTTATGACCTAGAATTAGGGGCGATGAGGTCATTTTTGTGTGACACGTTTAGCGACAATTAAGGAATGACCTTGGATTTTATAACAGTGACTATGAATTTTGATGAAGGATGAGGCCCTAAGATAGAAGGTAAGGGTTTTGTTTTTGTGATGGGGTTGTTTAACAAATTTGTGATACAATTTTTATTTTTTGGATAATTGGTTTTGGGTTATGTAGTGGATTTATTGAGATTCTACATGTGATGTTGGGTGATGTGATCATCAAAAGAGATTTTCATGATTTTCATGACGAGTTTATTTTCTTGGACTTTTAAAGAGGTCACGAGAAAATTTCAAGTGGATTTGGTAGATATATAAGGGTCATGGTAAGACCAGAGGGGTGGATGATTCATTTGTTTTTGGAGGAAATTACAAAGGAAAAATTTCCTAAATCCCTAGGATTTTCATAGTGTGGAATTCAACTGCGTGAGGTTTTTAATGAGTACAAGAGCATAGAAAATGGAGCACATGTACGTGAATGTTATGGCTAGTCAAAGTTTAGTCAACCTTAGGATAAGATCAAAGTCAATCTGGAAAGTAACAACAAGTGGCAAAAATTTAAATCATGCGAAGGTGAAAAGTTCGGTTGTTTTTAAGCTTCCAGTCTTCGACATTTGAATAAAATCATCTTTGGCATATGATTAAGAAAAAAATTTCCACGTGGTGGGTCCTCAGGCTACCAAAGTGGCCTTCCACCACATTGCCCTTATATTACTAACTCGATAAGTTGGATACCAAGATATTCACCGAGTTATAAGGTGAGTTATTGCATTACACTAGCGAGTTAGAGTGGCGAGTTACTCGCCAAAGCCATTGGGAAAGTTAGTCATGTTTATCTCGGCAACAAAAACTATTACATGGCCCAAGCCACATGTCAAAGACAATGGAAAAGGCTATATAAAGCCTTATATAATCCACTTCTCGCTTAATGTGGGATAATCTACCTATATGTGGATAAACCAAATACTTGTGGTCAATTAATAGCCCACGCAGAGGACTCGAGACACGCGGCAGGAAAATCCCGTAGTGAACGATGGAGATGGTTGACATAGGGGTTGATGTAGATGACGAGCGACATGACAAATCGTTGGAGGGGTCACAGAAATGCAGATGGGTCACAACCCATGTGGAGGGCATCATAGGCCCACGTGGTGATAAAGAACGGTGGTCGATAAAACCGACAAGGCGAGAAATGGGGGTGGGAGAGTCGACCTCGTGACCTTCCCCATACATGCGTACCGGCCCAACCAACTTGGCTAGTGGGTTGGTTGGGGTATGAGTTGTAGGATATAGTATTTTAGCACCATATGCAGATACCTTAAGCTTATATAAGGCTCTCACTCTTCATTTAACAAACACAAGTTTCCTCCCTTTGAAGCTTCTTTTAAAATCAAGCTCGAGGAGCATAGGAGGAGTTAGGAAAAATATATGGCCAAGGAAAAATATATAAAGGCCATTTTGGGAGAAAAAATATTAGAGGCCTATATTATTATTTTATAGGTGAAGAATCTCCTCTCTCAACAAAGCGGAATCCAAGCCCAGAGCCGAGGAGAACAAAATGTGAAGTTAGAAGGCATGATTGTAGTGATATTATGGAGGATTTAAATGTAAGTCCTATATTATTATAGGAAATATGGAGAGAAAATATGGCTTATATTGTATTATTTTAAGCATGATGGCCCATATTGTATTAGTATAGGCATGATGATGATTAAAATATGACCTATATTGTAATAATATATGCATATGAGGGAGAAGATGGCCTATATTGTATTAGTATGGGCACGATTATAGGATTGTGTGGAGTATGCAAAAGGTTGTGATCATTGTCAGTTCCTTGGAAAGCCTAGGCATCATGATGAAATTCCTTTGAGACCAATTGCTAGTGTAGAACCATTCAAGAAGTGGGAAATTGACTTTGTAGGCCTAATTCCCCAATCAACGCGTAGGATGATTTCACGCTATGTTATTACTTGTATTGATTATCTTACAAGGTGGGAAAAGTGACGCCTACGAAATATTGTACCATGGCTATAAAGAACAAGATTTCTATGGGAGAACATAATAACTAGGTATGGATGTCCGTTGAGCTTAACAAGTGATAGGGGCACACACTTCTTGAATGAAACTATTCGAGATATTGTTAGCTGAATTTATGGTGGTGCATCACAAGACCACACCCTATCACCCACAAGCCAATGGGACTACTGAGGCCTTTAACAAAATTTTGAGTCACACATTGACCAAGATTTGTGATGTGGGAAGAAAATATTGGGATGACAAAGTCTCTGCTATGTTATGGTCATATCAGACCACTTACAAGAGGTTGAAAAAAACAACACCCCTACTTGGTGCTTGGCACAGAGGCAGTATTACCCATTGAATTCATGTTACCTTCTTTGCGTATTGCATGTGCAGGAGGATTAGTTGATGAATAAGCACTTGAGGAATGTATTGAAAAATTGATGTAATTAGATGAGAGGCAAGCCATTGCTCTTGGATTCAGAAATGGAAAAATCTAGGTAGAAGGCATGACACGATAGGCATATCAAGAATAAGAAGCTTGAGGTGGGAAAATGGTTCTCTTATATGATTCAAAGTTTCGTGCCACCCTGGGAAGTTTAAAGTCCATTGGTTGGGACCATACATTATCACATATATACTTGATTCATGTGCTTTCCAGTTAGAAGCACTAAATGGCACACGGTTTCCCAGTTTCTTTAACGGGAGTAGGTTGAAGCCCTACTATAAATAAGTCTTCTTGGTGTTTTTAAATAAGGCAGTAGTGCCAATTAGCTTAGGATTTCCCTTCCTGCATTTTCTTTTGTATGTGTTTCCTTTCCTCATCATTTTGATTTATTGTTTATGTTTGGTGTTTATTTGCACGTTGGTGCACTAATAGCTAATTACATTCTAAGTGATTTCATGCGCAAAGGACTGCACATACTTTTAGTGTGGGGTGGACTAGGAAGATATGTTTTGGATATGGTTGAAAAATTATTTGTGAAGATAAACTATTGGAGAACTCATTTTGGGATGATGAGTGCAAAGGTAGAAGATCAAGTGGTACAGTGTATAAGGTGTTCAAGTTTGCGTGGGTATAAAGGTGTCTTGGGGAAGAAACAACTGAATTGAGAAAAGACCACATAGAAGGGGAAAAACAATTGTGCAGTCTGCAACATGAGGTAGGCGGCACCATGGGGAACTACTTGGTGGATAACGTAGAGGTTATGTACTTTGGCATGGTGAGGCACACGAAGGAGGTCATGGTAGTAAAGTAGTGTTGGCATACTAGAAGATTATGACTTTGTGGTGCTAATAGGAAAGTCACGTAAGTTAACTTAAGTAAAAAGTGTTTTATTAAAAAGAGACGTTAAGACATGTGGTCGAAGGAACTTTAAGGTGTTGAAAAATATAAATAAAGGGTAAAGGTAGTCATTTCAACTACTTGCCTTAGAGATTTTTTTTTTTCTCCCGAGCTTAAAGTGTGATAAGGGTTTTGAGAAGAAAGTGAGGTACTTGTCACGAACCAATCAAGTTGTGCATTGTGGTGTGATCTTGTGGTATAACAAGAAGGAAATAAAACATCAGAACATGAAGGGGTTGCATGAGAGAGAAGCATGGAAGTCACCACAGTTGGGTAGATAAAAGAAAAGCAGAAAACACCTAAGGGACGTAAAAGAGAAAAATAGAAATGGCACCTAGGAAACCTCAAACAAAGAGACCGGAGGTGGAGAAGGAGGAACCCGTTGAGGTATACTCGGAGATGCAATACCCCTAGGTGTGATTAAGACCAAAAATGGAGTTCAAATCTTTACAGGTGCAAGATCAACGAATATAACCACTGAATGAGTGACAATGAGAAGCTGATGTAGGTAGATTTAGTTTCAAACACTCCCATAGTAGATGAGCTTGGAAACCCTAAGGTTGACAACTCAATACAACAAGAATTGTAGAAAAATGGAGTCCTGTAGCTATGGGAGCTGCCATTCTTTGCAAAACCCACCCCACTTTGTTTAGGTGGTTGATGTCGCGGGTACATGAGGAATTATTCTACTTTATGGGAAGAAGAATGAGGATTACATGCCATTTTATTAGAATAGTAATATGCTTGTGAAACATTAGCAAGAATATGGCACTTGATTTATGTGCCACTACAAAAATTGAAGAGTTAGCAAAACAATTGAACTATGAGAAAGGGGAAGGGCTCAGGTGATTGTGGATCTTCTAGACCCAACTTTAAGAGTCACTTCCTACTCATTAGTTGCAAGTTGGGAGCATCAAAAAGATGGACAAACATCAATAGGAGATTCTTGTATGTGGCCTACAGAGTGTCAAAAAGGGCACATTACAATTTTACGAGTTTATTGCAAACAACATTATTGAGGAGGCACGAGTGCAGAATGAGGTTGGCGTAAAGATCACATGGGGCTCCATACTTATGTTAATCATATTATAGGAAATTGGTGTCCCATATGGGCTAGATGGAAACATATGGGTTCACCCACCAATGCACTCATCTCCTGTAGTACAGTTTGTAAAATTCACTTGTGATGGGACCATCTTGAGCACCTACAAGGAACATGCAAACTTATGGTATGAATGGTTATGCAAGGCATTTGAGAATGAATGACATATCCCCCATGAACTACCATGAGTTGTTGGAGACTAGGTCAAATTCGTGGTCACACAACATTTTTTCTTAGCAAGATTTATGATGGCCAAAGGAGAGATGGGGCCGTGGTGTAAGCTCCCATTCACATTCACTGCTAGATACTTGAAGTACTCCATCAACTAATTAAAGGATATGTAGAAGTTGACCTTTGATGTAGATAAAGTAGACACTAATGTCCATACCCTTCGTGATACATATAAGTATGGTACTCGACCCACATATGTCGAGGTTTTAGAGTCGGATTTCCTAGAATTGCACCCGCAAGTCAATGTCACCATCAAAGGCTATGTCCATTGATTATTTGTGTAGTTGTGCCCCAAGACTAAAGGGGGTATTGAAGTGGAGATTACAGACTCCCCTTTCTAAAACTCGGGAGGCACCTATCCCAAAAATGAAAGTAGTACAGGGTGAAGAAGAAGGAGAAGAAGAAGAAGAACGGGTTGGGAGCTGGACACCTCTAAGAAGAGGAAGTATTACATGTGCCACAATGGTAACAAGGGCACAAGTACTTCATAGAAAGGTAGCACCAAGGATTTTAAATCTAGAGCACGAGGGAGAGGAGGAGTAGGAGGAAGAGGATCCAGAACAGAAGAAACAAAAGGTACACAATGTATCAAGTTTTGCGATAGGCTTAGAAGAAGAGGAGTAGGACCACACTACTTTCAGGGAGGAGCTAGAGGCAGAGCTCGAGGAGAAAGAGAAGAGAAGGGCCAAAGAAAAGGCCAAGGAAACATGAGAGGCATTAGACAAAGAAAAGGAACATGCTATAGAAGATCTAGAAAAATTCCAGCACGTGAAGCTTCTCTCATCCGAACACCAAACACAGAGAAAGAGAAGGGGGAATCCTTTGTCATAAAGGAGGACAAGGGGTTCACCCTAGGATTGAAGAAGCAACAATCGAAGTGCAAGGAAATAAGGAGAAAGTGGACACCCGTGTCTCCTCATATGGATTTTGTGGATGATCCCAAAAAGGTGTTGCACACAAGATTTCAAGGTACACTCCCCCGAGAAGCTACATAGTTGGGATCTTATGGAGGAGGAAGGAGGTGTGCCCAGAACTAGAAAAATGCTAAGATGGAACTTGCATTACCACTCTGAAGAACCTAAATTTGAGGTTAGTAATCACACAATCGAGACCATTAAATTGAAGAAGGGAGGAGAGACATATAAAGTGGTGGATCCTAGCCACCTAACGGATGAGTAGGCATGCAACGTGCTTCAAAAGATGTCCTTGGAGGTGATTCGGTGCAACTTGGATGCAGGGGCCACTATTCGGACCTTAGTCATGACAAAGAAGGAAAAGAAAAGGAAGTAGAAAGATTGTGCTACTGAGAATAAAGGGTAAGCAAGTGTGAACCAAGGATGCCTATGGTCGATTTGGCACCCTCGTTAAAGGCATTTTGGGACAATATTCGGCTATGGTAAGCCAAGGGGAAAAATTATAGGGATGAGATGGAGTATCTCGAGGACCTTGTAGGGATGTTTCTTGCAAATGTCAAGGATGGTATGGGACCAACAACTATAGATCTCGCCAAGGAAAAAGAAGAGAACAAAATCACCGTTGAAGCCCTGGATCATTAAGTTAGAGGATTTACTTACCCAACTCAAGGAAGCAAACACATTGGTAGATAGGGGCTTTAAAAGCTGCAGAAGTGTGAGATAATCACTGACACGTGAGTGATAAAGGAGGAGGATACTATTAAATATTTACAGGAGAATATCCCTAATTTAACAAGTCTGAGCACACGTAGTTGATTATTGATACCACATCTCAGAAAGATAAGATAAAAAAAAAGTGTGAGAAAATGGATTACAAGGATTGGCGAGCTCTGGGATTCCATCACTGAGCGGATGGATGAGTTCGAAGGTATCTGCACAGAGCTATTGGTGGCTATAAATGAGCTCAGGGGAAAGTGGAGGAAGTCACCCGGATCAAGTGCCCAATGTTGTAGGGGAAGCACTAGGGAAGGCATTAGTAGAGTTGAAGGCATGGGGAAATTGAAGGGTGAAATAGACGCAGAGTTCCCTGAACTCTTCCAGTCAAGTGTTTAGTGGTTGAACCATGCAACAAATTTTTCCTTGATAGATTTTTGGTCATCAAAGTTTTGTTTGAGGGGCACAAAGGATTTCCATGGGTGGAAATCACATTAGTGTGGGGTGATGTTGATCCCTTGAAATGACCAAGTACTCAGGGCATGAAGGAATGTGGCGTGCAGGAACAAGGCATAGAGGAGCGCATGGAAGTAGCTTTTGGGGATGCATGAGGGCTCACACCCAGGCAGGATGGATCTAGGACTTAGTCATTTTAGACTATGAATGAAGTTACACTAAGGGAGAAAATGGAAAAGTGACCAGGTATAGTTATGGATAATGATAGGCTATGGAGGCTTGTGGCTCAAGAAAGCATATTCCAAGGCATCATTATGGTTATCATAACCGGATAAGGAGTCGAGGTTGTTATGGGCTAGCTGGCACTTGCATGCTAAGGATACTCGATTAGGGAAAGACATGATGACATTTGGCATGTTTTGTGGGTAATGATGATTTGGTTAGGGGAGATTCCTTCCATGTTCTCTCTTATGTATTGATTTGCATGACACCTGAGAGGGTAGATAGTAAGATGAGATAGATAGAATGTAATAGAAAAATTGTAAGCTCTGTAATGAAGTTACTATGGAAGCATGGTGAGACTCATTGTTGTATGATCTCCATTCATGGAATATTTAATGTATCATTGGCTCTTTGTATGTGATGAATATATAGATAATGAAGAGGTTCTGAATATCTGTGTTATGGTCTTGATCTGTACATTTTTCTTTCATGTTTATGGATCCAAACCCTTGTGTTCTTAGTAATGCTCATGGCTGAGATCTGATTCTTCCTTGTTATAGTGATGTTCACATTTATACTTAGATCTAGTCTCCTTAATTCTATCTTAGAATGCATACAATCATATATGTGCATTGTCTCTCTCTAATGGTGATGAACATTCTTGCAAAGCTCATATAAAGGAGGGGCTCGGTGCCTACGCGTGCCTTAGGTGAGCTCCCAGTCAGGATGGGTGATATGCCGATGCGTTTGGGGTTTGAAGAGAAGTTAGAGGTGAATAGACATTCTTGAGTTTGAATAACAGAGTATCAATACGTTGAAAGACATCAAGCAAGGACTCTCTAATAGTTTCCAATAATATGATGCACAATTCAAGACTTTGTTATCAAACCTTTCATATGATATCCATCAAATTCAACACACTCAATGGTTTGTAGGTGGTTTGTTGACACCGTTTAGAAGGTGCTATCACATAATATGTTCACGATCCACACAGGCTCTAGAGGTAGCACTGCATTGAAGAAGTTGAAAGTGTTGATCTTGGAGTGAGTCCATTCCTTAAAGAACATATTATATCTATGACCACATAGTTGGAGAAACTATCTGCTAGCTCGGTGCATGACACTTGAAGTGGTATTTGCTGTACATATTATGAAGTAGAAGGACATACAAATAATATTTTTTTTACATAGGAATGCGCATGCTCTACTAGCAATTTATGAGATATTCTAGAATAACCATGATATAAGAAATTTTCCACATCTCTAGTACACCACACGGAAGAATGTATCACTCTACTACAAATTTTTTGATGTGTATACACAAGATACAACTCATTATCATATAATTTATCATGTCCATGAAGCTTGTGAAAAAGGGTTACACATGGATAACACACATGGGAGTTCACAGGAGTGCGAAGGGAAAAATAATGGAGTTGGGAAAAATGGAAATGGAGGTTATAGGGGAGGAAATCACAATAGAGGATGTGGTGGTCTCAGAGGTAGATTTAGTTGAGGTACTTGCTACACTTACGGATCACCTAATCATTATAAATGCGAGTTACCTAATAACATGTCTTACACGCACTATGGAAAAGGGAATAAGGTAGAAGACTTCTTATATTTATATGCACACATGTGCAAGAACAAAAATGAGAGATGCATGATAATGGTACATGTCGAATGTGCCGAGAAAAGGGAAGTCAAAGCTAAAGGAACTTACAGGTTGCAAATAAGGAACCTTTATTGGTTACCACATGAGCATAATCATCACACACGTGAGAGAAGGTGCAAAAACACCACTCATCCAATGTCACATCCTTGATTTCATTATATTTTTGCGCAAGAATAAGTTGTAATATATAAAGTGATTTTCAAATGCAAGGGGATATGTGTTGTTTCTTAGCTAAGTTTATAGTTGTACGTATGTACGTGTATCCCGAAAAGGATATATACTTATGTGTAGCTGCATGGCCAACCACAAGCGTAGAACACTTGTTATCAAGAATTTGTGTATTTTACATTTATAACTTTTTTGATTGACTTGGTTGTATGAATTTACTTTACCTTGATGTGTGCTATGATTTTTTAACATTGGTATGATATTACATTATTGTACCTATTTATGCAACTCTATTTTATCTTGTTTGCTGAAGTTAATGTTTTGTTAATGCCAGTAAATATGTTACATGGTTGTAACAATATTATTTCAACATTGAGAAATAATTATGATTGTTTTAGGATACTAACCTTCTTGTGTAATGACATCGGTAGTAGACCACATAACATATAAAAATGTTTCCATTACGGTACTATAATTTTTACGTAAATGCAACAAGGTAAATTTTTATATAAAACTGACTTAAATTATCTTTGTTGTGGTGGTATAATTGTATTGTTATTTTCTTATAAGACTTGGACCATGGCAAAGTTCCGAAAGAATAATTGTATTGGTTTTATTGGTCTGCTTCATCATACACTTGGAAAGGTGATGGTGAGTAAGTATGTTTATGAAGGCATGAATCATTTTTGAAACGTATTGACAAAGTTAAGGTAAATTTTGTTTTAATTCTTAATAGTCTTAATGAAAGGAATGTTGTTCCGAATTTGTTGTGTCATTAGTTTAAAATGAATTTAATGTTGTAAAGACATAGAGGATTTACTTGATGATTGTAATGATGTTGTTGGAAGTATTCTATGCATCAATAGATCACTTTATTGTAATTGATTAGAATACTTAAAATGGTACATGAATTATTTAAATTGTATCTTAAGTAAAACCTATGATGTTCAATTGATTCGTAATGAAACAACTTGATTGAGAGTTTTTAATCCATGCCAGTTCAATGAACTAACCATGTTTATTATTTTATTTTATTCTACATATTGTACGATGGAATACTTATTATGAGGTTCTATTTGGATTATTTTCACACATGTTAAACATGCAACGATTGTGTTTATCTAATTTCATAACTTGATTATGTTGAACATCCGATTATGGATAATTGTATTTATTGAAAAGTGAAACATGATTTCAAAAATTTTCCTAATCGTACCAACTTGAAATTATTGTAATATTTTATGATATAAGGATTCATCCTTATCAAGATTAAATAAATACATTTATTACTTATATTTCTTGTATGTGTTATAATAATGATATACATTGTTTTTAACAGCGGTGTGTACTTCTAAAATTGATTACAAAATTGTAATTTTTTAAATTGTTCTAATTGTACTTTCTGAAAAAAATTATCCTTAACTATTGAGTGGAAATTATTACAACAATATGTGAGACTACATCTTTATTATGTTTATGTAAATGAGGTTAATAAATTAAACATTGTAATGGACAACGATACTAAGTTATGAAATAATGACATTTCATCTTAAACTTAGTTAATGAGATTAAATAAATAATTACTCCATTAATTAGTATAACTATAAATCATTATAACAATGATAGTTATACTTTTATAACATTGATAAATTATGAACAACATATTGATGTCTAAATAGTAAGAGTGTTATTCTATAGACTTCGAAATAAGAAGATAATAAGTATAATATGCATAATACTTTTACGATTATCATTAATATTAATCTATCTTAATACTTACATGTTTATATCTCTTTCTTAAATAGATAAATAAACGTTAGTTAACAAATTGGTGGAATTACAATTCAATCTAAATGAGTTTGGATCGTTACAAAATTTAAAGGACGTGGTTGGACTAAACCTATTCCTAAAAATGAAAACAATATACTTGACACTATATGTTGTGATACTTTGTAAGATAAGTAACTAGTTAAGTTAGTATAGACCTTTTTCGTTAAACATATAAGTTGAATTAGTTTCAAGATGATGAATTCTACCTTGTAATAAGATAACGTGTATTATGAAAGCATGGAATATAAGTCCCGTCTATCCAATTGATTGAACTCTATCCGTACCACCTTAGGATAGCTATGGGAAGGGTAATAATTATTTAATGACAAATTTCATTAAGTAATCATTATATTTCCCATAGGGGTCCTAAGTTGGGACTAATAGCATACTCTTGAGTTGAGAGGTGAGACTTAGATTCTAGGCCTTCTTAATACAAGAACTTAAACTTCTAATTAACAAAATGTGATCCAGATAACTATTTAGAGATGATTGTTTGGTAATGAGACAAGTTTCATTTTTCTTATGTACAGTCATGAAACTAAGCATGCAAAGCATAACTTGAAAACTTTTACCTAAGTAGTCTACGAGTTGAATACATTATCCGTTCATCAAGTTCCTATCTAACTATGTGAGATGCCGGATGAAACTCAGTTGAGTGATTTTTAGGTAGACACTTAGAAATTGTATTAGTTCTCATACTTGAATGAAAAGGTTAACCAACTACATACAAGTTATGCACACTCGGTTAGAGTGATGATAAAGGGGATTAGGTAGATCTAATTGACCTTTATAGTTGCACATGGTTATGTTGTTATCAAATGGATTGTAAAATATATTGTATGCTACTTATAATTTCTATTAAGTTAAAATCATTGAAAGAATTTAATGGGGTTAAGGGGTTTGTTTAAAAGAAAAAAATTCCCTTAATTTGGAGTAATTATAACATGGATGTTGCATTTTGGTATAAGAGCTTAAGGTTTACATCTCTTTGATGTAATGGGTCCTTACGCCAACACATAATTTTATTATTGTCTAACAAAACAAAATGGTTAGAACAAGAGGTATGTCATAAATAACTAGGCTACGAGGGGCTAAAGCAACAAAAACCCAGAAATTGGATGAGATATTTGTTGTCATGCAAGAAACTCGAAATTGAATAGTTGTCCTTGAATGAAAAATATTGGTTGAGGATAGTAGTACAGATAGAGACAATAGTGTCCAACCTTAGGGGAAATGTAATGATATAAATCAAAACATTAATGTTATAAATGCTAATGCAATAAATCCTTACGCTACAAATCCTAATCAACCTAAAAAAAAAGAGACCATTTGGTAGTAGAACTATCAAATGACATCAAACACATATGTCCACCTAAATTTGATGGGACAAATCTAGGTGATGGAGTTGAGAATTGGCTCAGCAAGATGGAGAAATATTTTGCAATCATAAAATTTTCTGAAGAAAATAAGACTCTTTGGGGTGCTTATCATCTCTCAAATGAGGTTTCCTCATGGTGGGATAGGTAAAATGTAGAATTGGGATTAATTGTAGCCAACATAAGCTAAGATTAATTCAAATTCTAATTTAGAAAACATTTGTTACAAAAATACATTATGACTAAAAACGTCTAAATTCTAAACCTTGGTATAAGGCAAGATGATTGTAATGGAATACTAGGAAAAAATACTAAATTACTAAAATATGTTACGTGTAGTAACAAATTGATTAGAAATTCTACATACGTAAATCTATCATAGGAATTAATCCCATCATAGGTGGGGAAGTGGATGTACATGGTCCTTTGACCATGGAAGTAGTATTTGAAAAGTCCACCCTGGAAAGATCATAAGCTTTAAGCTATATCTACTCACATAGATGAGAAAAGAAATAAAAAATTTAGTTCACCTTCACCACTTGCACCAAGAAAAACTTGGTGGAAAAAGGTTGGCAATAAGGCCAAAAATGGAAAGAAAAATATAGTAGCAAATCCTACTACAAATTTTAAGAAAACTAGTCAAAACAGCATAATAGCTAATGAAAATAAAACTAAAAGAAAAGGACCATTTTCTAGATGCTTTAAGTGTGGTAGAGATAAATATGCAAAAATTGTCCTTTTAAGAACAAAGAGAATAAACCACAATAAATAATTCATGCTTTGCAAAGAAAATCGATAAGCTGAAAAGTAGACCACACCTAAGTACTAGGTAAGTTATATGGACTACCTATAACTATTATTTTTGTACTTGGTGCTATTGAATGTTTCATTTCAAATAAGTTAGTTGAAAAATTAAAAAGAAAAGTTACTTATATGAAGAAACCATGGATTGTGCAATACGGGAACAATGTTGTCCACATAGTAAACCAATGTTTGTTTGATGCAACATTGGAGCTACCTAGTTTTACCAAATAATTATATCTTTATGTAGATATTTTAGGTTCTTATGATGTGATATTATGTGTTAATTGGCTGTCACAACACAAAGAAACTATGAACTATTTTGAAAAACAAATAAAATGCTTATATGAGCTACGAGAAAATGGTAGTCATTCAAGGCATAAAAAGATACAATGAGGTAAGACATATTTATGCAATGCAACTCAAAAAGACTAAGAATAAAGGCTACATGCTTTAAGCAATAAAACTATCATATTTCAGTAAGGAATTTAATACTTTCTTGAAATACTATCCATTATTACAAGAGTACAATGATGTCTTTCTCGGAGGAATTACCTAGACTTCTTCCAAGGCATGAATTTGATTTCATAATTGATATCAAACATGGAATATAACCTATTTCTAAGGATCCTTACTGT
Organism: Taxus wallichiana var. yunnanensis; assembly: GCA_018340775.1. Lineage (NCBI taxonomy): Eukaryota > Viridiplantae > Streptophyta > Pinopsida > Cupressales > Taxaceae > Taxus > Taxus wallichiana. Next base: position 196,896,419 of record CM031243.1, on the reverse strand, counting down.
ATGACTACAACTGAATGAGTGGAACTTAAGGCACAACTAGATGATTTTTATCCAAAGTATTTATTAGACTAAGCGTGTCTCCTTGGGAGAACCATTCATCTTTGTAAAAAAAAAGATGACATGTTAAGGTTATGCATTGACTACCACATGCTTAACAAAGCCACAATCAAGAATAGATATCCTTTGCCAAGGATAGATGATCTCTTTGATCAAATGTGAGATGCATCAGTCTATTCCAATATCGATTTACAATCAGGTTACCACCAATTGAGAATAAAATATGAAGACAAACACAATTACTTTTAGGACAAGGTATGACCACTATGAGTTCATGATATTACCATTTAGACTCAAAAGCTGTACCTATTTCATTCATGAACTTAAAGAATAAATTATTCAAGAATAAGTAGACAAGTTTGTGCTAGTTTTCTTGGATAACATTATTATTTATTCCAAAAATGGAATAAAATAATGAGCACTTGATAATAGTGTTAGACATACTCAAAAAGAAAAAAGCTGTATGGAAACATTTATATATGCTCATTCTATCGAATGAGGTGCAAAACCTTGAACACATAATAATAATGAAGGAATATATTTAGATCTATAAAAAATCAAGGCCATAACAGAGTGGCCAGCTCCTAAGAATGTTCATGAAGTTAGAAGCTTCATGGGGTTGGTAGTTGTTACTACATAAAATTTGTAAAATAATTCTCTAGAGTTATCACTCTAATTTCTTCACTCCGAGAAAATGATAAGAAATTTATTTGGTCTTATAAACAAGAAAATGCATTTAAGTTGTTAAAAGAGAAATTAACTAAAACACCTATTTTGTAGGTTTTATATCACAATGTGAGCTTCACCGTGGTAACAGATGCCTCTGGTGAAGGATTGGGTCGAGATAGTTCTACAAAATGACCATGTGATTACATACGAGAGTATAAAATTGAAGGTACATGAGCTCAACTATGCTTGGACGATTTAGGCCATAGTTCACACTTTGTAAGTTTGGAGGCATTACATGTGAGGAAAGCCTTTCGAACTAAAAATGACCACTTGGGGATGAAGTATATCTTCACGCAGCCCAACTTGAATGCAAGACAATGTAGGTGGATTGAATTCTTATCATAGTATGATTTTGATATAAGTTACATAAAAGGAAAAGAGAATAGAGTGACAGATGCACTAAGTTATTGAAGCATGTTTCCGTGATTGTGACCCTTAGGACTCAATTCAAAGATGAGGTAAAGAAACAAATGTTAATTGATTCATACTATCAACATGTAAAGGCTACGTTAGCAACAGATCCAAATGATAAAAGGTATGAAGGATTTAAATTTGAAAATGAAGGAATCTTGAAATACGAAGGTAGAGTCTCGTGTACCTTTGGGAAATGAATTAAGGACAAAAGTCATGAAATAATTCCATGATGTTCCTTATTAGGAAATCTAGGAGTGACAAAGATGTTTGCTGATATAAAACAACAATATTTCTAGAAAGGAATGAAAAATACATGATAAACTATGTTTCTCATTCTCTGAATGTTAGCGCATCAAACAAGAGCACATGCATCTGTTGGTCGATGTATCCTCACAACATTTTCCCCTATAAATGGAAAGCTATTAGCATGGATTTTGTGCGGGGACTTCCAATGTTGAAAAATAAACATGACATGATTCTATTTTTTTACAACTTAAAAAAGGTAGCTCACTTCATATCGGGTAATCTGAAAGATGATTCACCCATGCTTGCAAAACAATTTGTGCACAAAATTTTTAGATTGCACGAAATTCTAGATTTAATAATTTTGGATAGGGATCCAATAATGAACTCTCGATTTTGGAAAACCTTAAATTCAACTTCTTAGAACAAAACTTAATTTCAATTTAGCATTCCATCCAAAAATTGATAGTCAAACTAAACAAATAAATCAAGTGAAGGATATGCTCAAGATGTATTACATAGATCAACAATACAAGTGGGAAGAATATCTTCCATTGGTTGAATTTTCCTATAACAACATTTTTCATTCTTCACTAAAAATGTATAGGTCCAAAAATGCATCGGGTAAGTTGGTCATGGGGAAACAAGCCAACAGCAAAGGTGTGCGGGCGAGCCCCTCTTCGAGACATTGAAGCAAAACTGGTTTATTGCTAATATATCAAGTAGGAATATATGCAAATCTACACTATTCTAACTTCAGGGGGTTTGGGATCTCATCCCAGTAGAGGTAGTTACAACTATGAACAAGAAAGGTAGGAAGGAAGGAATGGAGGAGGGTAGATCGAAGGAAGAAAAGAAAAGAATTCCAAGATGGAAAGGTTAGAAGGTTTATGCTTTGGGCTGGTAGTAAACAGAGCCAAACTTACTTGCATAAACAATTAAAGCACTACTGATGAACATATGACAATATTAGGAGTGAATCTAATAGAATAAAAACATAGATCTAACTTAAGAAATATAAGATGCAAATAACACACATACTAAGCACAAAGTCTAAATATGTGTATTAATATTTCTTCTATTGCAAGAAAACACAAAGTATTTATTCCTCACTTCTCTTTTCATATAATAAATGTTCACCTAGAATACAACAAGTATTCTAGTGTTTATAGAAGGAGAGGAGGGAAGAAGACAAAAGCAAACCCATAACTTACAAAATATCTTACAAGATATTTACAGAAGATCTAGAAAATATCTAAAAAGTCAATAGTTGACTTGGGCAAGTTTTCAGATGGCAACATCCCATGGTGCAACATGGATGAGGTCATCATGTATGCCAACAAAACTTTTTAAATATTTTACAAAAATGATCAACACACCCCAGAAGGAAGAAACTACTCTTCGTCATTTCTTTGCTCAAACTAGGTGTCCTGCTTTTGATCAGGAGATTTGAGGTGACACTGTATTCAATATTCAGCAAACCTGCTGATCATTGCTAGATGTTGACATAAGTGTGCTCAGGACCAGATGTTGTTGTTCTGCAAGAAGTATCAAGAAGGTCCAACATAGAAGAGCCATGTCAACTGTCATGTTATTCATGATGAAAGTTTGAAGAGTAATAGAACACCTTCGAATGCGTGAGAAAATTGTTAAGTTTAGCATGTAAAAGGAAGAACGAGCAATTTTAAGCCTTAGGCGCAAGGTGCAAGTTCTGACAAGCTACGAACTTTTATGGCTTGGCACACTTTTATGGATGTCGACACACAAATTTACGCCTTGATGTAAAAGGGCGCGATTTTAGTCATGTCGGCACACAAATTTATGCCTAGTGTAAAAGGGTGCATTTTTAGTCATGTCGACACACAAATTTTTGCCCAGTGTAAAAGGGTGCAATTTTAGTCATGTCGACACACAAATTTCTACCCAGTATAAAAGGGCATAGTTTTAGTCATGTCGACACACAAATTTCTACCCAGGTAAAAGGCGCTTGAGTTTTAGTCATGTCGACACACAAATTTCTACCCTGAAGGATTAACTAAAAATGGCTAAGTCCTGAAACAACTTGATTTTTGAAAGGAAGTTTTGGGCTATTTCAAACGTTGTCAAACTTCTTTGGGGGCCAAAACAAATTTTTGGTATAGTTACCTATAAATTTCCCTTGTCAATTTTGCAGGATAATAGTTGGCTCTTTCTGGGGACTATCTTTGAGTGAAACTTAAGGGTAGAGAATCCTAGATTTTTCATGTGCCTATCCATTGGGTTATAGAGAGTCAAAAACAAGGGCGACCGGGGGTGAACACAAAAAGGAAAAAGAAAGGGAACACACAACAAATAGAAAGCAAACACACAACGAAAGCAAACACACAACGAACAAGAAAACTATACAAAGAAGAGAGCAAGCTCTACTTCCTAAAGATCTTCAGGTGTTGCCCACTATAGGGAAGTGGGAGCTCGGTTCCGTCTAGATATGAGAGATAGAAACTATTCCCTCCATTGAGCTACTTGATTTTGTATGGCCCTCTCCAAAGAGAGTCAAACTTCCCATGCATACCTTTCGGTTCTCTTCGTTTGTCCCACAGAAGAACAAGATCTCCCACTTGGAAATCTCTTTGCTTAGCTTTCTTTTGAACAACCTCTTAACTTGATTATGATGTTTAGTGATCTTGTCGACCACTTTCACTCACTCTTCTTCAAGTTTTGTCAGGTACATAATCTTCTTTTCAAGAGAATTCTAAAAATTTTCATCTTCAATTATTCGAGCCAAGCACGAGCAAGAGGTTTTGTGGAGATCGGGATTTCAACATTGATTCCATATAAAACCTAGAAAGGTGACATGTCGAGAGACCTCTTTGGAGTGATATGATCCGTCCACAAAGAATCGTACAATTATTTGTGCCAGGACCGCTGGTTTTCATCAATGTGATCAACTTTCTCTTGGTACCTCGAGTCTTTATTTTCAGCCATCGGCCGACATAGGCCCTTACCTCTTACCAACTTGGTTGGTTTAAAGTCAAGATCATATTCTTGGACCTTTGCGATCTAATTCCCTCATAAGCTCCCTAACTCCTGTTGAGTCAGGATAGACTTAATAGCCGTGTCAGGAACCAACACTATTGTATGAGAATTCAGAATATAGTAGCGAAGTTCTTGACTACTTTTACCATGGAAAAGGCATGCTTTTCTAATTGTGACATCTTCATTTCATGAGGCTTAAGAGGAGAGCTCATGAAAGCAATTGGGGATTCAATATCCTCGGAGTTCTTTTGCATCAAGATAGTTGATATAGTATGCGCAGATGCATAACTATACATGATGAAGTCTTTGCTGAAGTCAGGACACACTAGAACAGGGGCATGAGCAACAAAGGTTTTATGTCTTCGAATGATGTCCTGCCTTCCTCACTCCATTAGAATTTTTGGGATCCTTTCATCATATTAGATATATGATGAGTCTTTTCAGCAAAATTAGGAATAAAGTGTCTAAGAAAATTTACCTTTCCGAAGAAAGAGTGAATACCAGTCTTGCTTATAGGAAAAGTAAGGCTCTAAATAGCCTTGACTCTTTCAACATCTATCTTAGTTCCTTCTTTGTTGATGACATGTCCTAGCAGCTTTCCTTCGGTGACCACAAAAACTGACTTCTTGAGATTTAGTGAAATTCTTGCTCTCGGATCTCGATCAAGACTTGTTCCAAATGATCACGTGATCACTTTGTCTTTTGGAGGACACGGTCAGGTCATCTAGGTAAACCATGATGAATTTTTCAATCATACCTTTAAATGTAAAGTCCATTTCTCATTGGAAGGTGGCACCGACATTGATCAAACTGAATGGCATTCTGTTGTAGGCGAAGGTACCCCAAGGAGTGGTGAATGCTGTCTTGAACTGATCTTTAGGCGTGACTTCAATTTGATTGTAACCTGAAAAACTATCAAGCATAAACAACATTTCTAAACCAGTTACTACCTGTAGCACTTGATCCATTATCGGTAGTGGATATTTATCCTTTAAGGATGACTGGTTCAAGTTGCGAAATTCCACGCATATGTGTATCTCACCATTATTCTTAATACGGGAAAAATATTTGCAACCCAGGTACTGTGATGAATTGGAAAAATAATTCGTGCATCTAGCATCTTCTGAATTTCAGCTTGGATGGTACCTGAGATTTTGGGGTTGTAATGCCTTTGCTTTTGATGGAAAGGCTTGACGTCATCCTTGAGCGAATGTCATGCCGAATGTCCTTTGGATTGAAAGACTTTAGATCAGCATAAGACCATGCCAACACATCCATGTACTTTTTCAGCAACTTAACGAATTTTCACTTTTCCTCGGGCATACAACACTTCCTGATATTCATGGAATGAGGATGTTCCGCAGTACCCAGATTGATGGATTCAGTTTCCGAAGAAGAGCAAGGATCATCCTGTCACTTTTTTTTAACAAAATGGTCATGATTATCAAATAATCATTCTAAGGAAACCAAACCTTTTGGAATCTTATTTTCTTTGAGCTATATCACTGTATCTTTTTCAGATTCATGTGCTTGACCGGTGAGAGACTCACGATACATAGAAGTTGATCCATCGAAATTGATTTCTTTGTAATTGTCACTTTCTCCAAAAAAGTGATAAGTTGGTTGTCATCATTAAACACTTGCTAGTGTCATGAATTATTTGACACACTTGGGTGAAAAACCACCTCAATGGTATATGTATTCATTTTTAACCTGGGTGAGGAGCATGAGAGAGGTTGAGATGGCGAATGAATCAGCAATGTCATTCGATCTCATGGGCTCGCTTTGATCAAGAAAGCATCAAATTCTTTGATGTTATCCCACACAAAGACATTGCGGTAGTGTCCGAGACACCATTTTTACTTGATATATGCCTTTTACGATTGACAATTAGCTCAGCATCACCTTGCACTCTCAAATTCTTGATTCCCTTCTCTATTGCAGCTTGCATGCCAAGTAACAAGGATTCATACTTGGCGGTATTATTCATATTGAAGAACTACAACTTGAAAGAAAAAGAGAAAATCTCCTCTTCGTGAGAGATATTAGAACAACCCCAGCACCACTTCCACTTGTCGCGTAACTGCCATCAAACTGTAATGTCCATACTTTGTTGAGATCTTCCTTTTGGATGAAAATTTCCATTCTATCTGAGTCGGTGGACAAGAAATAGTTTCCCATCCCTGATGATTCGAAAAGAATCTGAGCCTTAGGGTCATCAGAGTTAGTGACTAGATATTTCTTTTGTGACTCTGGTTCCAATGTCTGCATCACCCCTTTGATAGGAATCCTAGCTTTGGACCAGTCCATATGAATTTCCCCACCAACTTCTTTACAAAAGCTCCTCCCTAGTAATATCCCGTATGCTGCTGGAATATCAGCTATGAGAATAGTCATTTTTACCCTTTTCTCGGGGAATGCCGCGAATGCAAATGCGTGCATCCTTGATCTGACCGATCAATGGTACCTGCTTGGTTTCCATGGAGTAGCATCTGCTAAAAGGTTTAGTAAGTGTGAGGCCCAAAGCATGGGCGACCTTTGCTAGCATAACATTGTTAGAAGCTCCAGAATCAATTATATAGTTACTTAATTTATGACCATTGATCAAGAGAGATAGGTAAAAAGGTTCAATTTTCCTTGACGTAGAAGTCGAGGCAATGTTTACATGAGATGTAGGAGGAATGGGAAGAATTCCTTTTGGGGAAATGGGAGGAGGGACAACAACCTGACTTTGGATATACTTAGTTAATCTTATAAGTTGCTCAGGTTAGACTGAAGGTACTCAGCTTCAGACATCTGGATCTTGGTATTTTTGGCGTGATCAACTATATCAAATGTGACCAAGGGTTACACTTATAAAGGAGTGGGTCATTCATTTCGCATTCATAGAGGAGGATTACTTGGCCTTTATGGGACTAGAGGAAGGCTGAATTGAAGGAGAAATAGAAGGAAAAGATTTCTTTACAAAGGTTTAATAGAAGGTTGAGTAGGAAGGTGATTACCTCTTTTAACGATTGTTGGAGGAGGAGTTACCACAACCTTTTCCTTTTATTTTTAGCGAAACCTCCGCTTATTTTCCTTGCGAGTGAGTGAAAACTGCATATGAGTGTCCGCTCGCATACCCTTGGGTACCTTCTTCATCATTGGATTCCTCTTCTTTGAATTCCATATACCCATAGTAGAGTCACCGGTTGGTTCACTAACATCTAGATCATCTTCGCCTTGTGACGAAGGTTCTTCGTAATTTAGCTCATCTTCTTCGATTTCAACCAAAGCATTGACCAGAGGGGCTTCAATTGCTAACCTTGGAGAAGCAGCAAGCAAACATGGCCTTTGGGTGGCGTTGTTGGGAGTGAAATTCCTACGTGGGATATCCCGGTACAGAGTAGTAGACGATGTTTGAGCCAATTAATTCTTTAATGAGAGCAAGTCTTTCGCCATCTTACTCGGAATGCCGGATCTGATGAGGTAGCTTGAGAAGAAGTTGAAGCCTTTGATTTTGATGGCTTCCGTCTTAACTCACTAGATATAAGAAGGTTGTCTTCTATCTGAATGGCTATAGCTTGAGCAAGAGCCAATGTGGGTATCTGTTCCTGTAAAAGTAAGAAACTTACTTTCAAACTCATTGCATTCAAGAAGAAACACTTTTGATTCTCTAATGTCGGCATCATGGCAAGCGGTACATGGTTGATCAGTGAATTGAATCGGGTGATGAAATAATGCATAGTTTCATTGGTCTCCTTCTTCATGTGAGTGATTTGTGATAATAACGCAAATGCATCTTTTGAAGGTTTGTATCTGTCTTCAAATGCAGTCTATAATGTGTTCAAATTGGTGATGGATCCAGTTTGGTAAGTCTGGAACCATTCTGCTATGGGCCCTTGCAAGGTCTCCAAAAAGATATGTACTGATACGTCCTCATGAGTCACATCCAGAATGTTGCATGACATAATAAACACAGTAATATGCATGTCCATGCTTTGATTTCTGCTCCCATCAAATCTTGAGATTTTTTTGCGATTTCCGTGAGGAAGGGGGTTGATTGGATGCGACAGTGCTCGAGGACCCATGGTACAGGTAGATTTTTTTCCATTTTAAAAGTAGGAAAAAGAACACGAGCGAGGAGTGTGACTCCACTTAACAATAGAGCACTGCAAGTTGATGTCGAGACACTGTGAAATTCAGCTCATTTGTGGAGGCGAGACACTTCTTGCTGATCGATCCGCTGAACTCAATGATGTGAATCATGCTGAAGTGATAATGAAATTATGCCTTCGAAGTAGATAAAAAAATGGATCAACTTCTCCATGAGCTCTTCTGCTACGAGTAAATGGTTCACCCGCCAGCGTATCCATTCAGATTTACAACAATCAGGAGCAAATTTAGAAAAATATTTTTATTTATACTTGTCGATTTTTTGATTTTTCGCAAAAATCAGCGATGTAATTTTTTTAATATTTAATTTTACCCTTTTTAATAACAACCGATTGCGGTTTTCTCGACAAAGATTACTAAAGATAAAAATGGGTCAACTTATCGGGGTGATTGTTGGATCTTTGACCGAATTTTGCAAGGTTTTGAAAATATTATGAAATGTCAGAATCTCAGATCTACTAAAATATACAAGTTTTTGTAAAAACTCAGTGAACTAAAAGTTTCTATCTGGTCCAGATCTATGGATTTTCATAAGGAAATTTTTAGTTTTGATCACTTATGCAAAAATTTTGATTTTTAAAAAGGGCTAAAATTTGAAATCTGGTAGTGATTTTTACATTTTTTAGTTATTTCCTTAGTTCAATCCCCAACAGAGTCACCATAAACTATTGGTCCGAAAATCATCGGGTAGGCGGTCATGGGGAAACAGGCCAAAGTGTGCGGGCGAGCCCCTCTTAGAGACAGTGAAGTGAAACTGGTTTATTACTAATATATCAAGCAGGAATATGTGTAAATATACACTATTCTAACTTTGGGGGTTTGGGATCTCATCCCAGTAGAGGTGGTTACAAATATGAACATAAAGGTAGGAAGGAAGGAACAGAGGATGGTAGATTTGAAGGAAGAAAAGAAAAGAATTCCAAGATGGAAAGGTTAGAAGGTTTATGCTTTGGGCTGGTAGTAAATGAGCCAAACTTACTTGCATAAACAATTAAAGCAATCTTGATGAACATATGACAATATTAAGAATGAATCTAAAAAAATAAAAACATAGATCTAACTTAAGAAATATCTTATGCAATAACATACATATTAAGCACAAAGTCTAAATATGTGTATTAATATTTCTTTTGTTACAAGAAAACACAAATTCTTTCTCTCCTCAGTTCTCTTTTCATACAAGAAATGTTCACCTAGAATACAACAAGTATTCTAGTATTTATAGAAGGAGAGGAGGGAAGAAGACAAAAGCAAACCCAAAACTTACAAAATATCTTACAAGATATTTACAAAAGATCTAGAAAATATCTAAAAAGTCAACAGTTGACTTGGGCAAGTTTTCGGATGGCAACATCCCATGGTGCAACATGGATGAGGTCATCGTGTATGCCAACAAATTTTTTTAAATATTTTACAAAAATGATCAACACACCCCAGAAGGAAGAAACTAATCTTCTTCATTTCTTTGCTCAAACTAGGTGTCTTGCTTTTGATCAAGAGATTCAAGGTGACACTGTGCTTGATATTCAGCAAACCTGCTGATCATTACTTGATGTTGACATAAGTGCGCTCAAGGATAGATGTTGTTGTTCTCCAAGAAGTATCAAGAAGGTCCAACATAGAAGAGCCATGTCAACTGTCATGTTATTCATGATGAAAGTTTGAAGAGTAACAAAACACCTTCGAATGCGTGAGAAAACAATTAAGTTTAGCATGTAGAAGGAAGAACGAGCAATTTTAAGCTTTAGGGCACAAGGTGCAAGTTTACAGCAGGCGGCAGGAACTTTTATGGCTTGGCGCACTTTTATGGATGTCGACACACAAATTTCTACCCAGTGTAAAAGGGCACAGTTTTAGTCATGTCAACACACAAATTTATGCCCAGTGTAAAAGGGTGCAGATTTAGTCATGTCGACACACAAATTTCTACCCAGTGTAAAAGGGCACAGTTTTAGTCATGTCGACACACAAATTTCTACCCAGTGTAAAAGGGCATAGTTTTAGTCATGTTGACACACAAATTTCTACCAAGTGTAAAAGGGCACAATTTTAGTCATGTCGACACACAAATTTCTACCTAGAAGGATTAGCTAAAAATGACTAAGTCCTGAAACAACTTGATTTTTGAAAAGAAGTTTTGGGCTATTTCAAACATTGTCAAACTTCCTTGCGGGCCAAAACCAAATTTTTGGTATAGTTACCTACAAATTGCCCTTGTCAATTTTGCAGGATAACAAAATGTCACCATTTGAAGCGTTGTATGGGAGAAAGTGTAGAACTCCCATCAATTGGGATAATATTGAGGATATGGTGTTAGGTGGCCCATAAATGTTAATAGAAATGGAAAATTGAGTGAAGCTCATTCATGAGCGATTGAAAGAAGATGTTGATAGGCATAAGAGCTATGCAGACCTAAAATAAATAAACATAAAATTTGAGCTTAGAGATAAATTTTTCTTAAGGGTTAAGCCCAAAAAGATCTCAATAACATTTGGCAAGTCTGATTAATTTGTCTCCAAGATATGTTGGACCATTCTAAATTCTTGAAATCATAAGTCTGGTTACATATCGGTCCGTCAGTGTTACCTCCTACATTTTCAAAGATGCATGATGTTTTTCATATTTCCTTGCTTAAGAAATATGTTTTAGATGTAACGCATGTCCTTAATTAGAACTCTTTATATGTTCATGATCACGAGAATCGTGGTGGTTAAACCTATCTGAGTATTGGAAACTCATATGTTGCATCTAAGAAATAGAGAAATCACACAATGCAAGGTCTAATGGGACCAATATTCAGAAGAAAGTGTAACCTAGGAGAATCTGGAAGAAATAAAAATTGTGTTTCCTTATTTGTTTCAGTAATAAAAACTGATATTTGACAATTTTTATGATATACTTGATATTATTTTATATTCTAGATGATTGAAATGATGAAATTCGGTCATATTGCCGACTGTTTGGAAAATTTGGATGATTTTAAGGTTGTTACAGCCAATAAATTTGAATTTAGATAAACTGAAATCTAGAAAAATTACAAGTTTTTGGATGAAAATGTTGACTTTTTCCTTAGTTGTATGATATAAATTTGTGATCTATTATTATGTAAGTTATTAATGAGTAAAATCATCAGACAATGATTCATTAAGGGGGAAATATGTCACATCCCTCATTTCATTATGTTTTGTCATAAGAATAAGTTGTAATATATAAAGTGGTTCTCAAAGGAGAGAGGATATGCATTGTTTCTTAGTTGAGTTTGTAGTTGTACATACATACGTACATCCGAAAAGGATATATATATATATATATATAATACACGTAGTTGCATGCCAAATTGTGTAACAATGCTTGTCATCAAGCATTCATGGAGTACTTGACATTTATAAATTATTTTATTGTACTTGGTTGTATGAATTTACTTTACCTTTCGTGTGTGATGATTTTGTAACATTGGTATGCTATTACGTTGTTGTACTTGTTTATGTGACTTTGTTTTATCTTACTTACTTTGAAGTTAATGTTTTGCTAATGCTAGTAAATTTGTTACATGGTTGTAATTGTATTATTTTGGCATTGATAAATAATTATGATTGTTTTATGATACTAACCTTCTTGTGTAATGACATCGGTCATAGGCCACATAACATATAAAAATGTTTCCATTATGGTAGTGTAATGTTTCTAGAAATGCAACAAGGTAAATGTTTATTGTAATATGACGTAAATAATCTTCATTGTGATGGTATAATTTTATTATAAAAATTGTACCATGGAAAATCTATGCAAGGAACAATTGTATTTGTTTTATTGGTATTTGATCATACACTTGGCAAGGTGATGGTGAGTAACTATGTTTATGAAGGTGTGCATATTATTTGAAATGTATTGACAAAGTTAAAGTAAATGTTGTTTTATTTGTTATTGATAAAGGTATAAGACCTATGACATATTCTAATTGTTTTATAACCATGGTCTTGACCACATCTTAAAGCATAGATAATATTTTAGTTGATTCGTCGATCGACCACACCATGCATTTATTGGAAAATTGATTTGTTTGTTGATTTAAAACCTTGTACCGAATGTATACACCATGCATGTGTTTATTGGAAAAGCCTTAGATATTTGATTTTTTTGACATATTCCATACCATCCAAATTTGGTTATTATTGTTTAATCGATAAACATTGACTCATCGTAAATTCCATGCAAATGGAGGGAAACAAGGTTTTGGCGGTGGCATGTTTTATGGAGCCACTATGTGACACTTGCAAAAATTAATGGCAGTAATGAAGGTACTTGTTTTTGGGAATTGTGAAGCTTGTGGAAGAAGTTAATGCATGTAACTTGGTTTCATACTTATTTTGTGTTTTTGGGTGGTTAGAGATCTCCCTTTAACGAGTTGAGCATGACAATTTTTAAGTAGTTCTCTTGAGCTATTCTTGCATTTTTTCATGCTAACAATAAATATTGTATAATCTCAAAACAATGGCGTCTAGGTTAAATAGATTAGTGGAATTTTTTGGGGGTTTATTGTTTGATTTTTGTGGAGTTTACTCAACCAAAAATTGTGGTGATTTTTGCAAGATAGATTAGTGGGAAAACTTACGGGGCTATTTGAGTTTTGTAGGCATGGATTCTTCTTATTCTCTCTCCTACTGTTCATTTTGAAATGGTTGAATAATTTCTAGGTTAAAATTGTTTCATGATTTGTTTGATATTTTATTATTGTTTGGATAGAAAATATAAAAAAAACAAAAACGGGTTTGTTTTGTTATCTGGTCTTTGTGAATATTTAACTATTGAGGTTATATTGTTGGGCTAGCACTTGGGTTTGATTTGTTAAGACTATTTATCGAATAACATCCTTATAAAAAAAATATACATTATGGGTATGGATTATTTATTGTTTTCCTTGTCGATTTTGTTAATACGAGCCATTTTGGAGTGCTCGTATGATTAAGGTCTAGTAATCTCTAAAATTTGTTGGTAAAGATTTCAGCTACGGTTTAATTAATATTTTGGGTATCATTTTTTCCAGTGTTGCGAACTATGAATACTCTAAGTTGATAGGTATAAAATAAACTTATTTTTTTGGGTTGTATTAATGGTTGCACATTTTCAAAGCATTTTTTACCAGATGAGTTAGTGCCTAAATTTCAATATGAACTATGTTGAGACTTTGTGCATGTATGATTGTTTTTAAATAATTAGGAAAATAAGAAGGGCCTCATTCTCGCCCAATTTTATTTTCTAATTTATTCAGGTTGATTTCTTTCATATAATGGAAATAAGGTTGATTGTCAATTTTCATCAAGTTAAAATAGTGTGAATCAGTTTTCTTCTTTCCGAGACATGTTTAATCTATATTCAATTTTTTGAAAAGTGGGTATTATTTTTGTAAGTCTCAAGCTGTGTTTAGTTGGAATGAGAAAACTCTTGTACTCTCCTTAAATGAGTTGTATATCTCTATTGATAAGAGCATTGTATAGACCATTTTAAAGGAGTATAAATACATATATTCCTTGGTTGATTATCTTAGCTATTTTTAATTAAGAAACTTGATCATTAAAGTATCCTTGTTGAAACCTTGTGTTTATATTTGGTTAGCAATGAGTAATTTCCTTCTTTGTATGAAATATTTGGATTAAGTAGTAGATGATATGAGTATGTTAGAAAGTTATAAAGGAACGAAAGTAGTTCCCCTCCTTTGTTTGATCTTGTGCACTTATAAGCATGAGTAACTGAATGATTATGTGATTAAGGTTATGAACCTTTCGATTAATTATTTCTGGAGGATTTTTTCAAAACAATAGGTTCTATTTTTTTGATGAAAGACATGCTCATTGGATATTCTACTTGATTGAAGAAAAATTAAAGTTTGTTAAAGTTATTCATGACTTTAAGATATCTCTTTTTATTATTTTTGATAATGTTAAAAGGTGAGTGTTATCATTTCTCAATTTTGTGTTTAAGTTGGATACTTGACAACAATTATTGGGAGGAAAGAACTTGATTTCTTATTTCAAATACTATATAATGACAAAAAAATTAATGAGTGATGAATGCAATTTGAGTGAAAGTTGTAATGTTCAATAGTATTAATGAAAGGAATGATGTTCTAAGTTTGTTACATGTCATTAGTTTAAAATGAAATTAATGTTGTAGAGACATAGAGAATTTACTTGATGACTAGAATGATGTTGTTGGAAGTATTGTATGCATCAATTAACCACTTTATTATAATTGATCTGTTTACTTAAAATGATACTTGAATTATTTAAATTATATCTTAAGTACAATCTATCTTTGTTGATTGATTCGTAATGAAACAACTAGATTGAGAGTTGTTAATCCATGCCAATTCGATGAACTGACCATGTATATTATTTTATTTTATCATACAGATTGTAGGATGGAATAGTTATTACAAGGTTCTATTTTCATGCATGTTCAACATGTGACGATTGTGTTTATTTGATTTCATATATTGATTATGTTGAACATCTAATTATGGATCATTGTATTTATTGAAAAGTGAAACACGATTTCACATATTTTCATAAGGAAATTTTCCTAATTGTACCAACTTAAAATTATTGTAATATTTTATAATCTAAGGATTCATCCTTATTGAGCTTAAATAAATACATTTATTACTTGTATATCTCATATGTGTTGTAATAATGATATACATTGTTTTTAACAGTGGCGTGTACTTCTGAAATAGATTACAAAATTCTAATTTTTATATTATTATTGTAATTGTACTTTAAAATAATTAGTATCGTTAACTATCGAGTGGAAATTATTATGACAGGTATGTAAGATTGCATCATTATTATGTTTAAGTAAACGAGGTTAATAAAAAACATTGTAATGGACAACGATGCTAAGTTAAGAAATAATGGCATTTAATATTAAACTCGATTAATGAGATTAATTAAATAATTAATCCATTAAGTAGTAGAACTATAAATCAATATAACAACAACAATTCTACTTTCATAATCTTTGACAAATTATGAAAGACATAATGAATTCTAAATAGTAAGAGTGTTATTTTATAGACTTTGAAATAAGGCGATAATAAGTATAATGTGAATAATAATTTTATGATTATCGTTAATCGTAATTTGTCTTAATACTTATAGGTTTATATCTCTTTCTTAAAGAGATACATAAACATTAGTTAACAAACTAGTGGAATTACAATTCAATATAAATGGGTTTGGATCATTACAAAATTGAAAGGACATGGTTGGACTAAACTTATTACTAACAATGGAAAACAATATAGTGACACTATGGGTTATGATACTTTGTAAGATAGTAACTAGTTAAGTTATTATAGACCTTATTGTTAAACATAAAACTTGACTTAGTTTTGAGATGATGAATTCTACCTTATAATAAGATAATGTGTATTATGAAAGCATGGACTCCAAGTCTCACCTATATAATTGATTGAATTATATCTATACCACCTTAGGATGGTTACGAGAAGGGTAATAATTATGTAATAACGAATTCCATTAAGTAATCATTATCTTTCCCATATGGGTCCTATGTTTGGACTGATAGCGTACTCTTGAGTCGAGAGGCGAGACCTAGATTCTATGCCTTCTTAATACAATAATTTAAACTTTAATTAACAAAATGTGATCCAAATAACTATGTAGAGATGACTATGCGGTGGACTTTTTTTGCGCGATGATGCCATATGAAACTTAATTGATTGAGTTGAGGTAAACACTTAAGAATTGATTAGTTCTTAGACCGGGAATGAAAAGGTTAATCAATTGTATACAAGTTATGCACACTCGGTTAGAGTGATGTAAAGTAGATCTAATTGACCTTCACAACTGCACATGGTTATGTTGTTATCAGATGGATTGTAAACTATATTTTATGTTGGATTATAATTTATGTTATTTTAAAATCATTGAAGGCATTTAATGGGATTAAGGGGTTTGTTTAAAATAAAATAAAATCCCTTAATTTGTAGTAATTATAACATGGGTGTTACATTGAAAGAGAATAGGTTGTTTAATTTTTTTCTATGTGTTTTTGCAAGGGAAAAATTCAAAATGAAAACATTCAACTTTACCCTAGTGTCAATTTTTTTTCTTACAAGCCCTCCTAATAATTTCTCCAAATAAATTTTCCCTCTATGTCAGGCCTATCCTATCCTTTCAAGTGCTCATATGTGTTATAACAACCTTTCCCATGTGTTTTAAATGTAAAAAAAATCATGGAGTTCCCCTAATGCAACAATTTTCAAGGTAAATTCTTGAGAGAACCTCGAAGGCTATTTTTAGCCTTTGTAGGACCATTGTACATCCCCAAAAAGGTGAAGGCCAAAATTCATCATGAAGTGGTATTTAGGAGATAAATTTTTTTGTAAAGTGGTATAGGAAGATTTAGTAAATATTTGAAGGTTTATGAAGGTTTATGAGCAAGTTCAGTGAAAGCATGTTTTTGAAGGTGAAGGAGCTTGTAGTTCAAAATAACACTTGATCTTTGGAAAATGATTACGGAGCTCTATAATTATTTGGAGGGAAAATAAGATTATAATGGAAAGGTAATTCATCTCTCTAAATGATGGTGGTTTCATATTTTCACAAGATATAGTGCTTCTTGCCATGATCTATTTTAAACATGCATAACTGCGGTCTCGTGAAAAAGGCTATTTTTGAGGGAGTTGCAGGAAGAATCAGACCATGAGACCCATCCCATACTTATAAAAATGTTTTTGGAGTAAAATTCATAGAAATGAGTGCCATAAAATACCTCCGGATGGTCCAAAAATGTCGTCGTAAAGTCTCTCTCCAAGGTAAGCTTTCAGGGACTTAGCCAAATTTGAGGGTGGACACATGTCACCACTAGATGATGGCACAATTTTGTATCTCGTATGCCATACCATTGTGAAATTTGGGACAAAAATATTCACCCATGCCCAAGATATCCCCCTAGATTATCATGTGACCCCGACGAAGCCCAAACTTGCTAGTTAAGCCCCTTCTCACCTTTTCTTAGCTCTTCCCATCATACAGTCATGAAGTGACACTTGTCACTCACACATGAGGGAAAAATTTACTATCCCATATATCTCATCCCATTGGGTCAATTGGGAAACAAAAATTCAGCCTCTTCCCAAGTTATCCCTTGATTCTTCATGTGACCTCGGGAAGGCTCCACAGGCTAATTTTGACCCCCTATGCTATCTCGCCTCACCAAATTAGTTTCCACCACTTGTCCTACCAGGCGAGGGTGAATTTTACTACACCAACTATCCTATCCCTTTGGGAATTTTTTTTTCCCAATATTATCCCTTTCCCATGTCCTCCATGTAACCAGGTTTTAGTCCTCGGGAGCTTTTTAAGCACTTCTTCTCTCTTCTCTCGCCAAAAATCAACCTTCACCACTTGTCAAGCTAAGAAGAGGGTGAATTTTTTCCCCATCTATCTTGTCCCCTTGGGATACTTAAAAAAGTGTTCCCATGTCCAAGTGGATTTAAAAATCCATAATTTGTAAAAAATTATAATTTCCGTGCTTCTTCCCTCCGCGTGTGTGCGAGAAAGGTGTTGCGGGAAGAAACTTTAAAAGCCATTGTTGTTCATTTTTCCTCCATTTTTATCCATTCCTCCATGTTCATTGCTAAAAATCACCCAATAACTTGTTTTTTTCTAGACACCATGCCCAATTTTTGCTAGATTGACTCCATAGCCAAAAACATGAAAAACTCATATCTCCCAACCTCAGTAATTGGAACCGCATGAGATTTCCACATCATTTCTCTCTCCCAGAGACTAGAAGAAGAAATACATAGATAAATTAGAGGTGACCCTTATTTTTAATAGAAACATACCATATATCTCTACCCTAGCTCATGTTTTTAAAATTCTCACCATTCTAGCAGACAGTTCAAGCTAGAAATTTAAGCACAAAATCCAGAAGACAAACCTATTCCAGAGAAGTTGATTTGATCGCATATGACATGTGGAAGACTAGTTTCTAAAAATAGTAAGTACCTAGTGTCTATACTTACTATGAAAACAAGCTTTCTTAAAATATCAAAACCCTTCAAGATGATAAAATCAGAAAATGATAGAGGTAACAAACTAGGCAACTCGGGATAAAAAAAAAAAAAACACAAAAATGAAAAAGTAACTTTCTAAAACTAGAAAGTGTTTGAAAATAGAAAAGAAACATATGTGAAATTATTCTAAGCATGTTATGGATTTCAAAAAAATGATTTCAATTCAAAAATTAATATTTCCCAAAATAGCAGCTCCTGGATCCCAATGGCTAAAAATAGAAAGTTCTAGTTTTGAGTGCAAAAAGTTGTTGTCATCTCTGTTTTGGCTCATCTTGTTTATTTTCATCAATATGAAGTTAAAATTTTCCAGCCTCGAGCTTGTTTCATATTTTTCATCATATTACTCAAGTGTGGGTCATAGTGATGTTACCTATATAGACCTGAAGGACCTCAAAAATAGGATGCTTGGTGGGCCCAGGGGAACCTATGAAGGACAAAATTTAAATAATCGGGTTGTATGCAGTGGGTGGCCATCTCGTGTCCATTCAAAGTGAAAAGTTAGTGTTTACACGATCTCATCATTATGAGCCAAATACTCAAACCATAAGATTTGATGACAACTTGGTACTGGTAGTGCTCACTCCCAAGGTACTTTTTAAATGCATGTAGTTTCCATTCTAGAGAAACATGGTCGTCATTTCAAAATAGTTCACATCGGTGAGTGGTCTAAGAATGATTTATATCTCCAAGGCCTCCCTTTTGGTTCATGGTTGAAGCAAGGTAGAAATCCCTCTTGTATCTTTGAAGTCTCTCTCCGAAATGAATTCCATGAGGGCTTCTCGAGATGCGATAATTTTCTTGAGTCGGGTAGTGGGAGAAGAAACAATAAGATATTTCCAAGACTTGGTGAAATTTTTCATTCTCACAATCATTAAGGGAAGATAAATGATGGATTGGGGGAAAATAATCGGTGACAATTTTCACCACCAACCGCTTCAAGTGCCGGCTTCCAAAAAGTTCTAGATGACTTCATACTTGGTCTATGCCCTTGCAAGCATGAGACCATTCAACAGTTTGAAACTCACCCAAAATATTTCTCAGAAGGACCCTACATATGAGAAATATCCACACCTATCTTAGAAAGAGAGAAACCACCACTTTGGAAGAGTGAACGATTTGTTCATGATGATTTTCGTCGATTATTGGAAGGAACCCTCCTTTAAGTATGTCTCCACAAATTTATGCCCCTAATCAAATGGTATGGGTCATTTTTCATAAAGTTTTCAACCTTCTCCTACACCCAAGTGTCTATTTTTGAACTTCATCCATAAAGGTTTCCACACTACCTCAATGAAATTATTATGTTATTTGAGTTATGTAGGAAGCTTGTTCATGTCAATAGCAAGCTGAGAAACCAAAAGAAGAAGATGATTGCTTTCCCTATTTCTCTAGGTATTTTCTCCTATAAAAGTGCTCATAAGGTTTCCAACATGGAAGTTTTACTCTCTCTCATAAACATGTACTCATATACCATGATTGCATACTTTTATATCTGAAGTGATCTAGACAATTTTAACCTACCTGAATTGCATCATGTTCCACAGGTTGAAGACTACAAGGTGAATTGTGCTGACAATTTTGAAGTTAGAGAGCGAGATCAAAAAGGATGGCAATAAAGAAAATGAGAGGATTCAAGATTGATTGGTATCAGTATGGAATTCAAGATGATGTAATTGGGATGTATAAACCAAAATATTAAGTAGTAAAAGCCTCACCCATTCGACAAGTGTCTTGGAGCATTTGCAAGTTAGGGGATATAAATGAGCATACTTAGGAAGTCATCAAAAGATAAAAAAGAGTGGTTAAAAAGGAAGAGGGATTCCCTCATTGCATCAGGTAACTTCTAAACTCTTCAAAGCCAAGCATCCCATCATTCCTCTTGTAAGGTCAAGGAGAAAGCTTCCATCTCAACTCACTTGGGAGAAATCTCAAAGTGAAAGGTAGTGGAACAAGAAGGTCCTCGCTATATAAGGTTACATAAAAAGGTAAGAACAATAGAGGACCTTTTGGTAGATCTGGAGCAAGGCGAAGTTGATATCATTCATCTTTCAGGTCCCTTAGCAATCTCAAAGCTTCTCATCATCTGCATTTGTTGTACTAGCCCCACTTTCGAACAATATGTTCCTTCCCATTCTAAGAAAGAGACTACAATATTTTCAAATGTCAAGCCAGATATGAATGAGATATTTACTTAGGTGTAAGAAATTATCACAATAGAATCCCTTATAGTTCAAAAGGTGGTGGTACCCGACTTCTCAACTATCACCTTAATGGTCAAAGGAAAGAAAGGAAAATTGGCCCAAGCAACTTCACGCTTATTCGGTGGTACTTCGGGAAATCAATATGTAGATGTAGCTTATCCAAAGGTAATCAATCCCATTGAAGATGACTATGAGATTACCACCATCCCCTAGGACAAAAAAATTATGAGGGAGATGCATATTTATTCAAGGAATCGTCCACCCGTCTTCTCAAGAGGAATTAAGAGTACAATGATAAGATTGATCGGTTGGAAGATCACGTGAAAACACTCACCTCATACGTGCAAAATTTCATGGACCTAAATGCATCTTCATATCTTCTAATTGAAAAATTTACTCCCATCGGTAGCTTCGATTTGAAGTCCATTCAAAAGACACAGGTTTCACCATGCAGAATAAGCAAACAAAGAACATGTGAAAAAGATTGTGGAAAAGGGGAAAATGATGCTTCCAAAGATGATCTCATTTTTCAAGTACTTACACACGAAAGGCACCAAGCTTAAAATGACAAGGGGTGAAATTTAGAAAGAAAAGTAACACCGAGATCAAGTGTTTCCGCTTGTGAAGGAGATGGGGAAAGCTCATTCTCAAGTTTTGGTAGATAGGAAAGTGTTTAATTCTCTTTCCAAAGATTTGTCATAGGTATAGGCCAAAACACTTGTCATCCGGTATGAGATTTTAAAAGATGCTCGAAAAAGTCAAATTCGTATGAGGAACATTCCTCCAAGATGCAAGATGATGTCAACATCAAGGTAAAAAATCTTGGATTACCCGCAATTGATGAAAACAACTATGCGGTGACTTGTTTCACCTTTTGATGAACTCATCAAATAGGAAGTTAGGAATCCCTTTTCCTTCAATGAGGACACACTGGATTCACTCATCAAGATAAGGGTCATGATATCAAGCACTGTGAAGAAACATCATTATCGGTTAAAAAAGTGTAAAAATATTAATTCCATCTTGGATAATTGGATAAAGTCATTGAATTTTGTCCACATTCCCTAAGCCGAGAAAGTTGCACCTACGAAAGCTCGATATAGTAGACAATTCAAAGGAGTGTATATATTCCTAGAGGAACTTAGAAATATTCCACCCGAGAGAAAAGTGGAATCAACATGGGACTTGTCTCCATGTGAGTAGTTCTCTCTCTCTCTATTCTTTTCTCTCTCTTCCCTCCCCCTCCCTCTCCTCCTTCTATTGGTGTATATGACTTGATCATCATCATTTTAGGTCTTGTTTACCATATATGGTTAGTCATCTACCTTAGTGAGAATAGGTCATAGTTAAATATAGCAGATAATTCAAAGGAGTGGATATATTCTCGGAGGAACTCGAAAAATTCCACCGAGAGCAAAGCGGAATAGGCATGGACCTTGTCTCCATGTGAGTAGTTCTCTCTCTCTCTCTCTTCTTTTCTCTCTCTTCCCCTCCCTCTCCTCCTTTTATTGGTGTATATGACTTGTTCATCATAATTTTAGGTCTTGTTTACCATATATGCTTAGTCATCTACCTTAGTGAGGATAGGTCATAGTTGTATATGGTTAGGCAACTCGATATAGTAGATAATTCAAAGGAGTGGATATCTTCCCGAAGGAACTCGAGAAAAATTCCACCCGAGAGAAAAGTAGAATCAGCATGGGCCTTGTCTCCATGTGAGTAGTTCTCTCTCTCTTCTTTTCTCTCTCTTCCTCCCCATCCCTCTCCTCCTTTTATTGGTGTATATGACTTGATCATCATCATTTTACGTCTTTTTTACCATATATGGTTAGTCATCTACCTTAGTGAGAATAGGTCATAGTTGAATAGGTCAATAGGGTTGTGTACACGTGTCACGCATATAAGTTATACAAACCGTTGTCTTTTACGTTCTTGATTTTCTCGTATGATTCATGCTCTTGCTAATTACGTGAAGTGTTCTCATCTCCATTGGAAGTGTAACCCTCTTCTATGTGCATGAGGTTCTAACATTTCTCCTCATGGAATAATCCGATATGGTATCAAAATAGATGTTCGGTAAATGTGCACTCACTTGAATCTAGTTGTTGATTACTTCATTTTTGGTTTTATCACTTTTCGTGCAAGTTTTTGTATAATTTTATTTGGAATCTTATTAACATATCTAACAATCTAGTTTCTTGGAGTTTGTGTGGTTTTTCAGTTTTGCATGTGTAGGTTTCAAGGGTTTTATAGCTAGATCTAGCTAGCTATAACTAAGTTTGGCATAATCGCTAAATTTAGAAGTTGGATCTTCATCTCTCGGTTTTTAATCGAAGTGAATTTTTTTAATCTCTTGTTTTTTTGGTTTGCAAGTGAATTTTGTTTTGGAACTTGTGATTTTTGGCTGAAATATTTCCTGCATGTTCTCCTTGTTTGGGTTTTTCCTTGCTCTTTGCGTGTTGGAGTTTTACCTCTTTTTCTCCGTAGTATTTTATCCTTTCTTAAACGCTTTGGGTTCATTGTTTGCATGCTCTTCCCCATGATTGCATTTTTTCCTTAGGATCTACATCTTTTCTCTTACATTAATGTTATTATTAAACCTAGATTTTTTTGCATTTGAGCCTTGATCGACTGTGCCATACCCTTCTTAGTCGAGGTGCTTCTAATTTTGTTTAGCTTTCGGTTGTTTTTCCCTACATGTAGAGATGTTTGGTTGTGTTTTTCATGGCATGTAGGGTCTTGAGACACAGGTTTTTCTTGTTGTTATATTTATTTTGTGCCTAAACCCATGTCTTGGTCATTTCTGGGTTGTTCCTTGGCTCTACCATGAGTCTTTTACCTTGCATCTAGATTTCTTCATATCCATTTTCCCTATGTTCCTTGATTTGTGCCCTTGGCAAGGTCCTTCGGCCTTATTTTCCCATGTTACCTACCATCTAGTACATCGAGCCATTCAAATTCTCTTACCTTCCCACATTGAGCTTTGGTGACTCATGCCTTCCCCCAAGCTACGTTAGGAGTCACTTTGACTGATTTTTCAATTGTTGTTTTTTTATAAACCTTGTTTAATATTTTTAATTTAGTTGTTGATTCCTTTCATATTAAGGTTAATTTTTAAAATAAGTTTAAAGTGGGTGTTGTTTTTGATAATGCGGTGAATGTTGAATGGTTTTGTGGTGGGGGTGGTTTCAAAGTGGGAGTTTTTAAAAGTGGGTGGGTTTTTTTAAATTAAAGTAACACCCTTAAAGTTTTTAGATTTAATTTAGTTTAGATCTAATTATTTCTTTTAAAGGTGTTATTTTTATAATTAGATGTTAATTAAAAATTTTAAAATCTAATTTTCAAGTAAGATATATTTTTAAAATTAAGCATTTAATTAAAAATAATTAGCTCTTTTATCGATTACTAGTTTAAATTCATCATTTTTAAACGTTATTATCATTTTTTGTCCTTTTTAGCTCTAAAACCAGTAGAGTTGGACATTTCAAAAGGTTGAATTTTAAATGTTATTCTGGGTCAGTGTTTTTATCTAGTCATTTGTTGGAGTGTGTAGCACACCTTCTTGTGTTTCTTTGCCTTCTAGAAGCATGTTCGGGATCCTAGAGGTCCCCGGGATTGTCTAGATCCTAGTTTTTGCATTGTGATATCCCTTATTGTTGATTGCGGAATAGTGAGTGCGTCCGCCACAACCTTGTAGAAAGGGGGATTCTGCCATGATGTGAGATACTTTTTCTCACAACATGACTTGATTTTGTCCCTTTTCTTATTTTTTATCTTGTTATGCTTATTTACGGTGTCGATTTGTTACATTCCATGAAACTTGATTGTGGTCTCCTCTCTTACGTGTTATTATACTAATTGTAAGGTGAGTGGTCAACTATTTCACGATGCACACTTGCACCAGATTATATCCAACACACTAAACTATAAAGTACTGAAAGCAGGGGGTTATAATATTGTCCTAGGTGGTTGTGTTGCTTATTTTTATTTTCTGCATTCCTTCTTTCTCTCTCTTCATTATGGATGTAATTTCAATTCCTTTGCTTACGTCATTCAAATTCTTTGAATGGATACGAAAATGGTAATGAAACTAAGGGGTAAAGGGTTATTTCACATCACCATGGGAGTTGAGACTGAACCTAACGATGAGCCTAAAAATCTAAGTGGTTGAACCGAAGTGATGAAGCCTTAGGTATTCTTTGTATGTATGTTTCTCCTAACTTGATCTTCCACATTGAGTCGTCTCCAAAACACCCAATTCTACGTGGAAAATGTTAGATAGTATGTTTAGACAAAAAGATGACATGAGAGTGCATGAGTTAGAAAATGAACTACTAGGATTAAATCCTAGTGACTTTGAAAACCTACATGCATTCTTCTCAAAGTTCATCCACACTATATTGTTGTTAAAGGAATGTAAAGTGGAGAAGAAATATTCCCAGTTGATCTTGTCGATTCTCTCTAAGTTATGTCCCAAATACTCCATATTCGTGTCAACTTTTTACACTAAAATCCACTTTGGGAAGTGCTTGGAATATTCCCTCATTTGATAGTTTTTGTCCCAAATCATTCGAGAACATGGAAAAATCATTCAAATGGGGTCTATCAATTCCAAGTCATATGCCCTTGTAGCAAGTACTGGTAAGGGAAATAATATTGAAAAGAAGAAAGAGAAAAAGGACCAAGCTAGGAAGGAAACCAAGACCAACTAATCCAAACCCAAACCTAGCACAAACACTTTGAATTCTAAGCCTAAAGCAAAGAAAGAAAAGTGTAAGTGTTCTTATTGCAAAAAGACTAGTCATGAAGCACATCAATGTATGAGAAAACAAATTGATCACCTTACTCATTTACTTGAGAAAATCATATAGGTGTTCCTAAGTCTATCAAACAAAATTCTTTGAAAGTTGAGTCATCCAATACAAGAGAGTCTAAATCTAATAAGAATAAATGAAAGACCCTTGTAGCATGAGTTTCTCATTCATTGACGTGAAGTATAGATTTTGGTGCCTTGTACCACATGGATTCTTCATATTTTGAGTTATAAAACATCAAACCATGTCGCATGTCTCAAATCACATTGGGTGATGACACTACATTGTCGGTTTCTTCGTGAGTGGATCAAGACAGATGGATGGGGGAACATTTAACCAAGTGTTGAGTGTTACTAATCTCTCTACCAATATCCTATCGGTTTACCAAATCAATCACCTTAGTGAAGGAATGCGAGTGGAATTTGGTCCTAACTCGGTGATTATTTGTTAGCTTCACAATAACACTACAGTGGTTAAGGGAAAAGAGGATCACCATTCAAGATTGTATACCTTTTCCCACTTTACTTTTTATTTGATGCCCACTGCCTCTCTAACTCATGCAGATGAGGTTAGTAAGTTATGGCATGGGTGTTTTGGGCAACTGAATTTTCGTTACCTTGAACAATTGAGCCAAAACAAAATGGTCAACAAGTTACCCCGTGTCATATTTTCTAAGGGTATTTATGAGGGTTGTGCCCTTGGGAAGCACCTTGAAAAGAGTTTTGACAAAGGAAAATCTTGGAGAGATACTCATCTTTTGGATCTTGTTCATAGTGACATCTCTGGCCCATTTCCGTCTCCTTCGTTTACTAGAGATCTTTATATACTTACCTTCATTGATGATTTTTCATGATATACTTGGGTATATTTTCTTAAGCTTAAGTCTGAAGTCTTTGAACATTTTCAAGACTTTAAGGATCTTGTTGATAAACAACTCGTAATGGTTTGTCAAGCTTTTTCAAACTGATGGCAATGGAGGCGAGTATGTGAGAAATAGGTTTGAGTATTTTTGTACTTATGAAGGGATTGTTTTACAACATATATTTACTTACAACCCTTCACAAAATGGAGTTGCAGAAAGAAAGAATCAAATGCTAAAGGAGATGGCCATATGTATGGTTCACTCAAAGTATCTTTCTCCTTAGTATTGGGTGGAGTAGTGAATTGTGCTTGTTACATTTAGAATCGTGTTCCACACAAGGCAATAAAAGGGATGACACCCTTTGAAGCTTGGTTGAGATGAAAGCCTGATGTTGAGAAATTTTGAGTTTTGGATCCAAGGTTGTGGCTCGATTCCCAAGAAGAAACACAAGGCTTTGTAATAACAATCCAAACCTTGTATTTTTTTTAGCTTATTCTGATGGTGTGAAGGGATATTGATTTTTGAACCATGTTACTCACGAGCTTTATATCGAGAGAATTGTGAAATTTTATGATTCATCTTCAAATTCTACTTGTTTACCTTATGAGGTTATTATGCTTTCTGATTTTAAATCCAACTCTTCGGATGATGATGTTGTTGAGCATGCTCCTCCTCCTATTGATCCTCCTTCGCCTCTCGACCCTCATGCTTTGGAGTCTTCCAATTCTGATGGTAGTGTTGAGTGGAACCTTGTTCCTTCTCACTCGAGTGAAGAATCTTTCGACTTTGAGCTTGATCCTCCTGGTCCTCATTGGGATAGGAAAACTTTGCAGTGTTGGAGAGTGGATGGGATATCCTTCAGATAGGAGGTGGACTCTCTCATAGATCATTGGACCTCACTCCTTTGCCTCCGCTTCTGACCCTCAATCTTATCGGGAGGCTTCTAGTATTTCTTAGTGGGATTTTTCCATGGATGAGGACTATTCCTCACTCATGAAGAATGATACTTGTGATCTCACCCCTCTTCTAAAAGGAATAAAAATCATTTAGTGTAAGTGGGTATCACGAATAAAATATGGTGCAAATGGAGATGTCAATAAGTTTAAAGAGCAACTAGTAGCTAAGTGTTTCTCCCAGATAGTTAGGGTTGATTACTCGAAAACCTTTTCTTCGGTTGCGAAGATGAATTCTACTCAACTTACCCTTACCATCACTATGGAAAATAGATGGGAATCCCATCTGATAGATGTTAAGAGCATCTTCCTTCATGGGGACCTAGAGGAAGATATATACATGTAACATCCGCCTAGTTATGTCTATGATCCCTCCCTCATCTGTAAGTTAAATAATTCTCTCTATGGCCTTAAAAATCCCCTCAGGCTTGGTATGCCAAGATGGAATCCTTTTTAGTTACATCAGGGTTCACTCGGTGTCACTCTAACCCAAATTTTTACATTTTGCAGCAAGATGACTCCATAATCATCCTTGTTCTGTATGTTGATGACTTGTTGATCACATGAAGTTCTTCCTCTATCATTGATTCTATGAATATTTCCTTATCCAAAATTTTTCTATGTTTGACTTAGGATTGCTTCATTACTTTCTTGGGATTCATATTTCACAATCTGACTCGGGAATTATAATTTCACATCCTAAGTAATCTCTTGATTTTATTTCTTGGTTCTATTTGTTTGATTTTAAGCCTTATCATACTCCTTTCCTTTCTGGGGTTAATTTGGTTTCTAATTTCTCTACTCACTTAGTTGATGGTACCCTTTATTGAAAGTTGGAAAAATGTGTTGAATGTGGTATGATGAAAAGATACTTAAATACTTTGTTTCTCAAGTAATATTTAGAATTTCTATTCCATTGGTAAAATGTGTTGAATTTGGTATGATGAAAAGATGAACTCACTCCATTCTCAACTCCACGCAACTAGTAGGATGTGAGGACTCATCACTAAGAGTCAAGAAGGATGTGAGCTATATGACTTGAAGAATGTAAATGTGAAAATGATCAAGAGACACAACTCGACAAAGACTAGACTAGAATCTTGCAAATCAACCCTAATCAAGATCAACTAACCAATTTATAATAAATTTTGCTTGCAAGTTCATCTGGACTCAAATTCATGGATGGCTTATTGATTCAAACAATCTGATTTTGAGAAATAATTCTCTATTAACACACACATCTAGTTCATTTTCATGGGAATTTTAAGAATCACTTTTATTTGTTTATTTATTTGTAACTTGTGATTTATTATTGCGACCCCCAACATCTTTCCCCATGCTACTAATGAGAAACATGGGATCATCACAATTAAAAATGTAGGTGAGTAAGGGAACTTACCTCCTTTCCCAACCTCATGCTACCAATAAGAAATATGGGCTAATCACTAAATATTGGTAGGGTTGACAAATGTAGTTTTATTTGAAAATGAAATAATTTTGTATTTATTGTTTATTTATCTTCATTTTTTTAAAATTGAGTTTGGATTGTGATTTTAGGAGGGAAAATTTTCCCCTAGGATCAACCCCATGCAACCAGTAGGATGTGAGAGCTCATCACCAAAGGTTGAGATAGGCAAACAAATATTCCGAGTGAAATGTTTAGAATGAATTTTTCATGAGAGATATTTTTGGGGAAAGATATATCATCAAGAAGCTTATAGAGAAAACTAAGTATACAAGTCCTTGTAGAATCTCTACCAAATTATTTTCTCATGAATAAAAGTGATAACAAAGATTGGATAATTTAAAGATGTAAAATGGATACTAAATAAGTATGATTGATATATTTGCTAATGCTTGAAAAATTTAAAAGTTACTTGAAAAGTAAGTTTCTAGTTTAAAATTTCACAAGACGATAATGCAAATGACAAAGCGATATGAATGCAATAATGTACAATGTGGACATGAAAATGACTATATATAAAATCATATAAGGTGAAGTGAGTTAACGGACTCACCACATTCCTTACCCTCTAAGGTACACACGAGAAGATACAAAGGTTTTTGAAGTTTTCATTTTCTTGACAAGGGCCTACTACCTTGGGTTTAAACTTACAACCCTTTCCTATTATCATATTCATCTAAATATCTAGTCTTGGTGTATGACCATCCATTTGTACAAGGCCTTTATAAACCTCTGTTTTGTGTTCTTGATGTATCATACTCATGTGAGTGTGATGGTATTGTTAAACTTTACTCCCTACGTAGGGAGTAATGATTGCATTTGGAGTTTTTCATGTTATGGGGTCATGTCTTGTAGACACGACGAGATTGGTTTTTGACATGTTTGTATCTAGACCAAGGTTAGGAATGGAAGAATCCCTAGAGATGGCTTTAATGGGTATCATTTTACTTTCGATATCCTCTTCTTATTCTACTATTTCTATCATATGTATGTCTAGAAAAAGATCACCAACAAGAAGAAAAGATAAACCAAGGAGATTACCAATTCCTTGTGGATCGAAAGGGAGAAATATTATCTCATAAATATCCAAGAGCTTCAAAATATCTATTGTGGTTGTGGTGGACATATTTTTTTATAGATGTCACATTACCCTTATCTTTTTCACCACCTCAAATGTTTTTGTGTCATTGACCTCAACTTTTGGAATGGTTTGGGTGGTCGCGACCAATCCATTTGAGGGAGTGGTTTATTTAATTGGTTTGCAAGGATTTCATAATACAAATGAATCCCTTGTTTCTTATTGAGATTCTCCAGATGTAGATTGAAGGGTTTAGGATCCCTTCGAGCAATGAAGACCTTTCCCAAGTGCATGAATCTAGCTTCCTAAAATAAGGTGGAAGGAATGGCCTTCATTTGGTGAATCCATGGTCTACCAAGGATCAAGTTATAATCTGTCTCCTTTTCAATGATGCAAAATTACGTTAAAATATTTTTTTGACCCGAGGGAGACAAGAACGACTATAGTTTCAATTGAGGTATCCTTAAGACTATTATACCCTCTTGTAAAGGAAAAATTATTCTCTCCATATCCCAACTTCTGTAAGAAAGATAAGGGAACTACATTCATAGCAGCCCCATCATCATATCTCACATGATGCAATTTTTATAGACCCAAACTTGTAGGTATAAAGCAGATCTCCTCTTCGGGATATTCCAATGTCATATGGCATCTTGTTTTTATCAAAGAAAAACTAGATATCCTTATCATTCTCCCCTAGAGCATGTACATTGAATTTGATATGATTTATTTGAGTCACAGGTGGGGTATGACATGAATTAAGTGGCTAAGACCTAACACTTGTAACAAAGAAGATCAATGCACTGGGATTTTTTCAACAAATATAAAAATGAGATGTGATAAAAGGTCTTGTTCAAATTCAAAATCAAATCATAAGATCCTAAAGATTTTAATTATATGGGAGCATCATCCTATAAGAGGGAATTAGAGGGAGGAGATTGTGAAATATACTCCCTTATTTGAGTTTTTGTGTTAATTTCTAGTTCACCCTCTAACTCAACTAATCTTAAGATCTTTATATTTTTGTTTAGTCCAAGGTTAAGGAAACTTGAGAGTTATCGAATTTGATCCCTCATTGTTGTTATTCTTAACAAGAATGCCCTTGTTTGTGTTTTGAGGGCCTACTTTATCATCTTTAGGAAATTTAGGGAACGAGTCCCGATAGATGCCAAGGTTTGCATTCTAAGGTACAATGGGTCTTGTATAAATAGGTTGTGAGGTTCCTTCAGGACTCACTAGAAACATGTCCACCAAGAGATGCCTTTGATTTTTGGGGATACATTTTATGAACTTGTTGCAATCCCTATAAGACCTAGAGTCATGACCAACAACATGGTGTAAACCATAATATAGATTGGGTTTTTAGTCTCTTGGCCTTTGATTTGATGTTTTCTGTTGATTATAACCACAGGTTATAGTGTTTAAATTGATTGTTATAACCATAATTTGTTACCCCTGGCCAAGATTTTGGTATTGGTTTGAGCCTTGTGTTTGATCATGTAGAGGAGGGGATGGTTTACATTGACTGTGTTGATAGAGTAAATTTAATTAGGGCCTCTTTGATTACCCATGTTATTGTTATTATTGTTAGTGTTATCATTATTTGTAAAACCAACATTCTTCACTTGATCGGTAACATGCTGGGTAAAATCTGCAATTATGATTCAAAACCTTGGGTCCTTGGTTTTTGGCTCTATTGTTTTGATGTTTTTCATTTTTTTGGTTATGGAACACTAAATTACCATTGAGACCATAATGCTTATGCCCGGTGTCAATAACGGCTTGGTCGATTCAAATTGCACCTTCTAACACTTTCTCATAGCTACGGAAAGGAAAATTTTGTACTTCCTCCTTGGTCTCTCGGTTAAGTGAGTGAAGGAAGAG
The DNA here is from genome assembly GCA_018340775.1 of Taxus wallichiana var. yunnanensis. Classification (NCBI taxonomy): domain Eukaryota; kingdom Viridiplantae; phylum Streptophyta; class Pinopsida; order Cupressales; family Taxaceae; genus Taxus; species Taxus wallichiana. The sequence continues at coordinate 196,864,444 of CM031243.1, read as the reverse complement.
GTCATAAAGTTATATTTGGTCCATGTTAGGTGAAATTAAAGAGGATTAAATAAATTAACACCATTTTTGAATGAAATGGGCAACAGATTCATTTAGTTCCTGTCTAAGGTGTAGAAACTCCCTAATCCTTGTTCGTAACAACTTGTTCATGTCAAATGCTCTAATGAATTCAAAATAAGTTGTTTAAAGAAATGTATCAATATAAAGCAACTCCTTGAGAGTCTTCAGAAATATTTTAGCCACTATAACATCGCATGGAATTAATTCCCTAATGGCAGTAGTATAGGCCTTGATATGAGCATTCGGGTCTCCTTCTCTAAATTTAAGAAGATCGGGCAATGGGCATGGAAGCATGACACCCCGTATGGTAAATTCAAGAGGTTATTTCAAATACTTAGTGTAAGTACCCATTGCGTAAGATTCCACCATTGAATCTCCTTGACGAGGAGGTGGAGGAGGAGGAGTTGGATAGGCTACGATGTATGTAATAAATGGGACGTATGTATCTCCTCGATACGACATATAAGGAATATAGAAATTATATATGTCCATTTGAGGGGATTTTTAGTACATATGCAAATAAAGAGAAACAAAACTAGGATGTGGGCTAGTGGGCGTAAAACTAGGGAATGTCGCATTTCTCTGAGGAAGGAATTTTAGAATGCATTTCGAAAATCCCACAGTAGGATAAACATGAGATGGATGAGGACCCATCCCTAGTGTGCCAAATCCTATGAGAATATCACATGGATTAAATTAGATTATATATCCTTTTTGAACATGATGTTGAATTGGTTGTGCGTTGGTAGGGGTTTATCCTTTGTTGTCAATGGGATACCCCATATTCTGCCCTATTGCATAAGTTGGTTGTGAAGGTTAGGCACTCTATAGTTCTCTAATCCTCCCTAATAAAGTATAAATAACATCATGGGGTGAGGATTGAGTCCTTTGTTTGGGTTCCTATTGTGTAGGGTTTGGTTGAGAGGACACGTGATACCATGTTATACATTGTTCGACATTGTCATTCTTGTTTTCTTTGAAAATAGGAATTTCAAGGTCTATGTATAATACATTATTTTTGAACATCTCAAAGGTGTGGATCTTCATCCTATCCAATGAATCCTCTATTTGGCGAAGAGGATTAGCAATTCATGTAAAAATTTCATCTTTTGTTGATTGCATGATAATGTGAGGTATTGACAGGGACTCTAGTGTAAGGTCTAGTTTCATCGAAAGTTCATGTTTTTGAATTGGATTGAATGCATTGCATGTTTAAAGGTTGATCAACCTCCTCTATTCTCATGTGACTAGTATGGTTTAATACATAGTTAGGGGAGACTTGCACGTTATTTGTGTAGTTGTCACCCATCCCGAAAGGGAAGTGGATTGTTGCGAATGAATTTTGGTTTAATATCCATCAAAGACAAATGACCCACCAAAATCTCAACCAGACATATTTGAAAAGGTAAAAATACCTACAAAAATAGGGGAAGAAATGGAGAGGTAGGGTAATAGCAATGAAAAATAAGAAAATAGTATGAAATTTTTCTTCACGTCAAGTTCACCAATTTTGTATGCTTTATAATTAACAAGTGATTCCTAGGCACACACAACATCCTAAGGTTTTTCCGAGATAGGCTTTGGAATTGAATGGATGGGATGATACTATCTTTGGATGAATAGTAAGTGGGTGGAGTAGATGGAAATAACAACAATAAATCAAGGCAACCTAATTTTCTCAACTTGAAAAATGGGTATTTGTTCATTGAGGAAAATAAAATCATGTCTCACTTGTTCAGAGCGATGCTACGATCAAGGATGATCGTCGTGCAAAAGTCACGGTCAATATCAAGTGGAATTGGATAAGACCTCTGCTATGTTGTGGAAAACATGAGAAATGTCTTTCGTTATCTACAAATTCCTCTCTAAAGAGGGTCATGAATATATGATGAATGATGGGATAAGGAAAATTCCTGATCTCTAGTCAAGCTGATTTTCCCAAAACTCTTTGGCAAAAAGATTTGGCTCATCGTTCAAAGAATTTTGTTGTATGATAATAGTAGGTGGGACTAAGGTAGTTTAAAAGATAAGTTGTCTAAGGCCTTGGTCAATATCAGTCAATCATGTGTCAATGTTCAGTTGTGGCACGATTGGATCACAAACTATATGCCTTGGTTGACATGGACCATGAATGGTCATGTGGGAACAAACCAAGGAACTATGGAAATAAACAAAACATGCAAGAAACCAAAGGGGTCTAAAGTTAAGATCAGGTAACCTAGGCCACTATGGAAACGTGGGGGTTGTTGTTCATTCCCAATCTAATTAATCTAAGTTCCTATTTTAAACAAATAATGCAAGAAAATTTAAATTAAACAAAATTTGATTACTCTCCTTTTAATTTAATTAAATCTAAATGTAACTAATTAATTGAATAAATTCAAAAAACTAATCTACGATTTTTATATTTTAAAAGAAGCTTTTAAATGCAAATAAATAAACAAAGCTAACTAATTCCTAATCTACATTTTTTTGATTTTTTGGTTTACTTGAATAACATAAATAAAATCTACAGATAAAAGGAAATTGCTTCTAATTAAATAAAACTACCTTTATGCTAAAATAAAATAAATAGAGAATATCTAAATGTGGTTATTTCTCTGTTGTTGAATGTAAATCCTAATTTGACTAAACACATATTCTTTCCAATTTATAATTGTGGATATCTATTATTTCTTCTAATGTCTCACCTCAGGATCACGGGAAGAAATGAAGCTCCTCAAGTAATTTCTTTCCCCTGAAAACTTCCCAAAGTGAAACAATGGATTACACAAAAAGTTAACTTGTGAATAAATGCAACAAAATGCATAAACACAAAGGCTTTCTAAAGCTTCTTTCCCTTTAGACTCATAGAGATAAACAGGAGGAAATTTTTAATGAAAGCTTCGTTCATGTGCACATTTAAATCTAACTAATAAATAGAATAAAAGATACAATTGATTTTAAATGAAGAAATAAATAAATGAGCACATGAACTTTCTCCAAATACTTTCCCAAGTAAATTCACAAGGATAAGATGAGAAGGAGATGTCGGCGAAGCAACTTATAGGAAATGAATATTTCTTAATTTTACTTCCTTGAAATAAGCTATTAATTTAATAAAATATTTAAATCTAGATTAAAATATTTAGAAAAAATTGAATAACATACCCAACATGGTTATCTTTGAACCGAGACAATTTCCAAGCTTGATTATGTCTTTCTTTGTCCCCTCAACTTCTTTTCCTATTATGAATCCAAATGGTCCAAGGAGCTATGATGGTTAGTATCCAGAAGAAGTTGTGCGAGATGTTGGAGAAGACTCGGTGACAGTGCTAGCTGGTCTCAAATGAAGGTAACAAAGTAACAAGGAAAAGCTCTGAGTTGTTTTTGTGCTTCTTGGAAATATTTCAACAGAGTAGCAACGTGCAATCAAATTCAAGAGACTCGACCAATTCTTCGGGAAAAGATTGATTTTTATAGAAATTCGGCGGGAATAATTACAACACACATGGAAATCAAGAAGTGTCAGATCATCCATAAAAGGGAAGTCATCTTACTAACAATAGTAAGGAATAAGAATTTCATACGCATTCAACAAGCCCAAAATCGGGAGAAATGGTTGAGAAAAGAACTAGGAAACTTGCAACACATACAAAATTGGGAGTTTTAAGTCTTGGATTAAAGCACATGGAACACTAGTCTTCCCGAACAATGGTTATGCAACCATCGTGGTGGTTGAGTAATCATCGCTCTAGGTAGATCGGTGATTACATAACCTGTCGTGGTGGTTACATAACTTAAAAGGAAAACACTAAGGAAAGGGAGTGAAAAACATTTGCGAAGGAAAGAAAAGATAAGGAGTTGATAAGTAAGGAAGAGTAAGCCACATAGACATGTTGTAATCAAGAAAATGGGACATGGATTTCATCATTTATTCTGGAAATGAAATTTATCATCATTGGGGATTTTTATCTTTGCTCGACAATGTAAAGACTGCAATTTTGGGTGCGTACATATTTCCCCCTTAGAGAATCATTTTAGCCATGAATGGGCATAAAACGTGGATTCCAAGTATGACACTCCTAAATGAGAGAGTTAGAAATTATACCTTAATCACCAGTGTGTTGAAACTATGCCAATCCAACATTCCCACCACCTACAAAAGAGAGATGAGAATCAAGTGTAAATATAAAACATGATTAGCAAAATACTTTGAAATAAAATGACAAGATTACTTACCATATCTCGTGTGGGTAAAAATATACCTACTCTAAGCACTTGATCCCGTATGCACCCACTCGAAGCAATATTAAAAAACCAAACTTGCACTATATATATAACTTTTTACTATTTTTGGAAATCATTTGTGTTTTGAAAGTTTTCTGAATTTAGAACTCCTAATTTATGGTGAATGTTTCATTCGTGAGTATGGTTGAATTGGAAGGGATTTAGAAACGATGGTGTCGGACCCAACGAAAGTGGAAGGGGCTCAGGAATGGGTTAGACATGAGAGTTTTGGTCTTGTTTCGTTAGGCTTTGGATTTTTCTTTTTAAATGCACTTGAGAAGGACTTCTAGGAAATTTGTAACTGAAGCGGTCGTAAGGGGTCTCAAAGAGATGGAAAGGAAAGTGCATTTATTGATTAGTCTCATTTTTATGTATTTATTGATTTTTTTGCTCACGGTTGAGTATTTTTACCATACTTGTCCTATGGTGGGATGACATTGTACATGAAAAACTTTGATATTATATATATATATATAGAAAATTTTTTGGTTTGGCATTCCTTATAAGAGTTGAAATTTTTATGGTTTATCTCATCTATGTACTCTTAGATGGTTTGGAATTTCTAATGTTTTATGTTTTAGAATGTATGCTATGGATGATTATGCAATGTGGTAATAAAAGAATTTAGTTTTTATGCATATGACAATGAATTGTAACTTAAATACTTTTTTCTCAAGTAATATTTAACATTTTTATTCCATTGGAAAAATGTGTTGAATGTGGTATTGTTGGCGACAAAATTTGTCATGTGGACAAATTTGTGGATTTCTTGCCAAAGCTCTGGGAATCTAAGTCCCTCTACTTAACCGATGCAGCTAACGTATATGCATGCACGAGAAAATGTGGATTTCTATGGTGGCCTTTCGATTGGGATCCAACATGGGAACTCCACTGACCCTATGACAAAGCTAGCAATCTCTTGCTAGGGAAGAATTTGTTTGAAGAGCGGGAAAGGGGAGTGAGAAAAGAGGTAGGAGAACTAATGTTGTAGGTAGGAAATCATATTCCTGCACACACTAGTTAGAAGTATCATCACATGCATTTATGAGAAGAAACAACTTTGTAAGAATCATTAAGACCAAATGAAATTTGATGAACATAAAGTATCAAGAAATCCCTTAGTCAAAGAAAGCTAGAAACTCCTTCTTCTTGTATTAATTTCTCAAACAAAAGTTGTACATAGTGGAGAAATGGAGGAAATTGAGAAGGGGGAAAGGAAGAATTTGGCTATCTCCTTTTTTCTCTCAAGGTAGAATACACTCTTGAGCTTACAAAATTAATGACCAACCCTTTGAAATGGGAATGACGTTACAATTTATAGAATGAGAGGTGACTTATCGTCTTCCTCATGACCCTCCATATGCCTTATTTCTAACTTTAGACTATTCATATTCCTACAAAATATTTAAGTCCCTTTTATAAAATCAAGGTGACTTAATTTACATTATGTTTCTAAAGTCACTTTTAAGTGACTTAAAGGCATATCAAAAAGTGCAAACCCCAACGAAGAATTATAACATTTGAAGAGAGATAAATTTGGGGAGAGGGAAGAGAGAGAGGAGGAGAAGATGTTGCCCACGATGAAGTTTGATGGTCCTTGTTCATGGAAAGATCTGATGCGATGAAGTTCTGAATGTCCCATTGTGCCAAAACTACTCTTTCAATGTGACTTTCTATTTTTAGCAGGTGTCTGTCATGGGACCACTTACTATTTTTAGTAAGTGTAAAAATGTCTGATCCGATGAATTATAACTTTGTTATGCGAGGGTTCTTTTATTCCTGACTTTCCCAAAATAGCAGTCCCTATGTAGAAGACATGATATTTTTAGAAAGTGGGCTTCTAGAGGTCTGATTAATGCGAAACAAAGTTTTTTGATATTGGTTTTTTCCCAATATCGCCCTCTGAAATTTCAGACCCGCCCGCTTAATAGTCCAGGAGATTTTAAACTTTCAAATTTCAGACCTGGTAGTGCTTTTGGATGCGGCAACCATTAATGGACCTCAAAATTAAAGGCCTAGGTTTTTCCTCCATTTGTGATGGAATAAATTTCATTGTCATAGGTTTTTCTTCTGGTTCTTCACGCAAAATTCTACTTTGTTTCGCCCAATGGTTTGATGGGAAATTGGATTTTTTCTTCATTGAGCCAAAAGTGGGATTTCTTCGATGTGGATGCTCTGTTTGTTGAAGATGTGGACTCTAGCTACAATATGAATTGGAATTTTGATTTTCCTTGCTTTTGGGAGGAATGCATGGCCATGGATAAAAATAATATTGTCTTATTAATAGATGAGAGTTGTTATTTTTATGTTTATCTTATTTATATGCATGTCTTATTTATAAGCATGCTATATTTAGGTTGTTTGTGGTTGAAGAAAACTTTTACAAAGAGGTGCACAAGTTATATATATGTGCATGGATTTATTCTTTGTAATATGAAAAAGAGAGATAATTGTATTGTATTCCTTAGGACCGGTGGATGTAGCCCACATTGGGTGAACCACGTTAAATCTTGGGTTTATCTTGTGATTGCATACTTATATTATTTCTATTTTAATTCCATTTTATTGCTCATCTGGGTTTTGATCCTAATAACTCGGTATCGAGCAAGATTTTTTTGGTAGAAAAAACTCACAGGAGGGTTTCTTGTTTGAGTGAGAGCAATGACAGAAGATAGCAAGTTTAGGGTTGAGAAGTTTAACGGCCAAAACTTTTAGCTATAGAAGATGCAAGTGGAGGACTACCTATATCAGAAGGATCTTTATCTACCATTGAAAGGAAAAGCTTTGAAGTATCCAACTATGAAACATGAAGAATGAGATGTTCTTGATCGGAAGGCATTGAGAACGATACGATTGTACTTGAAAGCTACGGTAACTTTCAATATCTCTACGGAAAAGACAACAATAGATCTAATGGAAAATTTGAGTAAATTATATGAAAAACCCTCAGCCTCCAATAAGGTATATCTCACAATTTTTTTTTAATATGAAGATGTCAGATGGTGATTCAGTAAATGATCATTTGAATGAATTAAACATGATTAGTAATCAATTAAGCTTTATAGGAGTAAGTTTTGATGATAAAATTAGGGCTCTTTTAATTTTGTGCTCATTTCCTGAAAGTTGGAATACTTTGGTTATGGCTACGAGTAATTTTGTTTCTAGTTCAAACACTTTAAAGTTTGATGATGTTATTGGTGTGATTCTTAGTGAAGAGATGAGAAGAAAAATCACATGTGAGTCATCTGGTAATGTTTTGAGTGTATAGAATAGGGGAATACAAAAGGAAAAAAACTTCATGACGACTGTGGAATGTCTAAGAAGGGCAGATCTAAATCTAGAAGTACGATGGTATGCTGGAATTGTGGAAAAATAGCACATGTAAAGAAAGATTGTAGGTTTCTAAAATCGGGAAAGATCAACAAGACGGAGAAAAGAGGTAAATGTAGCGGTGATATGTTATAAGATTCTCTTATTCTTTCTTTAGATAGTAAATCAAAATCTTGGGTTTTAGATTTTGGTGCTTCATTTCATACAAATCCTAATAGACAATATTTTCAAGATGATGTTCAAGGGAATTTTAGGCGGTATATCTTGGTGATGACGAGCCATGTAACATTGTTGGAAAAGAAAATTTTCATGTTAAATTACAGAATGGTAACACTTGGGTGTTGAATAATTTTAGGCATGTTCCTAGCTTGAGGAGGAATCTAATTTATGTAGGGAAATCAGGAGATGATGATTGTATGGTTATATTTACAACATATTCTTGGAAAGTTACCAAGGGTTCTCTTGTGGTAGAAAAGAGGTAAGAAAGTAGGTACTTTGTATTTATCCACTGTTAGTACTAATCCATCTTCTATTTTAGCTACTACAGTATAGACACAACTCTATGGCATCACATACTTGGCCATATGAGTGAGAAGGGGATGAAGATTTTACATTCACAAGGAAAGTTGTTAGATTTGAAAAACATAGACCTGGACTTTTGTGAGCATTGTGTGTATGGGAAACAAAAGCGTGTGATATTTCTCAAGGTTGGATCAACCAAGAAGGAGCACAAGTTAGAGCTTGTTCATATGGATGTGTGGGGACCGGATCAGGTATCTTCTCTTGGTGGTTCACGGTATTATGTTACTTTTATTGATGATGCTACTAGGAAGGTTTGGGTTTATTATATAAAGAAGAAATATTATGTATTTAATACTTTCAAGAAGTGGAAAGATTTGGTTGAGAATGAAACAAGTTTGAAGTTGAAGTGTCTCAGATCAGATAATGGTGGAGAGTACTAAAGAATGAATTTAATAACTATTGTTCACATAATGGAATCCGTAGGGTGAAGATAGTTCCTAGAACACCACAACATAATGGTGTGTTAGAAAGAATGAACATGACTATCATGGAGTGTGCAAGGAGCATGAGATTACATGTTGGATTTCCCTTACAGCTTTGGGTGGATGTTGTAGATACTACTATTTACTTGATAAACAGAGGACCTTCAAGTGCTTTGGAAGGTGGAGTACCCGAGGAGGCTTGGACCGGTAAGGAGGTAAACTATTCTTTTCTAAAAGTTTTGGTTGTGAAGCATTTGTGCACATTGATAAAGATAATAAGACCAAGCTAGAAGCTAAGTCAAAGAAATGTACTTTCATTGGATATGGCACTGATGATTTTAGATTGCGGTTATGGAGTTTGGATGAGAAGAAAATTATTAGGAGCAGGGATATTATTTTCAATGAAAGGGTTATGTACAGGGAACAACTACATGATAAGAAGCTAGAAAAGTCTGAGTATGTAGCACTTGATGAGATAAAAGATAGAGAAGTGCTCAAAGGATTGGAAAATCAACAAGTTGGCATTAATCCTGGCATAGTCGGTATTGATTTTGTAGATCAAAATCAGCAAGAACAACAAGAGCCTCAAAATCCATAAAATCTTGTAAAATGTTCTACTAGGGTAAGTAAACCTCCTGTATGATTATCTTTGTATGAGATTTACTATTGTTTATTGACAGATGGCGGAGAACCAATTTTTTTTTAAGAATCAATGCAGTAGAAACATGGAAAAGGTGGGAGAAGGGTATGGATGAGGAGATGGAATCCTTGGATCACAACCAAACTTGGGATTTGGTTCAGTTTCCTATAAGAAAGAGAGAATTGTAGAACAAGTGGGTTTATAGGTTGAAGGAAGAAGAAGGTGACAAAAATAGGTACAAGGAAAGACTTGTTGTGAAGGGATTTGCACAAGAAAAAGGTATAGAATTTGATGAAATTTTCTCTCTTGTTGTTAAAATGAATTCCATTAGAACTATTTTAAGTTTGGTAGTTGTGGAAGATTTACATCTTGAACAATTAGATGTAAAGACTACTTTTCTTCATGGTGATTTGGAGGAAGAAATATATATGGAGTAACCACAAGGATATGAAGTTAGGGGAAGGAGAATTTGGTGTGCAGATTGAAGAAGAGCTTGTATGGCCTTAAGCAAGCTCCAAGGTAGTGGTATTTGAGATTTGACAGGTTCATGATAGAACAAGGTTACTCTAGATGTCATTTTGATCACTGTGTTTATTTTAAGAGACTAGATAATGGAACCTATATTATATTGTTGTTGTATGTGGATGACATGCTTATGGTAGGGTCAAACTTATATTATATAAATGAGCTAAAGAGACAGTTAGCCAATACATTTTCCATGAAGGATTTAGGTGCAAAAAGAATTTTTTTGGCATGATAAACAATAGAGACAGAAATAGTAAAATATTGACTTTGTCTCAAGAAGAGTATGTGAACAAGGTGTTGGACAGGTTTAGGATGCAGGATGCAAAACCAGTAAGTACACCATTGGCATGGCACTTCAAGTTGAGTAAGGAATGACATCCTAAAACACATGAAGAGATTGAATATATATCTAGAGTACCATATGCTTCAGCAGTTGGAATTTTGATGTATGCTATGGTATGCATAAGATCAGAAATTTCCCATGCAGTGGGATTTATTAGCAGATACATGAGTAATCCAGGGAAGGGGCGCTGGAATGCAGTCCAGTGGATTCTCAGATACTTGAGAGGTACCAGTAGCAAGCAGTTGTGCTATGGAGGGTTAGAGGTTTCTTTACACAAATATGTTGATGTAGACATGGCTAGAGATTTGGATGGTAGGAGGAGCACCATAGGTTATGTATTCAAAGTTGGTGGCATGACAATTTTTGATTTCTAAACTGTAGAAATTTTTTGCCTTGTCTACTACAGAGGTAGAGTATGTTGTTACTATAGAAGCAAGCAAAGAGATGTTATAGATGTGGCAGTTCATGGAAGAGTTGGGAAAGAAGTAGGAGGATTACATGTTATTCAGTGATAGCCAAAGTGCAATTCATCTTTCCAATAACTCAACATTCCATTTGAGAACCAAACATATACAACTTAGGTATCACTTCATTAGATTAGTTTTGGAGGATGGACAATTGATGTTGGAGAAGATCCATACAAGTCAGAATCCTACTGATATGTTGACAAAGGCGGTGACAAAAGAGAAGATGGACAGTTTTTGATTCATAGGTCTTCAAGATTGATCTTGAAGAAGAGAAACAAGTTAGAGAAGAGTCTGAGGATGAGCTGTAATAGTGGGTTGCAGTCAGTTAGTCTCCAAGTGGGAGATTGTTAAAGATGTGGAGTCTAACTTGCAAGATGAAGTGGAAGTTTGCTTTTTCCTTGCTTTTGGTAGGAATGTATGGCCATGGATAAAAATAGCATTTTCTTATTAATATACGAGAGTTTTTATTTTTATGTTTATCTTATTTATATGCATGTCTTATTTATAAGAATGTTATATTTAGGTTGCTTATGGTCGAAGCAAACTTTTACAAAGAGGTGCACAAGTTATATATATGTGCATGGATTTACTCTTTGTAATATGAAAAAGAGAGAATTGTATTATATTCCTCAGGACTGAATAAAGGAGAAGGTTGGCTTGTTTTTGGTGGATGTAGCCCACATTTGGTGAACTACGTTAAATCTTGGGTTTATCTTGTGATTGCATGCTTATATTATTTCTATTTTAATTCTGTTTTATTGCTCATCTATGTTTTGATCCTAACATTGTTGCATGAGAGGAGAGTTTGAAGGTGTCTTCTTGATTGCCTTGGGTATAGGAATGAATAGAAAAATATAACTTTTTTTTCATGCATCTATTTGGGATATTTCTTCAACTTCTCGTTTCATGGCCATGGAGTTTTCTCTATTTTCTCCTTCTTATTTATGTGCTTATGTGTTTTCTCCAATTTTCCTTCTAGGACCTACGTGCTTTCATGGAGTGAAGGGAAGTACCTTTTTGGTAGGTCTTTTTTGAGGTTCAACAATGGAGGAATGGTGGTGAGAAGTTACAAGAGGAAGAATGGAGAAAATCTATGCATGAGAGTGGAAGCACTTGAAGCAATCGGCGGCAGATTTTTTTGAATTTTAAAAATTATAGAAGGAGAAGCTTGGGAGAATTTTTCATGAATTGATGTCCTTGACCTCAGGGACATGAGGAACATAAAATTCCATGGTGGTCAAGAGGACGACATGTGTCGGTGATCGGCGGAAGGAATGAAGTTGAGAAAAGTTGCTTTAAAGCACTCGAAGGCTGAAAGCTAGTCACATGAATGACCAAAATAATCCCCATAGGGGATGGGCACATTTTTCATGTTTAATGTCCCGACCTTAGGGATGTGAGGGGCATAAATTTCCATGGTGATCTTGGAGATGACACCTAGAATTCGATTTGACAAAGAAGGAATGGATGCTCCAAAAATGTACACCGGGGATGAACTATTAAGTCCGGGAGGTCACATGGGGCTAGGTGTATTTTACAAGGTTGTTTTACCTGACCTTAGGGACATTGGGGAAATGAAATCCCATCAGGATCTTGGAGCTAACACGTGTCCTCCCGAAAATTGACTAACTCCTAAACTGCATTTGAGCGGGCAACTTGGGATGATGATAACTTGAGCTCCTAGTGGAATTTATTGGTGAAATTGTGTATGATCCTGACTAGAAATGGAATTTTTAATCCAATGGTTGGGGTATCATGTCTTTATTTAACCATCTAATCCCTAAAAATTGGATTTGTGATTTGAGACTCCACTTGTGCTTGAGAAAAACTACCTGCAAATCCTATGTGCCAAGGTGTTGTGAAAAATATGATTCCACCATCATGTAGGTCTTAGAATTATATTTCTAGAGATGTTTAGTTTTACTTCTAACTCCATCTGGAGCTCCTAGAATCTTCTTCTGAAGCCCAATAGTTGTTTTGGCCTGTGCACTGACTAGGCCTCGTGAACCCCAATTCACGGTGAAACGGCCCAACTTCTATGAGACCTTCTAAAATCTTCCTAAACCATCTCTATTATGTCCCAAGACATTTGTATCACATCTACATCCACTTAGGATCTTCCTAAACCTGTAGCTTTGCAAATGAACTCCTAAAATCACCTAGGGGGAATGAATGGACTTTCCTAAATAACCTAGGGGAATGGTATAACATTATTCGAGAGGTCATTTTGACTTACTAGAAAGATCTAGGGTGTCTTAGAGTGATAGACTTGAAAATTTTGGCACAGGGGTATAGTTGTCGTGCTCGGAAATTGTCAATTTCCCTGTTACACATTTACACGAAAAAAATGGCTCTAACTTGGGGACATGACATGGATTGAGTGTAGTGAATACATGGCATGAGAACTACCTAGAATCTCAACTTATAACATATTGACTAGTTCCTCCATTGGGCCTACGGAGTCATGTACAACCTACAACTTGAGAGAGAGAGAGAGAGAGAGAGAGAGAGAGAAACAAACACACAAATACGAAAGGAAACACATGACACACAAAGGGAAACACACCTAGAAATCACACAGTACAAGGCGGGGGATAACCTACTTTCACTGAAGAAATTTTCATTTCTCAAAAGTTACCCCTGAAGAGGCAACACCGAATGATGATGTTCTACGAAGCCGTTGTGAGTTCTAGAAAGTACCCTCCCATCCTCAGCTACTTATGAAAGATAGGTGCTTTCACAATTGTTTGTGTACTTGGTAGGAGTGATTCCATGTGAGCTTCTTGATGCTTAGGTCCTTTCTTGGAAATTCCATTTCCTTCATCCTCTTTGAAATTGGTTTCATAGTGCCAATTTCATTCCGCATTTATCCACATAGATGATTCTTCATTGAGCATGCTATCACTACCCTAGGGCTGCTTTTCATTCAAATTTCTTGAACATTCTGGATTCTTTTCTTTCCCAGGTCTATGCTCATTGACCTCTTTTCCATGAGAAACCTCATACTTATCCTTTTCCTTTACTCCACTGTGAAGTGCTTGAGTATTGATGGAAGGATTGGACGTGACCTCATACTTGTCTTGTATGTCCATGGCATGAGTGAAGAGATCAAGAATCAGCTCGGGGTCTTCTACAACTTCTTTGCATCCAAGATTTCTTGCACAGAGTTATGCTTCATCATTTCCTGTAGCTCCTCTTTGTATGCCTTTGAAGAATATTTATTTTTCATCTCAAGGCAACTATCTAGAGGGATTACCTCATCATCTTGGGAATCACTGCATTTTATCACTCCTTTTCCATAGGGGCTTTAGCTTCAAAGGCCTCAAAACTTATTACTTTTATTTCTTCATCATGGAGAGAATCTTCTTCTGTAAATGGGAAAGAAAATATCTCCATTTTGTCATCATATCCACCAACCATTGGCTCAAGAGGGACATCATATTTCTCATCTAGATTTATTTCAACATAGCCCATCTTCACACTAGTTGAGGTTTCCAAGTCAACTTCACATTTGTCTTCAAGATTCATGGCTTGCATTAAAAGTTCAAGACTGATTTCAGGGTCTTTTGTTTCTTCCACAGCTCTTAGTAGTCCTTGTATAGATAGTTCTTTCCCATTGCTCAAGGGTTCATTGCAGAATGGCTTGGTCTCTTCCTGGGTAACATGATCAAGGGATTCCTCATCTTTGAATGGGAATGAGAAAATTTCTTCATCACGAGATAAACACATAAGCTGATTTTTCTGTTTGAAAATCATCAAGAACCATTTCCTCTTCTTCATGGTTTGCATCATCTAGAAATTCAGAGTTGCCCCTCTTGTAACTCAAATCTCCTCAATGCTTATTCAAAGTCCAAATCTCTCCGAAGGCATGTCTGGACCTATCAAGATGGGAATATCCTCTTCCTCCTCAGTTGTCACAAATTGATTCATCCACCTGCTACCTTGGTACAAAATGTTAGCTTTTGGGCTTCCAAAATTTCATACCATGTACCTCATCTTCTTCTTAGGAAGAAATTTATCCATGTCTCCCTTCACTGGTATGGTTATAGAAGACCATTTCATCTGAATTTTCCCTCCCAATTCTTGGCAGAAATTTATACTGAGTAACATTCCAAATGAGGCTGGGACGTCTACTATCAAAATCATCGTTGAAACTTTCTTTTCTAGAAATCTAGTGAGAGCCACATGTGCATCTTTGACCTTCCCTACAAGTGAGACCTTTTTTTATTCCAAAGAGTCACAAGATCCGCTAAGTGGAGTCATGGTAAATTTGAGATCCTTGGCGAACTTCAAAGGCATCACGCTGTCTAAGGCACCAAAATATATTATGCAATTAGTTCAATACATATTCTCCAATAAGAAGGGAGATGTAGAAAGGTTCAAATTTATCAGTCTTTGATGCACTCAGAGAGAAATTTCTGTGAGGGAGGTGTGGGTGAGTTTGGTAGCATGCCTTTGGAACTAGAAGTTACAACATTGGGTGTTAGACTACCACTCCTGATATATCGAATGAAGCTCTCAAATTATTCAAGATGAGTCTACAAATATTTAGTTTCAATAATCTGCACATTGGCTTTGTTTTCATATTCTATGAAGTCAAAGTGAGTAGATATAGACAAGGGGGTGAAGGAATTGCTTTTGGATTTAGGATAAGTTTGGAAGTAGGAGTAGATTTTTGGGGAATAGAGGGTATTTTGAAAGGTACACTAGGAGCTTTCAAAGTACTAGATTTTACAAGAGTAGATTTAGATTTAGACTTGGAAGAGACATCAGAAGACTTACTTGGGATTGCAGGAGTCTTCTTACTTGCTACGGGTCAAAGATCCAACAATGCAAACTTCATGGAAGATGGAAGTGGGGATCCTCAACTGATTATTTTATTTTACGAGTCACCACACAAGGATTATCAACCTTTTTTTCTTTTGTAGCAGTGGAGGGAGATGCTATTTTCTCAGACTGAGAATGAGTGAGTATTGTGCATGATAAATTGGGTACATTTTCTTCATAACCTCTGGAATACTCACAGAATCTAATTTGTGTATTGTTCTCAAACTGGTCACTTTCTAGGTCACCACCACCTTCACTTTCTTGTTCAAACTCATCTTCATTTTCCTTACTCCTACAACTTGCATTAACAGAGATGGGGCCTCTAAGGAAGCCTTCGAGGTGCTCCAAAGAATTTGATTTTTATTTCTTCTTTAGGAAGAAAATCATTCAAATATTTCCCTCTTCAACGATGCCATTTCATTTTCCAATTTTTGCAACGATGGATTGGTTCTCTCATCAACAGGATGTTGGGTCTTTCCCTTTGATAGATTCTTGATTTTTCTAGAGAGGATGATATTGTCATCAAGTTCAATGGCCATCCTTTGTGATTCTACAATGTTCCTTGGTTGGGATCTTCATAGCAAAAATCCTACTTTTGATGATTGAGAATTGATGAAGAATCTCTTGACATTGTTTTGAGATGACGAATCCTCTTCAAGTATCTTGTGAAGAAATCATTTGAAACTAGCTACAAATTCTCTCATGGTTTCATTTTATCCTTTCTCTATTTGAGCCAACTACACCAGGAGGTCCTGATAGTATTCATTTGATTTAAATTTCTCTTTGAAAGCATCCTTGATGTCATTCCAACCCGTGATGGACTAGGCATGCAGGAGGTAGAACCATTCTACTGTTTTTTCTTGGAGGAACTCCTCAAATAGTCTCATGACAACATCTTCATGTTGTACACCAAGAATTCCACATGATGTCGTGAAGGCAGTGATGTGTTCTTTAGGATGTTGTGTTTTTTCACCTTTGAACTTTGGCAAGTTCTTGTGGGAAGCCATTGGTAGATTGTGAAGAGGGGATTCAAGAGCAAGCACGCCCGTATTTCTTCCACATGGAACAATGGGTTGGGGTATTTCTACTTCATATTTTGTTTTTGTTTCTTGCTTCTTCTTCAACTCTTACTTCTACAATTTATTCTTCTTAGGGAACTCAATGCTCAATTTTGGTTGAAAAATGATAGAATTTGAAGGGGGTATCAACAGGAGTTTGAATAGGATTGCCAGTGAACTGGTGGAAGCACCAGATGGAGAGGAGGCTTGAGAGAAGAAGTATGGATTATCTCTAATTCATTCTTGCTGATTTTGTAAAGACTTGAAATTAGAAACAACACTTTGCCTCTTGACTGCTTCAACCTAGTGTATCTTCCTTTGCTTGACTTTTGGAAATTATTGAAGTGAGAACATGAAAGGACACTATGGAATATGAAGGGCCACTCAATAAATTGATAGTGTATCTTTCGGCAATAGACTTTCATGAACTTATTATTATTATTTTTAGTATTTCATTATTTGTATTTTTGGACCTTGCGGTCATATGTTGGGTGCGAGATGCTTTGCCAATTCTACCCCACGGTGAGCGTCAAAAATGTTGGTGATAAAATTTGTTGAGAAGACAAAATTTTGGATTTCTTACCAATGCTTTGGGAATCTAAGTCCCTCTACTTAACCGTCTGCAATCGCTATATATGCATGCATGAAAAAATGTGGATTTCTATGGTTTCCTTTCGATCACGGATCCAACAGGGGTACTCTAATGACCTTGCATAAAAATCCAACAATCACTTGCTAGGGAAGAATTTGTATAAAGAATAGGAAAGGGGAGTGAGAAAGGAGGTAAGAGAACTAATGTTGCAGGTAGGAAATCATATTCCTACACACACTAGTTAGAAGTATCATCACATGCATTTATGAGAAGAAACAACTTTGTAAGAATCATTAAGACCAAATGAAATTTGATGAACACAAACTATCAAGAAATCCCTTACTCAAAGAAAGCTATAAACTCCTTGTATTAATTTCTCAAAAAAAAATTGAACATAGTGGAGAAATAGAGGAAATTGAGAAGGGGGAAAGGAAGAATTTGGCTATCTCCTTTGTTCTCTCAAGGTAGAATGCACTCTTGAGCTTACAAAATTAATGACCAACCCTTTGAAATGGGAATGGTGTTACAATTTATAGAATGAGAGGTGACTTATCGCCTTCCTCATGATGACCAACCCTTTGAAATGGGAATGGTGTTACAATTTATAGAATGAGAGGTGACTTATCGTCTTCCTCATGACCCTCCATATGCCTTATTTCTAACTTTAGACTATTCATATTCTTACAAAATATTTAAGTCCCTTTTATAAAATCAAGGCGAATTAATTTACATTATGTTTCTAAAGTCACTTTTAAGTGACTTAAAGGCATATCAAAAAGTGCAACCCCAATGAAGAATTAGAAAATTTGAAGAGAGATAAATTTGGGGAGAGAGAAGAGAGAGGAGGAGGAGAAGATGTTTCCCACGATGAAGTTCGATGGTCCTCATTCATGGAAAGCTCTGATGCAACGAAGTTCTGAATGTCCCATTGTGTCAAAACTACTCTTTTAATGTGACTTTCTATTTTTAGCAAGTGTCTATGGGACCACTTACTATTTTTAGTAAGTGTAAAAATGTATGTCTGATGAATTATCAACTGTCATGCACCTCCAATGTCTCCATCTCCTTCACAGGTTCTTTTGTTGCTGACTTTCTCAAAATAACAATCCCTATGTAGAAGACCTGATATTTTTAGAAAGTGGGATTCTAGAGGTCCGATTGACATGGAACAAAGTTTTTTTATATGATTTTTTTCCCAATATCACCCCTTTGAAATTTCAGACCCACCCGCTTAATAGTCCAGGAGATTTTAAACTTTCAAATTTCAGACCTAACAATGCTTCTGGACGTGACAACCATTAATGGACCTCAAAATTATAGGTCTAGTTTTTTCCTCCATTTGTGATGAAATAAATTTCATTGTGAAATGTTTTTCTTCTGATGCTTCATGTGAAATTATACTTCGTTTCACCCAACAGTTTGACGAAATTGGATTTTTTCTTCATTGAGCCAGAAGTGGGATTTCTTCATTGTGGATGCTCTGTTGCATGAGAGGATAGTTTTAAGGTGTCTTATTGATGGCCTTGGGTAGAGGAATGAACAAAAAATTTAAATTTTTTTCACGCATCTGTTTGGGAGATTTCTTCAACTTCTCGTTTCATGGCCATGGAGTTTTCTTTGTTTTCTCCTTCTTCTTTTTGTGCTTCTCCTTCTGTGTTTGCTCCAATTTTCCTTCTAGAACTGCATGATTTCATGGAGTGAAGGGAATTACCTTTGTGGTAGGTCTGGTTTGAGGTTCAGAAATGGAGGAATGGTGGTGAGAAGTTGTAGAGGAAGAATGGAGAAAATTTGTGCACGGGAGTGGAAGTAGTTGGAAGCACTGAAGCGACAGTTAGATTTTTTGAATTTTTGAAATCATGGAAGGAGAAGCTTGGGCATGTTTTTCATGAATTGAAGTCCCTGACCTCGGGATGTGAGTAACATCAAATTCCATGGAGGTTAAGAGGATGACACATGGCAACGATATGATGGCCGGGAATGAAGGTGAGAAAAGATGCTTTAAAGCACTAGGGGCTGAAATTCGGCCACATGGATGACCAAAAGAATCCCTATAGGGGCTGGTCACATTTTTTCATTTTGATGTCCATTACCTCAAGGACGTGAGGGAAATCAATTTCCATGGTGGTCCTAGAGCTAACACGCGGTGCTTGATCCAACGACAGGGAATAGATGCTCTAAAAATACACGTGGGGGCTAAACTGTCAAGTCTGAAGGTCACATGAGGGTCCCAAAGGTCACATGGGGGCTGGGAAATTTTTTCCAAGGTTGGTTTACATGACCTCATGGAAATCGGGGACATGAAATCCTGCTAGGCTCCTAGTGTTTGACACGTGTCCTCCTAAAAATTGACTAACTCCTAAACTACCTTTGAGAGGGCAACTTGGGATGATGATAAATTGAGCTCTTGGTGGAATTTATTGGTGAAATTTTATATGATCCTAACTGGAAATGGAATTTTTAATCTAATGGTATGGGTATCATGTCTTAATTAAACCATCAAATCTCTAAAAAAATTGGATTTGTGATTTGAGACTCCACTTGTGCTTGAGAAAAACTATCTAGAAATCCTATTCACCAAGGTGTTGTGAAAAATATGATTCCACCATCATGTAGGTCTTAGAATTATATTTCTAGAGATGTATATTTTTACTTCTAACTCCATTTGAAGCTCCCAGAATCTTCTTCTGAAGCCTAGTAGTTGTTTTGGCCTATGCACTGACTAGGCTTGTGAACCCTAATTCTGGTGAAACTACCCCAACTTCTTTCGAGACCTTCCAAAATCTTCTGAACCATCTCCATGATGTCCTAATACCTTTGGATCACATCCACATCCACTTAGTCTCTTTTTCTTTTCTCCGTGAGGTTTCTCCAGCTCTAAGAAGGCCAATGATAGCCCTTCCCACAACTGCATGTAGCTTTACAAATGAACTCCTAAAATCACCTAGGGGGAATGAATGGAATTTCCTAAATAACTTGGGGGAATGGCATAACATTATTTTGGAGGTCATTTGGACTTACTGGAAATATTTGGGGTGTCTTGGAGTGATAGACTTGAAAATTTTGGCATAGGGGTATAGTTGTCATGCTCGAAATTGTCAATTTCCCTGTTGCACATTTACACGACAACATGTATGATCAAAGATGAACTCACTCCATTATCAACTCCACGTAACTAGTAGTATGCGAGGACTCATCACTGAGATTTAATAAGGAAGTGAGATATACGAATTGAATAATGTAAACATGAAACATGATTAAGATAAAAACTCTGACGAAGACCGAACTAGAAACTTGTAACTCAACCCTAATCAAGATCAACTAACCAGTTTAGAATGAATTTTTCTTACAAGTTCGTCTAGACTTAGATTCATGGATGGCCTATTGATTGACAAAATCTAGTTTTGAGGAACAATTCTCTCTTAACATACACATCTAGTTCATTTTCATGGGAATTTTTAAGAAGCACTTTTATTTGTTTACTTATTTACAACTTGTGATTTATTATTGTGACCCCCTATGTCTTGCCCCATGCTACTAGTGAGAAGCATGGGCTCATCACCAAGGAAAAAACGTAGGTGAGTAAGGGCACTTCCCTCCTTTCCCAACCTCATGCTACCAGTAAGAAGTATGGGCTCATCACCAAATATTGGTAGGGACGAGAAGTGTAGTTTTATTTGCAAATGAAATAATTTTGTATTTATTGTTTATTTATCTTTATTTTTTAATTGACTTTGGATTTTTATTTTAGGAGGGAACATTTTCCCCTAGCCTCAACCCCATGCAACTAGTAGGATGTGAGGGCTCACCACCAAAGGTTGAGATAGGAAAACAAATATTCCGGTGAAATGTTTAGAATGTTTTTGTCATGAGAGATATTTTTGGGGAAAGATTTATCATCAAGAAGCTTCTAGAGAAAACTATGGGTAAGAAACACCTGAATTGGAAGAAACCATGAAGATAACTAAGTATACAAGTCCTTGTAGAATCACTATCAATATTTTGTCTCATGAATAAAAGTGATAACAAATATTGGATAATTTGAATATGTAAAATGGACACTAAAGAGGTATGATTGATATATTTTCCAATGTTTGAAAGTTTTAAAAGTTAC
Source organism: Taxus wallichiana var. yunnanensis (assembly GCA_018340775.1). NCBI lineage: Eukaryota > Viridiplantae > Streptophyta > Pinopsida > Cupressales > Taxaceae > Taxus > Taxus wallichiana. The sequence goes on along the minus strand of CM031243.1, from coordinate 196,843,218 downwards.
TTGAAAAGTAAGTTTCTAGTTTACAATTTCACAAAATGATAATGCAAATGGAAAATCGATATGAATGCAATAATGTATAATGTGGAAATGTAAATGACTATATATAAAATCGTCTAAGGTGAAGTGAGTTGACGGACTCACCAAACTCCTCACCCTCTAAGGTACACTGAGACAATCGAAGGTTTTTGAAGTTTTCATTTTCTTGACAAGGGCCTACTACCTTGGGTTTAAATTTACAACCCTTTCCTATTATCACATTCATCGAATATCTATTCTTGGTGTATAATCATTTGTTTATAAGAGGCCTTTATGAACCTCTTTGTCATGTTCACGATGTATCATGCTCATGTGAGCATGATGGTATTGTTCAATTATACTCCCTATGTAGGGAGTAATGATTACATTTGGAGTTTTTCATGCTATGGGGTCATGTCTTGTAGACATGACGAGCTTGGTTTTTTACATGTTTGTATTTGGACCAAGGTTAAGAATGGAAGAAGCCATAGAGATGGATTTGATGGGTATCATTTTGCTTTTGAGATCCTCTTCTTCTTCTATATTTCTATCATATGTATGTCTAGACCAAGATCATCATCAGGAAGATAAGATAAACCAAGGATATTACCAATTCCTTGTGGTTCGAAGGGGAGAAATATCAGCTCATAGCTTTCCAAGAGCTTTAAAATCTTTGTTGTGGTTGTTGTGGACAAATTTTTATAGATATCACCTTACCCTTATATTTTTCACCACCTCAAATATTTTTGTGTCATCGACCTCAACTTTTGGAATGCTTTGGGTGGTCATGACCAATCCCTTTGAGGGTAGTGGTTTATTTAATTGGCTCACGGGGATTTCATACTCCGAATGAATCCTTGGTTTCTTCTTGAGATTATCCAAATATAGATAGAAGGGTTTAGGATACCTTTGGGAAAGGAATACCTTTCCCAAATGGAGGAATCTAACTTAATAAAATAAGGTTAAAGGAATGGCCTTCATCTAGTGAATCCATGGTCTACCAAGGATCATGTTATAATCCATCTCCTTTTTATGATGCAAAATTTTGTTAAACTAGTTTTCGGTCTAAGGGAAATAGAAAGGACTATAGTTCTAGTTAAGGTATCCTTAATACTATCTTACCCTCACAATGTGTTTCTTGTAAAGGATAAATTAGTCTCCCATATCCCAACAACCCCTGTCATTGATCATAGATCACTTGGTGTAATTGTTATAAAGCGGATCTCCCTTTTAGGATATTTCGTGTCGGATGCCATCTTGTTTATATCAAAGACAAGCTAGATATCCTTATCAATCTTTCATAGAGGATGTACAACGAAGTTGATATGATTGATTTTAGTCCGGTGGGGGCATTCATAAATTAAGTGGCCAATACCTAATGCTTATAACAACGAATATTGATGCAATCGGGAATTCTTCAACAAATATATAAATGATATGTGAGAAAAGGTCTTCTTCAAATTTGAAATCAAATCATAAGCTCATACAAGTCTCGAGACTATGGGAGCATCATCCTACAAGAGGGAATTAGAGGGAAAAGTTTTGAAATATACTCCATTTTTTGAGTTGTTGGGTTAATTTCTAGTTCAACCTCTAACTCAGCTAATCCCATGATATTTATATTGTTGTTTGGGATGAGGTTAGGGGAAACTCAAGATTTATCAAAAGTGGAGGCCACATGGTCATTATTCCCAATAGGAATGCCCTTTTTGTGTTTTGAGGGACTACTTTACCATCTTTAGGATGTTTAAGGAACATGTTGTGATAGATGCCTTGGTTTACATTCTGAGGTGAAATGGGTCATGTATGACTAGGTTGTGAGGTTCCTTTGGGACTTTCTAGAAATATGTACACAAAAATTTGCCTTTGATTTTTGGGGAGTCTTTGTATGAACTTGTTGCAATCTTGACAAGACCTAGTGTCATGACCAATAACATGTTGAAAAATGTAATATAGATTGGGTTCATAGTCTCTAGGCCCTTCGATTTGATTTTTTTTGTTGATTATATCCTTGGTTATAGTGTTGAAATTGATTGTTATAACCATAATTTGTTGCCCCTTGTTCAAGATTTTGGTATTGGTTTGGGCCTTTGGTTTGAGCATGTTGAGGAGGGGGATGATTGACATTGATTGTGTTGACAGAGGAAATAGAATTAGGGCCTCTTTGATTTCCCATGTTGTTGTTATTATTGTTAGTGTTACCATTGTTTGTAAAACCAACATTATTTTCTTGATCGGTAACACCATTCGTGGTAACACTTGCAATTATGATTTAACATCTTGGGTACTTAGTTGTTGGCTTCTTTGTTTTGAGGTTTGCATTTTTTAGTTAAGGGACACCAGCTTCCCATTGAGACCATTATTCTGACACCTGTTGTCAATAGCATCTTAGTTGATTCAAAGCGCACCTTCCAACACTTCTTCATAGTTGTGGAAAAGAAACTATTGCACTTCCTCTTTGGTCTCTCGATTAAGTGAGAGAAGGAAGACATTGAAAAGTTCCATTTAGTCTGATTTAGGTACACTTGCAGAGGAGTAAATAACTCAATGCCATATTTGAATGAAATGGGTAGCAAATTCATTTAATTCCATTCTAATATGTAGAAACTCACTAATCCATGTTTGTAGTAACTTGTTCATGTCAAGTGCTCTAATGAGTTCATAAACAAATTGTTTAAAGGAATGTATAGAAGCTTCCTAATTCTGATAGTACCAATATAAAGCTACTCCCTTGAGATTCTTCAAAAATATTTTATCCACTACAACATCCCATGGAAGTAATTCCCTAATGGAAGTAGCATAGGCCTTGATATGAGCATATGGGTCTCCTTCTCCCTTCAATTTAGGAAGATTGGGAAATGGTAATGGAAGCATGACAACCCATATGATAAATTCAAGAGTTTATTTCAAATACTTACCGTATGTACCCGCTTCCATAAGATTCCACCATTGAATATCCTTGATGAGGAGAAGGAGGAGGAGGATTTGGATAGGCTATAGTGTATGCATTGACCGAGGTGTATGGATCTCCTTGATATGATGTATAAGGAGTATGGAAATTATATACATCCATTTGAGGGGATTTTGAGTACATATATGAATAAAGAGGAAAAAAAATAGGATGCGGGCTAGTGGACGTAAAACCGGGAACATCGCATTGCTTCGAGGAAGGAATTTGAGAATGCATTTCCAAAAATCCCCTGCGTAGGATAAGCATGAGATGGATGAGGAACCATACCTAGTGTTCCAAATCCTATGAGAAGATCACATGGATTCAATTGGACTATATATCCTTGTTGAACATTATTTTGAATCTGGTTGTGTGTTGGTAGGGGTTTATCCTTTGTTGTCAATGGGATACCCCATATTTTGTCCTACTACATAAGTAGGTTGTGAAGGTTGGGAACTCTATAGTTCTCTAATCCTCCCTAATAATGTATAAATAACATCATGGGGTGAGGATTGAGTCCCTTGTTTAGGTTCCTACGGTGTAGGGTTTGGTTGAGAGGACATGTGATACCATGTTATAAATTGTTTGGCATTTTAGGAATTTCGGGGTTTATGTCGATACAATATTGTTAAACATCTCATAGGTATTAATATTCATCCTATCTAAGGACTCGTCTATTTGGTGAAGAGGATTAACAATTCATGTAAAAATGTCATATTTTGTTGATTGCATGATAATGTGAGGTCTTGACAGGACTCTAGTGTAAGGTCTAGTTTCACCAAGAAAAATTAATGTTATTTGAATTGCATTGAATGCATTGCATGTTTAAAGTTTGATCAACCTCCTCTATTCTCACGTGACTAGTGGGGTTTGAGACATATCTAGGGGAGGCTTGCATGTTATTTGTGTAGTTTTCAGCCCATCCTGAAAGGGAAGGGGATTGTTGTGGATGGATGATGGTTTAATATCTATCAAAGAAAATGCCCCACCAAACCCCACCAAACTCTCTACTAGACATATTTGAGGAGGTATAAAATACCACAAATATAGGGGAATAAATGGACAGGTGGGGTAATAGAAATGAAAGAAAATCTAATAAGAAGTAACTAGTCCTTCATGTCAGGTTCACCAATTTTGTATGCCTTAGAATCAACACATGACTCCTAAAGCGCAAGCGACCTTCAAGGTCATGTCGAGACAATGAGAATGAAATGGATGGGGTGCTAGTATAATGGATGAATAGTACGCGGGAGGAGTAGATGGAAATAACAATAAAAAATCAAGGCACCCTAATGTTCTCAACTAGAAAAATGGGTATTTATTCGTTGAGGGAAATAAACCATGTCTCACTTATTCGGAGGTGATGTTATGATCATAGATGATTGTCATATGTAAGTCACAATCAATATTGGTGGAACCGAATAAGACCCTACTAGGTTTCGGAAGACGGGAAATTTTCTTTCATCATCTATAAATTCCTCTCTAAATAAGATCATGAATATATGACGAATGATGGGATAAGAACAAATCTAATCTCTAAATGGATAGTTTTCCCATAACTCTTCGGCGATATCTACCTTTTCATTCAAAGAAATCAGTTGTATGATGATAGTATGTGGGACTGGGGTGCTCTTAAATATAATTTGTCTAAGGCCTTGGTCAATATTAGTCAACTATATTTCAGTGTTTGGTTGTGGCATTATTGGATCACAAACTCTATGCTTTGGTTGATGTAGACCACTGAATGATCATGTGGGCATGAGCCAAGGAACTACAGAAACAAAAAAAAACATGCAAGAAACTAAAGGGGTCTGAAGTTAAGGTCGGGTAACCTAGGCCACTATGGAAACATGGGGTTGTTCATTCCCAATCTAATTAATCTAAATTCATATTTTAAACAAACAATGCAAGAAAATTTAAATTAAACAAAATTTGATTACTCTCCTTTTAATTTAATTAAATTTGAATGCAACTAATTAATTAAATAAATACAAAACAAACTAATCTACTTGTTTTTTATATTTTTAAAGAAGCTTTTAAATGCAAATAAATAAAACAAAGCTAACTAATTCCTAATCTATGTTTTTGGATTTTTGGATTACTTGAATAAAATAAATAAAAGCTACAGATAAAAGGAAATTAGTTCTAATTAAATAAAACTACCTCTATGCTAAAATAAAATAAACATGGAATGACTAGATGTCGTTGTTCTTTTGTTCTTGAATGTAAAGCCTAATTTAACTAAACACAGATTCTTTCCAATTTATAATTATGGATATGTACTATTTATTCTAAGGCCACACCTCATGATCACTAGAAGAAATGAAGCTCCTCGAAGTAATTTCTTTCCCTAAAACTTCCCAGTAAACAATGGATTACACATAAAGCTAACATGTGAAGAAAGGAAAAAAATGCACAGACACAAAGGCTTTCTCAAGCTTCTTTACATTGTATATCCATAGGGATAAGCATGGAGGAAAATTTCAATGAAATATTTTTTTGTGCACATTTAAATCTAACTAATAAATAAAATGAAAGCTACAATTTATTTTAAATGAAGAAACGAATAAATGTGCACATGAACTTCCTCGAAATCCTTTCCCAGGAAAATCCATAGGAATAAAGTGAGAAGGAGATATCAGTAGAATCTACTTATAGGAAATGAATACTTGTTAATTATACTTCCTTAAAACAAGATATTAATTTACTAACATATTTAAATCTAGATTAAAATCTTCAAAAGAAATATGAATAACATCCCCAACCTAGTTATTATTGAACTGAGATGATTTCTAAGCTTGACGATGTCTTTCTTTATCCCCTCAGATTATTTTCTAGTGATGAATCCAAATGGTCCAGGGAGCTGTGTTGGATGGTATGCAGATGATGGAACATACTAGTTTTGAGTTGCATGTTTGTTTCTTGAAAAGATTTCAGAAGAGTAATGGTGCAATCAAATTCAAGAGACTCTAACCAATAATTTGCAAAAATCTTGGTTTTTATAGAAATTTGGTAGGGAAGAAGTCCACACACTTGGTAATTAAGAAGTGTCGGATAATCCATAAAAGGGGTAGTCAACTTATTAATAATATTAAGGAATAATAATTTCATATGCATCTAACAAGCCCAAAGTTAGGAGAATTGGTTGAGAAACATGTGAGAAAAGTAGTGGGAAACTTGCAACACACGTACAAAATTTTGAGTTTTAGTTCTCGGATTAAAGTGCATGGAACCATTGGTGTGTGCGGACCATTGGTTATACAATTACTACAAAGTGGTTGTGTAACTACCACTCTAACCGATTGATGATTACGTAGCCGCCACAAAGTGGTTATGTAACTTAAAAGGAAAAAACTAAGGAAATGGAGTGAAAACACTTGTGAAGGGAAGAAAATATAAGGATATGATAAGTAAGGAATACTAAGCCACATAGACATGTTGTAATCAAGAAAATGGGACCCGTATTTCATCATTTATTGTGCAAACAAAATTTATCATCATTGGGTATTTTTACTATTCTAACAATGTAGCACCATGAAATTTTGGGTGTGTACAGGTACCTCATCAGGCCTAGTTGTTAGGACCCATTATTCTCTTTTTCTTTTCTAGTATGATGTTGTTTGTACATGGGTACGTTATTAGAATAGTAGTTAGTCCCCATTGGCACATATTTCATAGTTTTCTAAGGGATTTCTCTTTCACTTCTTACTTTCCATCACCTCTACCTCAACTTTGATGAAGGGGGTGTTAGTGTATATGAATTTATCATCTTCATTTGATGTCTTTTCCACCATAGATGGTTATTCATCTCACTTAGTGAGAATAGGTCATAGTTGAATAGGTCAATAGGGTTGTGTACATGTGTCATGCACATGAGTTACACAACACTCATATATGTACCTCTTATTTATGATATATGAGAGTGTCATACACACTGTTGTCTTTTATGTACTTGATTTTCTTTGTGATTCATGCTCTTTCTAATTATGTGAAGCATTATCATCTCCATTGGAAGTGTAACCCTCTTCGATGTGCAAGAGGTTTTAGTATTGATTCTCATGGAATAATACAATACCTTCATGTTCTATTTCTTCCATAGGAAAGGGGGTTTGCATTTTCATTTTTTCTTATTCATGTTTTATCTTATTCTCTGTTGTCCTATGTGACTATAGTTGATAATGTAATAAGTCACCCTCAATTAATGAAAAGGGGACTTAATTTTATTCCTAGGAATACGAAGAGTCACATGTTGTAAAGGACAAATGAAAGGTCATGTGCGGGGTAGTTGAAGAGTCTTTCTGAAATCTATATATTATAATGACTTCCCCATTTCAAAGGGTTCTCAATTTTGTGTGTTCAAGAGTAGATTACTACTTAGAATGAAAAAATATATCTATTTCCTCCATTTTCCTTTTCATATGTTCTTCCATCTCTCTCATTGTACAAAATTTTCTAATATGTCTTCAAAGAAATGAGTTTCATGCTTTTCTAGATAATCGAATAAGTGAAATTTTGTTGTTTATGGTTTCACTTTGTCTTGATACAACTAGCAAGATTATGATTCTTTCTAATTTTATGTGTTAATAGCTCTAGTTAATCCTGTATGAATATGAGTTTTCCTACTTACAATATTAATCCCTCTCCTAATTTCCCACTCCTACTCCCCCGCCTTCCTATGAAATTCCTCCCTTGCACAAATTACAAGCATTTTCCACAGGTGTAGTGGAGTGTTCTTATTGATCCCACCTCCCGGCCAACCACAAAATTCTATTTTTTGTTTACACATAATAATGGAGCTGCCCCATTCAAGTAGAGGGACCTAGTCTCACAACGTTGGCAAAAATCCACTAATTTGTCCTATCAAAAATTTTCTTCGCCAACATCAACCTAATAAATACCCCAATGAAAGACAATAGAAGGAAAATTAGGTATGAAAGAGTATGTCTACTCTTTCTCATATATCAAAATAAGGGTATATATGAGAGTGGTATGTACTATTGGAGTCTTGTTCTTGGACAATCATTGCCTCCATGAGTGAGTGAAAGAGGAGTTACAATTCCCAAGATGGAATTTAACTCCTATAACGCCACTAACACATATGACAATGACATCTTCTATAATAAAATTTTCCATTTTTATATGACTCCTATGACATATGATCCAACCTACGTGAGATGACTCACCATGTGAGGTGGAAAAGAAACGAGTTATGAGAGACAAGTCATATACACAAACACCCCCTTCATCGAAGATGAGGTAGAGGTCATGGAAATTCATAAATAGAAAGAGAAATCCCCTAGACAACTAAGAAAGATGCATCAAATGGGTCCCAACAACTAAAGGCCTGATAAGGTACCCATGTACAAATTAAATCTTTCTAAAAAATAAGAAGAGGAGAAGAGGAATATAAATCCCAAAGAAGATGGGTGGCTGTAGAAGACCTCACCCCAAGAAGAGATCGCAAGTGAAGGAACTTGGCTTCAATTAAGGGATTGGTAAATATGTTTGTAACTTGATAAGAAATATGATGATACTCGTAAGTTGATGATGTTTCCATGAATCAACTCTTGTATGAAGTGCATGTGGATATCAATGTGCTTCATCCACTAATGTTGAATTGTATTTTGATAAATTGATATGGTTTTCATGTCGTCACAATAAATGACAGAGGATTCCGAAAGTGAATACCAAACTCTGTCAAATACCCCTGCAACCAAACAATTTTTTTGGTAATGTTGACTACTCCCCTATATCCTACCTCTATATAAGATATCGTTATTGCGTTATACTTCTCACTTTACCAAATAACAAGACCAAGCAATAGAAAAACTATATCGTGATGTATACTTTTGATGATTGATATCACTCGACCCAATAAGAATATGTAAATCTAACTAGATCAATCTTTGTCCCTCCTAAGTAGTGAATTACATTGGTATAAGTTCCATGAACATAGTGAAGGATATGCTTTGTTACTTTCCAATGCAACTCATGAGGCTCTTGCATAAATCTAGACATGATCCTAACAACATAAAAAATATTTAGTTGAGTGTGAGTCAGATAAATCAATCTCCCCACCAAGTGTCAATAAAGGGTACCATCAACCATAGGAGTAGAGTAATCAGAAACCAACTTAACTGTGAAAAGGAAGCGAGTAGGAGAAGGATATAAATTATACATGTGATACTAAGCTAATAAAGGAAGGGAGTACTTAGAATGTGAAATAAAAATTCTTTAGTCAAATTGGGAAATTTTAATCCTAAGAAATTAATGAAGAAATCCCAAGTCATACATGGAGAACTTATTGGCCAAAGCAATCTTCATAGAATCAATGATTGAGTAAGAGTTGACTATAAGCAACAAGTCATCAACATACATAACTAGGATGAGTATGGAGTCATTATACAATAGAATGTAAACATTAGGGTCATAGTGACACCAAGTACACCCGATGCAAGTAGAAAGGATTACATTTTTCCATACCAGGCATGAGGGCTTGTTTAAGCTCATATAGAGACTTATTAACATGAAAATGAGGGAGGGATCATGGACATAACCTAGGGGTTGTTCCGATATATATATATATATATATATATATATCTTCCTCTAGGTCCTTGTGAAGGAAGAACTATTAATGTCCATCTGGTGTACTTCCCATCTATTCATGATAAAAATGGTGAGGATTAGTTGAATGGAATTCATCTTCACAACGGGAGAAAAGGTATCTAAATAATCAACCCCAACTACATAGGAGAAACCCTTAGATATAATTCACGCTTTAAAATTATCAACATCTCCATCAACACTATATATTTTTGATAAAACCATTTACACCAAATGATTTCGCTTCCTTTTGGAAGAGGGGTGAGATCCCAAGTATTGTTCTTCATGAGTGAGGAATACTCCTCATCTATCGCAGATTCCAACTCGGGAATCTGAGAAGCCTCCTCAAAATACTTAGGGTCATAAGTAGAGGTGAAAAATGAGTGGGTTCCATTAAAATATGAATGAGTACTTCTCTCATATGAAGGATCCTCAATCCACTCACTAGTACTCTGTAAAGTATGTCTAGTGCACCAAGGACTAGGAGGAGATTCGGGTTCGGATTATGTAGATTCTCCACTTGAGTGAGAAGAGAAAATTCCTCATCATCATTACTATAATAATAGGAAGACTTTGAAGCATGAGGAGTAGGATGAGAAGGTAGACCAAGATGAGGAGGAGGAGGACAATCAACAATGTCATCAACGGAAGAATCAAAGTTATAATCGAGATAACAAAAGGACCTCAATGAGTGGAATTCGAAGATGAATCATGAAACTTCACACTTCTCTCAATATAAATTTGATGAGTAGTAGCATTTAACAATATATATCCCTTCACATCATCAAGATAACCTACAAAGATACAAGGTATGGACTGTGGTTCCAAGGCCTTGGGAATTTGGGCCATAATATTGGATATAAATATGCAAAGGTGCTCGACATCATATTTGCATCTAAACTAGGATTCAAAGGGTATCATCCCTCTTACACATTTGTGTGGAACATGATTCTTAATGTAGTAAGTGTAGTTCACCTTGCTACGTCCCAATATTGTGGAGAAAGATATTTCGATTGAACCATACAAGTGGCCATATTCTTAAGCATTTGGTTATTTCATTTCACAACTTCATTTTGTGAAGGGATGTAAGCAATTGTAAGTTACAAAGAAATCCCTTCAGAGGAACCAAAATATTTGAACCTATTTATCACATAATTTCCTCCATTATTAGTTTGAAAAACCTTGATAGATCTTTCAAAATGTTTCTCAAGATCTTTGAAGTCTCAAAAGAGCTCAAGACTTCAAATTTTATTTAAGAAAATACACCCAAGTGTAACGTAAAAAGTCATCAATAAAGGTAAGTATATAAAGAGATATAGTAGATGAAGGAGATGGGAAAGGGCCATAAATGTCACTATTAATAAGATCCAAATGATGAGAAGCTCTCCATAATTTTCCTTTGTAAAAAATTTCTTCGGGGTGTTTCAGGGCACAACCCTCACAACGACTCTTAGAAAATTTGATGCAGGGTAATCCATTAACCATATCATTTTGGCTCAGTTTTCAAGTCCAAAATTATTATGACATAGCTTACTAACCTCATCTGCATGAGTGAGAAAGGTAGTCGAGTGTAGAATCAGAAGTAAAATGGGAGAAGATGTATAATAGTAAATGGTGATCTACCTTTCCCTCACCACACTAGATTTAGAGTGAAGATCATGTATAATCAACAAGTTATGACCAAATTCCACTTGCATTCCTTCACCAAGGTGATTGATTTCATAAATATATAAGAGATTGGTAGAGATATTAGAAACATTTAACACTTGATAAAATGTTCCACCATCCATTTCTATTGATCCGCTACCGTAAAGCGGCACTATAAAGTATCATCACCAAACGTGATTTGGGACATGCCACATGGCTTGATGTTGGAAAACTCAACATGTGAAGAGCCTATGTGGTATAAGGCATTGGAATCAATGATCCACATTGATGAAGGAGCAACTCTAGCTACAAGGGCCTTTCCTTTCTTCTTCTCATATTTAGACTCCTTTTCTTTGGAAGACTCGAAATTTGGAGCATTTTTTATAGACTTAGGAACACCTATATTATTTTTCTCAAGTAAATGAGTTAGGTGATCTATTTGTTTTCTCATACATTAATTCTCTTCATGTCTAGTCTTCTTACAATAGGAACACTTACACTTTTCCTTCTTCTCTTTGGGCTCAAGTAGAAGCGTTCATGTTAGATTTGGTTTGGGTTTGGTTGGTCTTGGTTTCCTTCTTTGGTTGGTCCTTTTATCTTTCTTATTTTCATGTTTCTTTTCCTTTCCCTTACTAGTACTTGCTATAAGGGCATGTGACTTAGATTTTAGTGTCAATATTTGAATTAATTTTTCCTATTCTCAAATGAGCTGGGACAAGAATTGTCAAATGAGGGCGTTAAGCACCGCTAGAGCATTTTTCGTGGCATAGAAATTCAAAATGAAGATGGATTATTCGATACCTAACTTAGAAAGAATTGAAAAGATCACCCGGGTATCTTTTTCTCAACTTTATATTCCTTCAAGAAAAATCTAGTGTGGAAAAACTTTGAGAAGAAGTCTTGTAGGTTATCAAAGTTACTAGGATTTAATCATAGTTGTTTATTTTCTAACTCATGCACTCTCATGTCATCTTGTTTTCCAAACATATTTTCTAAACTAAATTTTTTGATGCTTCATCACGTGTTTCAAAAGATTCAATGTGGAAGATCAAGTTAGGAGAAATGAACATATAGAGAATATCCAAGGCTTCATCACATCGGTTCAACCACTTAGATTTTTTAGGTTCATCATCAGGATCAGTCTTAACTCCCATGGTGATGAGAAACAACCCTTTACCAATTAGTTTAATTACCATCTTTAATTTCCATTTAAAGAAGTAAAATGGCATAAGAAAAGGTACAACAAAGTGACATACATCATAAAGAGAGAGAAAATAGGAATGCAAAGGGAAAATAAGCACACACACACACCCCCCATAACAATATTTTAACCCCTATTTGTGGCTCTGTTTAGTTTAGTGTGTTGATTACAATCGATGTGTATGTGTAAAGTGAAACACGTGGTCACTCACCTTACAATCAACATAATAATGCTTAAGTGTGGAGAATGCAATCAAGTTTCAGTGATCGTGATAGTTTGACACCGTAAGAAAGAAAAAAATGATGTGAAAAAAAGATAAGGAAGAAAAATAAGTCTTGTGTGAGAAATAACGTCTCACCTTGCAAGAGAAGCTCCTTTCCGTAAGGTTGTGACAGATACACTCACTAGCCCATAAGCAATAACGAAAGCGATTACAATTCAAGAGTGACTCGAAATGAGATGAAGGACCTCCGAGAAAGAAAGAAAAGTCCCAGGAAGGAAACAAATGACTCAAGAACGTGCTTTACACTTCACAAAATGTTAGCGATGTGAAAATCCCAATAATGCTATATTTAATAATTTTAAGTTTTCTAATTAATTTAATTATTTAGAATAATTTTAAATTTAAAAGGAACTAAAAATTATGAAAAATAACATTAATTAAACCTCCTAAAATAAATAACCTTACCTTTTAAAATAAATTAAATTAATTTAAGAACCTCTTTTTAAATTAAATAAGCCCACTTGAACTTAGATTTTAAAAACTAGACTAAAACGAAATTTAAATATAATATTTTAACTTAAGAACCTAAGTTTTAATTAAAATAAGCCTTTAAAACAACTTATAACACTAAGTTAAAGACTTATATTGAAAAAGGGTGGGATTTTAAAACTTAAAAAAATGTTCACACAAAGGTCAAAAAAGAGGTAGGAGGCTCCATGTGGAGCTTGGACGATAAGGGCAGGTCAAGCATCGGGCTCAAGGAGGAAGCTCAATGGTGAGCTAAGTAGGAGAGGTTTGATGGTTAGGTCATGTGGCGATTAATGTAAGGCTCAAAGAATAAAGGATAAGATCGAGGAGTGATGTCATATTAAATCTTGCACATGGTAGAGTTGTAATGATGCAAGGGAAGAGGCATACAACAACAGGGACTAATCAAGGTTGTAATGTAGGTGAAAGGGAAGCAAATGACCATTACACAGTTGATTATTGTCAAGGGAAAGGAGGCACACAAACAAAATATTGTAGTGAGAATGTGGAGTCAAGGACTCATGGCCAAGTAAAGATAGGAACTAAGCGGGCTAGCTCGACAAGATGACCACGTGTTGTAGGGGATATAGTAGCTTTCACAATGTTCTTATACTTGAACAAACTTACCCTAAGCCTGCAAGATATTTCTCAACACATGAGCACTTTCTATCATGGTACTCTTTATAACCCCTTGCCTTAAGGACCTCACCACATGATCCATTGACAAATTATATATGCAACATACTCAAACACTATTACCAGATATGTTGCTCTTTCAAACATAAACCTATATTAGTACTAGCATCCATATAAAAAAAGCATGTAATTGATGTACCTTGGCTATTGATCATAACTCCATTCTTCACATACCTCCATCATCTCTCCAACACCCTTCCTGAACTCTTAAGGCCATTCCACACATTGAATTCTTCATACAATCACTATGCATGCATTCTCTACATAATCACAAGGCTAGACCTAGATAGTCTTCTTGGGTCTAGGTACTCAAAACAACATGTAGGTTCCTCAACCACCCTCAACACTCCTAGGACAATTTTTCTAACCTATTCCAAAGTGTTAAGACCTTTCATTCACTCATTAGCCTAGTATACATCATAGTTCTTTGTTTTAGGCCTTGTTGGTTACTAGCCCTCCTAACATGCAAAGCCTCGCACATCTCAAATTTTCCTAAAACAACCATACAATCAAATGGGTGATCTAGAGACCCTTTATGGAGTCCTTGAATGTGCCCAAGTTTCACTACTTGTTCTTTTGTATGGATTTGTATCTCTAGACCATTGTCCTTGGAAAATTAGGCCTATTTTACCCCCACAACTATGACAGTGCCACTTATAACTATGATTTCACCTGAAATTGGATTGTTCCACCTCTGTAATCATGACAACATGATTTCTACCAAATTTTAGGGTTTGATTCCATTGTTTGACCACTCATATAACTCTTCCTCTCCTTGTCATGTACACGATTCTGACATGCTTAGTCCTACAAACCTTCCTATATCTTTTCCACACATGTGAATTGGAAGATGAAACTTGGCACACTTCTAACACTCACCCACATAGTCCTTTTCCCAAAACTCCATAAAATTTGAATGGTTATAATTTAATTAGGGTGATTCCTAGTTTGGGCCCGAGAGTGAGAAAAAGGAGCTACAGAAATTAGGGTTGGTTTCATGGACCGAGAAATTTTTATAGGCCTCTTTGGACCTCTACCCACCTATTCATACCTTCACAGATTCAAAGAATTTTTTCTTTTATGACTTTCCTAATCCTACCTCTCGGCCTAAGATAGAGGCATACTTGCACGATTTACAATCTACTAGTATAAAACATACAAAAACATGTTTTATTTACCTGTAACATGAATCATACATCCTCTTTATTCAATGTAAATATTTTTTACATATTAACCCATCATCCTCTTTGATTGATATACGTAGAATGATCCATCTCTTTCTCTATACTATCCTTCTCATATGCATACCCAGCTCCTAACAGAGATCCATCCAATGCCAAACTTAGAATAAGATGATATCACATCCCACAATCCTCTCAATTTATTCAAAATCCTATTCTTACTCTATGACACAACAACATAGTCTTAATTAGGCATATAAACAACTATTTCCACATATTTACCTCTATTTACACACTTAAACTTCACTTTTCACTTTTACATTCTTTTCCCTAAGTAAAACCTTTTCCTCACATCTAAACAAACATGTTTAGATAGTCCTATGATCTTAAAAATAAATAAAACACCTTGATGCCCGTGCATCGATTCCCCAGTAGGAAAACTTTGAGCTCCAACTCAAATGCCATGTTCGAGAATCTTCTTTCTCCTTGCTTTCCAATATTTTCTTGTCTCTTTCTTGATTGTACCTCTCCATTTTCTTGTACCTTTACCACCCTACCACCACTCAGAACTCATATTTTGCTTTCTTCTTCATACACGTTGTTTCCTTAATTGCCTTTATTCTTAACATGCCCTTCTTAGTTTTCTTGCTTTGCATTGGGATGTCAATCCTTCCTTCCATTTCTAGATTTAATTCATCATGTGGCATACCTTGGTCTAACCCATATTCCTACAATTGGTTCACTTCTTTTTTAGTTGCACAACATAACAAACTTTGTCAACTTGCTTTAGATGGGGTTTGAGTTCTTTCCATACTTGTTCAAGTAATTGCCTATGTTCTCTGTCACTTTTGGCTTCCTTACATGTTGTCTGTATTTTCTTCACCATATTGAAATATTCAAACTAAATACACATCTATTTTGATGGATTCTTGGTTCCAACTTGGATGTCTTCTTGCAACTTGTTCTTATTTCTTGTTTCTTGATATTCATTTATGTTCTCATGTCTCCTTACAAACTTATTTTCTTCTTGTTTGAGCTTTCCTTTTGGTTTCTAACTACTAAACTACTTTTGTATCCTTGGTTTGGCTTCTCTTAGACACTCTATAGTTATATGATGCTCTTGAACTATTCCATGTCCTAAGACAGGTAGCTGGTTTCTTCCCCATCTCAATATTGCATCTTTCAACTCAGTTTTACCCTTGTTCTTAACTTGATTATGTAATTTTGAGATTTTCTTAACTAATGGTGTCTTCTTCACATGGGGACCATGTTGTTCTGATTTCAAATGTACCTTATTACCAAAAAAATAACTCTCACCATTTACTACTGCACTAATTCCCATTGTCTTGTTAAATTCTTGTTCACTAGCTATTGACTTTTCACATGATTTTCTCAAAGCTCCTTGACATATCATCATTCCATTGTAGTTATTATTTTTCTAAGAATATTCATCTTCTTCCAATCATTAATAAGGATTTTAAACCCATGAAGAACTTCCAACAAGTATTTGTCAACCATATTTTTTTCTATAGCTTGTACTTTTGTTGTTATACAAGTTGTTTCACTTTTCTCTGTTGTTACACAATTCATTGTTGCTTCCAAAGATGCTTAAAATCTTGGTTTCCCTCCTTGAACTTTTGTCTTTGTTGTGTGCTCTTGATTACATTATCTAATATCCTATCTAATATTCATGCTTCCATGAAATTGAAGCTTAATCCCAAAATCAAACTCTTCTTGTTCTTGACTGTACTCTTGATTTACCCTCACCATGCTTGACTAATTTAAGATGGAATGATCAATTTTTAGACTACTTACCCCTACTAGATGCACTTTCCTACTCATGATAGCTCTTTATGGTTTTGGTACACTTTTCATGGTCTTCTTATACTTGTCACAACATTCATACCTATGGTCAACATGGACATACATAGTGTTGGTGTCAAACCTCCTTTCTTGATCATAGCCTATTAAGTCTTCTTCAAAATCCTGCCACTTTTCCTCAAGAACTCCATCAAGATTTTCTTTTGTTTTTTCATTGACCATTTGAAAACTGGTCTTGGTATTGTTTTCCCACCTTCCATCTTTGAATTTTCTATACATTCCTAATTTGAATTCTTAGACCATGACTCTGTATGCTTCTTCTAGCTAACCTTCTTGACTAAAATTCCATGTTCTTGGCCTTATTCTCTTTTTTATTCTAGGAGTAGCATATTCAAGTATTTTTGACCTACTTCATACCATATAGAGTCTAATTTTCTTTCTCAAATTGTCCTTACCTCTTCATCACCCTATTTTTTCCATTTTGCTTTAATACCTCTTATGTTTACCTTGTTTCTTGGCTTCAAGTCTATTGAACTAGCCTCTTGATGTTATATGCTTGGTTTGACCTCCTTTGAAGGAGTTTCATCCTAATAAGATGCTTCTAGGATCATTTCATTGTTCCATCTCTCACTAAATTCACTTGGTCCTTGATCATTCATGACCATTCTTGGCAAATGATCTCTCCAACCTCCATTCACATATGCTAACATAAGATTAGATTAAAAAATCAGAGGCTTCTTGACCTCTTAACATGTTTCTTGCATGTTTCCAATTTGTTTGCCACTTAAATTTTCTCTAAGGCTAGTTTGTAAGCTTTGGTTTCTTCAACTTTCTCTGCTGGTTTTCATCACTCATGGTGTTGTTATCAGAACTCTGTTGTTCTTCTTAAGAATCATCCTTCATTTCTTTGAATTTCTCATCATTTCCTCTTGTTGACCTACTCTCTTCTTGGTTTAGTTTCCTTACAAGGACTGATTGTCCTTCACCTTCTCTATCTTGGTCTTTAAATGACCTACTTGTTTCCATTCCTCTCATGACACCTTCTTGTGTCTTCTCACTCTCTTGTTCTTCTAGATCTTTCATAAGATCTTCAAGGACTATCTCCCATGTCCTTTCCTCTTCTTCTCTTCTTTGAGAGAACTCACTTCTGTCACTCTTACCTAGGTGACTCAATTGACCTTCTTGGTCATTCTTCTCATTCCTTGAGAAACTCATGTTCTTTCTCAACCTCTCTTGGGATTTCATTTGTACTTCATGATCCTTTTCAATGGATCTTGACTACTGCTCTTGCTTAAAAACATTTGTTTTATCTTCTCTTCCTTCCAAGTACACATTCATGCCCCCTTCTTCCTCTTTCATGAAGGCTAAGACCTGATTCTTGGTCTTCTCAACAAATTTTTGATTCCAAACACCATGCTCCTCTTTTCAGTACTTGCATGTTGATCCATCAAAGGCACCAAAACATGTTCTTTTCCATATTTCATTAGAAAACACTTATTCGAGTCTATCATTGTATGATACATGTTATCAAAAATGTGCCCCCTACTCATTTTGTGGTTAACTCCTCCCATTCTTCCCTCTCTTGTGCCTCAGTCACAAAATTTTGCTTTCAGCACTCAAAACCTTCTGGAAGTGGCACCATTGGATAGAGCTCTTTCTCAGCTTTCCAGAAAGGTAAAGTTTTCCTCCTAACTCCATGTATTTTTGAAGTTATGGCTCGGTGGAGTTTTTTGGAAAAAATTTCCCTGAAAGGCCCGCAGCCAATGAGATGCCGCCACATGGCACCTAGAGTGGCGGAGTGTGGGGAAATTTTGGAAAATTTTCCAAATGACCAAAAAGGTGCAAAAATTTAAATTTTCCCACCGACCCGATTTGGTCCTGTTTTGACCTAAAACTTCAAATCACCATATCTTTCGATCCAGAGCTTGGTTTTTCACGTTCTTTATATCAATGGAAAGCTGGTGAAATTATCTACAAGATTCCAAGGTCATTTTTGCATTTTGGTTCAGTTTGGAGAGAGAAAATCAAGAAATGCTTCTGGCACGTGGTCATGGCTAGAAATGACGTTTCAACAACCAGTTTTAATGCAAAATGGGTCGCATTCTTCTTCAGTATGGTTAAAAATGTCAGGGCATGGGTTTGTAAGGACCTCCATGCTGTTTTACTGCATCTTCATTCAATGGGTAATGGCTCCCACATTTTTTCACGTTGTCTCTCTCTCCCAGGGCTCGACCCATGCATTGTAAAAGCTAGAATGAGTTCATTTTGCAAAGAGAGACACCTTTTCAGCTCTGCAACTTCCTTTTTCTTCCTCCTTGTAGAATTTGTGAAGATTTTTACCTTTCCATGTAATACAACACCTCTTTTTGCCTCTAGATCACTGTAATGCATTGTATTGGACATGGAATGTTAATATATGTTCTGTGATTAAAATCCCTCAATCCTTTCATATATCTATCATTGTTTTCCTGATCTTTCATTACATTTTGAGCAATTTGTGCATGTTTTGTGCTGTGTTTTCTTGTGGATTGTGTATTTTTTATGTAGCAGCAGGTGTCTACAACTCCTTTAGTGCATCACCATCATTAGCATTAGTTTAGTTTCAATTTTTTCACTCTTCTACCTTTGTCCCTTTGAAATTTAGAGTAGATTAGGATTCAAACCTCTGCAGTTGTGCAAATAATGGATCTGATCAGAGGAGTTTGAGGAACCAGCCTCTAATCTGGAGATTCCTCTCTCATTTTACAAGTCCCACACTTGGAGAGAGGTTTCAATGTTGTGCAATCACACTGGATGCCTGAAACATCAACTTAGAAACCTGATTTACATCCAGGGGTGCTGCTGATTTGCAACAACAATTTTGGCACGCCCGGTGGGACCTTAGAGGTCTTCCACTTTATCTTTGATAGGTTGGTGTGTTCCTGTTAAAGATTCAGACTTTTGGAGGCACTTTCAAAAGCACATCTGGTGACTCCATCTGGTAAACAACTCATTCTCTAAGTTGCAGACCTGTTTTCCATTCATTTCCATCCATTCTTCTTTCCATCATTTCCATTCTTTTCCATTCCATGAAGTTGTGCAATCATGACTTCATTTCCATCATGGAATTCACATCAACAACAGCAGTATATTCCACCTCCAACATGCATTACAACTCTTTCAAATCAACATTTTGAGCAGATTCAAGATCAGTATGCATACCCATATGAGCAGCAGTGCCAAAGTCAGTTTGGATATGAAGCATGTCAAGCACAAGGGTATGCTGGTTGTGAGGGCAGTCAAGAAGAAAATGTAGATCTGCTGGAACAAATCCAAAAGATGGAGGCAAAGATGGTGCAATCAAGAGCAACAACTCAAATGAAAGCTTTCAAAATTGGTTGTAGGACTCCTTGTCCATGGGGAGGCCCTTTTCAAGACACTTCACCCTCGGAGAGGTGGACTTCATGATGAAGATGTTGCCCCAACTTGCACAATGGACAAAGCAGAAATAGAGGCCTATACACTTGTTGTTGAACAACCTTGTCAATGGGTAAGTTCTACACCATCATCTGGTTTTTCTCTTCCCATTACTCAAGCAGCATCATCTCATTTGGAATTGCAAATTCTAAACTCTCCATCTGCTGTCCCAAATGTTGATCCCATGTCTCCACCTCTCAGTCTTCCACCACACCTCAATTCTTCTTTCCTTTTTCCTTCCAAACAGTCATCCCCTCCACAAGAGCTAAAAGAAATATGCTCTCCTCCAAAGAAACAAGAGGTTTCACCTCCTCTACCACCACAAAAATTTCCAAATCAATTGAGTTATGACCCATCCCTCCTCTTGCATTCCCAATTCCATGTGGGGAAGAAGAAATTGCAAAAATCAGCCATGAAGGACAGCAAGAAGAGGAGCCCAATAGAAAAGAAATGACAAACAACTTGAGGAGTTGGGCTGCCAAATTTGGGATGAAAAAGATCCCCTTGATGGTTAAGCCTTCAGAAGAGGTTGGAGTTGGAGAACAGGTGGTGGTTAAGACTGATTTTGTGGCAGCAGAAGAAGAGCAAAAAGAAGAAGCAGATCAACAGTCAGTTGCTCAGAAAGTAGTGTCCATGTTGGCACTCTATTTGAAGGGAATGTTGATTCAATTCAAGTTACACAATCAGCCATAGAGGAAGAAAGCTCAGAAGAAGATCTTGCAGTCCCAACTTGTCCTCTAGAGCAGCAGATTGAAGAGTTTGACTTGACGAACTTCGTGCTAGAGGAAGAGTTCTATCAAGAGCAGGATTGTCTTCAAGTAGTAGAGAAAGGAGAAGCTGCTCCAGATCCAAAAGAAGAGGAGCACATTCTAGTTGTGGAGGAGAAAATTACAGATCCAAGGGCTTTGAGCACAAAGCAAGCTATGGGAGAACCTTCAGTTCTTTTTTCTACTTCATCTCTCCCGAGTTCTAGTGCTGAAGAGGAGTTTGATCTCTCAAACTCAATGTTGGAGGGTGAAAGAAACCATGGTGGTCAAGTTATAGATCAAGAAGACACCATGGAGGAAGTGGAGCATTTGCAGTAGGACAGCCATGAGGCGGTTTATCATGCGATTTGGAGGACTGCTTTTGATGGAGAAGAGTCGAGTTGAGTTTCCACCATTCTCTCTTTCATCATCCACATTCCAAACACTTGAGTCTCATTGTCATGAAGGAGAACATTCATTTGCAGCAGCTTGCATCTTATAGCAGCTCTTTGGAACCAAGATTGGAAGATTTTAATCTTTCATGTTCTTCATTGGAGGAAGAGAAAGGACAGAGGAATTTCACCATTTCTTCCACACCATCCATTTAGGAGGGTCTATAAGAAGACTCCATTTTTGGAGTTGAAAATCAGAGCTATGGGCATATCAAACGGATCATACCTTTCCCAATAAGGTATTTGACTTCATTGGAGTCAAAGGAGAAGGCACAACCAATCATGCTTGCTTCTAAGCATGAGGATGAGCTACAAAGTACCAAGGATCAGCTGTCATACCTCTTCAATCCAAATGCAGAGCAACTAAAAAGGTATTGGATTTGCCTGCAGCTGATACCTTGATGATTTGGGTGGGAGACCAGCTTCTTGTTGATTTTCCACTCATCCTAATAGTCATGATCAGCTCCAAATCAATTGCATGGCTGCCACTTTTGAGAAAGGGAAGCTATTTCTCACAACCAATTGCAGAGTTTGTTTAGCTTGCCTTTGCTTCTAGTTAGAGTAGAGTAGGTAGGTTTGCTTTTAGTAGAAGAAGTGCTTGTGCACACTCTACATGTTCCATTTAGAGCATGTATGATTTTCGATTACATGCACGCTTTTGTGGTGCTGGTTTTGCTCTTGCACAGTCCATTTCAGTGGCATTTTGGTGAGAACAACTCCATTTCAGTGGGTTTCCAAGTGGCTCAGAGAGGAGGTTTTCAAATTTTAGATCAGTTTGCAGGTTACAACTCATGACTCCATGCCCAATGGATGCTTCAGGTAACTGGTAACTTCATCCAGCAGGCAGATGACCCCTCTGAGTCGCCAAAATTGTTATCCAAAATGTGCCCCCTGCTCATTTTGTGGCTAACTCCTCCCATTCTTCCCTCTCTTGTGCCTCAGTCACAAAATTTTGCTTTCAGGCACTCAAAACCTTCTGGAAGTGGCACCATTGGATAGAGCTCTTTCTCAGCTTTCCAGAAAGGTAAAGTTTTCCTCCTAACTCCATGTATTTTTGAAGTTATGGCTCGGCGGAGTTTTTTGGAAAAATTTTCCCCTGAAAGGCCCGTAGCCAATGAGATGCTGCCATGTGGCACCTAGAGTGGTGGAGTGTGGGGAAATTTTGGAAAATTTTCCAAATGACCAAAAAGGTGCAAAAATTCAAATTTTCCCACCGACCCGATTTGGTCCTGTTTTGACCTAAAACTTCAAATCACCATATCTTTCGATCCAGAGCTCAATTTTTCACGTTCTTTATATCAATGGAAAGCTGGTGAAATTCTCTACAAGATTCTAGGGTCATTTTTGCATTTTGGTTCAGTTTGGAGAGATAAAATTGAGAAACACCTCTGGCACGTGGTCATGGCCAGAAATGACGTTTCAACAACCAGTTTTAATGCAAAATGGGTCGCATTCTTCTTCAGTATGGTCAAAAATGTCAGGGCATGGGTTTGTAAGGACCTCCATGCTATTTTAATGCATCTTCATTCAATGGGTAATGGCTCCCACATTTTTTCACGTTTTCTCTCTCCTGGGCTCGACCCATGCATTGTAAAAGCCAGAATGAGTTCATTTTGCAAAGAGAGACACCTTTTCAGCTCTGCAACTTCCTTTTTCTTCCTCCTTGGCAAAATTTGTGAAGATTTTTACCTTTCCATGTAATACAACACCTCTTTTTGCCTCTAGATCACTGTAATGCATTGTATTGGACATGGAATGTTAATATATGTTCTGTGATTAAAATCCCTCAATCCTTTCATATATCTATCATTGTTTTCCTGATCTTTCATTACATTTTGAGCAATTTGTGCATGTTTTGTGCTGTGTTTTCTTATGGATTGTGTATTTTTATGCAGCAGTAGGTGTCTACAACTCCTTTAGTGCATCACCATCATTAGCATTAGTTTAGTTTCAATTTTTGCACTCTTCTACCTTTGTCCCTTTGAAATTTAGAGTAGATTAGGATTCAAACCTCTGCAGTTGTGCAAATAATGGATCTGATCAGAGGAGTTTGAGGAACCAGCCTCTAATCTGGAGATTCCTCTCTCATTTTACAAGTCCCACATTTGGAGAGAGGTTTTAATGTTGTGCAATCACACTTTGGATGCCCGAAACATCAACTTAGAAACCGATTTACATCCGGGGTGCTGCTGATTTACAACAACAATACCCTCTTATTGTTAGCATTACAATTTGGTTAACATGATGAGATCCCATTCCACTAAAATTTTGAGCTTTTGGTGCGATGGAAAATCGTAACATGGTATCAAAGCTTGATAATTAAGCACTCTTGACTGGTAATCTTGGGATGGGTGTCCTCCCGAAAATTCCCAACGTCATTTCCTCCTAATTTTGTTGGGCCTAATTTGGTGAATACATGGTGGGCCTAGAGCTCACATGGTTACATCCACTCCATCGTGTAGGGGTGTGTTGGCATTGTAGCTAGCTAATATGATGAGATCCCTCTCCACTAAAAGTTCAAGCTTTTGGTGTGACGGAAAATCATAACACCTGTCATATTTCCATGGCCTACCTAAAAGTAGATGACACACATCCATAGGCATCACATCACATAAAACCTCATCTCTTAGACTACTAATTTTAAATGGAACCATACACTATTGATTGACTAAAATTTGATGATCTTTCTACACCCATGCTACCCTATAAGGTGTAGGATGAACTAACCTTCTTAAGCCCAACTTACTGACCATTTCCTCTAAGACAATGTTATCTATGCTACCATTATCAATAATAACATTACAGCACTTACCTCTTGTTTTACATTTGGTCCTGAATAGGCTTCTCTTGTGGACTGGATCCTGAGCTTTAGTTGGTTGTTGTAAGAGAAATATCCTTAGAAAAAATGATTCTCCATGCTTTTGATAATTAACTTTATCAGTTGATTTCTCCACATCTAAATTAATTGCCTCTAATTTTGTTATTTTTGATCCTAGATCATTGATCTCATGCATCATGTTATCCATATTTCTCATTACTCCTTCCTAGGATTAGATTCATGATCCCCTAATGATGGCTTCTCTACCTTTTCCATACTGACACAATCAACTTTCACATTTTCAATCAGTCTAAATACTATAAACTTTTGAAATATATCTTATCCTAATAGAGGTCAACTTTGATACCAAAATTTTTGCAAGGGATATACTAGCTTTCACAATGTTCTTATACTAAACAACCTTACCTTAAGCCTGCAAGATCTTTCTCAACACATGAGAACTGTCCCTTCATGAAACTATTTCTCACCCCTTGCCTTGATGATTTCACCAAATAATCGATTGAAAAATTATATATGCAATGTACTCAAACGCTATTACCAAATATGTTGCTCTTTTAAACGTAAAACTATATTAGTACTAACATCCATATAAAGGAATCATCTAATTGATGTACCTTGGCTATTGTTCATAACTCCATTCTTCACATACTTCCATCATATCTCCAACATCCTCCCTAAACTCTTAAGGCCATTCCATACATGTAAGTCTTCATACAATCACTATGCATGCATTCTCTACATAACCATAAGGTTGTACCTAGATAGGCTTCTTCGGTATAGGTACTCAAAAAACATGTAGTTTCCTCAACCACCCTCAACACTCTTAGGAAAATTTGTATAACCTATTCTAAAGTGTTAACATCTTTCATTCACTCATTAGCTTGGTATTCATCACAGTCTCTATTTTAGGCCTCATTGGTTACTATCCCTCCTAACATGCAAAGGCTCATTCATCTCAAATTTTCTTGAAACAACCATACAATCAAATGGGTGATCTAGATACCCTTTATGGATTCTTTTAATTTTCCCAAGTTTCACTACTTGTTCCTTTGTATGTATTTGTACCTCTAGACCATTGTCCTAGGTAAATTAGGCCTATTTTACCCCCACAATTATGACAGTGCCACTTACAGCTATGATTTCACCTGAAATTGGATTGTTCCACCTCTATAATCATGACAACATGATGTTTACCAAATTTCAGGGTTTGATTCCATCATTTGATCACACATATAACTCTTCCTCTCCTTGTCATGTACATAGTCACAATCATTCTTGTAAACCTTCCTATATATTTTCCACATATGTGAATTGGAAGATGAAACTTGGCACACTTCTAACACTCACCCAAATAGTCCTTTTCCCAAAATTTCATAAAATTTGAATGGTTAGAATTTAATCAGGGTGATTCCCTAGTTTGGGCCCAAGAGCAAGAAAAAGGAGCTACATGAAATTAGGTTTGGTTTCATGGATTGAGAAAATTTTATAGGAATGTTTGGACCTCTTTGCCCACCTATTCATACCTTCACAGATTCAAAGAATCTGTTTTTTTATGACTATCTTAATTCTACCTCTCGGCTTGAGATAGAGGTATACTACACGATTTATAATTTACTATTGTAAAACATACAAAAACATGTTTTATTTACTTGTAACATGAATCATACATCCTCTTTATTCAATGTAAATATTTTATTACATATTCACCCATCATCATCTTTGATTGATCTACCTAGAATGATCCATCTCTTTCTCTATATTAACCTTCTCATATGCATACCCACTCCTAATAGAGATCCACCCAATGCAAAACTTAGAATAGGATGATATCACATCCCACAATCTGTTAATTCGTTCAAAATCCTATTCTTACTCTATAACACAACAATATAGTCTTAATTAGGCATATAAACAATTTTTTTGCCTATTTACCTCTATTTACACACTTAAACTTCACTTTTCAATTTTACATCCTCTTCCTCAAGTAAAACCTTTTACTCGCATCTAAACAAACATGTTTAGATAGGCCTGTGATCTTACAACATTCTAAAACACCTTGATGTTCCCGCATCACCGTGGTCACATCAAAATAAAGAAATGAGCTTGAGCAAGGTTTGGGAATGTAAAGCATGGTTTGGGCTCTAAAGAGGAGCTCCACATGTAAGGAAACCAACATATTTAGGATGCATATAAGGTCAAAAACATGGCCAAGTCAGCCAAGGGTGGAGAAACAAGCCGCAACAACACGCGAACCAAAACGGGCCAAGAAGGAACCTAAGGTTGATCAAGGTAATGGAAGGTTGAGGCGGGTCGAGGGAGGGTGAAACTTGAGTCATAGAGTTTTCCAAGCCAAAAAGGATAGCATCGGAGCAAGGGGCCAAATAAACCAACTCACAAATGAAGATATTGACTCGCTAAGTTAGGAAAAAAAAACCCATTGTCAAATATAAAGGAACTCAACTCACCAGCAAGATACCAACTCGTCAAGGGAACTCTTCGAGCACAGAATGAGCTTGGCCAAGCTGGGAGGAAAGAGGAGTAGGCATGCACTGGGGTAAACAAGATGGAAGACAATAAGAGAGAAGCATGTGCAAGTGATAATTTTTCAATATTGTTTTTTAAAAAATAAAATAAATTGACCAAAATGCCTCTAGAATAGATTTTCCACCAAATATAGTTGTAGCTAGCTAAATCTAGTTAAAATCCCCTTGAAAATTACACATGCATGAAACCTAAAAATTAGCACAAACTCTAAAAACAAATTGTTAAAATTGCTTAGCAAGATTCTAAAGATTACCAAAAACTTGCATGAGAAGCATGAAAAATGAAATAAAAAATAATTAGCGACAGATAAAAATGAGTGCACGTTTATCAAATCAAGGCAATGATACCATGTAAGATTATTCAGCGAGGATCAATCGAAACCCATGCAAATTGATTTGGTTGCACTCCAATGGTAACGAGCAAGCTCCAAGTAATCAACAAGTGTAATCAAACAAAAATCAAAATCATGCATGAAAGAATAGTTCTACTGCTCTTATAGATCAAAATAAGGGTACATATAGGAGTGTTTGTGTAACTCCCATGCCTAGACAATCATTCCCTCTATGAGGGAAAGAATGTAACTCTTATGATGTTATTGACGCATATGACAATGACATATTCTATGATGAAATATTCAATGTTTCACATAACTCCTATAAACTATGATCTAACCTAATTGATATACCTCACCGTATGAGGTGGACAAAACCCCGAGTGGTGATGAGGCAAGTCACATACACAACCACAAACAACACATGTCTACAATTTAATAAGTGCTATATTATTTTTAATAATAAGGATGAGCTTGTAGTGATTCTTATGGATGGTACAAGGATTACACCCTATACGAGCCCATTAGTGAGGAATATATGAATTAGATCTATGCACAAATTGTGTGTGATCTAAAGTGTTTTTATCCAACAAAGGAGGGAGTGCTCAAATTGGGAGATGTGCATTTAATCAATGATACTACAACATTACTTGTGATAACCAAGCCAATGGGACATATGAAATGGTTTGTCACAAGTGTCAGGGACATATAAAAAGAATTATCAGACCATAAATAGTTAGGAGGATGGGAACAATTGTGTTACCTAGGCTACGTGAGAAGAAAATCCTTACTCATTTTTATGTGTAATGGAAGAGTAATCGCATGACAAGTGAGATGGAATATGTTGGTATATTGGTTGAGAGGAAATGGTAGTATGATAGTGGGCCACACACGGGGATAATATTCTCATATATCACAATAGAATAATTTCCTTCTTGACATGGTTTGATAGGAGAAACCTTCCTTAAAAGATACCAACGTACGATGGAAAAAATCTCCCAAGACTCACATATATACTTGTGAGAAGAATTGATTAAAAGGACCAGACGTGATACTACCATTATTGTAGGTCAATAAGTTCTATTCAACCTTGTGGTGGTTGTGCATGTGTATGGTACATACATGTTGAGTTGAAATGGGAGACTCTTAATTGTAAGCACATGACATTAGGTATGGTACACATTTCTAAATATTTTTCATCTAGTCCTCCTATGCACGAGGCATTGCAGTTGATTAAGGACATCACATTAGGATATAATAGGAAGGTGAAAGTGATTATAACTCAGTTATATGGTGAGACTCTCCCGCTCAACCACACTAATGAATGTGCATAGATGGAGTCCGGTGAGGATCTACTACGAGTTTTTTGAGAGAATAAAAGAAAGGAAAGATAGTGTACTTGATTGATGATGAATAGGTTGAATATTTGAATATAGAGCACACAGAGGGAGACCTGTGAGGTCCTAGACAAGGAAAATTAACAAGAATGTGCATACTATTTTCCCTTGAAGACTAAAAAGGTGAATATTTGGATAAATAACATGCCTAAATAAGTGATCATTAGTGATTATTGGTTGGAAGTAGAAGTTGCAAAGATAGTTGAATTGTTCTTGACTTCTAGGATCTATTTCCTAGGGGATACCATGAGTTGAAGGGTGTCCATCCATCACTAGGGAGATGAAGATAAATCTCAAAGAAGGCATGCGACCAATGTGTAAAATGCCCTATAGGATGAATCTAAACATATAGGTCAAAGTAATTAATGAGATTGACAACATACTTTGAAGGTAGGTTTCATTGAGCATATTGAGGAATTAGATGGATCAGCCCCATGGTCATAAGTATCAAGAAGTAAAGAAGGATCAAGACATGTATGGATTACAAGGTATTAAATACATCTTGTGTAATTGATCCATTCCTACATTATTTATCTTGAAGAAATCTGTAAGGGTGTAGCAAGGCGTGAGATATATTATTTCACAGATGGTTTCTTAGGATATCATCAAGTAAGTATTACATGTGAAGATCAAGATAAAACCATGTTTGCCACATGATGGGGTCATTTTACATATATGGTCATGCCTTTTGGGTTGAAGAATGTGCCAATAGTATTTTACACATTGTTATACATGATTTTCGGACTTTATCCATAACTTCCTTGGGTTTATCTTCAAAATGCAAAAAATTCAAGAGGTTAACCAAATTTTCAATGGATGAAGGAACATTCTCAATATAGTATGAGTACAAGGATGGAATCATGATCAATATTCTTCTTCTCAAGCCATGCAAGGCCATCACAAAAGCATGGTTTGATCAAATAACAATTTTTGTGCTTCAAAGGTTAGGCTTCAATCTATTATCTCATGATGGCATGTACTTTTCTCAACCCATTTCTGGGTATGTGTATATTCTTTCCCCACCTCTATAGTCCCCCTTGTATATAATTTCATTTTTATGGTGTGTCTTTCCCTTCTATGTGCTTTGTGTGTTTCCTTCTTCTCTCTCTCTCTCAAGTTGTACATGACTCCACAGGGCCCAATGGATAAGACATTGGTCTTTGTTTTGAAATGTTGATATTTTAGGATTCTCCATGTCATATATTCACTATTCTTAGTCCATGTCATGTCCCCAAGCTAGAACCAGGTTGTTCGTAAATGTGTAATAGGGAAATTGATAATTTCTAAGCATGACAATGATACCCTTGTACAAAAATTTTCATGTTTTATCATTCCGAGGCACTCCGGGTCCACCTAGTAAGTCCAAGTGACCCCCTGATTCATGTTAGATCATCCCACTAGGTGATTTAGGAAATTCCATTCATTCCCCCTAGGTGATTTTAAGAGTTCATTAAAAATTGTAAGCTTCAGGAAGCTATGGGAAGGGCTATCACTGCCTTCCTAGGATTAGAGCAACCCCATGGAGTGGAGAATAAAAGAAAAAACAAATGTGTATACTATTAAAATTCCTTGGGAAATCATGGAAGTGATTTAGGAAGATTTTGGAAGGACTTGGAGAAGTTGGGGTAGTTTCACCAAAATTAGGGTTCACACCCTGGCAGTGCACATGCCAAAAAAACTGTTGAACTTCTGAAGGTGATTCCAGGAGCTCTAGATGGAGTTAGGAGAAAAAAAACATATTTGTAAAGGGAATTAAAATCCCTACAATATGGTGAAATTATTTTTTTCACAACACTTTGGTGCATTAGGTCTGCAAGCATATTTTCTCATGCACATGTGGAGTACCAAATAAAAATCCTATTTCAGGGATAAAATGGAATAATAAAGACATTATAACCCCACCATTGGATTTTAAATTCCATTTCCGGCTAGTATCATATAAAATTTCATCAAATAATTCCATCAGGAGCTCAATTTATCGTCGTTTCAAGTTGTCCTCTTAGAGAGAGTTTGGGAGTTAGTCAAATTTTTGGAGGACACGTGTCATCTCCAAGATCCTAGAGGGATTTTTGTCCCTCACATCCCTCAAATTTAGGGAAATAAACCATGTAAAAATTCACCTATCCCCCATAAGACCTTTGGATTGGCATGCGACCTTCAGGATCGCCAGTTCAGGCTCCTAGTGGCTTGCGGGAGCTCAAAGCCTCAACCGTCCGATCATTGCCACGTGTCTTCACTAGGACGGTTATGGAATTTTATTTCCCTCATGTCCCTCACATGCTAGGGACATAAAACATGGAAAAATTCACCCGTCCCCTAAGGAAGACTTCTGGTCACCCATATGACTAGCTTCCAGCCCCTCGGTGCTATAAATTTGATTTTTTAGCCTTCATTCTTTATCATCGAATCCTCGCCACGTGTCATCACCTTGCTCACCATAGAATTTTATGTCATCCACGTCCCTTTCAAGTGAGGGAAATCAGGGACATTAAAATTCACCAATCTCCCATCCCATTTTTATTTCAAAATTTTAAAAATTCTTTTTGCTTCTAACTTCTAACATCTAACTCCTCCGTGCACAACTTACTCTGTAATTTTCTCTCCAACTTATCACCACCAATCCACCATTGAGAAAGCTCAAAATAGATTCTCCACAGAAAATAAATCCTTCACTCCATGAAAATATGCAGGTTCTAGAATAAATATTGATCAAACGAAGAACGAAGAAGCCAAAAGTTTGAAAATCTTCATTGTCATGAAACCGAAAATCGAAGAGATCTTACAAACCGGTGCATGATTGACAAACCATCTATTAATTAGTTTTTTTCTTTAAGGACATTAAAAATAATATTCAAACCTCCCATTTGCAGCAAGGAATGCTCACAACAAATAAATTCCACTTCCATCTCCACAAAGAACAAAGCTCAATTTCCCGTCAAACCGGCAACCTGGATCAAAGAGAAATTTCACTAGTGAGACAAGAAGCAAAAACCTATCACAATGGAATTGATTTCGTCATGAATGGATAAAAAAACCAAACCTAAAAATTTCAAGCTCCATTAATGGCTGCCATGACACAATAGTGGAAAAAATCAGCGAGCTACCTCTCCACTTCTCAAGGTTCTAGTGGGTGAAATCACGCGAAAATTGAGGGAATGATTGTTGAAAAATCTAGTTTCATGTGAACTAGGTTTTATGCCATGAAGTCTCTATTTTTAGGGATATGGAGGAGTAATTTTTATCATATTTATGCCCTATCACATGAATAAAATCCGTGAAAAAGGCAGTGAGCTACCTCTTCACTTCTCAGGGTTCCAGTGGGAGAAATCGCGTGAAAATTAGAGGGAAGGATCGTTGAAAAATCTAGTTTCACGTAAACTAGTTTTCGTGCCATGAATTCCCTATTTTTTAGGGATGTGGAGGGCTGTGTTTTTTTCAGTATTCTTCCCCCACCAATGAAAATATCATTTTCCAACTTGTTTAGACGAAGGAATTACTCAAAATTCAGAGTGTGGAACCCTAAATAAAACCCATTTTCAAGAATTTTTTTTGCAATCTGACATCCACGGTGCACTTACTAAAAATAGCATGCCTTCCTACATAGGGTTTTGTTACTTTGGGTAAGCCACCATTTTAAGAGGCTATGAAAATGCGGTGAACACAGAGGGAGTATCGTAGGAAAAGTCATCAAAAAGGTCATCTCAGCTCGTAATTGACACTTACTAAAAATAGTAAGTGGTTCCACAAGCCCTTGCTATAAATAGCCAGTTGGCCCAAAAGGTGAGAGGAACACAGTAAGAAGAAATAATTCAAGCTACCATAGCCTATTGAGGTTGGTAAAAGCTAACTATGACACTTACTAAAAATATTAAGCTACCCCATGTGTACTTACTAAAAATAGCAAGTTGTTCTCAAAGGGAAAGTTTAGCACAACATGACATTGAGGGATAATCATTCAGTCAATATCACCATTTGGGGTCCATAGAAGGAAAACTCTAACACTTACTAAAGATAGTAATTTTTCCCTTCCAAATATAGTAAGTGTTAAGGAAACATGAATTTCTAGTGCACAAGTTGGTCTAGTTTCTCAGGTGTAATCAATCATGAAGAGATGGCATTTTTTCATGGTTTGGAATGATCATCTCATATTATAAAGTAGGGAATTATAAGGAACATCATGTGAATTCATCTTCATCACTTAAGGATCTGGGTGATTCAAAGAGAGTTGATCAGAATGATTTCAATGAGTCAAGGAGTTCATCAACCAAGTTTCAAGGAGGGTCATCGTGGGCATTGTATGTGTTCATCTCAAGCTTGCAGTGGTAAACATCAGAACAATGTTTCTAAACACTCATTATATGGTCCAGATGTCCATGCATCATAGAGTTTATTTTCATCACTAGATTGGGAAAATGATTCAAATTTATTCAAGGGAGCAATCTTCATCAGTGTAGAAGATCACTAGTGGCAAAAATCTTCACTCAAAGTTCATGGCTACATCAAGGCATTCAAATCATTTCGTCACGAGGAGTGTTTTCCCCTCCATCCCTTCCCTCTTCCTCTCTTTCCCTCTCTTCTTTCTCTCTCCATTATAATTCTTCATTATGCATCATCATTGTATTTTGTCCTATTCACTTAAGTGACCTATTTTAAATTTGTAAAAAGTATTTTCTCAAAATTATAAGAGAAATACTTAATTCATGGAAAACGAAATGTCACAAGTGGAATATAGAAATGAAGAGTCATGCGAGGGAGTTGAAAGGACAATTCAGGTGGCTATAAATTGGGATGGTCTCTCCATTCCAAAGGATTTGGATTATATATTTTGGAAGAACTCTTACTATGTAGCATTGTGATAGCTTAGTTGAAGCTTTGTATTCATCACTACATATGGAATAAAAGCTACACTTCTTCTATTTACCTTTCTTGTTTTTCCTATATTTCTCTCTTTCATGTACTTTTCAAGCATATTTGATCATGTATGAAATTGGAGAGGAACTTGGTGTCCTCGATAGATGAATTTAAAAACTTGGTGTTTTAATTCATTGGTCCCGCTAGCTTCATTGTGCTTTCCTCTATATTGAAGGTTGAACTACTCTGGTTACTAGGTGTGAGCTCTGTAATCTACTCATGGAAGTAATATTCCTTGCATAATTTCCCTCTTTACCTTTATCGTTGTAATTTCCTCCCTTATACCCCGTATAAACACTTTTCCACATGTTCAGTGGAGTGTCCATGTGTGATCCCCAACCAATTTGGCCACCCACAACATTTATATAGGATTAGGATTAGTTTACTTTCAATAATGGGATTTGTACCATTCAATGTAGAGGGGTGTAGCCCCGTGAACATTGGTGGAGATACCTAATTTGTCCACTCGACAAATTTTCTCACTAGGAGGATGATTGGACTATATATCGCTTTGTTAAGGATCATTATGACTACATGTGCCTAATGTTTAAATGACGTAGATATCTCAAGATATCCATGAATATCAATAAGTGGATCTTTACAACACCATTTGGCACATTATGGGGGCACATCATTTGTAAGGAAGGTATTCTCGGTTAATCTAGATAAGATTGCGAGTAATATTGGGGTTGGAAGAGCCAACTAACCAAAGTGAAGTGCATTGGTTTCCTTGTCATATAGGTTACTATATGAAATTCATCAAGGGATATGCCAAGATTATTATGCCACTAGAAGAACTGTTGAAGGTCAAAGGGAAATTCTATTGGAAAGATGTGTAATAGTAGGTATTTGAGACATTAAAGGAAGTATTAACTACTATTCCTATCCTTCGTTTCCCTTCATGAAATTTTCCTTTCCATGTATATGTAGATGCCTCATGCACAACAATTGGAATAATGTTAACACATCCTGGAGAAGGAAACACTGGCCATCAATATGTTTTTAAAGTAGAAAGCTAACACCTATAAAATAGAATTACAAAACTACTAAGTGCGAAGCGTTGTTGATGATGTACGCACTTCACAAATTTAGGAAGTATATTTTGGAAACTCTGTTTATATTTTATACTGATCATATGGCATTGAATTATTTGGTTAATAAGCCAGTATTACAAGGTCACATATGTATATGGATTCTCTTATTCCAGCAATTTGAATGTTTAGTAATAGTAAACCTAGTAAAAGTAATATGGGACCCGATCACCAATCACGCATCAATTCTAGTGAGGATGTGCGAGTATAGAATATATGATGTTAGATGTACAATTTTTTAGGTTACAACATGCACCAATGGATTTAGAAGATATAACAAAGGTGTGTTTGTTCATAGGGATTGCATCACGAGGAATGAATACCTTAGAGAAGAAACAATTAGCTATACACATTACACCTTACCGGTTGGTTGGTGGATATCTATATAGAATGGGTCAATATGAGATAGTACACATATGCATTTTGGAACATGATTTTTAAACAATTATGGAGGAAGTGCAAGGTGGAATTACTTGGAGGACATTATGCTAGAGAAGCCACCATACGTAAGATACTCCTCACGAGACTATGGTGGGAAACACTTTACAAAGATATAAAGGATTTTGTCAAGGCTTGTGACCATTTCCAAAGGATTGGAAATCCCGACAAAGATATTAGATTTTATTATTCCCTATATCATTAGCAAAATCATTTAAGAAATGGGTCATATATTTTATTGACTTTATTTACGCCAAAGAACGCCATGGATAAACGCACAATACATTATTACCTGTATAAATTACTTAACACCATGGGAAAACATTGTGCCCACAAAAGATTGTGCAATCTGCTATACCTACACATTTTCTATGTGAGAACATCATAAATAGGTATGGTTTCCCATTAAGCCTTACCAAAGTGATAAGGGTACCCATTTTCAAAATGAGATCATCAGGATATTATTAGCATATTTCATGGTAGTTCATCACAAGACAATTTCGTAACACCCACAAGCCAAAGTCACCACATAAT
The DNA here is from genome assembly GCA_018340775.1 of Taxus wallichiana var. yunnanensis. NCBI lineage: Eukaryota > Viridiplantae > Streptophyta > Pinopsida > Cupressales > Taxaceae > Taxus > Taxus wallichiana. The sequence goes on along the minus strand of CM031243.1, from coordinate 196,807,614 downwards.
CCTTTAAAAATATCTTGATTCAAACCTTGATCAATATTTGTGATGTAGGAATAAAGGATTGGGATGATAGAATTTCAGCTATACTTTGGTCATACGAAATACTTACAAGAGATTGAATAAACCCACACCCTTTTAGTTGTTTTTTGGCATAGAATTTTTATTGTCAGTTGATTTCATGTTACCATCCACATTTATTTCGCATGCGGGAGGACTTACGATGAACAAGTAGTAGGAGATTTCATTAACAAGTTGATGTAATTGGATGAACGATGTGCAATTGTGTGATGGACCGAATCAAGAAAAGGCAAGACATAAGGATTCACATAACATGTACATAAGGAAAAATTCCTTTGTAGTTAGGGGATTGGTGTTTCTATATGAATCAAATTTTGTGCATCACCCATGAAAATTGAAGGTCCATTGGTTGGGACCTTTTAAGGCAATCAATATTCGGATACAAGATCATCTCGATTCTGAGCGCTTGATGGAACCATATTTCCTAGTTACTTCAATGGGAGTAGGATGAATCCCTACTTTGTAAATAAGCTTCTTTCAACTATGTTTGTAGTAAGGTATTATTTTAATTTAGGTTAGATTTCCTTTTCTATTTTGGAATAAGTGCATTCATGCACAATGAATCGATATATTTGTTAACATATGATGCATAGAGAATTGTACGTACTTTTAGTGTGGCATAACATGTGAAGGATTGTTATATTTGGTTTTTTTATGGATGGTAGTAGATGTTACAGGTCTTTGCTCAGTGTGGAATCGAAGCATGGTGATAGAAGGTTTTTTCTCAATTTATTTAAAAGAAATTGAGATAGAAGGCAAGATAACACAAGGTAGGCAACACAGAAGAAAATTACTTCATATGTGTGATAGAGAAAGGATAGGTAGGGCATGGAGAGGAACACACAAGAGTATTGATAGCTTGGGAACTTAGTTGTGCATGCGTGGAAGGGCATGCATAAGATGTTCTGTAGTCAAAGAGAGTATTTGTACGCCATAAGGTTATACATGTCGTGCATGGAAGGAAAATGATGAAGGTCAAGACTTGATGGAAAATAGTGGGAAACAAAAAGAGAGAGCTATAAATAGGTGCAAGCAATAGTTGTAATTCTACACCGTGAATTGAGAAATTTTTAAATTTGAGAGCTCTTGTAATCCAGTGTGAACTTGTGAAAAAAAGACAATGATGAAGGTAACCAAAAACCAAAGGTGACTAGTAGATGTATGCTCCTTATGCTTGGCGAGTTGGTGTTCAAGTAGAAAAGTAGAAGAAAAAGTGGAATTAGGGTGTTGGGTTGGAGAAGTGCAAAGGAATCGTGAGTTATTTATTGAAGGGGGTTACGAGATATGGCACAAGGGTTTAAGGCAAACACCAAGTATAAGAATGAATTGGTTGAAAGGAGAATTATAAAGAATTGATATTGAGCAACAAGGGTTGCTAAATTTAGGGCATGTTTGCACATAGTTTATAGATTTGGATTTCGAGTTCGAGATAGAGAAATGACACCATGAAAAAGGCATCCAAGGATAATAAAACCATGGAAGACACGTCAAATAATTGGTTCTCGGTGTTGTAATACCCACGGGAGATGATTATCGGAAAACCATGGGCATCGCAGCTTATAGAAATGTAAGATCAACTAATACAATCACCGCATGCGTGTGAGGGAATAAAACTGATATAAATAATTATACACTAAGGGAAATAGGATAATGAACAAAAGTAAGGAAGATAGTTTTGGATAAAAAGTGTAAAAGACCCTGGAGAGTGTCAAAGTCTTACAACCGTTTGAATTTCCATTTTTGGCAAGCCCTTACGACTATTTAGGTGATTAATGTCGCGAATCCACAAGGAATATTTCTACTTAGCGGGTAAGAGGATGCACATCACCACACATTTGATTTGCAAAGTTGTTGGGTTATGAAATAAGGGTGAATAAATTTTATTAGATATACACAATGAGGTGGTAGTATATAAGACAACCACCACCCTATATTACCAAAGGGGAAGCCACACATTCAATGTGACAAATATTTTTAATCCTATTTCTAGAGTGGGTTCATGCCTAGTAAGATGTGACCTTAGAGCCTCGAGAGAGATGGAATGTGGTAAACAAAAATTTCTTACATATTGTGCACAAGATGACAAAAGGGAAAAAATACAACATTATTTTGTATATAACATAGAGAATTATAGAAGAATTCAGGACCTATCATGAAAAAGGAGAGAAACTCACATGGGGGTCCATCTTGTTAATTTTATCTTGGGATATTGGTGTTTTGGATGGCCCATATAGGAAGGAATGGGAACACCCCATTGAGAAGTGATCACCAAAAAGAGATTATTTAAAACAAACTTGTGATGGGACAATAACCAATGTGCACAATGTGTGCCTAAAGACACGATACAAGACGATGTGCAATGTTTTCAAGAATGAATGGTGCATCCCAATGGAGTTTCCCACGAGTTGGATACATGGGAAGAATTTTTATAATGAAGCAATTTTGTCTCACGTGTTTTCTATTGATTAATGGAGACATATAGCCATGGTAAAAGCTACCTTTTAATTTTACATCCGGTATTTTAAGATCATAATAAACATAATCAAGGACATGCAACCCTTGAAGTTCACTACGAGATAAGGTAGACCTAGAGTACTTCACTCTACGTAAGACCTATGACTACATAAAAAAGTAACCATATGTGTAGACCATGGAATCGGATGAGATGGACTTGAATCCCATCATGAATTTGGTAGTCATCAAGGAATCATGCGAGACCATATGTCTATCTACGACCAAAGTTGTACGATGGAAAAGTGATCAAAAGACGTGACACATCACTACCACAACCATCATATTTTGGAAGGAGAGATGTAAAGCCAAAAAAATCAAACTAGATCCGATCCAAAGAGCAAACAAAAACAAAAAAATAAGAAGATGAGACTTAGGGCGGTTGGACCATAACATAAGGAATAGGAGGTGGGAAAAACCTAGAGAAAATTTGATGCATGACCCTCTTAGGAAACCACCTATGATCCCAATTGAAACTACATGCATAACTAGTCCGTAAAGGAGGATAAGAAAAAGAAGCCCATAAAATAGAAGAGGAGGAAGGGAAGATCCCTCATGTGATTCATATTACATAAAAGGAAGATCTCGAGCAATTTGAGCATGAGGAAGAAGAGCATGAAAAGAGAGTGAGAAATAGGAGAATGAGCATGAGCAAGAGTGGTATCAAGAGTAGTAAGATCAGGAACAAGAGGAGCAAGACAAGGTAGATCAATGAACAAGAGAGGTATCTAGTACCGCACACTATGAGATTGTACAGATTCACCACAAGAGCACATAATGGGACCTAGACCTGAATCTTCATCAAGAAGGCCAAGAAGATGCTCACCTCCTCACCCTCAAATTTCATACATTGATAACACCAAAATTCATCGGGCCAAATTCCAAAGCTCCATGTATGCGTAAGAAATATATTTTTGGGACATGCTTGAAATATTAGAAGCCAATGTCCGGATGTGTAATATGTTATCCTTTATGATGTAAACTCACATGGAGGAGCTATAGTTTGAACTAAGTAAAGATGTGATTTATGAGATACAAGGGAGAAAATATCCTTCAAAAATTCTTTCAATTTTGGTTTAAACACAAATTTTGGATGCATAACAAAGTAATTCCTTGATAAAAATGGCAAATGAAGTTGTGCATAAAAATGTTAATAAAGGATCTACACTGTCTGACACGCAGGAAAATTTTGAGGATGTATGTAGAAAGAATTAAAAGCTATCCTCATAATTAAATAAGGTGAAAAAGACATTATCTGATGTAAAAAATAAGATAGGTGAAATGATGACCAACATCACACATTCATGTCCTAAAGTAATTGTAGAATAAAATCTTGATAAAAATAGGTCAATTGACAACTTGGAAAAGTTAATCAACCCATTACCAATGAGGGTGAATAGAGGAAATGAACAGATGGTAGAGGAACTGGCTAGAGATAATCAAGAAAATATTAACAAAAGAATAAATGAGTACAAATATCTCATCATGGAAGTGAAGGAGGGTGTGTAGAAGACAGAGAATATATTTATCAAGTTCAAGGATACCTCAATTATAGATGCATACCTTGAAAAAGAAGAAGTGGGAATGAAACACATGCAAGCCTCATTGTATACAAGAGATAAGGTGGAGTGTGTAAATTTTTTGCAAGAGGTAGAGGACATGAAGAAGACTATCATGAATAAACATGAAAAAATAGAGGCCATAATGAAATTACTTGTATAATTCAGATTATGAGCAGCAATAGAAACACCAAATAACACAATATTTTAGAATAATGATCTCAATATGCAATTAGAATAGCTTCGCCACTTTGAGGGGGAAACCTCCAAACCATAAAATAAGACTCAAATGCTCCAATGATGATGAACTAATACCTATAATCCCCTATATATATTATTCATATGTTATGGCCATCACCAAGGCCGACCTACTAAGCATGAGAAAGTATAAATGATATGGTAAGCCACAATTCGGCTACTCATATCCTAATACAAGAAATAGGTTAAGGGTGTAACATGCCCTTTCCCTTCAAACCAACATTGTCCTCAACATTGAATAATCCTAGATGTTGCTGCAGAAAACCTTCATCCTCCCAGGTCGCATCTTCTATGCTCAGATTCTTGCACTTGATTATATATTCCTTAATGTCTCTGGTTCTCAGCCTCTTAGTACGTGTTTGTAGAATCTTCTCTCGCTCCAAAATGATTCTTCCTTCCTCATCAAGTTCTGTAACTCTATCTGGGATTCAAATTTCTATTTGATAACCTTCTTTAGGAAGGAAATATGGAATATTGTGTGTATGCGTGAAGATTGAGGAAACTCTAGTTTATAAGCAACACTGCCAATTTTCTGTAGAACTTGATGAGGGCCATAATATTGAGGATCAATTTTTTTTGTCCTTTTTTTGTTGCTTTAGGGACATTTGGTTGTAAGGCTGGAGAAGTAAAAAAACCCAGCCACCAATTTCAAAATGTCTTTCACCGCGGTGTTGATCCGCTGCTTGTTGTTTCATCATGTTTTGTGTCAATGCCAAATTCTCGTTCAAACTAGCCAAAACTTTGTTGATGTTGAATGTGTTCCTCAACATCTCTAACCTTAGTTTTCACCCTCGGGAAGAAGTGATAGAAGGTGGATGGTAACCATATAATGCTAAAAATGGAGTCATTTGAGAAGAGGTATGAAAAGATGTGTTATACCACCATTCTACAACCGGTAGCCATTTAATCTACCTTTCATGTTTATCTCGATACAAAACAACGTAGATACCCCTCTAAGCATTTGTTGAACACTTCCATTTTTTCATCAGTTTGAGGATGATAAGATGAACTGTGAGCTAGCTGAGTACCCAAACATGAAAATAATTCCATCCAAAAATTACTTGTGAAAATAGGATCATGGCCACTTACAATTATCTTTGGGGTTCCATGTAGCCTTTGAACTGTCTCCAAAAAATAATTGCGACTATATTGGCTGCAAATGGATGTGATAGGGCACAAAAATGGGCATATTTTGTGATCCTATTCACAATCATGAAAATAAAATTCTTACCCTCTGAACAAGGCAATCTGGTGATGAAATCCAAAGAGACCTCCTTCCAACTTTAGCTAGCAATTGGTAAGGGTTACAACAAACATGGTGTCTTAATTGTTTCCCCTTTGTTATATTGGCACACTAAACACTCTAATACAAGCTTTTGTACATCCCCCTTGAGTCCTTCCCAAAATAATTCTCTTTTTATTCTATGATATGTCTTCAAAAACCTAGAGTGTCCTCCAATAGGTGAGGCATGTAGCTCTGCAAGAATCTTATGCTTCAAATCAGAATCCTTACTCAAGTATAACTTGTCCTTATACCATAGCGCATTACCTTTCCACTCAATTTTTTAGATGTTATAAATCCTTGCTTGATATTATGTATTAGAGATTGTGTATCCTTGTCCTAATCTCATTCCAATCTTGCTTCATCCACCCAATTGGCCTTCAACATGGACATTCCACATAGTAAGACATCTGTAGATGTATCCCTTCTGACAAACACATCGCCTACTAGATTTTATTTACCCTTTTTGTATATGATTTCAAAATCATAACCCAAATTTTTGTTACCCACTTTTTTGTTCCTTAGATGATAACCTTTGCTCCAAAAATTATTTGAGAGTGTCATGATCAATTTTTACCTTGAAGTGTCTACCCATGAGATAGGGCCTTCATTGCTTGACCTGATGAAGAATAGCCATCACTTCTTTCTCATATATAGGTTTAAGCAGATATTTTCCTTTGAATTAGTGACTCTAAAATGTAATTGGTCTCCTTCCTACATTAGAACTGCTCCCAATCCTGATCTTGAAGTGTCACATTCAACAATGAAGGTTTTTGAGAAGTTGGGAGTAGCCAAAACTAGGGTACCGCACATGGCTTCCTTCAGCTACTCTCAAAGCATTTAGTGGCTACGCTTGTCCAATGTAAGGAATCCTTCTTTAACAATGTAATGAGTGGGGCTGTTATTATACCATATCCCCTCACAAATATTTTGTAGTACCATGTTAGTCTTAGGAACCCACAAAGATTTTTGAGAGTTTTGGGCCTTGGTCATTCCACCATAGCTTTGATCTTCTGAGGATCAACTTTGACACCTTCATGGGATACAATGTGACCCAAGTACTTTGCCTCTTGTACACCAAAAGAAAATTTGGATGGATTTGCATAGAGAGTATGTTTCTCCAAAACTTCCAACACTTTATTTACATGTTGCAAGTGTTCTTCCCATGTCTTACTGTAAATCAATATGTCATCAAAGAAAACTAATACAAATTTCCTTTAAAATGGCCTAAAAATAGTTTTCATCAAGATTTAAAAGGTTGAGGAAGCATTTGTAATACCAAAAGGCATTACCAAAAAACTCATAAGGGCCCTCATTAGTCCTGAAATCCATTTTATGGACATCTTCCTCTTTAATGGTACACTTTGAACGAAGATCTAATTTTGTGAAATAAATAGCACCATGTAATTCATCAAGTAAATCATCAATTACTGGAATAGGAAACTTATCTTTGATGGTGTACTTGTTGAGTTCTCAGTAATCTAGACACATCCTCCATGTTTCATCCTTCTTATGTACCATGACCACTAGTGAAGAATATGCACTCTCTAGCTATGCCTGATGATACATGCCTTCAACATTTCATGTACCATTTTCTCGATCTCACTTTTCTAGGAATATGGGTATCTGTATGGTTTGATGTTAGGTGTTTGGCTCCCTGGAATCAACTGAATGACATGATCATGATCCCTAACTGGTGGTATTCCCTTTGGAATTTCATCAAAATAGATGGGTGAGCATCAACAATCTTCTGAAGATCGGGTGGCATTGAAGACTTTGTATTTTGTACTTCTATGGAAAATGACTTTGCTATAAATCCATCTACTCCTTTTAGAACCTTCTACATCGATGAGAGCTAATAATCTATAGAGACTTAGCTATCATCCCTTTATATTGTATTTTCCTTCCATCCGAATGAAATCACATGAACAATTCTTAGAAATCCATCTCTATAGTATCAAATGTTGTTAGCCATTGGACAACCAAAACAATATCTGCCCCTCCCATAGAAATAGCAAACATAAATGAGTCTAACATGTAGTCTCCCATGGAAATATTAGTACTATGGCACTTTCATGTGCACTTGACTATCCCACCATCCGTAGTCATAACTTACATTTCTAGATATGGGTAAATAAAATAATTCGGTGGGAAATTAACTTAATATTTATGAAGTTATGAGTACTCCCGAGTCAATCAACACTGTCACCTTCTATTTTTAATATAGCCAATAACCTTGAGTGTTTGAGGAGTACTAATACTTGACAATGCATGGCAAAAATTCTAGGTTGGTGATCCTCTACTTCATCTTCTACTTTGGTTCCTCATACTCTCATATAATTTCAGCTTCCTCATTATCCTCATTACCTCCTTCACTATAGAACAACTTCTTCTCAAAGCACCTTTGTGTCTCGGTCCATATTTGGTGTTACAATTAAAATATAATCATTTTGCTCTCTTTTCTTCCATTTGTTGATGAGTCGGTCTAATTGGCCTAATAAATGGTTGTGGGACTGAGGATCACAACCATGAGTTTGTGGTTGTTGTGAACCTGTTATGGTCATGTGAAGAATCAATCTCTTCTTCCGACTATCCAATGGTCATAAGCCTTTTTAACTTCTATGTTTAACACCAAGAGTTGTGTGATCTTCTCAAAATACCTTACGGGTGTTCTGGAAACTTGTATACGTATGTCGATGAGAAGGTCTCCTGCATCTAGCTATGGAACTAATGGATCACAACCAAATATTTGTTCTCTTTTGGGTTCTTGTATGGTCATGTGGATATCCTATCAAGGAAATCTATGGTTGGGTTGATTTGACTAGAATATGTATGCTTTGTCATCTTCAATATTCAATTGCCTCAATTGTTCACTAATTGCTTGTGGGTTTATTGTCGTTTGAAAGACCTGAATCCTAAGCCCTTGATCTATATCCATTAACGTTGTGAAGATATTTGGCTGAGGTACTATCGGTTCAAACACGTATTCCTTGGGCTCTCTGGGTCCTGTAATTGTCATGCAAAAGATAATTTAACTGAAATGAGAAAATTAACCATGAAAGCTATATCTACACTATGCTTATATTTCTCTTATTTTTGTATTTTCAATGATGTGTATTTGAACGAAATTAAAAGAGCAACTATTCTAATATATTCAAATAATGGAGAATTAATCTAATAACAAAATTAAAATAAGTTAGCTTTGATATAGTTGTTCACTTGTGCGATTGTGAATTTATCCTAAATATTAAATAACTAACTAGTTTAATTGAAAGACTTGTAATCCCACCTCGAAGTGAGGAATGAATCATAGTTTCTCATAAACTATCATTCCCCATAGCTTCCCCGCAATATTGAAAGTGAGTTTTGACCGAAATGAAATGATTTGCTACTCTATTTGATATATTATAACTACAACCGGTAAATCAAATCGTCTCATGCCTTGTCTCCTTAGTGTGATATCCTTGTTCCTTCGTGTTCTTGTGAATCCACAAAAGTGTGAATGCGATAGCATTAGCAAAAAGAGGATACTCAAACAATGGCAGATTTGGATATAAACTGAATATAATGCAAGTAAGAGAGGGAAAATGCAAATGAACAGAGCTTGACTATGTAATTCCTAGCAGGATTTATCATGGGGATACAACGCAAAATACTGAGAATTTTGGGATCTATTTCTTGTGACAAAACAAAACTTGCAACTCTAAGATTATCAAATGGATTCTAATCTAGAACCTGAAACTACCTTATGCTAAGTCGATCATTGTGTGGGACAACAATGGAGTAAATTGAAAGTATGAGTATCAAATGATCTCCAAAGTAGAAGAGAGGCCGAGAATTTATGCAAAATATAAAACTATTGAAACTCGTGCAAGAACTTCAAATGAACTGAATAATCAAACACGAGAAGGAGTGGGGAAATTTTCTTGTGGAAAATCTGGTATTTATAGCATTTGTATTTACCGGAGGGGTAAGTTTGAATTGATTTATTCTAATATAAACAAAGGAAAACACTATTTTCCGTGTGGCCAAAACACAAATGCAACCTTTAGTGGTTGAGAAATGTGGGTAAAATTTGAATTTTTACATTTGATGGAATTGTCAGAACGTTACGGAAAATGCACACATGATCTTTGCCTTGTGCGGGAGAGTCATTACAGGACTTCCACCTTGTCTAAGGTAGCGGTCACGGACCGCCGCCCAGCAAAGATGTGGTGGTTCTATAACTTAAAGACAAAAATTCAAGGGAAAGGGGGTAGAGGTTAGAACAAGACATGAAAAAAGATAGACAAGGCTTTCTAGGATGCAAATGTACACTTGGTCAGATTTTCTGGATTTCTAACACCTTGCAAAGAGATTTGAATCATCATTGGGCTTTCCATAACCTCTTTCGTACAATACCTACATTTTTGGGTACATACATATTTCCCCCTTAGAGAAGCATTTTAGCCATGAAGAGGCATAAAACGGTGGGTTCGAGTATGGTGGTCCAAAAATGGGGAGTTAGAAGCTATACCTGACACGCCCATGTGTTGAAATATCGCCATCCAAATTCCCGCTATCTGCAAAATGAAAAGAGGACTCAAGTGTAGATAGATAAAATAAATTGAAAAATAAATACTAAATTAATATGAAATGAGGACTTACCATTCGTGCAGGGGATAAGAACTTACCTCCATCGACACTCCAACTCTGCGTAAGAACACTCAAAACAAAATTAGAATACTATATATATATATATATATATATATATATAATGAGCTCATTTTACTATTCATTTGCGCGTGTCGATTTGGTGGTTTTTGAGCTCTAGGACCCACGGTGACCATTTTTGACAAGAGTACAGTCAAAACATTCATTGTGAGATCGTGATCATGCCTCCGAGAGTAAGACATTGACCCATGAAGTCTCAGGTTAGTTCTCCTCAATTTATCATTTTTAAACCTAAAATGTAAAAATCTCGAAATCTTTGTCTTAGGGGATTATTTTTGAAAATGTTAGTCTTAAATGAGTCTCTAGGGGGGGTTCATAGGGTAGGTCTTTATTTCAGTTAAAATGGTGCATTTTTGTCTTTTTAAAGTCTTTTTAGGGCTTTAGAGCCGTTCGGTGATTCGGCACAGAGGCTGTCGCCGCCTGCACAGGTGGCGGCTTCCTTAACCGCCACCCTATGATGGTGGTGGTTACGAGACCTCTACCTCATAAGGTGGAAGTTACATGACCACCACCTCATAATATGGCGGTTAGGGAACCGCCACTCTACATAGGCGGCGGTTTCAAATAGAATACAAAAAGATGTAATTTTTAATTGTTTTTGCATTTTTGACATTTTTATATGTTCTTGATAATTTTTCTAGTTGGATTATGTTACTAACTTACTCTTTTTCTCTGTTTTGGGTGGATGCAGAAGGAGGAGTACATCAGATGGAGTAGAGAGAGGGAGTGTGATTGGCTCCCAGTAGTGTTAGAGGCACTTACCCAGGTAGAGCGAGATACTCTACAGAGGGCTGGTATTTGGAGGATTACACAAGTCCCTCATGTTGCATATTGTGTGACTTATTTTCATACTAGGATGTAGATCGAACACTTTGTGATTTCCAGGAGTTAGGGGTGAGTGGACCATCACCCCAGAGAATGTTTATCGCATATTGGGGGTCTCGATTATTGGGAGGTAGTTATCTTTTAAGACAGCAGTATACAGATCTCAGATGGTTTAGTGGGCCACCTACATGGGAGATGTTGTTGTCTCCATGGGCTCAAAGAAGGGGGTGAAGGTTTGTTCCATTGTTGATTCTCCTATCCCTGTGCTTTGTCAGGCTATTATGGGTATCTTGGCCTCACGGTTAATCAAGGACAAGGGAGGGGATACTCTCTTATACTGCTGGGCTCCCATTATTACACAAATTGAGGCCCATGGCCATGTTTACGCTTGGGAGCAGAAATTCTTAGGACCACCTATCATGACTTATATAGGGTGGTCAGATTATAGGGATAGTCATTGAGTCACCCTACTCTAGTTATGAGTTGGGTGTATGAGTGCATCATTCCCTATGGGAGAGGTGTACAGGAAGAGGATCCCAGGACTGTCAGGGTAGTGAGGTAGACAGGGATGACTATACTTAGGATGCCACACTAGCTAGTGGCTTCTTTGACTATTACAAACATGGAGGCCACTCCTTATTAGGCCATGGTAGGGTTATGGGGAGAGGAGACACACACATTGATCACCTGCTATACTACCAGTCAATTGATAGACAGGATAGGGAAGTTGGAGATCCACCCCTTTGACAGAGTACCACAATAGTTTGGCCTCCCCTATATTGATATGTTTCCTCCAACGAGGCTAGTATACATGTCTATTCGTGAGGCCAGGGGAGGTCTTAGAGGCCGAGGTTGGACCATAATTACTCCTGGAGTTCCCATCACAACTAGGTTGGTGGTTCACACTGAGGGCATTCGGTGCTCCTCGAGCACCTTTACTTCAGATTGGAGCCACTCCTACTTTCAGTGGGGGGAAGGATGAGCCCGTTGATGTGGACTCAAAATTTGAGGAGTTTACAGGAGAGGAGACAGAGGAGGAGATGGCAGGGGATGAGACTGGAGGTGGGGCTGGTGGGATAGATGAGGAGGATGATAGCAACTCGAGTGACATGACACTTAGAGTATCTTGAGGGCCGAGAGGGCAAAGGAGAGTGTAGAGAAGGTGACCCTGATCTCATAGGAGTTTCCTTCTCAAGATATTGGGGAGATGATGAGTCTGTGGTAGGACATCACTTCTTTTTAGATTTGGGGGAGGTTCCACGGTCAAATGAAACATCGGTGTCGTGCACAAATCCTAGAGATCCCACCTAGATGCCTAGAGATCCGAGTGAGTTACTACTCTTTTCTTGATTTTGTTTTAGCTAGAAATGTTTACTTGATATTTCTCTTTTGTTTTTTGTTTGTTTTTGACCTTATTTTGGACAATTTTCTAACTTGTTTATTTCTCTTTTTTATTTGTAGTGACCGCTGAGGGATGGCGAGACTTGATTTTCCAGGTGTGCATGGACACCCTGTTTCTCCCTTTGGAGGGTACTCGGGATGAGCTTACGGAGGACGTTGGAGAGCCTTCCACATCTGGCTGACCTCCCTTTGTATTGAGTTGGCTGGATATAGGACTACTAAGTGCTTGATGAGGAGGAGCCGTTCTCACAGTGAGACCACAGCTACTGGCCATGATCGTGAGCCCTTAGTTCATTCGAGCATCATCGTATCAGGAGTCCTAGATGCGGTCGTGCACCATCTGAGGGATCCCACAGGGATTGAGAGATCATGGTGTTTTTTTGTAGTGATTTTTGGTCGGATGTTTATACGAGTGTTTTTGTATTTTCTGGGCTCATTGAGCGTTTTGACCATGCCTAGTGCATGATGGCATTGTATATAAAACATGATTCATATATATATATATATATATATATATATATATCTCTTTTTAGATCTAGATCTTCTTGTATCTAGAATTTTGTGATTCGTTTCCCATGTGTATACTAGATGTTTTTAGAATCTTTGTTTTTATATGCTTTTTAGAATGTATGCAATGGATGAAAAATGATAACAAATATTGAACATAATGTTTCTTTTTTAATTTGTTTTTGTAATGCTGATATGTGATGATGCAAACATATTGTAGTACTAAAATTTTGGCTTCTTTGGGCAATGTTCATTGCTTCTTCTTGTTTTGGCAAAACATGATGAATATATAGTGATAAAGAGATGAACTTGCCCCATTCCTAACTCCATGCAACTAGTAAGATGCGAGGGCTCAACACCAAGAGTTGGGAAGGGCACAAATTGTATGAGTTTTGACTGAATGGAAATGATGAGAGAAAGACAAGGTATTGACAGAAATCAAATTCAGACTTGCGTACTTACTCTTACTTGAAACTACTACATAGTTCAGAATGTAACTTATTTTCCAGTTTATCTAGACTTAGATCCATGGATGGAAACTTGGTTGACAAAATATGGTTTTAAGGATTTGATCTCTTTGGAATTTGGATATTTAACTTCTCTTAGTATACTTTGCTTTAAAATATTAATATTCACTAATTTGCGTGAATGGACCCCCTACACCCTGTCTCATGCTACTGGTAGGAAGCATGGGCTCATCACCGAAGGTAGGACATAGGCGAGTAAGGGCACTTATTTCCTTTCTCAACCTCACATCACCAGTAAGAGATGTGGGCTCATCACCAAAGGTTGGTGGGGTAAAGAAGTGTGTAAAAATAAAATATTCTATTTGGTTTAGCATTTTTATTTAACTTGACACTTCTGATTTGTGACTTTGGAATATCCTTGTTTCAAAGAGATGTAAGAAGGATAGATGTGACACCAAGAAGCTTCTAGAACAAACCATAGGTAAGAACAACTTAACCAAGTAGAAAAGAATGAGTATGACCAAGTATGCAGGCCTTGGTATGGTTTTTGTCAAGACTTTGTCTGTCAAATTGATGAAATGATTTTGGAACCATTTGATGATATTATGAAAATTGAAGAGATATGATTTTGAATGTTTTTTCCAATATTTTCAGAAGCTTGTAATAAATTGCTTAAGAATAAGTTCCTTGACCACAATAGTTACTGAAACGAGTGAACAAAATGAAACAACTAAGTGACTAAATGGTGACGATGATGATGCCTTATGCGTAAAACCATTTAAGATGCAAGGAATTGATTGTTTCATTGAATTCCTCACCTTCTAATGTACATAAGAGATACACACCATTTCCATAGTCTTTCATGACTTGGTATGGGCCCAACCACTTGGGCCAGAATTTCCTTCCTTCACCGGTTTTCTTATCAATCCGGCTATCTAGTCTTAGAACTAGATCTCCCTCATATATTTCTCACTCGTAGACCTTTTTGTTATATTTCGGCACATTCGATCAGCATAGGCTCTGTTCCGTTGTTCGGCGTTCAACCTGGCCTCATCAAGGCTTTCTAGTTGAGAGAGGCGTGCCTCTCTATAGGCTTCTTCTCCTAAGATCCCTTGTAATGAGATGCGGAGACTAGGTATTTTGACCTCAAGCGGGAGAACTACTTCTGCCCAGAATACTAATGAGAATGGGGTTGTCCCTATTTGTGTTCTTATTAAGGTTCGATGGTTAAATGCCAATCCCATTTGTTCTCCTTAACTGTTTTGAGGAGAATATCTTTTAATGTTTTGTTTGTCGCTTCACCTTGTCCGTTGGCTTGAGGGTAGTAAAAGAGGCCGTATGATGGTTTATCTTGAATTTTCTGCATAACTCACGGACCTCATCATTTTTAAAGGATGTTCCATTATCTCGAGATAATAACTTGTGGGACACTATACTTACAAATAATTGATTCAAAATAAACTTAGTGATTACAGAACCTAGTACGGTGGTGAGAGGCATGGCCTCTACCCATTTGGTAAAATATTTTGTGGCCATGATTATAAAGTTATGGCCATCTGTTGACGAGGGAGAGAATTTCCCTATCAAATCTAGGCCCCACGTGGAAAAGGGCCATGGGGTTGCGATTGGTTGTAGAGCTTGTGCTGGCATGTGAATCTCGTGGGAGAATTCTTGGCATTTATGGCACTTGCACACAAACTCTACTACGTCATGTTCTAGAGTGGGCCAAAAATAGCCCATCCAATGTATTTTTGCAAGTGGTGGCGTGACCACCAAAGTGGCCTCCACATATCCCACTATGGGATTTGTACAAAATCTTTTTGGATTCTTTAGTGTCAACGCATCTTAAAAGCATTCCATCAAAGGCTTTACGATAGAGCACTTGTTCTAAGATAACATATTTAGCAGCGATAATGCATAACCACCTTCTTTGTTGTGATGTGGCACCTTCTAGGTACGTATGGTCCATGATAAAATTAATGATGTTGGTGTACCAAGGGCATGTAGAGATGGGGGGTCTAGTTTTGACAAAGTATATGCACTCATCGGGAAAGTCTAGATCTACCAGATCACCTCCATTTAATGGATTGTCACCTAACCAAATCTGATGATTTGTCCCTTAACATTTCTCGGTTTACAAATGTCAATTCGAATTCACCCATTAAGGTTATAGATCATATAGCATTTTTAGATAAAGACCCTTGCATGAGGAACATTCGTAAATGATTTGTCTTTACAATGACCCTTGTTTCTTGATTTAACATGTAATGTCTTAAACATTTCATTGCAAATACTATGGAAAGGCATTCTCTCTTTGCCTGTGTATAACGTGTTTCATAATAAAGCAACATCTGGCTAATGAAATAGACGCATGTTCTTGTTTATCATTGTCTTCTTGAGCCAGCATGCAGGCTAGGGAGACATTAGTAGCTTGTGAATATAGGATCAAAGGATGATCTGGTCTAGGAGGCATTAACATGGGAGGAGACAATAAGAAGCGTTTAACTGCTTTGAAGGCCTCGTTACATTCTTTTGTCCAATCAATGCTATAATCTTTCTTTAATATATTGTTGATTGGGTGAACAACAAAACTTAAGTCCGGAATGAACCTTCAAATTGCACCGAGTTTCCCAAGAAATGATCTGATACCAGACTCATCTGATGGTGGAATCATTTCGAGAACAACCCGGATTTTGGTTGGATCGACATCAATCCCTCGTGAGGATATAATGTAACCCATAATATTGCCTTCTGTCACACCAAATACGCATTTCTCTGGGTTTAATGTGACGCCATATTTGATCAATTGTGAGAGAATGATACAGAGTACCTCTAGGTGATCACAACACTTCTTGGCCTTGGCCAACAAGTCATCTACGTAGGATTCCACAATTTTATGAATAAGGTCATGGAATATGTATGTCATTGCCCGCTGGTATGTAGTGTTGGCGTTCTTAAGACCGAATGACATGACAGTGTAATAATAAGTTCCCCAAGGAGTTATAAACGTGGTCTTGGCTTGATCCTGTTCAGATATTTTAATTTGATTATACCCTGAGAACCCATCCATGAGGGACAAAAGCTCAAATCTAGTTGTTGCGTCAACAATGATGTCAATGTGAAGTCGTCTTTGGGACAAGCTTTGTTAATATCCCGAAAGTCTATACAAATGCGTATCTTCCCATTCTTTTTAGAATGATGACAATATTAGATACCCATTGTGAATAGTCAACCTGGTTTGATGAATCCCACTTGGAGAAGTTTCATTACTCCTTCTTTCACCATGAGAGCCACTTTTGGTTTCATTAGTCTCGACTTTTTTTTAATCGGCTTTGCATCCGGTTTCATGATAAGATTATGTACCATGATATGTGGTGTAATTCCCCTCATTTCTTTGTAGTTAAACATGAAAGCCTTTTGATGTTCTTTGAGGATCTGAATATGTATTTCTATCTCATCTGGAGTTAATGAGGATCCTAACTTCAAAATCTTTGGTTCTTCCTCCATCCCAATATTTATGTCAATCCTTCCTTCGATTAAGGCAGTGTTGCCTTCTTCAAATTCATAGGTGGGGCGAGGTAGTTCCAAACTTTCTCCGTTCTCTACCTCGTAGATATCGAGATCCTTTTGTGGAGGAGACTCTATCATGGGATTTCCAAAATAGGAAGAGGAATGTGGGATTAGGGAAATATCCACTATGTGATGAGTGAGATGTAGCTCCGCATAGGCATTTAGATATTCGAGAGTGACTCTATCACTGTCAAAGTGATCTAGGATAGAAAACTCATTCTCAACTTCTATATGTGTCGAGCGGTTGGTATTTTACGCACCAATGGTTCAATATGAAGTGATACCATGAAACTTGTATTTTCCAACTCACTGTTTGGAGTGAAACGGGAAGCTGAGGTTGTTATTGAATCTGTGAGAAGGTTCTACTCTCATGGGATTGCTTCAATTGATATGAAGTTGAATCCTTTGGTTAGATCTAATACTGTCATTTTATAGAGTTGTAAATGCTCATCTCTAGTCTCATATACCTCAGAGACTTGGTTTATAACTAGTTGTGAGTCTCCTAGCACTCTAATGTTATCAACGCCCATCCTTTTGGCTATGATGAGGCCCAAGAGGAGAGCTTCGTACTCAGCCTTGTTGTTTGTACACTCAAAGTTTAACTTAAAGGAAAAAGGTAGGATCTTTTGATAATAATGGTATATCTCTCGATACCAAATGATAATAATGGTATAGATTTGATACCAAATGATAGAATAGAATAAGATTGCAATGACCAAAGAGGGACGGAATCCTCACAAATATTATTGATCATGAAATCATATTACATAACAATGCAAGAGCTATAATATTTATAGATATTAGACAGCCTCATATGGATAGACATGACACCCTATCAGGCACCAACTACGAGATGTTAAGACCCATCTCACATGCACATGTAATTACTACTAATATTAATATTGAATGTTATCCAACGTAATAAAGATTGAATGCAAGTCACTAGACTAGAGTGCACATGTTACACATTATTAAATAAAAGACAATGCAATAAATATGCCTATGCTAAATTATGCTAACATTCCCCCCCTTAATTTTGCATAGTTTCCAATGAAGTGGAGAGGAACTCTCTGAACAGTGTGAATTTGTCACGTGCAAGTGACTTAGTGAAAACATTTGCCTTCTATTCAGCTGTAGGATAGAACTGGAGCTGTATGTTGTGATTCAAGACATGCTCGTGTATGAAATGAACCTGTACTTCAATATGCTTGGTTCTCTCATGAAATACTAGATTGTGAACAAGCTTTAGAACTCCTTCATTATCAACATATACTAGAGTAGATTTCTATTGTGGTAGACCAATTCCTTCCAGTATTTGGTGTAGCCATATTGCTTCACAAACAAACTTCACACTGCACTCGATACTCACTTAGAGAAGAGTGAGAAACAAAGTTTTGTTTCTTGCTTCCCCATGATATCGGTCCAGATCCCATAAAGAAGACGAAGCCTGATGTTGACTTCCTATCATCCATGTTTCCTACATGATCTGAATCTGAATATCCTGTCAAGAAGAAGTTGTCGTTCTTCTTGTACACTAGACTAAGGTCAACTGTACCCTTTAGATATCTCAATATTCTCTTTGTTGCTTTCCAATGACATATTTTCAGTTCTTGCATGAAGCGTGATAAATAGCTGACTGCAAAGCTGATATCTAGTCTAGTATATGTCAAGTAAATGAGACTCCCAATCAACTGTCGATAGAGAGTTACATTCACCGGTGGTGATGGATCGAACGAGATAACTGAAGTCTCACTTCCATAGGTGTAGCAATAGGAGTGCAGTCCATCATCCTGAATTTCTCAAGCATTGTCTTGGTGTATTTCAACTGTGACACAAAGATATGATTCTCTTTTTTCCATACTTCTAACCCAAGACAATAGTGCATGAGCCCGAGATCTGTCATGTCGAACGATCAATTAAAATCCTTCTTTGTTGCATCGATCATCTTCACAGAACTACCTGTAATGACTAGATCATCAACATAAACAACCACAATGACAATCTCCCCCCCTTGCTTTTTGAGGTAGAGATTGGGGTCATAAGGATTCCTTTCGAATCCATGACTTATGAGATGCTCATCAATTTTGATGTACCATGCCCGGGGTGCCTGTTTTAGGCCATATAGAGATTTTACGAGTCTACATACCATCATCTCTTTTCCTGGTATTACATAACCCTCTGGCTGAGTCATATAGACTTCTTCTTGCAAATATCCATTAAGAAAGGCACTTTTCACATCCATTTGGTGGACTTTCCAACCAAATTGTGCAGCTAGAGCAAAGATCATCCTGATTGTCTTGATCTTGGCTGTGGGAGCAAATGTCTCCTCATAATCAATGCCTTCTTGTTGTGCATACCCCTTTACTACAAGCCTTGTTTTATACTTTTCAAAAGTCCCATCTAATTTGTACTTAGTCTTGAATATCCATCTGCATCCAATGAGTTTCTTCCCTGGTGGAAGGTCGACAAGTTGCCATGTGTTGTTCTTCATCACTGACTAATACTCTGAATCCATGGCATCTTTCCAAGATTTTGATTGTAGGGCTTCCTAAATTGTAGATGGCTCAACTGTTTCAACAACTCTGCTCATTAGGGCATAATTGACCTCTTCACGAGCTTGACTGCGAGTTCTAGGTCCAGGATTGGATGATATGCTAGGTGCTTCATCCAAATTTGCATCTCTTATTAATTGAGTATACCATTTAGGTAACTTCTTAGCTGTTCCATTGGCTTGTGGTGGATCCAAGTTTTCACCATCATCCAATTCATCACTGTCATCTTCAATGGGAACATAAAATTATGTCTTCACAAGAGGTGTATTCTGCATGTTTGTTGAGTCGTTGAGTGGAGCATCTGCTTGTTTCTTCTCAAAGAACTCAACATCCCTACTTGTGTATACTTTCTTTGCTTTCAGATCCCATAATTTGTACCCAAGTGCTTCTTCATTGTATCCAATGAATATCAGTTTCTCAACTTTCATATCCAACTTGTTCCTGTTCTTCTTGGGTATGTGCATGCTAGCTTTACACCCAAATACTCTTAGGTGTGCAATTGATGGTTTCCAATTTGACCATGCTTCTTGAGGTGTCACTCCTTCAAGAGCTACTGTGGGCACTTTGTTCAACAAATAGACTGTAGTTCTTGCAGCTTCTACCCAAAATGTCTTTGTTAAACCTGAGTCGTCAATCATACATCACACCATTTCCATGATAGTATGATTCCTTCTCTCAACTATACCATTTTTCTATGGTGTGTGAGTAGGAGGCATTTATCAACGAATCCCATGAGCTTCCAGGTAAGTCTTGAACTCATTACTTGTGAATTCCCCCTCGATCTGAGTGGAGATTTTTGATCTTGTGACCAACTTCATTCTCAACAAGTGCTTTGAACTTCTGAAATGTCTCAAAGGCTTAACTCTTGTTTCTTAGACAATATATCCACATCTTTCTTGAGTAGTCATCAACACAAAGCATGAAGTATTGACATCCGTAGAAGACTTGGTTGCATGGGCCTCGCAAAGATCGATGTGCACCAAATCAAGCTTTCCTTAGCTCTATATGTGTTCTTCGGAAGGGTACTGTGTTACTTTCCAACTAGGAAATTGTGACACTTGTCAGTGTTGTGCTTGAGTGTAGGCAATCCTTTCACCATGTTGCCCTTTTGAAGTGTTTGGAGATAGCCAAAACTGATGTGACCATATCTACGATGCCATAGTTCTGCAGATTGCGTGTCTTTGGCCACTAGAGCTTGATCATCCTTGTGGACAAAATCAAGTTGGAACATGCGTCCCACATTGGAGGCTCTTGCTACAATCTTGGAACCTCTTGACTTATCTCTTATCAAGCACACTTTTTCTCCATTATTACTGTCAAAATCCAACTTCAAGTTGTGATCAAGGAGTTGACTAACTGATAGCAAATTCTTGGTCAACCTAGGTACATATAATACATTTGTGATTTTACAGTTATGCTTTCCAAGAGGTAGTGAAATGTTTCCAATCCCTAGACAACTCAGTATGATGAGTCATCACCTAATGACACATGGTTCTTGTTAGGTGAGTCACGTAGTGTGTAGAACTAATCCTTACGTCCAGGTCATGTGTCGAGTTGCACTGAGTCAATATACCGATATCTTGTGTGGACTTGGTTTCTTCATCAAATTGAGCAGAATACATGTGGTGTCCTTCATCTGAATCATCCTCATGTTCGGCAATGTACCCTTGTTGTTTGGGTTTTCTTTGCCAATTACCATTTTTCTGCCCTTGATTGTTGTTATTGTTGGACTTCCCTTGATTTGAATTGTTGTTACCCTATTGGTTATTGGGTTTTGAATTGCTTGATGAACCCTTTTTGTAGGAATTGTACCAACAATCTTTGATGTCATGTCCCCCTCTATTGCAAATGGGACACTTCTTGGTGTTGTCTCATTGACTTTGGTACCTTTGTTGACTTTGATTTTGTTGGGACTTCCTGTGATTGGACTGAAATTTTTCCTTTCCTTTATGATTGGAAGATAGTGCTTGCTCATCTTCATGATCTTTGTTGTTCATTGCCTCTTCTTGTTGGAGTAGATTGACCAAATTCTCAAAGGTGACTGTGTGTTCACTCATATTGATAGTTGTCACAAAGATTCTGTAGGAAGGAGGAAGTTCTCACAACACAATTGGTACGAGGTCTTCATCACTTATCTCTTTTACCAATGCCAATAAAGATGCCCTCAAAGTAGCAACTCGTCTCAAAAAACTTCAACCTTCTCATTGTTCTTGAACTTGAGAGTATGTAGTTGTGATAGTAGGTTGAGGATGGCATTCTTGTTCTTTACCTCATAGATTGTGCTCAACTTATCCCATGCATCCTTGGCCGATGTGGCATCTCTAATGTGGGGTTGCACATCATCTGTTATGCTAAACAAGATGATCAACTTGGCCTTTTGATTGGCCTTATCAAATTGAACTTGTTGTCTTCCATCATCAAGTGATCTTGTTATTTTTCCATCTACAACTGTCCATAGGTCTTCAAATTCAAGTAACATCTTGATCTTCGGTTTCCATATAGCATAGTTGTCTCCTCTAAGCAGTTGTGAATTTGGCAAGAAGAATTTTGGTGCTTGTGCACCCATTTCTACAATCTGAATTTCTGAAACTCTGAATTTCTGACAAAGGGTAAGGCTCTTATCACTCCAGGTTTATGGTCTCCCTCTTAATATACTGTCAGGCCGATATACCAAACCTTTCTATATACGCTCCCTTCCGATATACCCATCGGTACATGGAAGAAGATCACCATTTCAATATACCCGTCAGTATGGAAAGAGGTGTTAACGCACGTGAAATAATTTAGTACGTGGTACGTAGACATTATAGAGAGGGGTTTGTGCAAGCAAAAACGGATGGGAGGGCTCAAATGTGTGTGTATTGTGTCCTTATTACTCCCCGTCGATTTTATAGGGTCGATGCCCAGATGACGTTTAGGCAAATGTTGTGTTAGGTGTTAAGTGCGGTAGTAGTCATGACGTCATCACTGTAAGCACTTCCCAGGGCACCGTATATACCGAACTCTCTGCTATGAGATCAAAGATCTCATGTGATAGAACAAAACTTAAAATAAAAATTTGTACCTTTTTTTTTTTTCACTTTATGCACCAAGATTAGTACAAAATTCTCCAAAAGTACATCAAAATGAAATTTTTGTGTCCCCCCTCTTTAGAAAAAAGGTCTAGAATCACAAAATACACAATTTAGGCCAAAAATATTTTTTACCCCCCAATAGGTGTTTTTCCGCTAAATTTAGTGGTGGCTCTAAATGTTTTTGGTGAACTTCTAAATTTAGAAATCTCCTAAATTTAGTAATTTCTCCAAATTTTCCAAAAATATAATTTAATAAAAAATATGGAGAGAGTGGGAATTGAACAGTTGACATGTTTGTTCCCAAGATCGAAACAAATAATCAAATATTGTTTTCACCTTTTCTCACAAACCGTGATCTGAAGTTTTTCTAAAAATTTACAGCAACATCATACAATATTTTTCTTGAAACCCACAAAATTTCAGAAGAATCGGAATCTTAGTTTTTGAGATCTTACCACTTTACCAGCTAGATCTATTTTTTTTTAAAAAAATGATCTCGACTTGTATAGACTTTTCGTTATATGTAGAGGCCGAATCTAAAGATGATGTAAACTGAAAAGTTGTGCGCCTCCTTCTTATCTTTCCAGAAAAAAAAATGGAACATCAATTTTATATTGTATGAAAAAGTTATGTCCTTTTTTCTAAGAGCTATCTATTGGAATTTTGTTGACGGGACTGCTTCAACCTTTGCTCCCGAATTCTTCACACCTCCACTTTCAGATCTGATTTTTTTTTTTAGATCTGATCTTTTTTCTTTAGATCTGAATTTTTTTCAAGATCTCTCTCCTTTTTTTTAAGATCTTTTTTTCACAAATCTTTTTTTTTTAATTTGTACTTTTTTCAAGATCTTTCTCCTTTTTTTTAAAGATCTCCAAATCTGAAATATTCCACCAATATGTTGGATCAATTGGCTATGCCAATGACTAATCAAAAAAATTTACCTTCCAAATAAGTGGATAGGTCAAATTTTAGTTGAGGGATGCTTGGAAGGAATGGAGGTTGCGGGATGCTTCAATGGCTCTCCTTTGATGCAGATCTTCTTCTCCAATGGATCCTCTCCAATAGTGCTCCTCTTCAACCTTGCTTGATAGAACCCGCTCGATACCAAATGATAATAATAATATAGCTCTAATACCAAATGATAATAATGGTATAGCTTTGATACCAAATGATAAAATAGAATAAGATTGCAATGACCAAAGAGGGACGGAAGCCTCACAAATATTATTGATCATGAAATCGATTACATAACAATGCAAGAGTCAATATTTATAGATATTAGACAACCTCATATGGATAGACATTGCACCCTATCAGCACCAACTACGAGATGTTAAGACCCATCTCACATGCACATGTAATTACTACTAATACCAATATTGAATGTTATCCAACATAACAATATTGAATACAAGTCACTAGACTAGAGTGCGCATGTTGCACATTATTAAATAAAAGACAATGCAATAAATATGCCTATGCTAAATTATGCTAACATCTTTCCCTCAGGAGAAGTAAATATCACACATGCCCCAGCTCCAAAACAACATCTAGGTCCATCGAAGTGGAGAGTCCAATATTTGCTTGGAAAAATGGATGTTAGGACATTCCTCGGAGTTTGTTTCTTCGCCTCGCTTACTTCTACCATATAAACTTCGTCTAATGGAAGGGAACCAATTCCTAGGGTGTATCCCATACCCATAGAATCAAATGGTAGGAGAATGGGTAGATCTTTCTCTATTAATTCTACAATTTTTGTAGTATTCCCTAATGATACTGTTTCTACGACATTAGTCTAATTTTTGAGTGTTGGTATACCCTCGACTAGATTCATAATTTCTAATTCTGTTGTAGGTATCAATTTTTCTTCTAGTTTTGAGATGATTGGTTTGTTAAGTTGATTTGTTGGAAGTGAAAACTCAGAGTGAATGCCTGGTCTTTTCTTCAAGTCCACTAGGTGTATATTGAATGGCTTTGGGTCACCTTGTGCCATAATTTTTTTCCCTAGGTGCAAAAATATTATTTCTTGGAATAGCGTGGAAGGGATTGCCTTCATGCAGTGTATCCATGGTTGACTAAGGATCATATTATAGTTGGTTTCCTGATCTATAATATAAAATTCGGTGAGGATTATCTTGGGTCCTAAGGTGACTGGTAAAACTATGGTTCCAATTAAAGTGGCCTTAAGGCTATCATAACCTCTTAGCGTATTTCGTGTTGTGGAACAATTTGTTTCTCCATATCCTAGATTTTGAAGAAAAGTGAAGGGGACTATGTTAACTACTACCCCATCATCAATCATTGCATGTTTAACATAATTATTGTAAACCCATACCTGTAAATGCAAGGTTGGGTCGCCTCTACGTGCAATTTCAGTATCTGTTGGCATTTTGCTTATATCAAATATAAACTCAGTATCCCTATCTAGCTACCGTAGAGGGTAGACATCAAAGTCTACATGGTTTACTTGTGTTTCGGAGGAGGAGTGATGTTAACTAAATGACCAAGGCCTAATTCTTCTAAGAGAGCAGCCCTATGGGTGGGAGAGTTCTTCAATAAATCCAAGGAAATGTGAGAGAAGGTTTTTGTTAAGTCATTAATTAAATCATAAGCACAT
Organism: Taxus wallichiana var. yunnanensis; assembly: GCA_018340775.1. Lineage (NCBI taxonomy): Eukaryota > Viridiplantae > Streptophyta > Pinopsida > Cupressales > Taxaceae > Taxus > Taxus wallichiana. The sequence continues at coordinate 196,782,203 of CM031243.1, read as the reverse complement.
ATGGGTTTTACCAATGTTTTTGAATTTTTTTCTGGTTCTAATGGATAGTTTGGAACTGGTTGAGAAGAATAATCTCATGTTCTTGTTATGGTTTTTATGGGTAGCTCAGTATCTAACTCTACCAAACCAACTATCTTAGTTTGTGGTCGACTTCCCAATTGGGGTATGACCGGAGGATTTAATGAAGTTGAAGCTTCATGATCATTATTTCATGTCATAACACCCTTGTTTGTTCCATTTAGATCTAACTTGTTATTGTTGGAGTGATTTGGGAGTGGATCGTTAAAGATCTTGAGGGGTGCATTTTGAGGGGAAACTTCCCCTGTGTAAGTGTTTGGTGTGGGTACTACAGAATTTGCTAAAAACATGTCTATAAAGAGTTGTCTTTGGTCTTCTGGAAAATGCTACATGAATTTATTATAGTCACGAAAGTCCTAGTATCATGGCCTTGAATCTTGTGGAAACCACAATACAAGTTGGGATTATAGTTTCGAGGTTGTTGATTTGAAATCTGTTGTGGTCCAAAATTCTGATTAGGTTGTTGGTTGTTAGAGTTAAAATTTTGAGGCTGTTGCCTTTTTTTTTACTCTGATATCTGGTTGGGTTTAGATTTAGACCTTGTGTTTGGATTTGTTGTTGTTGTTGTTGTTTTTGTCGTGATGGATGATTAAAATCCACCGCGTTGATTGTTGGAGTAAAGTTGTTATTTCACTGATTGTTAATGGTGGAAAAATGTTTATGACATTTTCCTTTTTAACTTGGTCTGTTACTCCATCTGTTGTAACCCCATGGTTTTTGTTAAGGATTTTGGGTCCTTGATTGGTATTCCTAGCATTAGGATAGGTCATAGTGTTTTGATTGGGAGTGATTAATTTCCCATTTGTTCCATATGTCTTACGACCACTATCTATCACCGCTTGATCAATTCGGAGAGCACTTTCGAGTACTTCATCATAAGTTCTTAGTGGGAACTTCTGGACTTCTTCCTTTATCTCTCTATTGAGATAATGAAGGAATAAATCACATAGTTCCATCTGATCCATGTTTGGAGCACTTGCTAATGAGTAGAGAACCATACGCCATCTTTGAATAAAATGAGTAGTGGATTCATTATGCTCTTGTTTAATATGCAAGAATTCCCTTATTCTTGTTCTCAATAATTTGTTCATATCAAAAGCTTTGATAAACTCTGACATAAGTTGTTTGAACGAGTGTATCGAGGCTTTAGGTATTCTATAATACTAATCAAGGGTAATACCCTCTAAGGTTTTAGGGAATATCTTAGTAACAACCCCATCCTAAGGGAGTAGTTCTCGAATGGCCATGGCATAGGCCTTGATATGTGCATTTGGATCTCCCTCCCCTTTGTATTTGGGTAAATCAAGAAGAGGTCTTGGAATCATGACATTTCATATGGTGAAGTCTAGGGCTCTTTTAAATATTCTAAGTAAGTCCCCACCAAATAAGTTTTGACCATTGATGGTGCTTCACGAGGGGGTGGAGGTGGAATGGGTTGTTGATATGGCATAACATATGTATTTGCAGGGACATAAGGAAATCCCTGTGGTTGAGAAAACATCCCGGAAGAAAACATGTCTCCTTGTGGTGATTTTGAATAAATGTTTATGGAGGATCATTTCTTTGGTATGGATTGTTTGGTGCTAAGTCGGGAGGTATCATATTTTCAACTAAAGCGGTGTTTGAAAACATGGTTCTAGTTGGTGTTTGTTGTGGATAGTTATATGAATGTTGAGGAGGCATGCCTAACATGCCTATTCCTATAAGGAGGTCAACTTGGCTGGGATGATGTGGAGGGTTGGGGATTCCTGCTTGCCTAAAATATGAATTTTGATTTACTTGAGCAAGTTCCAATCCTCTAACTTTCTCAACTAAGGCTGAGATGACCTCGATTGGTGAAGACACAGTGTTTTTCCTTAATGGTGGTTGTTGTACACCTTGAGGTTGTAAAGGGGTATGATGCCTGCTATGAATTGATAATTACCCTACCAAGCTTCACCGAGGGTATTCCCATGGTGGAGGAATGAGGGTGTTTTCTTGAAGCGGGTATCGGTTGTGTTGAAAACTCCTATAGGTGGGTACATGTTTTGGAAGCATTGTTCACTTCTATCATAGTGTGATAAATATTCCTCATCCAAAAATGGGAGCGGATCATTGTCTACCGATTTTCGCCTTAACAAAACCCAAGGAGATGAAGTGGATTCTCCAATAATCGTCACATTGTTAGAACTCGAGGGCTCTGGTTGTTGCATTTGTGCAAGATGATCCAACTCCTCAATTCGGAATGAAGAACTAGAACTAGTTCTTTGAGGAGTTTGTGATGAAGAGTAATTAATTGAATAGTTGTTAGCCCATGCAAAAAGTGAGGGTGACAGTTGTCTATTTGTTTGAGCATAATTTGCTTCAAGACCTAAGAGAGGTATGCCATATGCATTGTATCCCAACATATTCGGGGGGTATATAAATACCCATAAAATAATGGGAAAGAGTGAAGATGAATGAAATAAATGAAAATAAAAGGGGAACAGTTGTTTATTTCATGTCAGGTTCACCATTTTTTTATGATAGAAAAGTGACATGCGAGCATGAGAATCTACAAGTAGTTCTTCTTCGTACCTGACCTCTCGAGGTTGTGCCGAGACAACCAATGGAAATGGAATATATTTGGATACGAAAAACTAGTCGAAATATTATATCCTCAACATGCAATAATGGGATCTGTGAATCTAAGGTAAATAAATCTCTCCTAACCTGAATTAGTGTAATGGATCGTTCAGATATAATAGCTGCTCGGAGGCTCCAATCAATGTTGAGCTCTACCAAGATCCTATCTATTGGCTGTGGATACATGGAAAATGACCTATAGGTGCTTCGTGTATATTTCCAGACAAGGTCATGGAAAATGGTAATGAGAGGTGTAGTGGATTTATAATAAACTATGGGTGGTTTTCTGGTCTAGCCTAGAAAATGTTGGATTGATTGGCTTCTATGTTTAATACGGAAAATTGAGTTATGATATCTGGTAGGAGTGGTGAGGATCTAAATACCAACGTTCATAAACCGGTGTCAATACTTAACTGACTTACATGCCCATTGGGTTGTGGGACCTGGGGATCACAACCATGAGTTTGTGGTTGTTGTGGACCTGTTATGGTCATGTGAAGAATCAATCTCTTCTTCCGACTATCCAATGGTCATAAGCCTTTTTAGCTTCTATGTTTAATACCAAGAGTTGTGCGATCTTCTCAAAATACCTTACGGGTGTTCTGGAAACTTGTATACGTATGTCGATGAGAAGGTCTCCTACATCCGGCCGTGGAACTAATGGATCACAACAAATATTTGTTCTCTTTTGGGTTCTGTATGGTCATGTGGATATCCTATCAAGGCAATCTATGGTTGGGTTGATTTGACCGAATATGTATGCTTTGTCGTCTTCAATATTCAATTGCCTCAATTGTTCACTAATTGCTTGTGGGTTTATTTTCGTTTGAAAGACCTAAATCCTAAGCCCTTGATCTATATCCATTAACGTTGTGAAGATATTTGGCTGAGGTACTATCGGTTCAAACATGTATTCCTTGGGCTCTCTGGGTCCTATAATTGTCATGCAAAAGATAATTTAACTGAAATGAGAAAATTAACCATGAAAGCTATATCTACACTATGCTTATATTTCTCTTATTTTTGTATTTTCAATTATGTGTATTTGAACGAAATTAAAAGAGCAGCTATTCTAATATATTCAAATAATGGACAATTAATCTAATAACAGAATTAAAATAAGTAAGTTAACCTGATATAGTTGTTCACTGTGCAGTTGTGAATTTATCCTAAATATTTAAATAACTAACTAGTTTAATTGAAAGACTTCCAATCCTACCTCAGAAGTGAGGAATGAATCATAGTTTCTCATAAACTATCATTCCCCATAGCTTCCCTGGCAATATTGAAAGTGAGTTTTGACTGAAATGAAATGATTTGCTACTCTATTTGATATATTATAACTACAACTTGGTAAATCTAGTCGTCTCATGCCTTGTCCCCTCAGTGTGATATCCTTGTTCCTTCGTGTTCTTGTGAATCTAGAAAAGTGTGAATGTGATAGCATCAGCAAAAGAGGATACTCAAACAATGGCAGATTTGGATATAAACTTAATACAATGCAAGTAAGAGAGGGATAATGCAAGTGAACAAAGCTTGACTATGTAATTCCTAGTAGGATTTATCGTGGGGATACAACGTAAAATACTGAGAATTTTGGGATCTATTTCTTGTGACAAAACAAAACCTGCAACTCTAGGATTATCAAATGGATTCTAATCTAGAACTGAAACTCCCTTATGCTAAGCTGACTATGTGGGACTAATGGATCATAGCCAAATATTTTTTCTCTTTCGGGTTCATGTATGATCATGCGGATATCCTATCAAGGCAATCTATGGTTGGGTTGATTTGACCAGAATATGTATGCTTTGTCGTCTTCAATATTCAATTGCCTGAATTGCTAACTAATTGCTTGTGGGTTTATTGTCGTTTGAAAGACCTGAATCCTAAGCCCTTGATCTATATCTATTAACATTGTGAAGAGATTTGGCTGAGGTACTACCGGTTTGAACACGTATTCCCTGGGCTCTCTGGGTCCCGTAATTGTCATGCAAAAGATAATTTAACTGAAATGAGCAAATTAACCATGAAAGCTATATCTACACTATGCTTATATTTCTCTTATTTTTGTATTTTCAATGATGTGTATTTGAACAAAATTAAAAGAGAAGCTATTCTAATATATTCATATAATGGACAATTAATCTAATAATAGAATTAAAACAAGCAAGTTAGCCTGGATATAGCTATTTTCCTGTGCAGTTGTGAATTTATCCTAAATATTTAATAACTAACTAGTTTAATCGAAAGACTTCCAATCCTACCTCAGAAGTGAGGAATGAATCATAGTTTCTTAGAAACTATCATTCCCCAAAGCTTCCCTGACAATATCAAAAGTGAGTTTTAACTAAAATGAAATGATTTGCTACTCTATTTGATATATTGTAACTACAACTTTGATAGCTCAAACCTGGAGTTTATAGAATAGTGGTAAATCCAGTTATCTCGTGACTTGTCCCCTTAGTGTGATCTCCTTGTTCCTTCATGTTCTCACGAATCCAGAAAAGTGTGAATGTGATAGCGTTAGCAGAAGAAGATACTTGAACAATGGCAACTTTGGATATAAACCGAATACAATGCAAGTAAGAGAGGGATAGTGCAAGTGAACAGAGCTTGACTATGCAATTCCTAGCAGGATTTACTACGGGGACATAACACAAAATACCAAGAATTCTGGGATCTATTTCTTATGACAAAACAAAACCTGCAACTCTAAGATTATCAAATGGATTCTAATCTAGAACTGAAACTACCTTATGCTAAGCTGACTGTGTGGGAAAGCAAGGGAGTAAAATGAAAGCATGAGGATCAAATGATCTTTAAAGCAGAAGAGAGGCTGAGAATTCATGAAAAATATAAAACTATTGAAACTCATGCAAGAACTTCAAACAAACTGAATAATCAAACACAGAAGGAGAGGGGCCATTTGCTTGTGGACAAGTTGGGTATTTATAACATTTGCATTTACTAGAGGGTAAGTTTGAATTGATCTCTTCTAATATAAACAAAGGAAAACACTATTTACAAGTGGCCAAAACATAAATGCAAGCTTTAGTGGTTGAGAAATGCAGGTGAAATTTGAATTTTTACGTTTGACGAAATCGTCAGAACGTTTTGGAAAATGCGCATAGGACCACCGCCCTGCGTAAGGAGGCGGTTATAGGACCGTCGCCTGTCATGGGCTGGGTCGTGGTCATAGGACCACCACCCAGGCAGGGTGGTGGTTCTATAACTTAAAGACAAAAATGCAAGGAAAAGGGGGCAGAGGTTAGAACAAGACATGCAAAAAGCTGACAAGGCTTTCTAGGATGCAAATGTACACTTGGCGAGCTTTTCTAGATTTTGAACACCTTGCGAAGAGATTTGAATCATCATTGGGGTTTTTGTAACCTCTTTTTGGCAGTATAGTACCTACATTTTTGGGTATGTACAGAAACCCTAGTCTTTGAGGAATCTGTATTTACCCCTTCGACTCCAACTCTTCAATCACTACCCCATCTTTATCTGGGGTTTTACTCGAGTGATCGATTCTTTTTACTCTTGTGGAAGGCCCTGTCATGATGTCAAACCTTAGGGTTTAGGGTTTTGATACAAATTTGGCCAAACAGGAAAAAACACAGAGAATATACTAATAATATTTTTTTGAGAGATTTTCAAAAATGTAAAGAACTCTAAAAAATTCCACAAATTTTGGTCTAGGGAGCGTTTTTATCAAAAAACCTAAATTTGCAATAACTTTTGCAAAATATATCAAAAATGTCTAAAATTTTCAAATATTTTTACTTGAAATGATTCGCAACTTTGGTAAAAAAATATCCCACAAATTTGATGTGGTTCGTAAGATAGAGTGGAAACAAAAAATTAGGGTTTTCGCCTAATTTTGGCCCAGATCACAGCTTTGATACCACTTGTAATGAAATTACTTGTATAATTCAGATTATGAGCAGAAATAGAACACTAAATAACACAATATTTCATAATAATGATCTCAATATGCAATTAGAATAGCTTTGCCACTTCGAGGGGGCAACCTCCAAACCATAAAATAAGACTCAAATGCTCCAATTATGATGAACTACTACCTATAATCCCCTATATATACTATTCATACGTTATAGCCATCACCAAGGCTGACTTAATAAGCATGAGAAAGTATAAATGATACGGTAAGCCACAAGTCAGCTACTCATATCCTTATACAAGCAATAGGTTAAGGGCGTAGCAAAGGCAAGGCCGTGAGAGTTACAAGTTATTATGATGAAGGGGGTAGATGTCCTAGAAGAATTGGCTTATGAATGGAATATCATTTTGAAATAATTACATGAGAAGGATGGATGAATGACCCTAGAGAGCATACCAAACATTGTGGAATCATTTCCGGGAATGTGAGATAGCTCGCTCAAGGAATGGAATGAACCGAAAATAACCATCAATGTAGAATTCCTAAAACTCCTCCGGATACCATAAGCCTTATTTTTTTATCATGAGGACATTCCTTTTCTTATATTCTTATTTCATACATTATTCACTAAATATTATTGGCGTATTTCCCACATTCTTTCAGTTGGTATTATTTATTCTTTCATTGATTGATTCATGTATTGTTGATGATGGCCAATATACCTAGCATAGGGTAATGTTGTGTTGAGAAAATTTCTAAGTATGAGACATGTGTGAAGTCAAAGGATGTGCACGGAGCCAAAAATGAACTATTTACAAGGTTTGAAGTAATTGTGCAAAGGGACATGCAGATGTATGAATAAGCACACGTGAATGGTTACGCGCGAGAACAACAGTCAACAGATTACTCGTATTTCCAAGACAAACTTAAAATAGGAAAAAGTAGAAGTTGATGTGATCATCAAGGAAAGATGGAAATATAAAAAGACATGGATAAAATACATGTAAGGATAATAATAAACATGAAGCATGTATGAAGGATTAAAACATAAGATATTTATAGTGCACCAGATAGAAATAGAGCTTCCAGAAATAAAGCAAACCGCATGTGTCCTATTTATAGGAAAGCTTTAGTTAGGAAAAACAAGCAAGCTATGTGGTCTATTTTTAGAGTCAAGTAGTGAAGGACAAGTTCCCAACCTATATATACTTGTAATTATCCATGTAATGAAAGGATGTATGTGCATGAGAATGAGTGTGTGTGTAAGGTCGAGTCCTTTTGTGAGGCCTAATCAAGTCATGTTTGCGCATGAGTCTCAGATGATTTTCTAAGCAACCATGTTATTGGTTTTATGTAATCGATGTAATGTATCATGAGTGTAATGAATGTAAAGCTCCTTTTGGTTAATGATAAATTGCTTTTATGCATGTTACAATAGTTCAAACTCTTCATATGGTATATTTACATATTGTTAGCCATGAATGCGGGGAATACATCTTGGCAATCAAACACAAGGAGGGAGTTGGTGGATTCACGTGTGCTTCGGGTGAGCACTTAAGATTTTTGAAGGTGATGTGTTAGTGCATTTGATAAAATTGTGTTGGAACTAGACTTTAGCGCAAAAACCACCTAAAAACCCTAAAAATCCACAAGAGGCCCATAGACACGAAGAAGAGGAATTATTATAGCAATATAACACAAAAACAATAATTGGAAATAATCATAAAAACTTTGCATGATTCCTTAGTCAACAATGTAGGAAGTACTCTTGTAAATATGTTGGAAAGTATTTGCAATGAAGATTTTTTTGGGTAATTAGATTTAATGCAAAGTGAAAGGGTTGCATGCAAATAATTATATGTTGATGGATTGTCATATGATGCCATAAAAGGCATGAAAATATCAAAACAATAATGGCTTGCTTTGTTTTGTAATCTCGGAAGCAATGATCCATCGCCAATGAGTAGGAATATTAGCATTAATATTTTTATCCATGAAGATATGAAAAAAACTTTTAGGATAGGTGGTGAATGACATTTGACAAGCCTCCATGAAACAATAATGATAATGAAAACTATATTGTAAGTTTTTGCTTAATAGAAACCTAAATTAGTTTGATTTTAGATCATATCGGGGAAGAGGAGGAGGTTCATTGTATGAGAGAGTTGGTGCTAGGTGAAACCAAAATATACATAGCCATCCCCAAGAGGTAGGAGGACAAAGGTACTTTTTCCATCCATAGTGAAAATCATCTCAATGCACACAAGTAGACCATTTAGGCACATGCCAATCTGATAGATACATTGATTTTCTATAAGATGCATAGTAGGGGTACACCGAGTTATCATCCTATAGGGATATAGGTGGTATTTTGAGTTATATTTCCCTTCATATTTTTATGGTTCAGTTGCGATCCATATTTTTTTAGGTGGTGGAATACGTAGCGGTGGAATTACATTTTTGTGCATTAGTTTACATCTTGTGGGAGTATGTATTCTAGAACATCTACAAATATTATATCTATAGAGCACGAAGACCATTTTATAGATCCCGATGATACTACTTTGCGCATACTCTATGCAGGAGTCTATGCCATCTATGGTTTTTCTTCCATCTAGGGATGTTACATGAGAGATATACAATATGTCCTCGTATCCCCTCTAGTTAGTAGATCAGTTGAGGGAAGTATTGAGTGAGATACTAAGGACATAACTATTTTTTATTACTTATTCACAAAGGTAATTAATCATAATTTTGTTGTAGAAGTAATAATAAATTTGTCTTAATATATGTTTACAAGTAATTGATTCATAATTTTGACTTCTTCCTTTTGTTTCTTGTATAGTTGATGGTAGAGGCCATGGCCACCCCTCCTAGATAATATTTTTATTTTTAAAGCTATTATCATTATGAGATACATATATGCAGTATATATTTGAAATAGATTGAGGTATTACTAAGTTATTTATTATTTGTTGATGTTGTTATCTTTATAAGTACATGTAAATTGTAATGTGTTGGTGTTGCATTGTAACCAACAACATAGGAACATATTAAGCGGGTGTTTCCCAACACCCGGTTTCTACCCCACAATAATTATAGGCTACATGAGTGGTGATAACCCATAGTTTAATTGTAATTTATTATTTCAAACAATGTTACTTTAAATTTCATTTGTACTTAACATTTTTTATGAATATATTTAAACTTATAAGCATTCTTATAATTTAAAAGATTCGCTAGTTGTGTATTCAAGGTCTCCTCAAGTGAGGAAAAGCTTTCAATCGCTTGATGCCCCCTCTAGCCACAACCTTTTTGTAGAGCTTCTTGTTTCAAATACATTTTTTTGACATTTTTATTGATGCGACATCATAGTTATAATAATTTTTGTATGTATGAACTTAAATCATCATTTTATATTTGAAATTCATTTTTATATTTGTTTTTAATTATAAATTATACCATTGATGATCGCCTATAAATTTTTCCACAAATGAGAATATGTCTACCGCACCAGTAGCACATAAGAAGTCGGGTGAGATGCGATAAAATGCTTGCATTAGAGGTGTAAATTTAATGAAATGCTTATGAACTTGATTATTTTTACATTCTTAATTTGAAAAAAATGTCATGTATACAAGCACAAACAATAGAGAGGAGTGTCTCTCCTCATTTTTTGAGATCTAACACCCCTCACTCTACATCTAGGGAAAAGAGGGGAGACTTATTTAGTGACTTTATGGAGCCTAATAAATAGTTATATTAAATGTAAGTGTATATTTAGTTGTACATAGATATTTTTAGTGCCATAAAACAATATGGGACATTTTGTATGCCTAAATGGCTCACTTTATATGTTAATGAAAATTAGTTAATGTTTTTCTAGGATATTATACATATAAATGTGCACGCTTTACTTAATTTTCATATATATGTATATAAAATTATAATTTGTGTATTCCATTTTTTTAGTTATCTATTAAATGTTTTACTCATATTCATACAAAACTAAAATAGAAGGATAATTACCCACAAGAATAAATGTACTTTGGGTACAATAATAATAAATCATCATTTTTTGGTATTTGAGGAATGGGAATCCAAGCAACCTTGGGTATCATTTGTTTCTTATCACAAAAGAGAAGGTACGCTTTGCATGATTTCACGATTAAACACAACATGAAACTTCATTAAATTATTTAATTAACTTTCATATTATCGATAATGTCAAGAATTGAAAATAAAAAAATAAAATGCAATAGTCCAAGAATACTATCATACACCATAAAACTATCTAAGCTTGAATATCTATTCATACCATTTTCCACAAGATCTACCAAAAAAACCTAACTAAATATTTTTAGCACATCTTCACCAAATTTTAATTGACCTCCATTTTCATATACCAAGGCTATGGTTTAATGTTATCTAAATGTAAAAAATAGTTGACATGCTAAAATATAACCCAATGTGAATCTAAATCAAGCATGCAAGATAATACTTGACCTAGTTGATCTAATTTGTATAAGTGCCTTACTAGGCACCTCATTTGGTATTTTGGTGTTGTCCTACATTAGCAATTTTGTTGAATGGAGATCGAATTTACATAGGAAGGGCATGTCAATGCAATAAAATTGTAATCATTCATAAGTCACAACTCATGATGAGAACATGCTCTGAATGCCATTAAAATGCTAAAAACTTACGCCTTCACTTAAGAGAGGATATAATACATTAAAAAAGTGTAAGTGACTTGCGAAGCATGCAGTTTGATGTTTTATCATGGACTTACATTGACCAATTAGTTAATCTGAGATTGAATTTCACTCATGAAGTGTATGCATATGCTAATAAATCTTTTATCTTTTCTTGAGAGTGACTAAAAAATTCCAATAATTTGTAAGTGGCTCTTTGTGCACCTATTTTAGGTTATAATACATCAAAATAGTGCAAATGACAAGTTAGTGAATCCAACATCAAGTTTTTTTGGCCTCGGAGCCCTTGAGAGACGTCATTAGAATGATATCACCAAGAAGGACTTGGGTGGATAGGCAAAAACCAAAACCTTTGATAGCATTTACTATCTTACCCGGACATGTGGGTGTTGTTGGTTTGGTGCCACGAGGTGTTGTTTGCAAAATATCACCACAAACAACCTAACATTAGATCAAATTAAGGCTTTTGGCGTGTTGCATTCGTTTACACTACAAAAAAATAATTAGAGATGAGAAAAATTGAGCGATTATTTTTAATATGGTCCTAATCCCAAGATGTAGGTTTAGATGGTAGGTTCCCATGTGGCACGGTTTGCAATAACTTTCCCGTTAGAGTTTGACATTTTTTAATTCTTAGGTATTTTAAGAGACGTAACTAGAATGATATAGTCGGGAAGGTATGGGATGGTTGGGCAATAAAATTATGCCTCAAATAGTGTGTATTATCCCCTTATATGTGTGGTCATTATTAGTTCAATGCCATGAGGTGGTGTATGTAAAATATCACCCCTGACACCCTAAAACTAACTCAAATTGATGTTTTTTATGCATTGTGTTTGATGCCACTGCGCAAGATACTAGGTGGATCAGAGAGAAAATAATATATGATTTTTTAGATAGACTCAATTTTTATCTTTAGGTTCATACAAAAGGTTCCTGTGTGCCATGACTTGTGACAACTTACCCACAAAGTTTTTCATTTTTTGGTCTCAAGGCTCTTTACAAACAATGCTAGACTAATGTAACCGAGAAGGTCTAGGATGGCTGGAAAAAAAAACACCTTCTAGTGCGTCTAAGATCCCTTCCAATTTTTTGGGTAGCATTGGTTTGGAGTGATTATGTGTTGTTCACAAAATATCTCCCCAAACACCCACATATTGACTCAAATTGACGCTTTTTGGTGCGTTGTGTTCCCTTCCACCACGAAAAACTAGGTAGATCTAAGAGAAATTGAGAGAGGATTTTGTATACAGGCCCAACTTTAAGTTATTGGATCATACAAGAGCTTACCAGTGCCATAGTTTATAAGAACTTTCCGTCAAAGTCTAGCAATTTTTAGTCTCGTGATTCTTAAGAGACGTCGTCAACCAATGTAGCCAGGAATTTCCAGGATGGTTAGGTAGAAAAATTATGCCTATGATAACATGTAATATCTCTCTTAGATGTTTGGGAACTATCAATTTGGTGTCACAAGGTTTTGTTTGTAAAATATCACCCTAGACACCCTAACATTGACACAAATTGATGTTTTTATGCGTTGCATTCACCGCCACCTTGAGAAAACTAGGTGGATCCAAGAGAAACCAAGAGAGGATTTTATATATAGGTATGATTCCAAGATTTAGGTTCAGATTTTAGGTTACTAGGTGTCATAGTTTGCGAGAACTTACCCATCAAAATTTGACATTTTTGGTCTTGGGGCTCTTCAGAGACGTTGTTTGACCGATGTAGCCTAGAAGGTCTGGAATAGTTGGGAAGTAAAAAAATGCCTCTTATAGCATCTACTATCCAACTCATACATGTGTGCACTATGTGTTTGGTTTCATGAGGTTTCATTTATAAAATATTTCCCAGACACTATAATATTGGCTCAATTTGACGTTTTTTAGCATGTTGCATTCACTTCCACCGCAAGAAAACCAAGCAAAGATGAGATAAACCAAGAGAGTATTTTATATTTGGGTTGATGCTAAGCTTTATATTCATACAAGAGGTTCTCAGGTGATTTTTGAGAAATTTACCACCAAATTTTGACATTTTTGATCTCGGTCTCTTAAGAGACGTTGTTCGACCGATGTATCCAGGGAAATACCAAGATGGTTGGGAAGTGAAATGACACCTCTTATAGCATCTAAAATACCTCCTAGATGTGTGGACACTATCACTTTGGTGCCACAAGGTGATGTTTATAAAATATCACCCTAGAAACCCTAACACTAACTCAAACCAATGCATTTTGGCGCTTTATATTCGATGCAACCACGAGAAAAATAGACCAAATCAAAGAGAAAAACTGAAGAGGCTTGTGTGTATGGTACTGAAACCAAGATGTAGGCTTAGAAAATACATTCTAAGGTTCCACATTTTGTGATAAATTAATTGTCAAAGTTTGACATTTTTAACTCTCAGGGCTCTTAAGAGACATCACTCGACCGATGTAGCTAAGAAGGACTAGAACACTTGGGCAATGAAATGACACATTGTATAGCATTTACCACCATCCTGCACATGTGGAAACTTACAATTCATTTCCAAAAGGTGTAATTAAAATAAATCTGGAACTTACAATTCATTTAATATCACCCTAAACACCCTTACACTAGATGAAGCTGGAACTTTTTGGTGCATTGCATTCATTGCCACAGCGAGAAAATCCAACATAAACAAGAGAAATTGAGAGATGATTTTGTAGATACTTCCAACACCAATTTGTAGTATTAAAAAAATGTTCTCACGTCTCACGCTTTTGAGAAATTGTTCATCTAAGTTTGACATTATTTTTCTCTCGGACTCTTAAGAGACATCACTCGACCGATGTAGCTAGGAAGGATTGGGACTAGTAATGAAACGATGCCTTTAATAGTGAGTACCATCCCTCTTGGATGTGTGGGTTCTATTTTTTTAGTGTCATGAGGTTCTTGGTGATTCACTTACTAATTTTTTATGTATTCTAACTTCTCTTAAGAGGAGGTTTGAGATTTATTGGCATAGACATGTCTTTCCTAAGCAGGCTTCAATGTCGGGTTGACTAACTTGTGAATGTAAATCCATGCCAAAACACCAAACCGGGTGCTTGGCGATTTAATTACTAATTTTTTATGTATTATAACCCCTCTCAAGAGGAGGTTTTATATTTCTTCACATAGACATGCCCTTCCCAGGTAGATTTCAATCTCGGGTCAGCTAACTTGTGAATGTAAGTCCAAGCCAAAACACTAAACTAGGTGTTTTGAAAGTCACTAATTTTTAATGTAGTATATCCTCTGTCAAGAGGAGGTTTAAAATTTCTTAGCATATACATTCCTTTCCCAAGTAGGTTTCAATTATGAGTCACCTAACTTGTGAATGTAAATAGACACCACAACACTAAATTAGGTGTTTGAAAGTTACTAAGTTTTGGTGTATTATAACCTCTCTTAAAGAAAGGTTTGAGATTGATTGGCATAGACATGTCATTCCCGGGTAGGGTTTTATTGTGATTCATTGGCATGCTAAATTTTTGGCATGCAAAATTTAAAATTTGACCATGATAACCAATCCCCCACTTGAAAATTCATCTCCCAGTCATTGTAAACCATTCCTCTAGTCAATTTACCCATCCTCTAGTCAATTTACCCACAATTTCATCCTCATTATGGATCAAAGTAAAATTATAGAAAAAATTTCAATTTTTTTCCATGTGTAGGGATGTATTCCTAAGGTGATTTAATGAGTTATTAAGATCCAAATCAGAACAACTATCCTCGAGGCCTAAAAAGGCCATTTTTGGCCATTTTAAAAAAATTATATACCCTTCGGAAGTGACACAAGGAAGACTCGATCCATCTAGGATTTTTACAGGAGAGAAATAAAGTTATCCAAAGTATTTTAGGGATAATTTTTTGAATAAATTGATGTCAGGTATCAAGCAAGCAAGACAGTGTCATTTTAGGTGCAGGAATGTTATACTCCAATGGTGAAAGTTGGCTTGTCCAGATGATTCTAAGAGTTACAATAGGATTTAGGAGATAAAAAATAGTCATTATACATCTCTTTTAATCCTCTACATGATGGAATCATTAATTTTGTTCCAAGACTTAAAAATATTTAGTCATAACCCAAGACTCTGCAACTACCCCTTCGAGTCAAAAGTGAAGAATGACCTAAAAATAAAATTTTAGGCATAATTGGCTCTTTAAAGTTATTGGAATTATCTCAACATGTGTTTTGGAGTTAAAATAATATAAGGTTTGACCCCAAAATACCCTTCTAAGCTCCTGGGGCCAAAAAAGTACTCCTGGTGTTTTAAAATGGAGTTGGTGAATGACATCATCAGTTCAAAACAACCTTGGAGTACTTTTGAGCAAATCATGCCCCCTTATATTGTCTCTAACTTTAATTTCACTTGTCCTCTTCTCACGACGTGAGACCCACGGCACATTTTCTCACCCATGTTGTCCTCTCATATTATCCCCAAGGTGCAAAGGAGCATAGGGGACAAAACATTTCTCTCCTCCATGAGGTTTCATTTTTCGTAACTTTCCCATCACATCTTTTGCACCTAGGGAACATCATAACTTGCAAGTAACTTAACCCATTTCCCCATCTTCATGATTGCATTTTCAAGCTGATGATGTCCCCTTAAATTGCACCAATAATAAAAGGGACATGGTAGACATGAAAGTGCGCTCCATATCCTTCCATTCAACCCTTGGTCAAGTGAAAAAATAATTTTTAGCCCTTGGAAGCCATTTTTAGATCTCTACCACTTATCACCATCTGGTTCAAAGCACACTTATTTTCCCATTATGTCCCCTTGCACCTTTGCACCCTAATTTTTAAGGTGTAACCATACTCAAACCCATCTCCCAATCCGTGTTTAGCTCCACGGTTAAATATGAGTTCAAAGTTGCAAAGAAAATGTGACTAACTCCCTCCTCGTGAACACGTAATATTTTTTTGAAATTCAAGGTGTTGTTTTTTACCTCCAAAATCCATTGTTGTACAATTATGTTTTTAGAACTCTTCGAACCATCAATCTCAAGAAAGGAATTCTGCTCATATATCCAAAATGGTGCACCCCAATTTCTATCAAATTTTACCACCGTACTCCTCCCAAAACACCTTCAAGATGATTGTAAGATAATTTCCATTGATGCTCTATACAATTTACAAAAAAATCTGAAGTTTTCATCCCATGGACTTGCCCTTTCGATCTACAAAGTTCTAACAAATAAAAATTCCTAAAAATCGGAGTAGAAGGTCCTAAGACAAAACCTAAACTTTTGAGACCAATTTCGTTCCAATCGACACCCAGAAGACCTTCATATAAAAATAGTAATTCATGTAAGGCCGCATATATCTAAATATAGTTTCCAAAACAATGAAACTATCTATAACATCCCGACTTAATGTTGTCGGGTAATGGGTAATATCGATAATTCTTGCCTAAATTATTGGATGTCATTTTGTTTGTGTATGACTTGTCATATACAGAGCGCTTTTAATGATGTATTAAGTTAGTGGAAAATATGAATAAGAAAATATATGTTTTTATGATTTAATTAACTAATACTACATACTTATATAATTAATATTTAAAAAAATTGTGTGTATGTTGTATGTATGTAAACATACATACATACATACATATATATATAAACACACACACACACACACACACACACACACACACACACAGAGATATATATATATGTTTACATACATACATACATATATAGTATATTTTTAAAATCTTTATTCATCTCGAGGACCTCCGATTGGTTATTAATATCCATGCATTGTTTGATTTGGGGTCTTAGGACCACCATGGTTGACAAATTTTGGTTTTTTTGTTGATATGGATTTGCATGGTAAGGTATATACTATGGTTAATTTGGTACATGGAATTGTGAAGCCACCATACAAGGTTTTTGGGTTTAAAGTTTTGGCTATTGTTGGTAAGGCCACAATGTGGCATTAACATTGAATGAAGAGTTTAATATGGTCAAGTTTCTTGGGAATAGTAAGCTTTGCCAAGAAGCTAAGCATGCAATTCGAATCCCGTTTTGCATTGTTTGCATTTCATTTGGCTTTTGGTTTTGAGAGTTGGACATGAAGATTTTCATGGAGATTATAGAGGCATATGTTTGGAGTGTGGACATACAAGTTAAGGATGATGCTATGGCTGTTTGAGATGGCATTTTTGGTATTTAAAATTTGTTATTGGAATGTTTTATGGGGTTTTGGGGAAGAATTTGACTTGACATATTGCAGGAAGAGTGGAGGAAAACTAAAACTTAGGCATGTGTTTCTTACTCACATTCCTTGTTGTTTTTATTTTGAAATAAATGAATATGTTTTTGATTTTATGATTTATTTTGAAATCTAGTTTTAAGAATGGGAAATCTGAGTGAGATCTAGTTCTGTTGGTTATTAAATAATAAATATGTTTTGGGTTTTTATTTTCTATGTTGCATTTGGAAAATGGAAAAGGAAACAACTACATGCATTTTGGATCTAGTTTTATTATTAAATCTGGAACATGATTACATTTGGGATATGAAAAATGCTACAACTCTTGAGAGCTATGTTATTATCTTCTTTTCTATGAGTACATAACCATTGGGTTATGACCGACTACATCTCGTTTAGAACCTTGTGGTTATCTTTCTTATTTGAACATGTTTTGTGGGATACCTTGCAAGTTTGAATACATTTTGGTTTTATGAAGGGAAATTGGTATTTGGTTCTATTCTTGTTACTTTGATGAGAATTTTGTAACTTTGATTATTTTGGGTCATCTAGGTTTGTTTAGATGTGGAAGGTTAGTCACAGCCCATATAGAGCTTTGTTGTATTATATTTTTTCAGTTCACCATTAAGAACTATGTTGTTATCATTGTTTTAAAAGAGTTGTGTTGTTATCTTATATTTCTGATACATTTCTTTTGGGTTTTGATTGTGAAATTTAGAAAATAGAAGAATTTTATTTAAATATATGTAAATAAAATAATAAAGATGGAGAAGAAAGTGAACAAACATATTTTACAATTTTAACTCTTTCTTGAGCTTCGTTGCTATTATTGAATACATTTTTGGAAACATTATAATGAGAAATATGGAAGTATGTAGGGAATAATAGATCATGTTTATGTTTTTTTGAGTGTTGAATTATTGTTTTATTATACGCACTCTTGATTTGGTTCTCGTCGATGCTAAAATAATAAAACAACTCATAAAGAGCTTGATTGTATTATTGGGCTTTTAGCTCATCTTTGAGCTTGACAGCTTATCATTATTTATCTCTTACCGAGCATTATCAAGTTATACCTTGTTTATGATCATGTTTCAATTTGGGTTCATTAAATGAAATATGAGCAAGGAAATAGGAATAATATATTTTCTTACAAAGCAATAATTATTATTCTTCTCCCTCTACATACTTTGTTGGTTTGATTATTATGATTTTGGAAAATGAAAGGAATGGAAGTTAAGTTATCAATTCTTTTAGAACATCGTTGTTCATTGTAGTTTAATTAAACTCACTCATAAGTTGCTTCTTGTTATGTTGTCATTAGTATTCTTTTATTGAATCCATTAAGTTGGAAATGAAACATGAAGTTTGGGTAAAAAAAAAAAGAACTTGTTAGTTAGATACATTTTCTTCCATGTGTATGATTGTTAATATATTACATGCAATTGATAATACTTTATGAAATTTGGGAATAAGAGTTAAGTGTTTTTGTCTCCACCTTTGATGTTTTTGTTATCATTCCATTTGATGAGTGTATTAAAAGAAATATATGATTGTGATTGTTTAGAATCTTGAAAAGGAATGAAGTTTTAATTGATTAAGAATAGTCTTCTATGTAGTGAATTGTTTTTGAAATCTTGGATTACGAAATACATGACAACATGAGTAGTATGTTTCATTATCATTTAAATGTTAAGTTCAAAAATATGGTTTCATATAGTGAAAGTGAACATATTGTTTTTATATAAAATGAAGTATCATTTTTATATGTGTGTGAGATAGTATTTTTATTATAAACTAGGAAGTTTATAAATATGTCATACGGATTATGAATAACTTAGCCATAACTTATCCAATTATTTCATTATGATTACAACATGGAATATGATTTTTAGAATCATGTCAGTTCTTTGAACCGACCCATATATTATCTCTCTAGAGTTTGTGGGAGAGATTGACATTCTTAAAGTGACTATTGGATTTGATTATGACTAATTTACGTCTTGTGTTATTTTGATATGAAAAGGATTATTGTAATCATTTTTTAAATGAAAATGGAATGTCACATCGCATCTTGTAAAGGGTATTTTTCCTATTATATTATTTTTGATTATTTTTATAACATTATTAATGAAAATTAAGGATTATCCTTATTTTCATTAGAAAACGTGACTTGTTGATTTGTGACTTACCTTGTTTAGATATGAAAATATGGACATGTTGTTTATACATTTTATTATCAATAAAGATGATTATTATTATATATATTAATTGTTGATTTCATTGATTCAATTAAAATGATCAAGTATATTGAATGACAACACATAGACAATAAGGATAACAATATAATGAAAATGAAGTAAAGTTATTGTTGTACCTTATGAAATTAAATGAACTATCATTACAATTAATGTACTTAAGATAATAAGGTCCATTCTTGACGAGTGGATAAATGAAACAACTCAATACGGAATATGAATAGTAAACCTATACTTAACAATGTATACTATGTTGTATTAATACGATAAGAGGAACTAAATAAAGTTAGTAACTTGTTGAGTTACTATAACCCTCTTATGAGAACCCAATATCATTTATCAACACATTATAACATGTCGTAAAGAAAGACTTAGTTACTTTATCTAATAAAGGTAACTTAAAGAATATAAGAAGCGTAGGTGCATTGTCCTTTCATCTTCTCGATAGTATCTTTCTTGTGCCAACTTAGGATGGCTATGGGAAGGGTAGTGAGGACGTAATGATGAAAATCATTACGTGGTCACTATCTTTCCCATAGGGATCCTAAGATGGTACTAATAGGATTCTTTCGTTTAGTAAAATGAGTCAAACATGGAATCTTCTTCTTCAAAACTAAATCATCTTCTTAAACAACAAAAATGAATCCAGATAACTATATTGAGATGGTTGTGTGGTGACAGAAGACAAGTTTTATAGGCTATTGTGTAGTCTCAAAACTAATCTTGCAAAGAAATGCTTGAAAATTTTGGCTAAAGTAATGTAATTGCTAACTACATTGTCTATTCACCAATCCCCTAAATCAATAGTGTCAAGAACCAGATAGAAGTTGCATAAATATCTTCTAAGTAGACACTAAGGAGATGCACATGTTCTCATAACCTATAAAAGGTTTAACCAAGTATACATAATATACACACTCGTATAAAGTGACTCAAGGGATATAAAGATTTTCTAGTAGACCCTTACAATTGGACATGGTTATTATATGTTATCGATATAGAATGTGAACAAATTAATAATGTTACACTTTTAAAGCCTTAATTTTACTTAAGGGGTATTTTTTTAATAAAAATTCCATTAGTTTAGATGAATCATAACATTGGTGTTATAGTTTGGTACCAGATTTGTAGGTTTATAAGCTCTTGGACTTAATGGGTTCATAACACTAACAAACATCTTATCATTTCATTAACAAGATATGATGGTTAGAAGAAGGGTGAATCATGATGATGGAACCGGATCAGCTAATGTTGAAGGTTCAATGATTTAGAAGTTAGATATAATTCTAACAGTCTTTCAGGACACCCAAAACTGAATAACTACCTTATAGCAAGTGGTAGTGGGTGAAAATGAAGAGTGTGAGGAAGAAAGACTTGAAAAAACAAGATGATAATAATGAAAAAGGGGATATAAGAGATTTTTTAATTTTTGAACCGTCTGAGGACATAAAAATAATCAGCCCACCCAAAATTGATGGAACAACCTTGGGAAATGGTGTTGAAAACTAGTTCAATGAAATGGAGAAGTACTTTGAAATAAGGGACTTTTC
Source organism: Taxus wallichiana var. yunnanensis (assembly GCA_018340775.1). NCBI lineage: Eukaryota > Viridiplantae > Streptophyta > Pinopsida > Cupressales > Taxaceae > Taxus > Taxus wallichiana. The sequence goes on along the minus strand of CM031243.1, from coordinate 196,760,860 downwards.
TGAGGAAAATAAAGCAATATGGGGTGTTTTCCAACTTTCTAATGAAGCATCTTCATGGAGGGATAATCGTAAGATGGAATTGGGAGTAGATACTTCCTCCATCACTTGGGATCATTTCAAGGTATATTTTTGTCAATGTTGGTTGCCTCAACTCTATTTTGATTAGAAAATGTCTAAATTTCAGAACTTAACATAGGGTAAACTAAGTGTTGTAGAGTATTGGGAACATTTTACTAAGTTGTTAAAATATGTACCCCAATACCAAAAGGATGAAAAGTTTTGGATTCGTAAGTTTATCATGGGATTAAACCCAAACATAGGAGGTGAGGTAGATGTTCATGGACCATCTACAATGGAAGTGGTGTTTTAAAAAACCATTAGACAAGAACAGAAATTACAAGATAATCATTAGCTCTCCTACACCACTTGCTCCTAGGAAAACTTGGTGGAAACAAGAGGTCAACAAAATTACCAAGAAAAATACAACGATTAAACACATTGTAAATATAAGAAAAATGAGCGGAACAATGCTACTTATGGTAAAAATAAATTTGAGAGGAAAGGTCATGTTGGGGGATGTTTTAAGTGTGGCGGTGAACAATATGTAAACAATTGTCCCCAAATAAATCAAGGGAATAACCAGCAAAAAATAATTCACACCGCAATAGGTAACCATCAAGTTGAGAAATAGGCTACCCCTATAGAAGTGACAAGTAAGCTTGATGGTTTTCCTGTTACTATTTTGTTTGAGATCGGTGTTACCAAGTGCTTTATTTCAAGTAATTTAGCTAGTAAACTATCTAAGAAAGATGGATTTATGGAAAACATGTGGATTGTATATTACAAGAATGATGTTATCCATATAGTATACCAATGTTTATTTGAATTATTGTTGGAATTACCTAGTTTTACCACTAAAATTGACCTCTATGTGACTTCCTTAGGGTCTTATGATATCATAATTGACCAATAATGAACTATTTTGAAAAAAATAGAATTTCTTGATGACATGTAGAAAACAACCATCATTATGGGAATTAAGAGAAATATCGAAGTTAGGAAAATCTATGTGATGTAATTTAAGAAATCCAAAAACAAAGGTTATATGTTATACACTATCAAAATTCCATATTTTAGTGAGGAAGGTAAGACTTTCTTGAAATATTTTCCACTTTTACGAGAGTTTAAGGATGTCTTTCTAAAAGAATTGCCTAGAATTCCTCCTAAAAGAGAGTTTTATTTCAAAATTGATATTAAACCCTAACATAACCTATATCAAAATCACCCTATAGAATGACAACAATAGAGCTAGTAGAATAAAAAGAAAAACTACATGAATTTTTTTCAAAAGGTTTGATCACACCTAGTGTGTCTCATTAGGGAGCACTAGTAATTTTTGTTAAAAATAAAGATGGAATGTTAAGGTTATGCATTGATTATCGCATGCTTAACAAATAAAAAATAAAGAATAGATATCCTATGCTAAGGATTGATGATATTTTTAATCATATGAGAGATGCATATATTTCTTCAAAGATCGATTTATGATTTGGCTATCATTATTTAAGGTTAAAGATGAAGATATTCATAAAACAACATTCGAACATGATATGGGCATTATGAGTTTACTATTTTACCATTTGGACTCACTAATGCATCTGCTGCATTTATGAACCTTATGAATAATATTTTTCAAGAATACTTAGATAAATTTGTTTTATTTTTTCTTGATGATATTTTTATTTATTCAAAAAATATGAGCACAATGAACACTTAATAATAGTGTTAGAAGTGTTGAGAAAAAGGAAACTTTATGGTAAGATTTCAAAATGTTCTTTTTATCATAATGAAGTAAAATATATTGGCCAACACCTAAAACGTACACAAGGTAAGAGAGTAGAAAAATAAAGTTGCATGAGTAGAACTATGCTCCCATGACTTAGAACTTGTTTTCATAGTTCATGCTTTACAAATCTAGAGGCACTATTTGCTAGGAAATCCATTTGAACTGAAACAGACCATTTGGGGTTGAAATACATTTTTTCGCAATCTAATTTTAATACAAGATAATGTAGGTGGTTGGAATTTCTATCCCAATATGAATTTGATATTAGTTACATCAAAGGAAAAAAATCGAGTGACTGATGTGTTGAGTCGCAGGAAACATATTTCCACAATTGTGACCCTCGAACACGCTTTAAAGAAAGAAGTTAAGAAATAACGGAAAACTGATTGGTACTATTAACATGTGAAAACCACATTAGAGGCATATCTAAACAATAGATGGTTTAAGGGTTTTAAGTTTGATAATGAAGGAGTCATACGATTCAAAAAATTAAATATATGTTCCCTTAGGTAGTAATCTTAAAATGAAAGTCTTGCAATCATGATGCACCGTATTATGGGCATCCAGGGGTAATAAAATTGTCGATGGATAAGAAAGAGCAAGTTAATCTCATTCGTCAGTGATTGAAAGAAGCGATTTAATAGGTAAAAATTTACGTTGATTTAAAAAATCGACACAAAATTTGAGTAAGGAGACAAGGTATTTTGGGGGGTTAAACCCAATAAGAGTTCTATTTCATTGGCAAAAGCTACCAAGTTACCACCTAGATATGTAGGATCCTACGAATTTCTAGAAGTGATAAGTTTGGTGGCTTACAAATTAACATTACCTCCCACATTGTCCAAAATGCATAATATTTTTCATATATCTTTGCTTAAAAGTATGTTTATGATATAACACATGTTATAAATTAGAACTTATTACAGGTTCAAGTCCCGAGAATCATCTTAGTTGGACCAATAAGAGTCCTAAAAACTCATAGGTTGCATCTCAAAAATCATGAAATTGCAAAATGTGAGGTCCAATGGGACCAATATTTTGAGGACAACAAAACTTTAGAGAACATGGATGAAACAAAAATTTATTTCCCTTTCCTGTTTCAATGAACAAATTAGTTATTTTGATGATCTATTATGGATTTTTTTATACTATTTGATACTTATTATGATTGAATGGAAATTTAAGCTATATTGTTGACTATTTGGAAATAACTTGTTGTTATAAGGTTAATTACAACTAAGTTATAGAAATATTATTGGTTGAAATTCTAGAAATTTCCAAAGTATGAGAAAATGAATTATTTTTCTTTTGTGTTGATTTTGAGTTTTCTTACGATTGACATGATTATGAATGTTAAATTTAAATCATCGGGATGATGATTCTTTTAAGAGAGGAAGTATGTAACATCCCAACTTAATGTTTTCATGGAATGGGTAATATCAATAATACTTGCCTAAGTTATTGGATGTCGTTTTGTTTGCGTTATGACTTGTCGTATATTGAGGAGTTTGTGATGATGTATTAAGTTAGTGGAAAATATGAATAAGAAAATATATGTTTGTTACAATTTAATTAACTAATAATACACATAAAAAAAAACATGTGTGTGTGTGTGTATATGTTTGAAAAATATCTAAATTAACTAATAGTAATATTTATATAAATATAATATATATCTATACACACACACACACACATAGTATGTTTTTAAAAAGCTTTATTATCTAAAGACCACCGATTGGTTATTAATATCTATGCATTATTTGATTTAGGGTCTTGGGACCACCGTGGCTAACAATGTTTGGTTGTTTGGTTGATATCGATTTGCATGGTCATAGACCACTAAGGCATAAACTATGGTTAATTTGGTAAGTGGCATTGTGAAGCCACCATGAAAGTTTTTTTGGGTTTAAATTTTTGTGGTTGTTGGTAAGGCCATAACATGGCATCAGCATTGAATGAAGAATTTAATATGGTTAGATTTTTTGGGAACCGTAAGATTCACTAAGAAGATAAGCATGAAAATTGAATCCCCATTTGGCATTATTTGCATAGCATTTGGTTTTTATTTTTGATAGTTGGGCATGTAGATTTTTACGGAGATTATTAAGGGATATGTTTGGAGTGATTGGGAATGCAAGTTGAGGTGGTTGTTATCACCATTTGAGAGGGAATTTTTAGTATTTAAAATCTATTATTCAAAATTTTATGGGGTTTTGGGAAACATTCGACTTGACATATTATAGGAAGAGTGTTGGAAAAAGGTTTCTTACTCACATTCCTTGTTTTTATTTTGAAATAAATGAAATGTTTTTAGTTTTTTGATTTATTGTGAAATCTGGTTTTAAGAAAGGGAAATCGAGTGAGTTTTGGTTCGATTGGTTTTTAAATAATAAATATGTTTTGGGTTTTTATTTTCTATATTGTATTTGGAAAATGGAATTGGAAGCAATTGCATGAATTTTAGATCTAGTTTTATTATTAAATTTGGAACACGATTGCGTTTGGGATATGAATTTTTTTACAACTCTTTAGAGCTATGTTGTTATCTTATTTCTAAGAGTATGTACCCATTGGGTTTTGATTGAATAAATCTCGTTTAGAAACTTGTGGTTATCTTCCTTATTTGAACATGTTTTGTGGGATATCATGCAAGTTTCAATACATTTTGGTTTTATGAAGGGATAACGGTATTTAGTTATGTTCTTGTTACTTTGATGAGAATTTTGTAACTTTGAAAATTTTAGGTCGTATGGGTTTGGTTGAATATGGAAGGTTAGTTCAACTCATATAGAGATTTGTTGTATTGGATTGTTTTCAGCTCACCACTAAGAACTATGGTGTTATCATTGTTTTAAAAGAGTTGTGTTGTTATATTATTTTTGATACGTTTCCTTTGGGTTTTTATTGTGAAATTTGGAAAATAGAAGGGTTTTATTTGAATATTTGTAAATAAAATAGTAATAACAGAGAAGAAAGTGAACAAACCCATTTGAAAATTTTAACTCTTGCTTGAGCTTTGTTGTTATTATTGAATAAGTTTTTGGAAACATTCTAATGAGAAATCTGTAAGTATATAGGGAATAATGGATCACATTTTTGGGTTTTGAGTGTTTAGTTAATTTTGTATTACATACACTCTTCATTTGGGTCTTGTCATGTTAAAACAATAAAACAACTCACAATGAGCTTGAATATATTATTGGGCTTTTAGCTCATCTCCGAGCTTGATTGTTATCATTATTTATCTCTTACCAAGCGTTATCGATATAACTTATTTATGATCATGTTTCACTTTGGGTTAATTAAATGAAATATGGGTGAGGACATAGGAATAATATAGTTTCTTGTAAAGTAATAATGATTATTCTTCTCCCTCTACATACTTTGTTGATTTGATTATTATGATTTTAAAAAATGAAAGCAATGGAAAACATATTCGCTAAGTTAGGAACTCTTATATAACACTATTGTTCATTGTATTTTAATTAGAATCACTCATGGGCATAGCTAGAATAATATGGTTACAATTTTCTTCTTGTTATGTTGTCATTATTATTATTTTATTGAATCCACTATGTTGGAAATGAAATATGAAGTTTGGAAAAAACAGAAAAGAACTTGTTGGTTAGATATAATTTCTTCCATGAGTATGATTGTTAGTATGTTACATACAATTGAGAATACTTGATGAAATTTGGGAATAAGAGTTAAGTGTTTTTGTCTCCACCTTTGATGTTGTTGTTATCATTTTGTTTGATCAGTGTATTAAAATAAATATGTGATGGTGATTGTTTGAAATCTTGAAAGGAATGAAGGTTTAATTGATTAAGAATGGACTTCTATTTAGTGAAATGTTGTTTAAATCTTGGATTATAGAAATACATGACAACATTAGTATGTTTCATTATCATTTAAATCTTAAGTTTAACATGATGGTTTCATATAGTGAAAGTGAACATACTATTTTTATATAAATATGAAGTATAATTTTTATATGTGGGTGAGATAGTATTTTTATTATAAATTAGGAAGTTTATGAATATGTGATATGGATTAAAAATACAATTAGCCATAACTTATTCAGATATTTCATTATGATTACAAGATGGAATATGAGTCAGTGGAGTCATGCAAGTTCTTTAAACTGACCCATATATATTCTTTCTCATACATTTTTCAGAAAGGATGGCATTCTTAAAGTGACTATTGGATTTTATTATGACTTATTTATGTCTTATGTTATTTTGATATGGATCCTAAAGGATTCTTGTAATCGTTTATTAAACATGAATGAATGCCATTACATCTTGTAAAGGGCATTTTTCCCAATGTATTATTTTTGATAATTTGTATATCATTATAAATGAAAATTAAGTATTATCCTTATTTAAATCAAAAATACAAATTGGCTGATTTGTGAATTATCTTTTTGGGTATGAAAATATGGACATGTTATTTATACAACTTGATTATCAATAAAGCTGATTATTATAATATATTAATTATTGATTTCATTGATTCAATTGAAATGATCAAGTATATTAAACGATGAAACATAAATAATAAGGATATCAATATAATGAAAATGAAGTAAAGTTATTGTTGTACCTTATGAAATTAAATGAACTATCATGAAAATTAATGTTCTTAAGAGAATAAAGACTATTCTTAACAAGTGAATATAATGAAACAAATCGATACGGAATATGAATAGTAAACATATACTTAATGATGTATACTACGTTATATTAATATGATAATAAAAACTAAATAAAGTCTATAACTTGTTGAGTTACTATAACACTCTTATAAGAACCTAATAGTATTTATCAATGCATTACAATGTGTTGTAAAGAAATACTTAGTTACTCTATCTAATAAAGGTAACTTAAAGAATATAAGAAGTGTAGGTGAATTGTCCTTTTGTCGTCTTGATAGTATCATGCCCATGTCAGCTTAGGATGGCTATGGTAAGGGTAGTGAGGACGTAATGATGAAATCATAACGTGGTCACTAGCTTTCCCATAGGGATCCTAAGATGGTACTTGTTGATGATCATCCTTGGCCGATTGGACCATCAGATTCGTGGGAAACCTTAGGTTAGTGGGACGTGTTCCCTAAGGAGACCACAATATTTTAAAGAATTTTGTTCTTCTCTACAGTGCAAGATGAGGGTTAGAAAAGTGAAACAAAACATAAAATTTTAACGGGGCAATACGCCAAACAAGCCTCTTAAGAAATCAATCGAGAACGCAACTGTCTGAAGAAGGGAAACGGTGAATGACCGAAAAGGGTGGATGAAATTGCACCACAGGACAAGAGAGATCACATGGAACACTACCTCAAACTACTCAAGCATAGCTTCAAAGATAGTAATAACATTGTAGAGATGCACAATTTCTATATGAAAATAAAGGCGATCAAAGACAACAAAGATATGTGAAGGATGGACAAAATGCACCATAGGGCATATTATATTACTCCAAAAATTATGCACAGTATTACAATAGAAAAGAGGCAAGATTGTTATTACAAAACCTAGGAAGAAGGCTAGAGCTCAGGCCTCTACCTTTTACAAAAGAGGGACTGAGACAGAGAAGAAAACATCGAATCTCGATTATATATATATATATATATATATATTCTTCTTGATTATAATATATATAGGGGGAGTAGATAAGAAGCCATCCTTTACTCCTTTCCAACTGCTTTTTAATTATGATAAATGGAGCGAAGTGATAAGAACAAATTTTTTGAGATCTTTCTCACGCTTTCCCATTATTTACCCTTTCTAAAGAGTGATAGCCATGCCTATTAAATGCATTTTTAATTATCCTGCAACTGACTCTTTGAGATGGAATCACCTTTTGAGGAACATACCTTTGGCTCTTTATTACATAACTAGATCTTTCGATCTCTTGTGCATTGGTTCTCGAGCTCATGATTCAAGCGCACGTGTTTTGTCATTATATTGGAATGACCCTTTGAATGCAGGTGAATAACTTGAGTATTCGCAGGTTTGAACTCTTCACACGGAACTACGCATTAACTTCATTACTGAAGTGACAAGCCAAATGACCCTTTACCTCTAATCTTTTGAAAAATTCCTGAGCATTTAAAACTTGTAGATAAGTCTCATAATCACTCATATGTGATACATGGCTTGTCACCTTTTGTGACCTGCTTCAAACCTGGAGTCCATTTGTTGCAAGATCCACGTGGAAGGCCCATGCATCCTTAAGATTTCTACTTTTCTTCAGGGTTTTGGGAATGTGTTATGACGACACTTGGCATCATCTGTGAGAACGTCATTTTCTTCCTTTGGGCAAGTTAAGGACCTCACTGCATATAATGTCAAAACCCCCTTTCAGGTGGGACCTTTATAGTTAGATCCACATGGAAACCCCGTGGGAGTCCAATAATTTATTCCCTTCTTTGACTCTTGAAGTTGTGCCAGTTAGACACTTGGCATCATCCACGAGCCTGTTGCTTTCTTTGTGATTTGGCTAAGTCTTTCCATTTGTGAAGACTCAACTCCAAATGGGCTTTGAAAATGTAAGAATTCTCCTAGTACTGCAGAATTTAGATAATGATATTGTTGTGATTATTTAGTTTAGTAAAATGAGTTAGACATGGAATCTTCTTCTTCAAAACTAAATCATCTTCTTAAAAACAAAAATGAATCTAGATAACTATAATGAGATGGTTGTGTCATGAAAGAAGATAAGTTTTGTAGGCTAGTGTGTAATCTTGAAACTAAGCTTACAAAGCATTACTTGAAAACTTTGGCCAAAGTAATGTAATTTTTGAATATATCATCTATTCACCAATCCCCTAAATACACAAAGTCGAGGAACTGGATAATAGTTGCATAAGTATCTTCTCGGTAGGCACTAAGGAGATGTACATGTTCTCAGAATCTATAAAATGTTTAACCAAGTATATATAGTATACACACTCATATAGATGATTATGAACAAATTAATAATGTTGGATTATTTAGCAAAGAGCTAATTAATATCATTAAACATTAATTATACTTAAAGGGTATGTTTTTATATAAAAATATTTCCTTAGTTTGGATGAATCATAACATGGGTGTTACACTCTCACCTCCGTGTACTCTAAACAAGAAAAAACCACCAAAAATTAAAAATGTGAAAACTTAAATAAATGTTCATTATAGACAAGACCTACTAAAAATAGAAAGTATTGTAATCAAGCTCAAATACTTATATCAACTAACATTTCACCTATCTAATTGCTTTTTGCTATAATTGTAAGGCTAGAAATTATCTTATGGTTCAAATAATAAATAAATCCCTTGCATCATCCAAAAATATTAGTCTCGATGTGAATTCTTCATGGCACACTTAGATGTAATAAACTAGATGATTCAACTCATCCTAATAGTCACAAAAGGGGGTCATCATGGTTGAATCATTTAGGAAGTTATCATAGAGGTGAATTGTGAAGTTCAAGGGATTCATGAGGAGGAAGGTGATGATCACCATATTTTAACTCTGACCTTATGTTCACATCTCTTTCTAAGAGGAGGGACATTATGTGAATCACATCATGGCAAGGAATATGTCAAAATGAACTAGTGTGTGTAAAATATTGTCACTTGAACCGTAGGCTACCGAGGTACCCAAGACCATCATGTTTGCAGGATCAAGAATTCATCACAAGTCCACTTAGTGCAAGTCTCACAACAATGTTTTTGAACACTTATTTAATGCTTTAGAGTGTGCCCGCATCTCACGAAGAAGGAGATTGTAACCACAATGTTTTGGTCCCACAAGAGGTCAAAAGAAAATAATTTCATTCAGGAGAAATCCTTCTATCTAGAGGAGAATACCTTTTTCAATGAGGAGAAGATGAGAAAGAAGGTGTCTGGGCATCCTGAAGTTGATTCCATTCAAAAAGGAGACATCTTTATCATGGAGGTGAATTTTGAAGCCAAGGGGAGTAAGGTGATGATCTCCATGTTTTAAGTCCGACCTTATGTTTAAAGCGATCATAATATTTCCATGATTGGGGAACCATCTTGAGTTCACGTGGTATTGGCTAGATTTTCTGCACAGCTAAAAACCTAGCTAGTCATGAGATAAATCTCCCTCATTTATAGGTGAGGCTCCCATGTAAGATGTTTATCAATTTAGTGGGTATGAATTCTAATAACTATTTGTGGGGTTTTACTTTAATCACAAATCTCATGAACCATAGCTAAGCAATTTTGCAACAAGTAAGCAATTGTTTATGAAGTATTTGTAGAAGGGGGAAATAATGGAATTTGGGAAAGAAGAAAGGAAGATATGTGATTCAACCAATAGTTCACAGAGTTGGTTTCATACACATGGATTAAATAAACAAGTAGATCTCACAATATTCAGAAGTAAAGGAAAAGAAAAGCTTCTAATCTAAATCTCAGATAACACAAAGTTTATCTAAAGATCCACATAGAAGTAAGAAGTAAATGCATTGTGGACACAAAGTTCTCTAGAAATATACCTTTATTCAATTCCTCAACTTTCACAAAAATGACATCAAGGGCTACAACACAAAGTCTAGAACTCAAGAATGTTGATTAACAAATTTTGATCCTTTAACCCATAGGCTCTTCCTCTATTTATAGTGTATAGAGGGCAATTACAAATAGGAAGCTTTTAATGAATTGCCACATGTGGAAGCTATGAAAAGGGGAAGCAGCTGGTAGTATTCTTCCTGGAATTCCTCTTTGCATGACATGCATGATTTATAACTGAAAATAGAACCTTCTATTTTGCATGTCTACCACCTATTTCCAAGTAATTGACTTCTTCCAGTAACTTGAAGTAACAAATTTTATAGCCAATTACCTAAGTTTTACAATTTTAATTGATTGCTCAATTGTTTTGTCGGAGAAAATAAGAGAAAGAAGAAGAAAGAGGAGAAGAAATTAGAAGAAAGCTGCAACACTCTCAATCTTGTTCTTCTTCCATACTATGCATTCGACTCCAACCTCTATTACACTTTTGTTTCATTCACTTTAGCAATGAATGATCTGAATGATTTAGATATCTCTACCTTGAATGAGGTGCCTTTTTCTCGATATGTTGTTAAATCATTTCCTTCGATTCTCACCCAATTGAATTTGGAGGCGGTTGATTAATATTTACTTATGGTCTTTACCTACCTTGTTGGCTAGATTTTATGAGTAGCTAAAACCTAGGCAATCATGAGATAAATCTCCTCATTTACCAATGAGGCTCTCATGTAAGATTTATTTCAATTATGTATTCTAATAAATATTTGTGGGTTTTACTTTAACTTTTAAGCTCATGAACCATATCTAAGAAATTCTGCAGCAAGTAAGCAGTTGTAAAGAAATATTTGCAGAAGGGGGAATAGTTGAATACAGGAATAAGGAAAGAAGATGTGTAATTCAACCAATAGTTTACAGAGTTGGTCACATACACGGAAAAATAAATATATCTCACAATACATAATTAAAGGAAAATAAAATTTCTAATCTAAATCTTAGACAATGCAAATTTTATCTAAAGATCTACACAGAAGTAAGAAGCAAATGCAACGTTGACACAAAGTTCTCAGAAATCCACCTTTGTTTAATTCCTCGCTTTTAAGAAAATATATCAAGTGTTTCAGCACAAAGTCTGGAACTCAAGAATGTTGATTACAAATTCTGATCCTTTAACTCGTAGGCTCTTCCTCTATTTATAGTATATAGAGGGAAATTGCAAATAGGAAGCTTTTTTAATAAATTACCACATGTGGAATCTATGAAAAAGGAAGCGATGGAAATATTCCTCCTATAATTCCTCTTTACATGACATGTATGATTTATAACTTAAAATAGAACCTTCTATTTTGCATGTCTGCCACCTATTTCCAAGTAATTGACTTCTTCTAGTAACTTGAAGTAACAACTTTTATAGCCAATTACCTAAGTTTTACAATTTTAATTGATTGCTCAATTGTTTTGTTAGAGAAAATAAGAGAAAGAAGAAGAAAGAGGAGAAGAAATTAGAAGAAATTTGCAACACTCTCAGTCTTATTCTTCTTCCATACTTTGCATGTTGATCCAACTCAGTATTGCACTTCTACTTCATTCACTTTAGCAATGAATGATTTGAATGATATCTCTACCTTAAATCTGAGATGTTTTTTTCTCCCATATGCTATTGAATCCTTTCCTTCAATTCTCACCAAACTAGATCTGGAAGCAGCTGACTGAGATTTACTTGTGGGTGCTACCTCTGACCTGTCTTCCCTCTTATCCTTGAATCTTTTGCAGTTCTTCTCCAGTCATGCACTAGTACTATGTTTTTCATAAAAAATTCAGACAAAACTCATCACCCTTCATCGTTCCTAAATCAACCTTTGTCTGATGTCTTCTTTTTTTATTTCTGCCAGAAGACCTTGCAAATATGAGAGTTGGATGTATTTGTGCAAAACCTACAATTTGTCCTTTTGATTCCAAAGATATATTTGATGTATCTGACATTGACTTTGCCTTATTTTCACCAATATGAGCACCCATGAAGTATTCCTACAAATAATTTATACAAACATGGAATCCATGGCATGAATTCTTAATTCCTTCATCAAAATATGATTATAAAGCTTGATTCCCTCGATTTTTAGACTTTGCTTTCAAGTCAAGCAAGCTAAAAATATTATTTAATTCCCCTGTGCACTCACATCAACATGTAGATAGCCAAAATAATAAAAAGGAAGTCTTTCCAACCCTAGGCGCCAAAACTAGATGCTTCCCGATAATTTAAAAAAATCATCTTTTAGGCATTTAGCTATGCCAGAATGGGTCGCACTTTTTGGCTAGAAGTCATGTTAAAAATAAGAAGGCAAGGAAGTGAGAATTTTTACCCTTCCAAGAAGCTCCAAAATTCCCATCTTTCACTTAAGTGATTTAACTTTAATGATGGGAAAAATAAATTTCCAGGAAGGCTCCAAATTCCCACCTTCCTTTCACCACCAAAATTCTCATTGGCACTTAAGTGCTTTTAACTTTAATGATGTGAAAAAACAACCTTCCAGAAGGCTCCAAATTCCCACCTTCCTTACACAAAAAAATCCATTGGCACTAAGTGATTTAAATTTAAAGATGTGAAAAAACAATCTTACAGAAGGCTCCAAATTCCCTTCCTTCCACCACCAAAATTCTCATTTGCACTTAAAAGCCCTCCCAAAAATGTGACTTACATGGAAGAAAGTTTCTTCCTAAAAAGTGTGACTTGTATGACTTATACTCTTAAAGTTACGTGAAAACTCATCAATGAACATTTTATTTCCACTTTTGGATTTTTCAAAGAAAGAAAACACAAGCATAGAATACAAATTTCCATTTTTGGAAGGGTCCAGAAGATGTAGTAGCAAAAACTTGCAAGTGTCATAACTTTCACTCCATGGCTTTGTTTTAGGTGTCATTTTATCTAAAAGTGCATATTTTCTCGAGCTCTACACATTAATGGAAATATTTTCCTTATTTTCATAATATCCATTTTTGCACCTTTTTGGACCAAGTAACTTCGCAATCTCCCGAAATAATCATGAGCTCGATCACCTTTAGATAGATTAGTAATTAAAAATATTGGATAAATTTTCAAAACCCTACGCCTAAATAAAGGTTTAGTCATTTTATGTACCCTTAATACCTCTTCTAACCCCAAACGCATCACCTATCACCTAGGGGGTCTTTGAGCGCTCACCCAAGGCACACGTGGGTGCCGAGCCCCTCCTTTATGTGAGCATTGTGGGAAGGTTTTACCATTGATGGAGGATGATTTGCAGAATGATAAGTATAATAATTTAGTTAATAAGGTAGAAGGAGCTTCTAACAGATCCACATCTTAATGTTTTACAAAAACAAAGTAATAAGCATACTAAATCAGATCTGAACCATGATAGCCATTTAACACGAGGGTTTACACCCTTAAACATGATATACATAACAAACCCTTATATATTTAGTTTGAATAGTTCTGGTAGCCACATTACAATAAAAAAGAGGTCATCTCAAACCATACATGTTAAATGAAAAAGACTTAATCCCTACAGATCTTCCCTGATGAAAGATCCTAGCTATACCCTCCCATTTGAATCCTTGTTACAGACCCTAATGCCATACAAAGGCTTATTACATCCTTCATATCCCTCAATGGTAAGTGCACTAAACCCTAGCATTCTTATGCCGGCAGCAGACTGTTACTCAACATTTTACTCTCTATGCATTCTCTTATGTGTTTCGTGCATCTTCCTTGCTTTCGAGCATCTCTTTTTATAGGATCATCACCCACTATCATGCCTTCCCTCCTAAGCAGATCATGCCAAGTGTCAATGTGGTCCTCCAATGGTGAATGCTTATCCCTTTGCAAACCCTCCACTCTCTGTAATGATGTCTTTTGGGAATATTCCCTACATGGAATATCCTTTTCTTGACCTCTAAGGTTCCAGGTTGGCACCTTATCCATTCAACATGCCTAGTCGGGTCCTCACATTTTTCCTCAAGTGCCTCCAAAATGCAAAATATGGCTAAGTCCTTTGAACCTATGTTTTTTCTTTCGTCGCACCCCTAGGTTTCACCTAAACTCTTCTTTAACCTCTTTGTCATGCACGCTTCTCCCGTGTGCCCTTCTTCTCACCGGACTCGCACACGCGCACTCTTTGGTACTTAGCCAAATTTCAAGGCCCAACATCACCTCACACTAAGTGTGTTCTCCATCCTTGAAATATCTTACTCCTTTAAAGAATAAATAATAGTGGGACCCAGACAAATTGAATGAAGAATGAAAGAATGGAAGAATGAGGAATGAAAGAATGGAAGAATGGAAGAATCAAAGAATATGTTATTGTTGCAAGAGGAGTGGGAAATCCTTCCTTACTGTTACCTTAATATTTTCCCAGACATCCACTTCACCATGCACCTACTGAAGTAGGCCACCCACTAGAAATATCACCTCCTCAAAACTCAATTCATCGCCCTTAGCATTCAACATATCTACAATTCCTTCTAATTGCTTGCTAAGGTCGTCCAATGCATCCATTCTGCGAGTGACCTGGGGTACAACTCCTTAAGCCAATTCTTAATCAAACCCCACAAGGATTCAATTGCTTCCAACTTCAACTAGGATTTTATCCCACTCCACCCTATTTCCTTTGTTTTTTCTTGAAACTCCTTTAGGTCCGCCTCATGTGTAGCAACTAGAATGCTTGCTACCCTATCTCTATCAATGCAATTTTCATACATAACCTCATAGGATCAGCTATTTATGTGCCATACTTTATAGAGGCAAGGAGCTTCAATATCGAGTAACTGCTTTCCCCAATCTTTAGTTTCTCTTCCTCCTTTTGGCGCGCCAATTCCTCTTTTGTTGATTCTAATGCAAGCGGTTGCCTTTCCATGGTGAGGATGCGGGTTAAGTCTTCCAAGCATTACAAGGTTGACTCATATTTTTTCTCAAGCGGGGCCAAGTCTAGGTGCTTCAATATTATGGTGTTCGTAATCATCTCTATCTTCTTATACACCTCATGCACCTTTTCCTTCTCCTCCCTTAATTCACACCTTAATTGTGCATTGATCAGCTCCTCCTAATTTAAATCCTTGTTCTTCTCAATTATTTCTTCATTCTTCTTCTCCAGTTCCTCCTCCAAGACCCTTACTTTTTCATTCCTCCCAAAGATTCTCACCTCAACCTCTACCAACACCTTGTTGAGTGTGTTACAAACTTTCTCATCTGATAGTTGTTGAGCATTCACCAAAGGGTTTACTCCCTTAGTTTCTAGTATCTTCATCAGTGCCTCTCGATTGAACTTGAACGTCATCTCATCAACATGGGACTCAAAATCCCAAGATAACATCTTTCTTTTATGATGGTATGCACCCTCTTCCTCAAATAAAGACCATGCAAGGAGTTGGTTAGAAGGCACGATACTTTAGAAGCACACACGTAGTACCTTATTTGGATCATTGATATTACTCATTCATTGCTCCTGCACCGCTACCACACTATTCCTTCCCATGCATGTTTCCTTAGGGAAGCTTACCGCTAGGCTGGGATCTCTACCCATGCTCCCATATTACTTCTCTATACTCTCTTCCTCCATCTCCTTGAGCAATTCATCGACACTATGCTCTACCTCTAATTCCACAAAGTCTTTTATTATCCCCACTACCTCCCTTTCCACAACATCTTATATCTTCTCCTTAGTAGGGCTTGGAGTTCTTTGATTCTTAGTGTTCACTTCCTCACTTTCCCCCTTGCCATGAGTGCCTTTTTCATCCTCATCCTTCTCTTCATTTCCTTCCTCTGAGTCATGTATGTAATACACAGGATGGTCTTGAGCCTCTCCACACTCGCCGCCATCCCCACCACTTGTAAGCCTCCGTGACTCTCCATTTATTCTCGAGTCCACCTTTTCTGCTACCTTCTGCTTCTTCCTAATTGGTGGTTCCAATATATGAGACTCTTCCTTCTCTTCTTAAGCTAGCGACTCCTTCCTTACTGGCGACTCTTCTTTTTCTATGGGCTTTTCTTTCTCTTGTGCCTCCTCCTCAAGTGTCTTCTCCTTCTCTTTTTTTGGGGACTTCTTCCTCCATGCATAGGTACTTGGTTTTGCACTCGACTCCTACGCACCTACAGATTGCATTGTTTGTTCACTTCGTGCCATTTTTAGGTGCCTCCTCTCTCTCCCTCTTCCTCGACGCGACCTTCTTCCTTGTGGTAGGGTCTTCTGGGATTGAGACATCATTTTCTAGATAAGTACCATTTTCATACTTTGGCCTTGTGCATAGATATACCTTTGTTGTGGTTCTTCCAGCAATAGGAAAGGTTACTGGCTTCATCATATGCACATCATGGGAGACATACTTCTCCACGTAGGTGTGTTTATTTGTCGCGGTAGTCCTGGTCTACCATGTTGAGGTCAAATCTTAACTTCTTTGCCTCTTTGAACATATTGACGTTGGTGTGGAAGTATTGTGCCATGAAGGAGAATGACAACTTACACCAGGGACCCTTGGTGTCATTTGCTAGAGTGAATCAACCAATACGAATGTTAGTAGATAGTGAATTCAACTTTGATTTACGTAAAATAGGCAACTGCTCAAGTATCCTCCATTCTGTGCCAAATGCATCACGCCTCTACTTATACCATTTTTATAGGCGCACCTTGTGGGTGGTTGTCATTGTTTCACAAGTGTACTTCTCAAACCTTTTGGTAGGGGAGGGGTTCTCATCTGGGTACTCCCATACAAATTTTTCTAGCCCATCAGGCACTCCAATCTCTAAAAATATGATGGTAAGGAGGATGTTACTAAACATGATATTTTCTCCATTGCGCATGGCACCGATGATTTATTCTACTATAAATGCCGATATGAGATTTTTTGGTAAACATTCAACCAGGACTTATTGACCTATATCCACCTCTCCTATCCATCTTGCTTGCATACTAAGCACAACCATCCTCATCACGGGGTCAAAAATCACTAAGATGTCGAAGTATTGTGACCCCTTCTTGTAGTCATAGGCCTCCACAGTTTTCTTGATGGCCTCCTTGTCATCCAATTCATCATCAAATGAATCTCCCTCATAGGTAAGACCAATAAATTTGGAAATTAGCTGGGAGTTATCCTCATCCTTCGTCCTGCGAAGTAGAAATGGTCTTCATTCACACACGACATTAGCCATTGGTACAACTATTCAGCTTTTTCCAAAATAGGGCAACTCATAGAGTTACATTAACTCGGCCTTTTCCATCTTCATCATCGTAGATTGGCATTCCATCTAGTGTCCTTTTATCTGTAGGTCTAACCATTTCCAATGCCATCTCTTTCTCTGTGGTGCTTGTTCGATGGTTGTAGTCACTTATAGCCATCTTTCTCACATGAGACACCCATTCTTTTCCCAGCAATACGCCATCTGGGTATTGCATCTCTACATACCATTCCTCATTGAAGCTAGTGGAGACAACTTGTTTCCTTTTCCCTTGCCCTTATTTGGTGAAACAGTGGTTACCTTCCTTGGTGCCATTTTCTCCTATCGTTATTTACAAAAAAATCCTCCTTATGATCCTAGCTCTACTTAACTATGTGGATCTACTCTTACATGAAAATCCCTTCAATCACGTGCCCTAATCACAAATCCTAACCTGGAAAAACCCTTCCTTCCATAATACAACGTCTTCACTCTCGTTTCTAAAACTCCTATAACCCTATCCCTCACACCCATGTACTATTTTTCCACTTTGGTTTGCTGATCAACCTAGCTATGCACTCAGATCTTTACAACCCTCTTTTGCAACTTCTCTCCAAGGATTCCCTAGTTTGCAAGAGATCTTTGATATCACAAATGTAATGTAACAATAATGTATCCTAATCTCTTACTTATAGTTTTTTTATTTTCCACAATAAATGCAATGTCACCTACCATTGTACCTTTACAATAAAGGCGGCTTTTTCCTCATAAGCCAATCTTCGTACGCTTTTACCCCGCGCCCAATCCTCAAGCGTGAAAAACTATTACAACCTTCCGGTGTGTAAAAATACTTACCGACTAAAGATCATTTCACATGTGCTCACAGCGCCGAGGGCACTTCTTCTTTCCTTACCCTAATTTTTGACATCACCTACCTCATGTTGTTCCTGTGCTTCTCATCCTTTGTACGTGGTCTTTGTAAAGCTCTCCTGACACCAAAATCCTTATGTCCACCTTTTCTACATGTGTTCTTCCAAACTACACATTTTTTATCCTTCAATCCGGCCATCGAAACATAGCTTCCACTACCAGCTTCCATTACTTGTCACATTACTCCACCCCACATAAAATAGATGTGCGATCCTCTGCACATAGAAAACTTTTGAAAATAATAAGTAGCCACCAACACAGAACATGCATAGAACAACAAAATAAAGGGAACAAACAATGAGAAGGGGAAACACAAAGAAGGGAAAAGCATTAAGGGAAATCCTAGGATAAATGGCAATACTACCTTATTTATGATTACACGAAGCCTTATTTATAGTAGGGCTTCAACCTACTCCCATTGAAGTAACCTGGTAACCTTGTCCCATTCAATGCTTGTAACTGGCACATGCCTGAATCAAGGATGTATGAGATGATATATGGTCCTAACCAATGGAATTTTAGTTTCCCAGGATGACGCAAAAATTTGGAGTCATAAAGCAAGACCATATGCCCAACCTCAAATTGTTTATTTTTAATATGGTGATCATGTCATGCTTTTTGTCGCACCTTTTTAGTCTTTTAACTCCACCTAGTAAGTGATCACCTTTCATCTAACTACATTAACTTCTCCATGCATTCTCAGTAGTGCTTGTTCATCACCTAATCCTCTTACACACACAATTCATAGGGATGGCAAGCATAAATTCTACTAGTAAAATAGCTTCCGTGCTAAACACCAATTGAATGGTGTGGCCTTGTTTAATTTCTTGTAGGTGGTCCTATATGCCCATAATACAGCTGAAAATTTGTCATCCCAATCATGTCTTCCCACAACACATATTTTTGTCAACAGTGTGTGACTTATAATTTTGTTAAATGCCTCAAAGACTCTATGATCTTGTGGGTGATATGGGTTAGTCTTGTGGTGGGCTATCATGAATTCTACCAATAAGATTCTGACTATCTCATTCAAGAAATGGGTACCCCTATCACTCGTTAAGCTTAGCGGACATCCATATCTACTGATTATATTTTCCCATAAAAACCTAGTTATTCTTGTTCTTGTTGTGTAGTCCTTTATAGGCATTGCCTCTGCCCATCTTATTAAGTAGTCATTGTAAGTGATGATATAGTATGAACCAATCCTTCGCGCGACAGGTGAAATTGGTCCTACAAAATCAATGACCCACTTCTCAAATGGTTTTGTGCTAGCTATTGGCCTCAAGGACATCACATCCATTCTTCCTAGTTTTCCAAGGAGCTGACAATGGTCACAGGCCTTATAAAACTCAATGCAATCCTGGTAGATGCTTTCCCACCAAAGCCCTGCCAGTAGAATCTTTCATGTGGTGGCATTCCCTACATAGTGCCCTCCTATAATCCCACCATGTGCTTAATCCATGATTGCAATGCACTCATGTTCCAACACACACCATGTAAAACCTCATCATTGCCTAGCTTGCATAAGTCTCCCTAATTAGCATGTAGGGCGTGGAGCATATGGCTAGTTGTTTTCTTTCCATAGCCTTCATTTCCTCCAAAGACCACACCCATTTTAAGAAACACAATAATATCTTCCAAAGCAGAGGTCGTGCGCCACAACCTAAACACTTGTGCATCTGGAATTGTTTCCTCAATGCTCTACATGTCCTCCCCTGCATCCATCCTTGAAAAATGGTCAAGCCTTGATTTACTCTTTCCTGGTTTCAGAACAACTGTAAACTCAAAATCTTGAAATATTAAGACCCACCGACATATGTGCCCTTGTAAAACGGGCTTATTCACCAAGTACTTCAATTCCATGTGGTCCATGTAGAATATGAAGGGTGTTGCCAATAGATATTGCCTGAATGTGTACATCGTGTAGATCATTGATAGTGCTTCATGCTCAATAGTAGTTTAGTTCTGTTATGTTGGTGTTAACTTCCTGCTAGAAAACACAAGGGGTGGTCAACAATTCCTTCTCCAGTTGTGCTAGGACTACCCCCAATTTCCATCCTCAAGCATCAACATGTACATGGAATGGCTTGTCCCAAGAGGGAAAACATAATATGGGCACAATGATAAGCCTATTCTTCAATGTATCAAATGTTGTCTATTGTGCCTCTCCCCAGTGAAATGCACTTTTGTGTTTTAGTAACTTTTCCAATGGTGCAACAATCTTGGCATACCCCTTAATAAATTTACAGTAGTACCTCATATGCCCAAGGAATCCATGCACCGTGCATTACGCTATTATGTTCCACCAATCCCACAATAACAAAAACTTTGGCGGGATCCACCAAAAAACCTTCCTTACATATGATGTGCCCCAACAGGGTTCTAAATGGAGTAGCGAAGATAATTTTCTTAATGTTGAGGGATATGCAATACTGCCGACATCTTTCAAACATCAACCACAAATTGTCACAATGGTCTTTCACTAGTTCATACACCATCTAGTCATCAAGGTAGACCTGAAGGAACTTATGGATAAAATCTTGAAATGCCTGGACCATTATGTGTGAAAACATAGTAGGTGTGCTCATTACTCTAAATGACATGACCATGTAGGAAAAACTTCCCCATTCAATGGTGAAAGTTGTCTTTTCTTGGTCCTCCTTTACGATTCTAACTTGATGATACCCTGAGAATCCATCCATGAAGGAATAGATCTCGTGCCGACTACTCCTTCCAAGATTTCCTCGGTAAAAGGGGTTGGAAAGGGATCAATTACACATATTGCATTTAAGTCCCTGTAGTAAACATAGATCCTAATCCTTCCATATTTTTAATGTTGATGACCATGGGGCTTATCCATTCTGATTCCTCCACAACTTCAATGATGCCTAATGCGATCATCTTTTCTATCTCCTCCTTGACCATGATGCAAAATTTGGATTAATTCAGTAAGGTCTCTTTCGAATTGAGTACGCACCCTCCTTTAACTTGATTTTCATCTCCCCTAAGGAGTGGTGAACATCGTTAAGTTCATCGTACCCATATAGAAATATGTCCAAAACTCGTGCAATAGATCAATGATTTTCGAAACCTCTTTTGATTAATAGTCTCTAATAAAGGGCCTCCTTAGGTTCCATTTCTGAGCCAATTTTAACCTTCTTTATTTTGATAGGTTCATGGTAGGCATACGCTTGCTCATCAACACTATCCATAACTTCATGTATATTTTTAGTATGGTTAGCATCCAAATTTTCCATCGATCACATAGACAATATTTCCCTTTTCTTTCTCTATACATGCATGCTCAAATTGTATCTCCTCTAACTCTTCCTCATCAAAGTGCGCTTCCAAACCAGGTTCACCCAATAAATCCAATATTCTATCTTCTACCATGGCACTATCTCCCATTATTAGGTGCTTAACAACTTGCAACACCTTATCCACTGATGGCTTGGTGCTCCGATATTCAAAAGCTTGAAGGAGGTTAGCCATCAACTCCTGCCAATTTCATGTTTGCGACACATTTCTCGAGTGAATGTACCATGTGCATGTACATCCTTATAAAATGGAGTATAACTTATACACCCATAGAGAAGTTGGCAATTCTTCCATGCCTTCCATCCATGCCTTCTCACATGCTTGGATGTGAAACAAGGTGGGCTCCTTTCCATGATAGTATTGTATGATTTTGGGTGTATTGCTCTGGGAAAACCTAACAGAGAACGTGATTATTACTTTGCACAACTCTAAAAGGCTATCACAATGTGTTTCCCACCAACATGTTGTGATCCCAAGAAATTTATAGCTGAGCATCATTCTTCTTTCGATCTCATTTTTCCACTGGGTCTCCATTTCTTGTAAAAAAACATCGTTTAGCTCCTCAAGAATAACTTCAAAAATCTTTCCTCACATGCACTTGACTAAACGCACCTTTGTTACTCTTGTAATAGATCCTCTTAATTTCCACCCAATTAACTAGTAAGTCCCATGCACCCAATTATCACATGCTACACTAGTGGTATCACTCATAGATTGAGCATCTTCAAAATGAATAACTCCTTCGTAGGGTGAATCACCTCATGGTCCCTGATAGAGCACACATGGATCCCGTCAATAATTTCTTCTCCCAAGGGCTTAGTATAAGGTGCCGACTTTCCATCACCAAGGGGATGATGACATGTTTTTCCTTGTTTTCAAAACTTAAGTACCCCTTGTTGAATCGTAGGTCAACATTGTTCTTATAACACCAGGGGCGACCAAGAAATGCTGGAAATTTTCCCGACTCAGCTAGTGCCAAGATTTTGAAATCCCCAATGAACTTCACCCCTTGGATAGTGATAACAACGTCCTTTAAGACACAAATAGGAATTGCCTTTGTCTTGTTAGCCATATATAGTACATTCGAGGATGGATGTAATGGGGGCCTCCCCATTTGATGTCAGGTGTTTAGAGTGAGAGCATTGAATTCCGCACCCATGTAAATCTAAATATTTCTTAGAAGCCGCCCATCCACAAAAAAATTCAAGGTAATCTCCTTATCATAGTCAAGGTTGTAGGGAGGAAGGTTACCATGTAGAACCTTCCTCTCGCGCTTTGCTTCGGTGAGTGGTACTTTCTCCAGTAATCATTCCCCTACCAAATGAATGATATTTTCTTTCCTTAACATCTTGCATACTTCCTTGACCTCATCTTGATCCTTCTACGGAGCCTCAGTGCTCTTTCTTTGCTCTAACTACCTTGACTGCTCCTTTAGGCACCGGATCTCTCTTTGTAGGCTTTGAATTACATCCATGGTCTCTAGATACACTTCTTTCTGATGAGTAGGGTCTAGATACTTCCCGTTCATCACCTTTTCTCTTGTAACCAATGATTTATGCCTTGATTTTTCCCTTATGCACATAGCTTCAACTCGTGTTGTCACTAGTACAAGTTCTAGTTTGAACTCGTGCCACCTTGCATCCATTACGAGTTGACCTTCTTTATGCTTACCATTCTGGTGCCCTTTTCCTTCTGGTGTTACTGGCTCATATGTTTAAATAGCTCTGGGCACTCCTCATACTTTTGCTTCTTTCCACAATAATAACATTGCAACAAATCAGGGCATTCATGCTTATAGTGCTCCATAGATCTACGGTTGTAATAAGTTCCACGAGGGAACTCACTTCTCCCTCCTCTACAGTTCCCATGACCATGAAATCCTCCTCAAAAACTATTCCACATGCCCCTCCATCTATGCACCCTTCATAGTGACGACCATCATCCTTGGAGTTGTTTGTAAGGTTTGTTTGACGCACACCTATATCAATGGAATCATGTATCTGGTCAATCAATCTATAATCCTTGGTGTCATGAGTAGTAGAGGTGTAAATATTGCAATACCAAGACACATTCTTACGGATTACATGCTATAGTCATGGGCACCTACTTGCATCATGATCTATGTGGAAAATATCACAGTCCACCGTCATGGCACGTACTGATATCTGGGGACAACTGTCCTCTGTATGCCCCTCTACCACACAATATGTGCACTATAGGCCATCAGAGTCTCATGTGTGGAGTTTGTAGATAGCTTCTCCAAATGCTTGGTCATTGCAGCAATATGAGCTTCAAGAAAAGGGCTAACATTGGTATCCATGCTTCCAATAGCCTCAAAGCACGTAGGGCAGCCTCCAAGGCCTCGCACGGGTCTGTGAAAGTCTTGTGTGAAAACACCCTCCTAAAAGGTGTTATCAACCCTCCAACAAACCACTAAGCATGTTGTGAAGGATGAATATCATAAGATAGTTTTGATAAGAGAGTCTTAAAATGCGCATCATATTCCCACACACTCTTTTCCATACCTTGTTGAATCTTCTTCTGCATTAATTCTCTTCTGCTCAAACTTGGGGATATGAAATTCAGCTAAGGATTTCCATAGTGTAGTGTAATCTATCACTTTCTGGGGGGGTAATACTTTCAGTACCAACTATGTGTGCGTCCCCTGCAACATTGTTACAAACTGAGTTTCCTTCCATTCTGGGGTAGTGATCCACTTCACGTGACATAGCATCTCACACTTTTGTACATGCTCTACAAAATCCTCAACACCTTTGTGGTCTGGTATATGCAAAGACATTTCAAAGAATACTTGCTAAGGTGGTTGAGGCCCTTTTCCACTTGATCCAAAACCTTAATTCCCTCCGGTGTTTCCTCCACCACCAAATCCACTAGATCCACTAGTGTTTACTCCTCCTAATCCACTAGATCCACCATGTCCACTAGATCCTATTCCACCGGATCTACCTCCCGTAGTTGTGCCTGTGTTCCTACTATCGCACCGAACTATGCACCAACAGCCTCTGTGATATTGCACCGCTACCAAATGTGTGTCCCGCGTTGCTCCTGATGTGATACCCAAGCTTTATGTACCCGTAATTTTCCCAAATCTTGTTCCAAACAATATACCTCTAAACACAGGGAATGACCGTGCAACCATAGATGTGCTAAATGAACAGCTTATACCTCCTTGGTGTTGATTGGTCTCTTCCACTAATATAACCTAGGTTAGTAATAATTATCTCTTGATTTGGAAAACTAAGCACTAGGGGTTGGTCACCAGGTGGGTTCGGATGCGCACTAGTGGCTCTCCTTTCTAAAATCGATGATCTCTCATCGAAGCCGAGGGGGTCTCTCTCCCATGCTTGCGAAGATGGGGTAGCATAGACTATTTAGGATCCATGTCCTCTACGTGAACCTCAATTCCTTTCCACAATGGCTGCCTCCATAAATCCATCACTCTTGTAACTTCACATTGTCTAACTAACTCCCTTTTACAAGCTTCATTATACTTGAGTCATCTTTCCTCCCTCTCCTTTTCAACCACAAGGTCCATCATCCTTCTCCACCCTAGCTTCCTCACCCAAAGGCTCAAAAGAAGCTTAGTTGGCCATAGGAAATGCTTCTAAACTCATTGTAATGATCAAGATCTTTATAGCTAAAGGGATAACACGTAAAAATATCCTCTAGGTTCCCTTAAGAACTCAAACTCAACAACCTCTGGACAAGAATACGTAGAAATAGCGTATTCCAAGGTATAATTGGTCAACACTCTTTTCCACCAATGATCAACAACAAAGTGTACAAGTCAAATCAACATCACATAGCCTCCAATACTCATCCTAGGTCCATACGTGACATCTATAGTACCAACTTGATCAAGATGCATACACTGAAAGCCATTCATACAACTCCACTGGAAAAGCAACAAAAGAAGGTCTCATATAGCTCATGATATAAGTGTTTTTCTACCCATTTGCATGCATCAAACTCAGGTCCAGTACTAAATCTTTGAGAAAACTCATCCTCCATGCTCTTAAACCATGTTTCGACATTGTCCAAGGTCAAGCACTTTGTCATCACACATCATTCTCACAACAGCTTGAAAAGAGTTCCCAAAATGAAACCAATATGTAGTCATTTTATGTACCCTTAATACCACTTCTAACCCCAAGCACATTGGCCTATCACCCAATGGGCATTGGGTGCTCACCCGAGGCATGCGCGGGTGCCAAGCCCTCCTCCTTTATGTGAGCATTGTGAGAAGGTTTTTCCATTGATGGAGGATGATTGCGTAATGATAAGTACAATCATTTAGTTAATAAGGTAAAAGGAGCTTCTAACATATCCACATCTTAATTTTTACAAAACAAAGTAATAAGCATACTAAATCAAATTTGAACCATGATATCCATTTAACATGAGGGTTTACACCCTTAAACATGATATACAAAACAAACCCTTATATATTCAGTTTGAATAGTTCTGGTAGCCACATTACAATCAAAAGAGGTCATCTCAGACCATACATGTTAAATGACAAGGACTTAATTCCTATAGATCTTCCCTGATAAAATATCCTAGCTATACCCTCCCATTTGAATCCTTGTTATAGACCCTAATGCCATATAGAGGCTTATTACATCCTTCATAGCCCTCAACACTAAGTTCTCTAAACCCTAGCATTACTGCACACTGTTACTCAACATTTTACTCTCTATGCATTCTCTTCTTTGTTTTCATGCATCTTCCTTGCTTTCAAGCATCTCTTTTATAGGATCAGCACCCACCACCATGCCTTCCCCTAAGAAGATCACATGCCAAGTTTCAATGTGTTCCTCTAATGGTGAATGATTATCCCTTTGCAAACCCTCCACTCTCTGTAATGATGTCTTCTGGGAATATTCCTTGTGTGGAATATCCTTTTCTTGACCTTAAAGGTTCCAAGTTGACACCTTATCCATTTAGCATGCTTAGACAAGTCCTCATTTTTTCCCTCAAGTGCCTCAAGAATGCCAAACATGGCTAAGTCCTTTGAACTCCGTGTTCTTCCTTCCACATACACCCCGGTTTCACGTAAACCCTTCTTAAACCTCTTTATCCTGTGTAATTTTCCCTACGTGCCCTTCTTCTCATTGGTTTTATGTGCACATGCCCTTTGGTACTTATCCAAATTTCAAGGCCTAACAAAGGGTATAGTAGGAAGAATGAATAGGCTATAGGAATTACCAGAGAAAACAAACCAAAACACAAACAAAAAGAAATATAAAAAACAAAAGAAGTCATGGGGTAATTACTCGAAAATTTTCTTCAATTAGCTTATTTCATGAAAATTCTTCCCCCCGAATGAATGTTCTATGGTAATAATGATGGGGTGAAGTGTTTTATATAACCTAAATCCTCCAATTTTAGCTCAATCTATTTTTAAAAGAACTTTATTTATTTAATAAATAAATAAATAAAATGCTTGCAAAGAAAGTCTAGGGAAGGAATTGAGCGATCTTTAAGATGTAAGTATTTGTTGAATTTGGATTTTATGACTCTCTGGGGATACCTTAGAGTAATGCAAGCAATCATGGGAAAAATAAACACAAAACGACCCATTACTTTGAAAAGAATGATTTTTTTTAAAAGGGGTAGTCTAAAATTTCAAGGTGAAATCTCGGGGACACCATACCTCGACTTGTCTTCCCCCTTATCCTTGAAGATTTTTTAATTCTTCTCCAATACGTGTATCAGTCCAATGTTTTCTGTAAACAATTCAAACAAAACTCATCACCCTTCATCGTGCCTGAATCAACCTTTGTTTGAGATCTTCTTTTTTATTTATGTCAGAAGACCTTACAAATATGAGAGCTGGATCTATTTGTGTAGAACCTACAATTTCTCCTTCTGATTCTGAAGATATATTCAATGTATCTGACATTGAATTTTCCTTCTTTTCACCAATATGAGCACCAGTGAAGTATTCCTGCAAATAATTCAGACAAACATGGAATCCATGGCATGAATGCTTAATTCCTTCACCAAAATC
The DNA here is from genome assembly GCA_018340775.1 of Taxus wallichiana var. yunnanensis. Lineage (NCBI taxonomy): Eukaryota > Viridiplantae > Streptophyta > Pinopsida > Cupressales > Taxaceae > Taxus > Taxus wallichiana. The sequence continues at coordinate 196,733,010 of CM031243.1, read as the reverse complement.
TGATTATAAAGCCTACTTCCCTCTATTTTTAGACTTTGTTTGCATGCCAAGCAAGCTAAAAATATTATTTAATTCCCTTGTGTACTCACATCAACATGCAAATAGCCAGAATAATAAAAAAAACTTTCCAACCCTAGGCGCCAAAACTGGATGCTTCCCGACAATTAAAAGAAGTTAGCTTTTAAGCATTTAGCTATGCCATAATTGGTCACACTTTTTGGCTAGAAGTCATGTTCAAAAAAAAGAAGGAAAGGAAGTGGGAATTTTGACCTTTCCAAGCAGCTTCAAAATTCCCATCTTTCACTTAAGTGATTTAATTTTAATGATGGGAAAAACAACCTTCATAGAAGGCTCCAAATTCCCACCTTCCTTCCACCACCAAAATTCTCATTGGCACTTAAGTGATTTAACTTTAATGATGAAAAAAAAAACCTTCTAGGAAGGCTCTAAATTCTCACCTTCCATCCACCACCAAAATTCTCATTGGCACTTAAATGATTTAACTTTAATGATGGGAAAAATGACCTTCTGAAAGGCTCCAAAATTTCACCTTCCTTCCACCACCAAAAATCCCATTGGCACTTAAGTGATTTAACTTTAATCATGGAAAAAAACAACCTTCCAGGAAGGCTCCAAATTCCCCTTATTTCCACCACCAAAATTCCCATTGGCACTTAAAATCCCTCCTTCCAAAAAAAGTGACTTGCATGGAAGAAAGCTTCTTCCCAAAAAGTGTGACTTGCATTAAAAAATTACTCTTCCCAAAAAGTGTGACTTGCATGACTTCTACTTTTAAAGTTACCTGAAAGCTCATCAACAACATTTTATTTCCATTTTTGTATTTTCAATGAAGAAAATACATGAACATAATAAAATTTTCCAGCTTTGGAAAGTGTCCAAGGAGATGTAGCAACAAAAAATTGCAAGTGCCATAAATTTCACTTTGTGGCTCCATTTTAGGTGTCGTTTTCTCTAAAAGTGCATATTTACTCGAGTTTTACGCATTGATGGAAATATTTCTTTATTTTCATTAAATCCATTTTTGCACCTTTTTGGACCAAGTAACTTCTTACAATCTCCTGAAAGAATCATGAGCTATGATCACCTTTAGACAAATTAGTAATTAAAAATATTGGATAGCTTTTGAAAACCCTAGGCCTGGGGAAATATTTGGCAGGAAGAATGAATAGGCTATGAGAATTGTTAGATAAAACAAACCAAAACACAAAAAAAAAGAAATAAAACAAAAAAGAAGTCATGCGAGAAATTACTCGAAGAAAACTTCTCCAATTAGCTAATTTGCAAAAATTCTTCCCCCGAGTGTTGGTTGTAGAATTTGATCTTTGAAAACAAGCAATAGTCAGGGGACAACAGTCCCTCCTCTTTATGGGAGAGGTTACCTTATTAAACACAAAAGAGGAAAGCTAAACTACTATTTACAATATAAACATTTGTTCAATATTTTGGTGAGGATTTTGATATTTTAGATGCATTCATCAAAGGTTTTCAATACAGAAGAAAGAGGAAAAGTCAAGGAGAGCACTTTCAGACACATAGATTCCAAAGTGATATCTTACTAATGCTTGATAAAATAACGAGATTTAAACTATGCATATAAAAAGTTCCAAATACACTTATCAACTGAAAGACACAAATTTCTTGTTTAAATACGCATAGCTTCATATGAATCAGACAAGGAACATAAAGAGATAAAGCATGAGAGAGGGTGAAAATTCTTTTGTATTGATTAACATTAATGTTCTTTTTAAATCTAAGATATCAAAATCTAGTCCTTTACAATGACAAGAGAAGTTCTTTAAATAACCCAAGAAGCGGTTACAAAAGATCCTTTTCAGTTTCCTTTCTTTTAATCTCAAAATCTAGTATCTAATTAAATATTACAAACTCAATTTATCCCTTGCTCTCATAACACATGACTTAAAGAGATAAAGCCACCTTAATTAGATATTTTAAAATAAGAAAGGAAAATATGAACTAGGATGTTGAGATGTTGGTAGAAGCACTTGTAGTCCCCTTTGTCTTGAGCACTTGATTTCTGAATCTTTTCAATGCCTCAGCTATGTCCATTCCTTGGGAAATTGTTGTGTTGGTAGTTGGATGAGTCCAATCGCCCAAATATTTCTCCATTTCTCTTCTAAACTCTCGCATTCTCCAAGAACTCTTTATTGGCATTTGTGATAACAAATTACACAGTGTGCAAATGTATTTCATCTTCTCCTCGGATATGGTGTCTAGCTTGAACAAATATTCTTTAACAAAATTCTTGAACCGATATTTGATCTCTTGAGTAGTGAATTTATCATTTGAAATATCTTTGAACATTTGGAAATCAATATCCAGGAAAGTAGACATGACACAAGATTTAAAAGCTTCCCCTTTTGGAACATGTTTTTGAGAACCTTTATTTTTTAGTTAATACTTTGAAAACCCACTGCTTGGACAGATTCAATTTTGCATCATCAAACACCTTATTTTCTAAAAGGATTTGTACATTTGTCTCACTCATCAATTTGAGATCCTGAATGCACTCACTTCACAATTTCAACTCCCTATCCATCCCACTGAGTGTTGTACAGAACTTCAATTGAATCTTGGAAATTTTCTCATATGCCTTGAATGCTTCTTTAATAAAATACAGACTTGTGATTATCAAATCATCAACCATAGCCTCCATTTCCTTCCCATGAGTGACATGCTTATGAATGTATTTCATGGCTTGAAATTCATCATTGGACAAGATGGAAGGAGGTGGGATAGAAGCTAGGGGAGTTGGGTCAAGTACCTTATCTTCTGCTAATAAGGATTTGATGAAACTTGACAAAATTTGATTTTGCTCCTCCAATTGCTCTTGTGCTTGCTTCCCTTTTTCAACTCTTTCAATTACTTTGGACATTGTCTCCCTTAGATTATGCACCTCACTTTCAGATGTTGATTCACCAAGAGCAATTCGTATCAATTCCAGATCACCCATTGATAAGTCATTTTCATCCTTGTCAATATTGGGTCTTGCAATCTCCATGAATTGTTGGCCTTGGGAGTCTGAAACCAATCTAGAGGTGACCTTAGAATTTTTAGTTGGAGGGGGAGGAGTAGTACCGAGAAGTGTTGCCACTGCATCAAACTTAGGAGAAACAATACTTGAAGTAGTCATTCTTTTACTTTCCAACAATGGTTGTACCTAGGAAAATGAAGAACTAGAAGTGGAAGGAGCAATAGGTCCAAGTGCATATGCACTCATGGCACTTAGGGTTTGTACAATGGATAATTCTAACACAAAAGTCTCGGTTTGAGTGGTAGGAGATTCCTTAATAGATATAGATTTAGAAACTAGTTTCTTCGATTGATCCTCCTTCCCACTACTTTCTTCAAGGAAATTTTCTTTAGGCTTTTCCTGCTCTTTCTCCTCACTTGTCATCATCACCAAGGTCCACAATAGCTTCCTCATCAAGTACTATTTTCAGTTTGCTTAGGAGAGGATAATTTCTCACTCTCTGGAATGACATCCCCCACTTTATCATCCTTCTTAGCTTTTCCCTTCTTCGTGTACACCAGAGTTGAAGATTCTGGAGGAGAAGAAACAAATTGTTCATGTATCTCAAGAGCTGATACAGGTATTTCTTTCTGAGGAGTAGAAATATCTTGAGAAGTAGACCTATATTTCCTTTCCTAAACATCTTCATTTTTCTATCAAACCAAAGTCTAGTTCTTACCAAGATAGGATTGATGAGCTCTTTTAAGTCATCTCTCTCCTTAACAAACAAATCAATGGTTTCAATATGAGTGTGCTTGATTGATCTTTCATACTCAAGAGACTCAGCTTCTTCATCATCATCCTCAAACCCTTTAGAACATTATATATACCAAAATCCATAATTTGTTGCAAAGACAATCTTCCATAATACCTTCTTCAAGCCTCATAATCATCAAAACAATCTGCCCAGTAGTCTTCAATACCAAGAAGATGTTGATAACCCATTCCACAATTGGAGGAAATGAAATTAATAATATCAAAGCAAGTTCTAGGTTTAAAATAGTGGAGGGTGAGGGGACCAATTGTTCTGTCAACATTCTGAGCATCTAGGGCAGTTCTATAAGTGTAGTTACCCAATGTGATTGGGAATTGAATACCTGCAATCTTCTTGGCCCTACAAGATCTATGCAACTTATTCAATTGTCTGCAAATCTCCACCAAAGCCATCTTATCACTCCATTACATGGGAATTTGTAGGGGTTATCCCTCAAATATAGCCAATCTTAGATATGAAAATTTCCTAAATTGGGTGAAAAAGTTGTCATAGATGTTGGTTGTTAGGGTTAGCACACCGTTTGTACAGATAATATATCAGATCTAAGCATACATGAAAATAAAAGTGGATATTCTACCAGAAGAAATATACAAAACAAGAGACATAAATCAACACCAGATTTAATGTGGTTCACTAGTGTGGGTTACATCCACCAAGAAACAAGCCAGTCTATTATCCAAAGCTTTTTTAAGATATACAATGAAGATTTACAATCTTCCACACCTCTTAGATGTATAGTAATTTCTTTCCCTCAAGCTTTTGCTTCATCACCAATAATTATCTCTCTCACCAAATTTTGCAAGTTCTTTCTAATTCTTGTTAATTCTCTTACTTCTAAACCCTAGCTTTTATGCTTATATAGTCGTTTATAGACTTAGGGCACTTAGCCATGTAATTACAATCAATAGATATAATTTAATGCTAAAAATAGATCTAATTCCCAAGAGTTAATTAAAACATCCTTGCACAGGTAACCGATGTCACTCCTTCCGATGATGATGGTTACTGTATTTTTAGAAAGTTTCCATTACATGATAAATCAAGTAATTGAGATCCACAACTCAACAATACCATACTTGGAGATTAATTACTACACCATACATGTACATTGTCATTCTTGGATTCTTCTTTAGATTTACTTCTTCCTCTTCAAGTCTCAAACTCAAGACCAACGAAGTGGAGTGTAGCTCCAACTTCTCCTTTGCTAATGGCTTCGTTAGCATATCCACAGGGTTCTTGCTCGTAAGATTTTTTCCGATTCAACCGTCCATCCTCCAATACTTGCTCATATGAAGTGATACCTCAACCGAATGTGTTTTGTTCTTGAATGAAACGCCGAGATCTTTGCCAAATGAATTGCACTCGACTATCACTGAATAGTTTACAATTACTTTTCTCCTTTCCCAACTCTTCGATGAACCTACTCATCCATATCATCTCATTGGTAGCCTTTGTAGCTGCAACATACTTTGCCTCTATAGTAAAAAAATCCACAACCTTCTCGTAATCTTGAAATCTAGCTAATTGTCATTCCACCTACTATGAAAATATATCCAGTAGTGCTCCTTCCACAATCTAGATCTCCAGCCATATCCAAATAAACATAGCCACACAATAAAATATCCGAACCTCCATAGCATAACCACATGTTATATGTTCCTTTCAAATACCCGAGTATCCATTGACTATTTTCTAATGTTCTTTACCTAGATCGACCATATATCTACTCATAACTCCCACTTTGCTTGTGTAATGTTTGGTCTAGTACAAACCATAGCATACATGAAACTCCCAACTACCGAAGCATATGGCACTCATGTCATGTATTTGACGTCCTCATGTGATGATGGACATCGATCTTTGCTCAATTTGAAGTGTCCACCATAGGTGTGCTAACAGTTTTACATTTTGCACGTTGAACCTTTCTAAAACCTTGTAGATTTAATCCTCCTAAGACAAATACGATTTCTTGTTTTTTCTATCTCTTTGTATTTACATGCCAAAGATTCTTTTTGTAGCTCCTAAATCCTTCATGGAAAATGTGTGAGCTAGTTTTCTCTTAAGCTCACCAATGTCCCGCTTACTAGATCTTGCAATAAGCATATCATCCACATACAAGAACAAAATAATATAGCTCCCATTTTCAAGCCTTTTTAAATAGACACAATGGTCGATTCACATCTCAAGTAACCATGCTCTTGCATAAACTTATCAAACCTCATGTACCATTGCCTTGGAGCTTACTTGGATCCCATATAGACTCTTTTTCAATGTGCACACTAATTTCTCCTTACCCTTGACTTCATACCCAATCGGTTGTTGCATATAAATCTCTTCATCCAAATCACCATGAAGGAAAGTCGTCTACACATCTAGTTACTCTAAATGCAAGTCTTATATTATAACTAAGCTCAATAGTATAAATAAAAGTCATCTTAACAACAGGAGAAAATATTTCACCAAAGTCAATACCTGCTTTCTATGTAAATCCCTTTACTACAAGCCTTGCCTTGTATCTTTTCTATCCACCCTCTTCTTCCTTGATCCTGTAAACCCACTTGTTCTGAAATGTTCTCTTACTTGTTGGTAACTTAACCAAATCCCATGTTTGGTTTTGTTCCAAGGAGTCCATCTCCTCATCCATGCCATGTTCCCACTGGATTTGATTCATATCTTACATTCCTTCTTCAAATCTCTCTGGCTCACCATTATCAATCAATAATAAATAAAATATAGGTGTAAATATTTTTGGAGGTTTATTTACCCTTTGTGACCTTCTCACAAGAGTTTGGGGTATCGGAGACTCAATTTGAACCTCTTGGACATTCCTATCCAAATCTGACAGTGATCGACGTCGGTCACCTATAACTGACATCGGTTCGTAACCGATGTCGGTTTATCTCTTCTGTAACCGATATCGGTTATGCTGACTGATATCGGTCAGGGGTAAACTGACACTGGTTATTGTGTAACCATGTAGGTAATACTTTTAAATCTGAGAGTTTGATTTCATTCATAAACTTCTCAACTAGTTTATCCTTAGGTACCAAAATTTGATCCCTGTACATTCTCTTTTCATTCCATTCAACATCATGACTCCTAATAATTTTAGAATTCTCTAAATCCCAAAAATGGAAACCGAAATCACCAAATCCATAACCAATGAAAGTGCATCTCTTGGATTTTGCATCCAATTTTTTCCTATTTTCCTTATCAACATGCACAAAAGCTTCTTGAACCAAAAACTTTAAGAAAAGAAAGATCTACCTCTTTTCCAGTCCAAGCTTCCTTTGGTATTCCTCCATCTAGTGAACTTAAAGGCCCACAGTTAATCAAATAAATTGCGGTGATCATTTACTTCCATCTAAAATTGTAAGGGTGGTCTAGAATGTATTCTCATACTTCTAAAGACGCTCCATGATTTTCATGTTCATTCTTTCTACAACACCATTATCTTGTGGTGTTCTTGGAACCATTCTTTCTCTACGTATCCCATTCACTGAACAATAATCATTGAAATTCTTGCTACATTATTCACCACCATTGTCAGATCTAAGGCACTATAACTTAGAATTTGATTCATTCTCAACAAAGGCTTTCCATCTTTTAAAAATATCAAAAATATCAGATTTACGTTTAATACAATAAACCCATACCTTTCTTGTAGCATCATCAATGAAAGTAACATAATATAGGGATCCTACATGAGAAATCGCGCCTGAGCCGGTCTCGACACATCTGAGTGTACAAGCTCCAATTTTTGCTCCTTCTTAGTTTCCCCAACTTTGAGAAATCTCACTCTCTTTTTCTTTCCAAAGATACAATTCTCATAGAAATCAAGATCTAAATCTTTCAAATATGATAATTTACCCTTAGCCTTTAAGATTTGCATTCCTTTTTGACTCATATGACCCAAATGGTTATGCCACATGCATGCATCTAAATCAAGTAGATAATGTAGAAAAGAATCGAATACAGGTAGTTAAATATAAAGTTCCTACCTTCTTACCTCTTACCACAACAAAAGCACCCTCGGTGAATTTCTAATAATCTCCTTTAAAAGTAACCATGCAACCAGATTCACCTAGTTGCCCTGCAAAAATAAGATTCCTTCGAGGCTTGGCACATGCCTCACATCTTTCAATACCCATGTATTTCCATTCTACAATTTTAGATGAACTTCCCCTTTACCAGTAATATTGCAAGGTTCATCATCACCCAAATAAACATGCCCAAAATTGCCTGGACATAATTTTTGAAATAACCCTTATTAGGGGTTGCATGGAAAGAAGCTCCTAAATCTAAAACCCATGATTCAATTCTATTATCTAAAGAAAGAATAAGAGCATCTTGCATTACCTCTGATGTAGCAAGATTTGCTTCTTTACCTTTGTCTAGTTGTTGGTTCTCTTTATCCTTTGACCAACAATCTTTCTTTACATGTCCTTTCTTTCCACATTTCCAACAAGTAATTCCCTTACTTCTAGATTTAGATCTGCTATCCCTTGACTTTGATTTCCCATTACTCTTACTCTTGGATCTCTCCTTCTATCTTCCCTTGCTTTCTACATTCAAATCATTTCCAGATGAGGATTCCTCTGTACTCTTCCTGTAAATTTTTTCATTCAAGATTATACTAACCACATCATCAAACTTAAAAATATTATTAACATGTGTTGTGTTACTAACAAATATTACCAAGTTATCCCAACTATCGTGCAAAGAACATAAGAATAAAAATGCTCTTACTTCATCATCAAATGGTATTACAATCGATTTTAACTCGATTTACAATAAATCGTAAATCATTCAAATGACAAGATGCGAACTACCTTCATGCATCTTAGAACTAAATAGTTTCTTTATCAAATAAAATTTATTTGAGGCAATAGGTTTTTCATATAAATTAGCAAGATATTTCATTAACTCTACCGTAGAAGTCACTTCGTAATATTGGAAGCCACAGATGCTATCGTGCTCAATCTTATAGATCCCAAATCCTTTCTCACAAGAACATTCCATTCTTCATCACCATCTTTATAGGTCTAGACTTTTCATCCAACGGTAAATACAAATCTCTTTGATACGATAATCCTCAATCTGCATCTTCCATATTTTATAATTTCGGCCATTAAATTTCTCTACCTTGTATTTTTTTCCTCTCGCCATTGTTGTAGCTCCCACTCAATCAGAAAACCCTCTATGAGTAAATTTTTCAACACACAAAACCCTCAAACAAATCTCTGATACTAGTTGTTGGGGTTAGCACATCGGTTGTACAGATAATATATCAAATCTAAGCATACATGTAAATAAAAGTGGATATTCTACCAGAAGAAATATACAAAACAAGAGACATAAATCAATACAAGATTTAACGTGGTTCACCTAGTGTGGGCTACATCCACCAAGAAACAATTCAATCTATTAACCAAAGATTTGCTAAGATATACAATGAAGATTTACAATCTTCCACACCTCTCAAATGTATAGTACTTTCTTTCCCTCAAGCTTTTGCTTCATCACCAAGAATTCTCTCTCTCACCAACTTTTGCAAGTTCTTTCTAATTCTTGTTAATTCTCTTACTTCTAAACCCTAGATTTTATGCTTATATAGTCATTTATAGACTTAGGGCACTTAGTCATGCAATTATAATTAATAGATATACTTTAATGCTAAAAATAGATCTAATTCTGATAGTTAATTAAAACATCCTCGCATTGTAACCGATGTTGGTTCCTTGCTTGCCGACGACCGATCTTTGGTCCCCAATGACTACATCGTATTTTCCAAAAGTTTCCATTGCATGCTAAATTGAATTAATTGATCTCCATAACTCAACAGATCAATTGTTTTGCCTCATCAAAGAATCTTCTAGCAGTATCTTCTTCCATAAATATAACAATGTACATAGTGAATGCATCATTCACTCTCTTGAAATGATGATTGTTGACCTTCAAAGTTAGCTATGGATGATATACATAGATGGGAGCATCTTTCTTGTCTTCCATAAGGGATAAACCCAGCCAATCTCTATAGGTGGAAATGGTATACATTAGGTAAGAGGTCATATAGAAGGTTTGAATTCTTTGAACCTCTAAGAGTCATTTTGTTAGGGTCATCACATTATCCCTACCCAATTCAAACTCTTCTCACCCTCACATATGATATTGATATAAGGGCACATCCAAATGGAATTCATTAGTAGAGGGAATTCCCATAATCCTAGCAAGAAGACCGGTAACATCGATAATTCTTCATTGAAATCAATCATGTACATTATTTTGGTCACCTTGAAGCTCCTTTCTCGATTCTTAAACCAGACTTGCAACTCGCTTTTGTATTTTTCATTGTCTTGGCCAAAGAGAGCTTGCGCTGGTCCTTAGTAAGAGTATTTGAATCTTCAACCATGGGAATTCTAAAAGCAAAGGTGAATAAAATCTTCATCCAATCGGCCACCGCTTGTCCTTTAGGGTCAACAATTTCCTTTGATTCGAGTTGAAGTAGGAACTACAAGCGAGAACCGTATCAAAACATTAGATGAAATGAAAGCCTCCCGCCTCTCGATCCCACTATCTTTGATCAATTGAGCCATAGGAGAAGGGTTTTTAAAATTTATTCGAGCTCAAAATCATCCAAGTCCGTATTGAGCCTCATTATCACCAATATCAAGTACAATCATATCTAAAGAAGATAGGTGCTCGTGTCCTTTGAAATTGATCTTCATTTTATGGCGTATAGAAGATCTCTGTGAGAGAAATTTTTTGGTTCCTTTATCAATACCTTGATGAGTCACATCTTCTTTGATACCTACAAATTTTAAAATGATGGAATAGGACTCAACCATGGCTATAAATAGCGGAAGGAGAGAATTTGAAAGGACTTTGGCAAATGCAAGTGAGATGGTAGAAATGACCAATAATCTTGACTATTTATGCACATTTAAACTTAGGTAGGTCGGTGAGGTGAAATAAATGAGGTAATTAATACTCTATGTTGACCTAAAAATAATGAAAATCGAGTAAGGTGTAAAAAATGTGCACAACTGGCCTTTGGGACATCAGGACATTTGGGACGTGTGGATCCGAAATAGCTGATTTAATGAAAAAGTGGAAAAAACTTGCACAACCGGTCCCCAAGGGACATCGGACTTGGGACGCACGGCCGAAATAGTCGCAGAAATTGAAATCGACAAAGGCGGATTTATGGGGAAATGGCAATGGAGCACTTGGTACAAGAAAATCAAACACCCACAACACACTAAAATCGGATAAGTCAAAAATATTTGACATAGACCGTCCTTAGGACATTAGGACACCATTTCTCTAAATATCCAAAAAGACCAACAACCAAGGAAAAACAAGACCAATCGGTAAAAGAGGAAAATTAGGGAACAAATGTGTCGAGAGGAACTTGGGACATGAGGGACAGAAAAAGCCGAAATACCCACATAACAAAGAAAAAGCCTCAAAACTTAAAAAATTGAAAAATGACTAACATCTTGAAACTAGCTCTTTCTTAGAAGACCTTTACAAGGTTATTTTGATAGTCACCTACTTTAAAAACTTTTGAAAATGGAGAAGGAAAAACACAACCTTTTGGGGAGGTGACAACACTGAGTGAATGTTCTATGGTAATAATGATGGGGTGAAGTGATTTATATAACCTAAATCCTCCAATTTTTGCTCAATCTATTTTTAAAAGAACTTTATTTATTTAATAAATAAATAAATAAAATTATTTTAGACAAAACTTGGCGAAGGGATAGAGTGAGTTTTAGCATGTGGGTACTTGGGGAATTTGGCTTTTATGACTCTCTGGGATACCTTAGAGCAATGCAAACAACTGCAAGAAAAATAAACACAAAATGACCCATTACTTTGAAAAGAATGAATTTTTAAAAAGGGGTAGTCCTAGATTTCAGGGTGAAATCTCGGGGACACCACATGGTGTAATTCACTTAGTAGTTTTTTTGAACACTCATTCAATGCCTTGGAGTGTGTCCGCATCTTGCAGGAGGAAGCATTTACAATCACATTATTTCAAGTTTAACAGTGGTCAAAGGCCAAGAATCTCATTCATGGAGTATTTCCTTAAATTTCATCGAGGGCCAATTCTTCATCGGTAGAGGCTTCGTATTCATCGATTGATACATCTCTTCTTCTCCCCCTCCTTTCTTCTCTCTCTATATTCTAATTCTTCATTCGAATGTACTTTTTCACTCTTTTGTCTTATTCATTTAAGTGACATTTAATTTCACATTGTAAGAATTATTTTTCATTGATAATAAAAAGGCTCACTTTTATTCCCTAAAGCAATATGAAAGGTCACAGGTGATGGAAAATGTGAAAAGTCATGTGGGGGAGATGAAAGGAAAATTTTGTAATCTATAAATTCAAATGGGTTCTCCATTCCAAGAGGTTGGCATTTTGTTGACCGTCGTTAGTTATTGGGCTTTGTATCACTACTACTGCAAGCAATAAAGTGAAATTTCTTCTATCTCCTTGTTTATGTTCCCTCCATCCTCTCTCGCTTCCAACTTTGCAATCATTCTAATATTGACAACTAAGAAATAAATTTGTGTCTCTAATTTATTTGTCTTGTTATTGCTTACATGGTGGATTTATTCCTATTGAATTTGGGCCTACTATGGTTAATGTATGTGAAATCAAGAAGTTTAAGAATAACATTAACCCCCTCTCTCCATTTCCCCATCTCCTATTTACCTCTTCTTAAAGAAAACTCCTCCTTTGTACATTGTATAAGCAATTTTCCACAGGTTTAGCAGAGTAATCCTATGTGATCCTCGACCTAATGGCCACCCCACGCTTTAATCAGGTTTGCATTCAATAAATGAGATCCTCCCTATATGCAAGAAGGAAGGGTTTAGCCCCGTGACTATTAGTGAAAACTAGTAATTTGCATCAGAACAAATTATTTCATCAACATGAGTCAACTAACTTACAAATGTAAGTCCACGCCAAAAAAAAAAACTAGGTACTTAGAAAGTCACTAATTTTTGATGTATTATAACCTCTCTCAAGGAAAGGTTTGAGATTGCTTGGCATAGACATGCCCTTCCCGAGTAGGGTTCAAATTTGCAACTTACCTAATTTGTGAATTTAAGTCCACGCCAAAAACCAAACCGTGTGCTTTGTGAATCATTATTTTTTTACATATTCTAACATTTCTCAAGATGAGGTTTGAGATTTCTTGGTATATACATGCCCTTCTTTTCAGTAGGGTTCAATCTCGGGTCAACTAAAATTTTGAATGTAATTCTATGTCAAAAACACCAAATAGGGTGTTTGCTAGTCACTTACTAATGTTTGATGTATTCTAACCTCTCTCAAGAAGAGGTTTGAGATTGTTTGGCATAGACATGCCCTTCTCGGGTAGGGTTTAATCTTGAGTCAACTAACTTGTGAACATAATTCCATGCCAAAACACCAAACTAATTGCTTTGTGAGTCACTCACTACTTTTTGATGTATTATAGCCTCTCTCAAGAAGAGGTTTGAGATTTATTAGCATAAACATGCCCTTCCTAGGTGGGGTTCAATTACAATTCGTTTAACTTGTGAATGTAAGTCCATACCAAAACACCAAACTGTGTGTTTGGTGAGTCCCTTCCTAATTTTTACGTATTCCAACCTCTCTCAAGAGGAGGTATGAATTTGTTTGGCATAAACATGCCCTTATCGCTTATAATTTAATCTTAGGTCATATAACTTTTGAGTGTAAGTCCACACCAAACCGGGTACTTGGAAAGTCACGTAAATTTTTTTTTATGTATTGTAACCTTTCTCTCTCAAGAGGAGGTTTAAGATTGCTTAGCATAGACATTCCTTTCTCGGGTAGGCTTAAATCTCATGTCAACTAAAATGTGAATGTAAGTCCATGCCAAAACACTAAATCACGCACTTTGGGTACATTACTAGGTCCTAATCACATATTACTATTCATATGCTTCTTACGAGAGAAAAATACTAATTGATCATTATATTTGGCCTCTTAGTTTCCTTTCCATCCTCCCTCTTGACCTTACAAACCTCACTGCCCAGTCTGACCCTTCATACTTCACCTTTTCTGGCTCTAGACACAAGCGCCCAACCAGGACACCAACGCCCAAGCACCCTCATCCCCTCTAGGTGCCCTAGACCTCTTTGTATTTAGCTCACTCCTTTTTGGGTCCTTTCTAGTCATTGGGCATCCTTATCTCTTAGGGGTCATCCTTTTAGTGATCAATTACAAAATTTGAACAAGAGAAGCATATAAATATAAAGTTATGTGACCAAATTAAAGGAACAAGCTCTAAGCATCTATACTATCACCTAAGGTTAGTATCTCACAAGCATCATTGCATTCATCTATCACCATTACAAGGGAAAATGGATAGTTTTCTACATCACACACATAGGAGGGAAGTTCATTTTATTCCATGCACACATCTATTACATCTAGCTAATTTTCTCGTTATCAAGTGTGACACACACAAGATCCACCTAGGGCATGATTCCACACACACACACACATAGAACTACATTGAGTCTGAGATGTAGTGCATCGCTCAACCACAAGATCACCATTGTGAGAACCGAGGATAGTCTTATTCCTCATTTTACATATTTATTTTTTAGGAATTGATGTTATTTTGAGGCTTTTGTAGGTGATATATTCATCGTAGGGTATCAGCCGACATCCACATGAGTTGTGCAACATACTAAATGACATACAACGAGGGTTTTAGATCAGCCAATGACCCTACGAAATTGACTTCTAGACCTCCTGCGTGATCCTGGCACCTAGGAAGGGATCATAGTGCCTAGGCACCACAATACCTCTCAAATGCCCCATTCCGTGCTCCTTCTCCACTTTTGCATTTTTGGGCTCATTCGCGACCTCCTGTGTTCTATTTTGATCAATCTTTCACCTTCGCACACCTCTGGGATATTTACAAAATCAGCTAAGTGATCTAACTCTCTCTTGCACTTAGGGTTTACCTTCATTGCTTGTTGTTTGAGTCATCTAGTGTACTTTACTGCCATATCTTGCTTGTTGTAACATATCTTAGTATTTAACATAAGTAATACTATCCATAGTTTATTTTTGTTAAATCACCCGAGTAGGCTTCAATCTCATGTCAACTAACTTGTGAATTTAAGTCCATGAGAAAACACTAAATCGAGTGCTTAGCAAATCACTTACTAATTTTTATATGTATTTTAACCTATCTCAAGAGGATTTTTGAGATTATTTGGCATAGACATGCCCTTCCTGGGTGAGGTTCAATTGCAAGTCAACTAACTTATGAATGTAAGTTCACACCAAAACACCAAACTGGGTCCTTATCGAGTCACTTACTATTTTTTTACATATTTTAACCTCTCTTAAGATGAGGTTTGAGTTTTCTTGGCATAGACATGGCAATGCTTAGTAGGCTTCAATTTCGTGTCAACTAACTTGTGAATGTCAGTCCACGCAAAAACACCAAACCAGGTGCTTGGTGAATAACTAATTTTTGACATATTCTAACCTCTCTTAAAAGGAGGTTTAAGATTGTTTGTCATTGGCATGCCATTTTTTAGCCATTAATTATATGTTAGGTCAATTTAATTAGGTTTATATTAGTTTAGAGTTGATTACATATCTTACAAATTTGTTATAATAGATAACTCAAATTTGCAACTTAGATAACCAAGTAACTTCATATGTAATTAAAATCCCAAAACAAATGTATAGAGGTAATTAGCTAATTTCGTATGAATTCTAGAGAGATTTGAAACCTGTTCACTATTGGAAATGGGTAATCTAAACTTGAATAACCTTCAAAATCAAAATTGTGACTTTGAATCCACCTAGATCAATGTTCTACCAAACTACCATGACTGTACCATATGGTCATGACTTAACTATATAATCTTGGACCTACTTTGATTCATATTTTGTAACTTTATATGGTGCTTGAATTCTTATATTTATGTATCATTTGTTAAATCTTAGTTGCCACACATGTAAAGCAAGGCTCCTCAATGAACCGATTAACATCTCAAACCTTAACCATGGATAAAGAGTCATGAAAAACAATCATTAAAAGGGTTTTGAGCACCCATATGCACCTCTAAGGTTGGAACTACTTTAAAGAAGTCTCAAACTATACGTTGTTCTCTACCTTGCATGTGATATCTAGATAGATCAATCAGATTTGGAAACTTCTTTGACAATGTGTGCTTTGGATTTGGCTCTTGTTAAAATACTTGAAGAGAGGATGTTTGAGTGCTTATGGATGAGATATATGGTTTCCTTGACCGAGTTTGTATCTTCATAATTGATGTGGGTGTTTTCCTAATTACTTAATATGTGACAATGTGATATTTAGGGAGATTTGGAGTCCTTTTTAAGTGTATGAAGTGAGTGTTATAGTGCATTGCCTTAGGAGTTCTAGGTTAGAAAATGAGGTAGTGTTTACTTGCTTATATAGGGTTCCATATATGATTTATCTAAAAAGGCCAACCCAAATGATGTATAAGACCTAACAAAAGATATTGATTTAAAATAAGAGTTGGAGGACATGTTGTTCCAAGACCATACAGATGGGTCAAGATCAGATATAAATTCTTGACCAAACAATGTGACCTTGAATAGGAGTAGAAAATATGTAAAGTGATGTTTGGGACCTATTAACTGATGTTTTTATATTGATTTTGTGTATTATATTCTCATAATATGTTGATATGTCAGTGTGTAAGGATAAACAAGCTAAAAATGGACCTCATAAAGTGTTAAGTGGGAATGGCGAATTATTATTTATCATATCAAGAGTGCATAGTCAAATCAAGAGTTGTTAAATCGCAAAGTACCAAATTTGAGTGTTTATGCCCTTCCTGCTAGGCTTCAATCTTGGGTCAGCTAACTTGTGAATGTAAGCCCACACTAAAACACCAAACCAAGTGCTTTGTGAGTCAATATTTTTATGTATTCGAACTTATCTAAAGAGGGATTTTGAGAAATTTTGACATAGACATACCCTTCCTAAGTAGGGTTCAATCATGAGTAAACTAACTTGTAAATGTAATTCTATGCAAACAACACCAAACCCTATGTTTGGCAAGTCACTTACTATTTTTTTTATGTATTCTAACCTCTCAAGAGGAGGTTTGAGATTGTTTGCATAAACATTCCCTTCTCAAGTAGGATTCAATTTCGTGCAAGCTAACTTGTGAATGTCATTCCATGCCAAAACACCAAATTGAGTGCTTGATGAGTCACTCAATATGTTTTAATGTATTCTAACCTCTATCAAGAAGAGGTTTATGATTTCTTAGCATATACATGCCCTTCCCTAGGATTCAATCTCAGGTCAACTAAGTTATGAATGTAAGTCCATGCCAAAACACCAAACTGGGTGTTTGGAAAATATTTAACTTATTTTAACATATCTCATTGAGAGGTTTGTGATTTAACAAATATAAGGATTTGTAAAACTCTAATTGAAGAGTCACAATGCAATCATAAACAATAAATTATAGATATGACCTAAGTAATAAGATAGGTAAAATTGAAATCCTATGTGCAATAAAGGGGATAGATTACTTATTTGATTTCATAATTAATCCCAAAGTATGTTGGACTGGAAAACTGATGAACATGAGGAGGAAATCATGAATCGTGTTCAAAAAATTGTGCGATTGTCGAAAGAAGATGTATTGGGGTGCTGGATTAGGTCGGGGCACATGGGTGTTGTAGATTGCTTTTGGGCACCCATGACTACTTAGAACCTCGAAACTAATTTTTGTACTATTTTAAGATGTTCACTAATATTCGTTGTTGGTCTCTTGTATGTCGCTAGAAGATCGTAAAGTTCACATGTAACTCAAAACAAATGATCTCCTGCAATACACAAAAACACATCAAATCTTAAAAAGAAAAAGATGTAAATGGGGAGTTAGATTGACCCCAGAGGTCACCCTAATAGAGTGAACTTACGACCGAGCGTTGCATTACATTTCAAACTCCATGTAGTTTTGTGTGCATGTGCGTAGAATCATGCCCTAGGAAGCTCTTATGCAAGATACATAGAATAATGAGCAATAACTAGATGTAGCAATGTAGATAGTTGTGTGGATGTCAAAATGAACTTCCCCTCTTATTTGTGTATGATAAAAATACATTCCCATATTCCTTGAATGACAGACAGATGGATGCTTTAATGCTCTTGAAATTCCTTTGGATGTAACCTTAAGTGATAGTAATAGATGTTTAGAGCTTGGTCCTTTATTATGGTCACATAGCTTTGTATTTATATGATTCCCTTGTTTAAATTTTGTAATTAACATATAAAAGGATAACCACCAAGAAAACAAGATGCCTAAAAGATAAAAGAGGCCCAAAAGGGGAAAATAAGATACAAACAGGTTAGGGGCGCCCAAAGGGGATGAGGGTGCTTAGGCGTTGGTGTCTTGGTTGGTACGCTAGTGTCCATAGCCAAGAAAGATAAAGCCATTAAAGTTAGACTGGGTAAAGTGAAGTGTGTAAGACCACAAAGAAAGCAAGAAAGCGAAAAAAGATGTTGAAGATAGATGTTAATCACTAGTTTTCTCACTTAGGAATCATACAAATAGTGGTATGTGATTAGGACCTAGAAATGTACCCAAGTGCATGATTTAGTGTCTACATTTTCCCCACTTTATGTTGTTGAGTGAATACTTGATAACATAAAGTAGATAGAAGATGTGTACCTAATAACCATGTAGATTGATGGAAAAAGTGTGTCGAGGAGACAAGAAAAAGCATGGAGTGATAAAAATGAAGCATGGAAGCTAAAATAGGAAAGAGGAAGTGACTCTAGGGGTGAAAAACGTAATGACTTGCACCGTGTTGTACCTAATTTTGTTTTTTTCTTGATGTGGGGTTGGTTCTTATTGCATATTAAGGATAAACCTGCAAAAGAAGAGAAAAAGAGTAGTCAAAGTCGTGTATATGTGAAAAAATTGATCCAAACATGTAAAAAGTATGTAAAAATACAAAAAGGAACATGTGCATCTAATCTATGATGAGTAAGAAGGATAGAAAGTGTTTTGAAACATTGTAGAAGAACGATTTTTTTGGGCGATCTCGCGCCAAGTCTAATTTTTTTGGTGATCTCACGCCATGAAAAAATAAGTGTTGGGGAGAAAGGTTTAGTGTTATTCTCCAACCCTGATTACTTCCCGACGATTTATACACCACTACAGATGGTGTGATCCTTATTTGATTCCAATATGATCCTTTTCAATCTAGTTCGATTCGATGCAAAATAGAAAAATGAGATAACATGTATGTTGATTATTGGAGGATTGTGCCTGCTCATCAAAGTCATTGTAACTGTAAATTGTGTTGATCTAAGAAAATTTATGTAGCTTCCACCTAGTCATAGGTGCCTAGGAAAGGTCAGGAGCGCCCAAACTCTAGTGTCTAGAGCTAGGCACTGGCATTTGTGCTGTGTTGAGGACCCAAGTCAAATTTTGGGCCCTTTCTATGATTGAAGACTGTGTTCTTCTTATATTGTTCTCGTCATACTATGACTATGTATTGCTAAATGGGGTGACTAATTCACCCAATATATGCCCCTTGTTTGGGGTACATGTGACGTCACTAGGAGGATGTGACCCAAAGGAGAGGACCATATATTGTACTAAAAAATTTATACTCTACAAGGGGAGAGAATGTGCTTGGTAGACTCAAGATACATGCAAACAAAGTGGTTAGAAACATGTGTTAGTGCAATCAAGACAAATACACATATAGAAGACAATGTGTAAGCTAGCAAGCAATAAAACAATGTAGACCGCAAAAAGTGGGTTTCAAATATGGGACATCACTCACAATGTCACAAGACAATCATGGCTGAAGTGGCCAAAAGCATACAAAGGTGCACACACAAGTCAAAGGGCATAGCCCGCATAATAATGGCATACAATGGAAAACAATAACAAACAAAGTGTCGACAACCATGGTAGGTAATAGTTTTTGTAAAGAAAATTATACACATGAAGCACCCATTAGCATGTTAGAAAGATAAAAAGTATGTCAAGACGTGTATATATCAAGAGAGTAGTAGTGTGCTAGTAAGAATAGGAAGTATTATAAAATGAAGCAATAACACTTATAGTGTGTATGAAAGTAGATGCCCCCAAGAGTTGTTGTGGGATTGGTAAGAGGTACAATGCCAAACATCCATGTTGCATGTAACGATCTGTGTAAATTCTACATTCACAACTAGAAGGCAAGTGAATGCACATGTGTATATGATAAAGATAATGACATACTTGAATATCCGACTAGCATAAAAAAAGTAAAGTACATGTGAGTATAAGTAAGCAAGAATAATGTGCAACCAAGATATGCAACATGGTGTGAATGAGAATGGAATGGAATGCAAAGTAAATGGGATAGAGCACCGTGCCCCCGAGAAGATGTTTGATGAAAATGCATGAGATGAGGTTCATTTATAAATTACCCTCAACAAATCAATAATGAGCTATAGAACAAGATTGTGTCATTGGGAAATGGTTTGATAATGTGCGTTAGAAAGATATGATCAATGAAGCATAAATCGTAGAGAGTGAGTGAGTGTGGTGAGGTTCATTTCAGATTTAGACCCTCAATAGTTGATTATGAACCGTGGAACTAGAGTGCGTCATCGGATAGTGTGTTGTGTGAAAACGTGATGCAAGAAAGAAGTGTCATGAATGCATTGAGTGTGAAATGTTTTGTGTGCATGATGTGAGGTTCATGGATGTAGTAATCCCTCAATAGTCAAGTGTGAATTGTAACACAAGAATGAGTCATCGAGTAATTACGATATAAAGTGTATCAATATGAGTAGTATGTGTGCGAAAGACTAGATGCGAAGTGTAGAGCGGAAAATTAGAAATGTGAGACACATGATAATGCAGGAGGGGGAATAAGCATCATGCCCCCAAGTGTGTGATAGAGATCTATGTGGTGACGTGAGAGATATCCGACCACTATGGGAGAGTGTTATCCATGTCATGATAAGAGAGAGAGCCAACACAATGGTAGGCAAAAGCAATAATAGGACCATGCCATGGTGGCAGAGTTTGAAATGTGTCTTGGCCATCAATATAAGGAGTAGTTTTTTTGACAAAAATGATTGGTTAGAGCTTATGTGGGATTGATGATGTTGCAAAATACTTGATAGGAGAAGAGGGTGGACTGATTTTGAGAGGTGGTTGTGTAGTTTGACTTGGTAATGTCATAGATGACTTGAGAGGAGTGAGACTGATTTTGAGAGGTGGTTGCTTAGTTTGAGTGGATTACATAGGTAGTGCTTGAGTGACGAAAGAAGAAATATTAGAAGTGATGGCATGATGCTCATTAGATATAGATGAATCAGATTTAGGAACCCATTGAGATGTAGCAATTGGAGATGAACATGTAGCAACATTTTGTGTAGAAAATGAAATGAGACCATAATGCTTAAGGTGGTCAATTTGTCGCTTAAGAGCATAGCAATCATTATCATTATGTCCATTGATTCAATGATAATTACAATATGGATGACCTTGATATTTTGCAAGCCTATAAGGAGGATAACAATGAGTAGATGGCAAGCTGATCAATTGATGAGTGAGGAGTTGCGGAAGAGTGTCTTATTGTTTAATATTGAGATCAAACTTTAGGGGCGTGGGGAGCGGTAAGACTTGGGGTACACTGCTATGAGCACATGTAGAAGACATAGAATAAGGATGAGATGTAGAAGAAGAACAAACACGATCCTTAGAAGCTTCCTTAATACATTGGATTTCAAATTTGAATGAAGTAATTTTGGATTCCATTGCCTAAAATTTATCTTGAAATAAAGAATGTAAAGCTTGAATTGATTTGTAAATATATTGATTGACATTAGAACTAATAAAGTCATTAGAGAGACAGTCCAAGATGGCACTGAATTGTGAAGGTGGCATGTTGATAGGGAGATACATAACATTTAGAGTTTTGTGGAGAGCATTTTTGTAATGTAGGTTCGCTTGAAAACAATTGAAACAAGGATACTTGAGAAACCTTATGAGTTGGGAGAGAAGAAAAATGAGGATCCATGAGTGTTTGAATGGGATGGGTTCACCAAATGATTTAACCAATATAAGGATTTGTAAAACCCTAATTGCAAATTCACAATACAATGATAAACAATAAAGTACAAATCCGACCTAAACAATAAGCTATGTAAAATTGAAACCCTAGGTGCAAGAAAGGGGATATAGTGCTTAGTTGATTTTGTAATTAATCCCAAAGTATGCCTGATGGAAAATAGATGAATAGGAGTAGGAAAATGTCATAACTAAAAAAAAATTATGCAATTGTCGAATAAGATGGACTAGGGCATCTCAATCAGTCAAGGGCACTGAGCGTCAGAACTACTTCTGGAGTATGTGACTACTGGAACCTCGAAACTATTTTTTGTAGAGTCACAAGATGTTCGCTAATATTTGTTGTTGGTCACCCGTATGTCATTGAAGATCACAGAGTTCATTTTTAACCTCGCAAAATAAATTATATCTTGTAAAAATAAAAACATATCAAATCTTAAAAAGAAAAAGATGTAAATGGGGAGTTACATCGACCCCAATAGTCACTGACAAAGTGAACTTACTTGATAACCGTTGCACTACATTTTAGACTTTATGTAGTTTTGTGTGCGTGTGTAGAATTGTGCACTAGGAATCTCTTGTGTAAGATGCAATGAATAGTGAGCAATAGAAATAGATGTAGCAATGTAGATAGATGTGTGGATGTCAAAATGAACTTCCCCTCCTATGCGTGTATGCAGAAAAATGCAGTCCCTTGTCCCTTGAATGATAGCTAGATGGATGCTTTGATGCTCTTGAAATGCCTTTGGATGTAACCTTAGGTGATAGTAATAGATGCTTAGAGCTTGGTCCTTTATTATGGTCACATAGCTTTGTATTTATATGATTCCCTTGTTTGAATTTTGTAATTAACATCTAAAATGTCGACCACCAAGAAAACAAGATGCCCAAAAGATAAAAGAAGCTGAAAAGGGGAGATTAAGATACCAAGAGGTCAGCGGCGCCCGAGAGAGACAAGGACACCTAGGTGCTAGCATTCCCGATTGGGCGCTAGTGTCCAACACCAAGAAAGATAAAGTAGTGAAAGTCAGATTGGGAAGTGAGGTGTGCAAGACCACAAAGAAAACAAGAAAGAAAACAAAAAGGCCAAAGATAGATGTCAATTACTAGTTTTCTCACTTAGGAATCATATGAATAGTGGTATGTGATTAGGACCTATAAATGTACCCAAGTGCGTGATTTAGTGTCTACAATTTGATATTGCTTAAGGCATATACTTGAGTAAACATTACTTCTTGAAACATAAAAATAATTCAAAACTAACCTTGCTAAGTCATTCCAATAAACCTTCTGGATCATCTCTCACTTTAAGGGTTTCAAACATTGCTCTATGATTTGCTTCTCGAACTTTCCATAAATCTTTGTTGTAAGGTTTTCTATGATATTCAATCAACTTAACATTTTTAGCAATAACTAACTTTGAATAGTGAAGTATCCTCCTATGGGTTTCAAAGTCTTCAAACAAACATTGATGTACATTTTTATGAGGGTATCTTTGAAGCCAAGTTCTTGTGACAATAAAAAATACGACAAGATTTACTAGGTCTTCCCCATATGTGACACTTGTAATTAATTTATTTTTTGACTCTACACATTGAAAAATATAGTAACATATCCCCCTCATTTCCTTCATCCGCAACAATTAAAAAAACATGCCCCGCATTCAAAAGTGTTACCACATTTTTAGTACATCGACCAAAAATAAAATCTCACAAAACTTTAAAGCAATTTTTTTTATTATAAATCTTTTATTTGGTTCTACAAGATCTGAGATGTGCTCAAAATTAGTTGACGATGCCATTTTATTATACCCTAATGCTTGTGATGGTTTCCTTGTCTCCATATGCCTAATGGGCCTGCAACACTATTTATCAACCCATTATTTTGACGACTTTATTCCAATCAAAATCCATACAAGTTGAACAAAAACATGTCATGATCCTAGTATAAATAGTCTAGGAACTATAATCACAACTTCAAATAAGTGAAAATTTCTCAATCCAATTAATGTGCTACAATATTCATACATTGGCTTGTTTTCTTTCTTCACTAACTAGAAGAATCTTTTCACACAAGAATATTTTTCTAATCCACTTGACAATGTTTAACTACACCAATATATAGTAGTTGTAGCATCAATTAATTTTGCACCATTATTTTACTTCAAATCCTCTCTTTTCAAGGCCCTTTTTACGCATGCTTCGACACCATCTTGTTCCCCTTTTCCATGCCCAACCTCAAATAAACTTAAAAAATGTTTAGCTGAAGTTTTCACATGCATCCCATTCAACCAATAGAAAATGCAAGAATTATTAAACTAAGTTACACATTTGTTTGATCAAATGCAAGTGTTGATTGAACTCCGATATATTTGACATTAAAATTCCCATAAAAAATCTCAAAACAACTTTGGATGAACTATGGGAAAAGTGATTTTTCATCACTAATATAAAAGTGGTACCCTCTCAAAATATTTCTAGCATCATTTGTGCTATTAGGTGCATGTTTAAATATAATATGAACAAAAATGGAAACTTGAATTAAATTATAGTACTAGAATTGAACCTCATTTTTGTGGTTGTGGTGTATAATTTTAAGAAAAATCTACAATCGAAACAATGGTATCAATTGTAAATTTGTCCCTACATATCCTAAATTACCCATCTAAAAATTGAGATTTGGTGTGTGTGTGTGTCTTATATACTCGTAAATAATGTCTTTAAATTCTACTATGAAATCATATACAAGTATGTAGGTTATAATAAAATAACATCTTGATTTACTCTTTGTCTATATTTTAATACATAACTTACAAATTTGTACTTCTTATTGCTTTTAAAAATCATGTATAATTTCTTCGTGTAGACAACCACTCCAACACGACAAGGTACCACAATTATTACATGTTCCATCTAAATATTTTTGGGAAAAATAAAAATGTCCATCAAGTCTTTTACATAAAATACTTGGGACTAATTCTCTTGTAGATTTTGGTGGAGAAGGTACCCTACATTCTTACATAATATTGTTAGTATGTAAAGTACAACATATATAACATAAAACACCAAAATGCATAGAAATTTCAACACAAACCTTACAACAAGTGGTGTGTGTGGTTTATTTTGATTTGAAATGGATTGCACATCTCAATTTACATTTGACTAATACTCAATTGATTTTTGTTGTTCAAGGAGATTATTATAGAGTTCTGTTTGGGTTGTTTCCAAGAAATGTTTTGGATGTGGCTCACGAATTTTAAACAAATTTTCTTCTTAATACATCTTTAAGATTAGGCAAGACCCTTGTGTTTTCATGCCAAAAATTTCAATCAAATGTCACGTTGCTTTTACTAATACCTTGTCTTTTCTTTGTAGTCTATCACCGATCAAGGATAAGATAATCTTGTTCTTTGCTCCTATGGCTCTATATGAATTTTTTTGATTCAATTTTAGGGTTGTACTTGTTTCACTTACAAATTGATGTATACTTGTTACCTTACTCACAATAGCCTCAATTAATATTTGCATCAACATTACTATCTTTATTTTGACTAGTTTTACCTATTAAATTAAATGCTTCACTTAAATTCTTTACAATTGCATTATTTCTTCCCTCTAATTTTCTTGTTCTCAACCCTAAAGTATGCATCACATGCCTTATTTATTTTCATAATTTTAACAAATAATTGACATCGTTGTGTATGTGTTTTCTTCTCAAATGCATAGTTCCATACTTGTTTAACATGACGTCTAGCTATACGTTTTGACATTTTACCTTCCATGGGTTCTAATATATTCTCATCTATTTCAATCAAATATCTTGGTGTTTTTCCAATTATCTTAAATGGAGGGGTGGGCCTAGATAAGACATCATTTCTTATATGTGTTGGTGTTATTATCGCCAACCATGGAGGGGGATGTGTGTCTAAGTCAACATCTAACTCTATAGGGCTAGTGAATCGCTCTTCATTTGGAATGTTCAATCGAGTCATCATATGATCATATTCACTATCATCATGAAAATTCATTGTATCATCATGCTCCAATACTTCATTAGGGATAAATGTTTCATTACATCATGTTTCTCCATGTGTTTCTCTAGGTGTTTCATCATTCATTACAAATTCATTACCATGTCCTACATATTCAATTTCATCATTTGACAATATATTTTCTTCTCTACTCTCACTTGAAGTTTTTAAATTTAATTTTATTGAATTGTACATGTTATTCTCAATAGAAACATTATTTATTATAGAAGAAACACCCCCACCTTCATTAGAACTTTTACTTTGCTCTCTTGAGTGTTTGCATTTTCTTCCTTTTTCTATGAACTTCAAGTTCTTCATTTGTTTTCTCTTTAATTCATCTTTGACACCTTCGATGATGACTACTAGACCCCGTGGCCATTTTTTGTGTTTTGTAATGAAACGAGGATCAAGATTCTAACAAAATGATCAATTTTGATGTTTGAGACAAGACAAAATGGAAAATTTAGATGTCTATCATGTTTAGAGCTAGTTCAAAACTTGTAAATTGTGAAATTATATGTGATTATGGTAAATGAAATATGAATTTTATGTAACATTTCTACAAAGGGTCTACGCCCTTTACAAAAGTATGCATGCCCTTTGCAAATGTAGTTGCAAAGTAGATAGGCGAACGAAATAAATAAATAAATATAATTTCCATTTTTGAGAAAATTCAATTGTTTTTCCCTCCTAAACAACCATGGATTTTGGTTAGGGAATTCAAACCTTAGGTTTGGACTTGCATTTGATCAACCAAGAAGGATTTTTGAGGATTTTGAACATTTTTGCCTTCATAAGCACAAAAATTGTGAATTTTGTGTATTATGTGTGTGTGTAGAGGGGAGAATCTCATTTATTTTTAAAAATAAGATTCCGTGTGCACTTCAAAAGCACTTTTTTATGTTTCACAAAAACTTACTATGTCACTATTAGGAATGAGTAATTTTCACATACTCATTTCATCTAGGTATGCAAAAGATTACATATTTAAAAACTAGGTTCAAAATGTCACAATTTATCTTCTCGTGTCATCACAAAATCATTTGACTAGGTGCTTCTAAAGTCTCTCCAACTTCACGTATTGTTTTTTCCATAAAAAGATGGCCATTTATCTCCCTTTTGACCCACATTATCCTCCATCCTATATATATATATATATGAGCTTATCCAACCTCCATATATATATATATATCGTTATGAGCTTATCCAACCTCTAATTTCTAATTATCTCGCACTTTGAGGGTTTGGTTGGCACAACTCAAACTCTGTTTGCATCACCTTTGCATAAGAACTAATCATCATATTCCTTAGGAACATTGTGTTTGTCATATTCCTTTGATCCTGAAATTGAGAATCATTTTTTAATTATATGTTCTTCTTGCTATGAAATCGGGGGCAATATTTTTCCCTCTTTAAAGACTTCATAACTCTTTCTAGAATTTCATGGCATATGGGGACTAGAGATGCTTCACTCTTTTCTTTTGAGAGATGTTTGATCTTCAACATCATTTGGCCAAAGATTTTATTTCTACAATGATTTGCTTCCAGGGAATCGTTTTGTTACTCACCCTATTTCTTCTTCAAGATTGAGTAAGAAGCAATCTCATGATAATATTGTAGTTATGGTGAGATCGACGAAGCATCGAGGACGTAATTTATTTTCATATGTTTGTTTCGATTACATGTTCTATAATTTTTCAATTTGTTGGAGTTAGGTTAGTATTCCTTATTTCTCACTTTCAATGTTTTATCAATCCCATACCCCAACTTCCGCAGACATTAAAATTATCACGTCATTTTATTTTTAATGGAAATTAATACCATTTCTTTAAAAATTATCACCTCACTTTATTTTTAATGGCATTTAATATTTTTTATTAAACTTGAAATTGTAGAAATTAGCTACATAAACTTCCACAGAGACATTAAAATGATCACTTAAACTTATCTTTAATAAAAATTAATACCAAAATATATATATATATATATATATTATATATAAAATCCAAAATTGGAGGTATTAGCTTGAAGGGGTTTTCCTTCTGCCAAATTTTCTCACTATTTAGTAGGATCTATTGGGGTTGGAACTTTCCGTGGATAACTTGGGAACACGTATTACAATCAAATATACAAAAGCTCCTAAAAAAGGTTTGATACCTAGTCTTAGAGAGATTTTTGTAAAAATAGGAAGAAGGTTGGATAACTTCGATCTGGAAGGGGAAGAGCATAGGGTGATGGCTACCCTATATACGGTTGCAGCCACCCCCGCCTTTCATGCGCACACAAATACATCCTTTGCCAGGTCTACATTCCCTCAATTTGAATTTACATTATTGAATTTATTCAGGCTGTAAACAATTTTGCTGTGTTGATGGGCAGCAAATGCAGAGGAAATGGAAGGAGAATGAAGATGCGTGTCACATCTTGCGGGGTCAAATCAATTCGAACAAAATCCCTCGCACTTACGTACCTGGAGGTGGGCGTTTGTTTTTAAGTTAACCCCCATTTCATAAAGGCATTGATTGAATTATACAAATGGTGTAGGGGAATAGCTGGTTGTGGGACGTAAGTGGAATAAGGATAGTTGTGGATCCCATTTTGGTCGGAAACCTCGACTTCGGCGTGCCGTGGCTCTTTGATGGTGCGAAAAAGACACTTAAGAATTTCCAGGTAATCATGTCTTCACAATTGAAATTCATCAAATTTGCAGGGCCCTTTTAAAGGTAATAATATGCATTTCACGTTTTGAGAAGTATCTCATTATAGACGTTGGATGCACCCAAGTATACCATGTAAATGTTTCATGATGCTTTATATAGCCAAGTTGCAGACTTCATATTTATATTAAACGAGAAACAAGAAATATGAAACGCCAACGGCAACGCAGCGAAGAGCGAGCTTAAGAAGGTTTAGAGCAATTTATATACATTATAGTGACGGTTTAAATATCACAAAAGACATTTTATATTATGGATTTACATATGGCTGTGCAAACTATAGCCAAGAAATTATGGATATATGCTTTTATAAGCTGGTCAATAGATGCCCCATAACAGTTGTACAGAAAAAAACTTTTGGAATACGCATGGGAGGTTCTATATATTCCTGAAGGAAAATAAATAAAGTATTGTGGGTGAACGTTTATATTGACATGCATAGTTTACTCCGGCCACACATACCAAAGAAATAATCAGAATACAAACATTACAAAAATTTAAATATCGAAAATAGAAAAATTAAAGAACACATTGAAAGGCCAAGAAATGCGTTTCGGCCCATTAAAATGAGGAACTTACTCTGAAGGCATGATTCTTGTTACTAAGCTTCATATAGACTATGAAAGTCCAGTGTAGACATGAGTCCTAACATCCAAAGCCCAAGCTTTTGTCGATTGGACCGTGGTTCACTGGAGAAGATACCCACCGATGAAGATGCTTTCCAGTTATATAGCCTTCGAGGGTCACATTCTTGTGGAATGCATTGAGTCCCTCACATGACTATCTAGGGAATAAGGGATGACGTTGGGGAAAGCTGCAAGGGCAATTTGCGCAGAAGAGTTAATGTCCAGACGTTGGCAGCTTAGCTGAAGAAGGTACAATTAGTCAAGCAGCCTGTAAGCTTGAAAGCCTGTGGCTTCGTTTCTGACCTCCAATATGATAAGTTTGAACTCCCAAAGCAATTTGTTTCCAATAAGCTTCAAAAAGAAAAAAAAACAATAAATACCCAGATTCCGAAGAGAGAACTTCTTGGAGGTGTAATAGAAGAGAACACAAAAATAAAAACGTGAAAAGTTGCAAATAATGTAATATATTAATAAGAAACTCTTTACTTTCTCTTTCTCCTCTTTATAAATGGAGTAGGTCATCTTCTTCACAAACTAGTGCAATTAGACAACATTCAGTACACAATTACAAAACAACAGTTTCAAAGCAATCATTCACACTGTACAGTTCATAGTCTAGACGGCATAGAAAGTCCCCAGCACTTGACGAAACAAAGCATGTAGGAAAAAATTTGGCTCTCATGGAGGGCTGCCGTGGATGGAGGTAGCAGGATGGGTGTCCAAAGAAGAAGATGAGCCTGCAATAGATAAGACTACTATCCAACACTCCTACCTAGTCCAATGTCTACCATGCTAAGTTCTCTCATTTTACACCAAGTGAAATACACTCCCAGGTTATACAAACTTGTCCCTTGACAATGCCATGGTGATAGTACATTAGCCATCACGTTCTTCATCTTACAAAACTACAACTGCAGTTCAGCCACCTGAACTTTTGTTCAATCAAAATTACATTGAATCTTGACGTGCCTTTGTCCTAGCATGGAACATTAGATTCTCCGTGAGTGCTATGCAACTTTGGCTTTCACATTTCAACGTTATGGATTGTACACGGAAACCTCAACGCTGTCCAACAAGCTTCTTACGAACCAACTTGTTTGTGGCATTTTACACTCCTATATATTCAGCTTCAGCAATTGATAGAGAAATAGTCAACTTCTTCTTGGTTTCTAATGAATCTAGGTCTTCACTCAATACCAAGAAATATCCAGGAGTTGATCTGTTTTCGTCAGCATCAGTTGCCTAGTTTACATCACCTAATTGACAAGTGTGTGACATCTTCCCTGTTCGCATGAATGTGATACCACAGTTGGTAGTTCTGCAAAGAAACTGTAAGATCCACTTCACTATTGTCTAATGTTGTATCCTTGGAGTACTAAATTGTCTTCAAACACATATAACATGTGCAATATCTTGTTGAATGCAAATCAGTGCACAAATCATACTTCCAACAGCACCCTCATATTGAACCGAATATACGAAAGTCACATCTTCTTTAGGACAATAACCTTATAAAAATTCATATTGACCTTGTAGGTGTAACAACCAGCTTGCACGATTCCATTTTAAACCTCCGTAGTACTCTTTTAATATATCTTCATTGATTGAGACATACTTTCCTCTTTTCACCTTTTTAACACTTGATACCCAAGTGATGCAGGAGCATCCGGTACCCAAGCAATCTTGCATCAACCAAAAAAACATTAGTAATAAGTAGTGTTTCTTTGATGCGTGTTGGAACTTTCAATTTCTGAAGGGGCATTGGTAAATGGTTGACAGGGCTTAGACTAGTGCGCAATTGTGCAAGTACTCAATTAATGTCTTTGGTTGTTTGTGAACCTTTGCGCAGGCATGCATCTGCGAAATTGTGGAATTTCTATCCAAGTCTTCATCTATGAAGCTCTCTATCTACATATCTCTGTAAACTTCTGTGCAAGCTCTCATCTGTGAAGCTTGCATTTGCAAAATTTTGTGCAAGCCTTCGTCTGTGAAGCTTTGTGTCTTCAAAGTTCCATGCAAGCTTTTGTCTTAGAAGTTCTGTGAACCTCTGAGCAACTTTTTCTCCAGAAGCTTTGTGAACCTATGTGCAACTGTGCTTATTTGCGATATCCAACGAAGGTATTGCAAAGTTCTGCGCAACTTCATGTTATGTGCCTGTGTGCAGCCTCAAAGGTCGACACATCCCGCGCAACGCAAAGATAATTGTTTAGTAGGTGGCCTTATGCTTCATGTTCTTTGACTGCGTGCATAGCATCCACATAGCAAAGAGATTCATGTTGACTTATATCGCCACTGTGCCTTCATTGAATGGTAAGGAGCATGTTGATAGTAAATTTTTGTGAAGTAAATTAACAATCTACGAAGTGCACAACATTACTACCTTTACCTGTGCACAAGCTCTGATGATTGTACACAATCTTCGGAAACACTTGAATGGTCCCATGTGTCTGAGCATGAACAGAAAAGAAGTTGAAGTGTCATGAAGGGAAGCAGGTGCATTTCACGTGTGGAAGCTCAAGTGTTTCATGCTCCATAATGGTTCTTGCTTGGTGTCTTGATAAGGAGAGGGGTCTCTCTCGAAAGGGGGCTAGCCGGATTGGGTTAAGAAAATCCATTCTTCTTCTTTTCTTTGAAGATAGCTAGAGTTAGCCTGAAATTGGGGAAGCTTGCTAGTAGCATGCAGGTATACACATAGAGCTGTAGCCTTGAATCACATCTATCTAGGGATGGATATCGTGTCTCTGCATATTTTGTAGTTTGTGATAAAGCGGGAATTTTGGATTGTCTGTATGTTGTAATATCCCTCTTATGGAATATATGGGAAAATGGCAATCAACAAACACTTAATCACTGAAAATCAAATGCACATAGTAGAATCCAGCCAAAATGTACTTGATCCACTCAAATAGATGACTCAATAAACCCAATGATAGGGGTTTAATGGCCACTATCAAGCAGCTCACACCATTATTCCTCAGCTGAACTAGTAATCCACATCAAACAAGTAATAACACAGCTGTAATGAATATTCTCAAATACTCTCAAAAAGCCTTCATACAATTCTCAGCCATGCATATCCATTCAAGAGTACAAATCCAGATTTTAAACTCCTAATATCAGTCGCTGAATATATATGATATGATCTAATATTTTATATATAGATCATATATAAAATAATATAAGATCATCAAATACCATGCAATAGTTAAACCATCATACTTAGAGTTAACAGTCACATCAATCGCTGTTCTAGGAATTGCTCATTCACTCCAAACTCAGATTAATTCACTCCTACTGTTCGCTGCTAAAAAGAGACCCCAAACACCACTGAAATCTATATTGAATCAGATTGCTAAACTCAGCCACCATGGAGAATATTCAGATAATGCAACTGCTGCCTACAGGGCTTTATTTATCATTAAATCATGCACTTACCCAAGTCGCCATACTCAGAATCAATGGAGTATAAATCGCTGATCAAAAGAGAGCTCTAAACATGCAATAAACAACTAAATATCCTTCCTAATAGAGTCGCTGTTTTAGAGGTGAAATGGCAGATTTCATTCATCCAAATAGAGTAGCAAAACTGAGTTATAACAGCTATATTCAATCCCACTAAAGCCGCTGATCACAGGTGGCCCAAAACACACCACAAACACTTAACAAATGCCCTCAAGGAGTCGCTGCATAGTAACACACCCAGATCGCAATTTTCAAAGGGCCAAAACATGCAAAAAACTCAAGTTACTAAGCACAGAAGTCAGCTGAGCAAATAAGACTGTGAATACCAATTGATTTGCTTCTAAAAATGCCCCAAAACAGTCACCAAACATGCCCAGGCTGGTCGCAATATCAAAGGAACATCAAATCAGTCTCATTCTACCAAATCGATTGGTATTCAGTCTTATTTGAAGCGATTGGGTTGAGGCCTGTTGGGTAATAAAAATATTGTGATCAATGATCTAATTTTTGCTTTTAATAACCTGCTGTTGCAAGACTAGTTTTGGTGTCTGGTTTTGGGAGTGTTTTGAATATTTGATGCATATATTTAACCCCCAAAAATCTGCGAACTGTATGGCATTATTGGCTGGAAATGGCGACTGGTTTTTAGCTGATATTTTATGTATTTTGGGTTCCATGAGCAGCAATCTGGGTGAAGGTGCCGAGGTTTTATATTGACTACCTTTTTATATCAATCCCACATATTTCGGGTTTCATGTAAAACTGTTTGATACTGGGAATGGCGATCTGATCTAGTGCATGTTCCAATGGTGTTTTAAGCCTCTGTTTAGCAGTGAATGGTACAGATGAACTGAGCTGAGTTTGAAGTGTGTTTTCTTCGTCATTTTGGCAATGATTCGTAGCATGTTTGCATATCTTTTACAAAGAGTAATTTCAGTATTCATTACAGTTGTGTCACTGCTTGTTTGATGTGCCATACAGTGGTTGCATTAGGAGGTTAGGTCTGATCTTTAACTTCAGCTGAAGACTATTTGTGTGATAAAGGCCATTAAACCCCTATCTTTGGGTTTAGTGAGTCATCTACACAATTGGTTCAAGTAGTGTAGATTGAATTGTTGCTATTTCTAGTTGATTGGTGTATTGAAGGGTTGAGGATTTGCATATTTTCTATTGGTCCCGTAGTCGGGACATTACATATGTTTTGTGTTTTCCCGTTGAAAGTAAAGAAAGAGGAAGTCTTTGGTGTTTTATTATTGCGCGAGTCTATGAGTGATTCTCCTTTTTGAGCATGAGATCCATACCCAAATGGCGTAACATCATACCCGTACAATGCCTAGAAAGGAGTCATGCCAATGCTCATTTGGTAGGTGGTATTGTAGCAATACTCACCCATGTGTAGCCATCTAATCCATGCACGTTGATGTCTTGTCACATAACTACGCAAATAGCCCTCTATCCACTTATTAACTATTTTTGTCTGCCCATCAATCTGTGGATGGTAGCTAGTGCTAGGAGTCAACTCCGTACCTGCAAGTCTGAAAATCTCCTGCCAAAAGGTGCTCATGAAGATCTTGTCCCTGTCACTGACAATATTTTTAGGCAAACCATGAAGCCTAAAAACACTCTGTATAGAATAACTGAGCCACCTGTGGTGCCTTATGCCCCTTAGGCATAGAAAAGAAATGGGCATACTTGGTTAATCGATCAACTACCACATATATGCAATCATGCCCATGTACTGAGGGAAGCCCTGTGATAAAATCCATGGATATGCTCTCCCACTTCTGCTCAGGAATAGGAAGAGGTTGTAGTAGTCCTGCTGGGAAAGAATGCTCGGCTTTGGTTTTCTGGCAAACCACACACTCTCTAATATGATTAAGGACGTCATCCTTCAGTCCTTTCCATGCAAATCTCTCCCTGATATACCTGTAGGTCTTAAAATATCCAAGATGTCCCGCTAGAGGTGTATCATGCACTGCCCAAAGGATTTTCTCCTTCATCTTGGATTCTGGTACAAGGAAGATCCTATCCTTGTAGTATATGAGGTCATCCAAGACCCTGTATCTATCATCTTGTATGATGCCATCCATAATCTCACATGCAAACTAATTTTTGGAATACTCAACAAGTATGTGAGCCTTCCAATTTGCTGAAATCTCAGACATAGAATTAAGCATAGAGGTAAGGTGAGGCCTCCTAGATAATGCATCAGCAACAACATTATTCTTACCTTTGGTGTACTCTATGTCGAAGTCATATGTTTGCACCTTGTTCACCCATCTCTGCTGGCGGTCATTGAGATCCTTCTGCCCTAGGAAGAACCTCAAACTGTTGTGATCCGTACGAACCACAAATTTGTTGCCCACCAGGTACTGTCTAAATTTGGCCAAAGCATGCATAATGGCCAACATCTCCTTGTCGTAAATTGAGTACCCCTTCTCTACAGGGCTCAATTTCCAACTCTCGTAGGCAATGGGATGCCTATCTTGCATAAGAACTGATCCAATGCCCCGAATCGATGCATCACACTCAAGTATGAATGGACGAGAGAAATCTGGCAATGCAAGAATGAGACATGAACTCATCACCCCCTTGAGGTGATCAAAAGCTGTTGTGCTGATTCTGACCAAGCAAAGCCCCTTCTTGGTCAAATCCGTCAATGGTGCAGTCAAGCGAGAGAAGTTCTTCACAAACCTCCTGTAGTATGTGCATAGCCCCAAGAACCCTCTCAACTGTGTCAATGTCCTAGGCGGTGGCCAATCCAATATCACTCTGAATCTTTTCCCTGTCAACCTTGACTACACCTCCACTAATCACATATCCCAAATACAATAACTTTGTCATACCAAACTCACACTTAGAAGCTTTCGCGTATAGCGAGTTAGCTTCTAATATACCCAATACCTCATCAAGATGTCTAATGTGATCCTCCCAAGTCTTGTTGTAGACCAATATGTCATCGAAGAAGACCAATACAAACTTCCGCAAATGGCGGTTGAACACATGGTTCATACAAGACTGAAAAGTGGCTGGTGCATTAGACAAACCGAATGGCATCACTAGAAACTCAAAGTGACCATAATGACATCTGAAAGCCGTCTTATGCACATCCTCCTCTCTGACCTTGATCTGGTGATATCCAGATCACAAATCTATTTTAGAAAAATAGATTGCCCCATGTAGCTCATCTAATAACTCATCAATGCGTGGCACTGGATACTTATTTTTGATTGTCTTCTTGTTCAATGCATGGTAATCTATGCACATCTCGCATGGTTCTGTCCTTCTTCACCAATACTACTGAAGAAGCAAAGGGACTGAAACTAGGTCTAATATGCCCCATCTCTATGAGCTCATGTATAGTCCTCTCGATCTCGTCCTTAAACCATTTGGGATGACGGTAAGGAGTAGTAACCACAGATCTACTGTCCTCAAGCTCAATCACATGCTCAAATCCCTTGTCTGGAGGCACACCTAGAGGTATATCACCAAAAACTGCACTATGCTTGTCCAATAAGCCTTGGACATCTACATGATACTTTGGTCGTCCATCCTCTAACTCCTTGGTCGTAACCAAACACTGTACTGCCCAATCCACTCCGTTGTGCCTGTAAATCTTCTTGATCCGTTTGGCCGTGACCACCCTAGGTGCATCCGTAGATAATCCCCTCAATATCACATTCCTCCCTTCGGACCTAAACTTCAGCTCCATAGTCTGAAAGTTAGTTCGAACTCTCCAAGAGAGTGGAGCCACTGCACCCCCAATACAAGGTTGGTCTCTTCGATACCAACAATATAAAAGTCATCGGTAACTTGTATAGTTACCCATCGTAATGCTCAGTTGTGGGACTCACTGTGTGCACCTCATAGAATCTCCGTTGGCTACAACCACGTTGAAGCCCTCAAAATCCTTTGTCTGCAACCCCGTCTCTCCACTAACGATGCATCAATAAAGTTGTGGGTAGCCCCACTGTCGATGAGCACCACTACTCGCTGACCCTGCAGAACTCCTCTGACCTTGAATGCCTTGTACCTCGAGTACTAGACAAAGTGGCAATAGTCTCCTGAGGGAAAGTCTCATTCTCCTGTTCAACACCAACACTACCCAAAGCATCTCCATCCTCATCATCCAATCCCTGAATCTCATGCTCCTCATCTCCGTCACCATCACTCTCCTCAAAGACCTCAATAAATTGGGCCTTTCCTTTCCCCGCAATCATGTCCTGGAGCCCAAGGTGTGCGACAATCGAAACATAGTTTCTTTTGCCTCAACTCATCTCGTAATGTCCCCATTTTTGAAGACCCTTAGCCTATACTTCCCCGTGGGCTTCGGGATGTTGCAAGGGGATCATTTTTATTAAATAATTAAATATTATTGCTTGGAGCAATAATTATTTAATTATGAAGATTATTTAATTTAATTCCCAAAATTTAAAAATTAAATGAGGAATTAATTAAATAAATATTTAGGTGGCTTTTATTGATAAAATCACCCTTTGAAAAGGGGACGCCACACCTAGGGAAAACAAACTGCTTTTATTTAATATTTTCCCTCTCCTAAGGTTTTCGAATTTTGTGCCTCCTTGCTTATAAAAAGAGTGCTAGGGTCATTATTATTATTATGTTATGATGAACTTATTTTGATACTCCATGCTTGGAGTTGGGATGCATGCCCATTGATGTTCTCTCTCTCTTGCGTGGGAGGTTGTATTTGATTAAATTTGCAAGTGAAAATCTGCCTTTTTTACTGTAGCGAATCACTGTAGCGACGTCACTGTAGCAGCTGGTTTTGTGATCAGATAAAAGTATTTTCCATGTGCTTTGCAAATCGATTTAGTGGTGTGATCTCTGCTGATTTTGGCGAATCTCTTTGAAGGTGTTTATGGTCTGTTTGCAAACAACTTTTAGGTAAAAAGCGATCAGATTTAGCATATGTTTGCGTATTCTATATGACAGTGACTTGTTTCATGGTGTTTGTGGACTGTTTTAAGATACTATTTGATGTGAAACGATTAAGCTAGTTGCATAGTATTGTTTCCTTTGTTGCAGCGATTTGTATGGGCTGGTTTGGTAGTGAAGTTGTATGGTCAATGATCTAATCTTCATCGATACAGTCTGCTGTTTGCTCCTTGTTCCAGCAATTTTATTTGGAGAGTCATATTTTAAAGTAATAGATCTGTTTTAACCTTCCTAAAATCAACGACACTGGGTGGTATCGTTTGTTGTTGATATAACTTGTTTCCAACTGATATCTGGATGTGTTTTGGACTCCATAAAGCAGCGATCTGTTCTGGGCAAAGGTGGGCAAGGTAAATCTTATCAATGAGGTCTGGTTTTTGATTAGTGTGATCTGCCTTAACTCCTTTCAACAACGACTTGTTCTGGGCAATTTTAGGAGTAAACTAATGAGCATTCTCAGTCTTATTACCAGCTATTTCAGTAGATAGAATTAACAAGAGTTTTCTTGCATCTTGAAACCATATATGATCAGCATACTGTGTGCTTTCGTTAATGACCAACAATATGTGGAGATCAATTATTAAGCGTTAGTGCTGGTAGATGTATGTGCCTATGTTATTTGAAGGACTGATTTTAGAGTATGTTTGCATGAGCTCATTGATCAAAGAAGTCTGATTTCTAAGGAGTATAGTTTCAGCTGTGAGTGAGCAACTCGTTAGAGGCCATTAAACCCCTTTATTGGGTTTATTGAGTCATCTATTTGATTGGTTCAAGTAGGGTTGATTGAGTTTTGCTATTTGCATTTGATTGGAGTGTTGAAGAGTTGTTGATTTGCATATTTTCTATTGATCCCGGAGGGGATATTACAGTGGTATCAGAGCTACCATCCTCTATTCGTGTGGGTCACTTTGTGTATGCAGGGTTTGTGATTCTAAGTGTAGAAATCAGAGATCATGGAGTTGATGAGTGATGGTGAATGGAAGGAACAAATCAAGCATAATCTTGACTCATATTGCCAAGAGTACTTTACACTAAGTCAAGAGACCCAAGCTCTCTTGACCCTCCAAGGGTTTTGTAACTTGAAGAGGAAAAGAAGGGGATCAAAAAGAAGAATGACTCGGTTGATGCATATTGGGATGAGCTCATCAAAGAGGTCAATGGCTATATAGAGTCACCTACCTCCCATGGACAAGAAGATGAAGGATTGAAGAAAGAGCAAGGTAAAAATGCTTTGTTGATTAAAAATATGTCTTTTTCTTCTAACATTCGCATGCATGATATAGTGACAAAAAAGGGAGTCATAAAGAAGAAGCAAAGGGAAGACTCAGATCTGCACTTTGAAAAATCAGATTTGAGGTCCCACCGTGAGCCATTGAAGGAACAAAAGGAAGGCATAAGTCCGATAAAGGTCTCACATCATTACCCACCAAGCATGCACACTTGTAGGGAAGAAAAAGGGGTTTTGGATGAGGAGAATGAGGGAGAAAAACACGCTGCACCAAACTCAGAAATTCTGAGTTTAGAAGAAGTTGGGGGCAGCCCAAGGTATAATATTTTACATTTAACTCCTCTTTCCATGTTAAGCTTTCATGGGTATGGTTTATTTTCCCACTTCATGATGGATCTTAGCATGTGGGATCATGGGCAGCTTGCTAAAGGAAGCAATTTGTTTGATTGGGTAAGTCTTCCCAACAAAGATTTTTTGTTTTGGCATGATCATCAAAAGTGTTGTGCTAACTTGAGAAAAGAAATGAAGGATGCCTCATGGGATCTTGTGAGTATGTGTGGGAAGGAGAAGGAATCGAAGGCCTCTCATGAAGGGAAATGTTGGAATGGCAATTTTGTTGCTATGGACAAGGAAGCAGCCCCTAAAGGTG
This sequence comes from Taxus wallichiana var. yunnanensis, assembly GCA_018340775.1. NCBI lineage: Eukaryota > Viridiplantae > Streptophyta > Pinopsida > Cupressales > Taxaceae > Taxus > Taxus wallichiana. Next base: position 196,693,360 of record CM031243.1, on the reverse strand, counting down.
ATAATTTTCAGTCAATCATTCTTGCATATGGTTCCATTGCTAACATTCCAAGCACAAATTTGGAATGCATACTTGACCTTAAGTGGAGCAATTGGGGGGAGATAGGTGCAACTGTTTTCTTACAATATGGAAAACACAATTGGAAGGTGGGAACAAGCAAGCATAAGCTGCCATGTGGTGAATTCATTCAGCAAGGTAACATTTTGAGTTTGCTTCACTTTTTGTGCACTTATATGACATACTTTACATGGAGTATTAGGGTTGAGTTTGGTAATCAAATAAGGGATGAAGTAATATATATTGCTGAGTCTTCCGGGACAGCCACGAACATATTTTCAATGATTATAGTTGCTGCTGCACTCTTTTATGACAGCCACCCAGCTGGTTCTGTTACATGCACATTTCATGGTAATGAAAAGAACGATTCATGGTTGTTGGCACTAGTTGCATTCGGCATTCCTTATGATTATGGGCTACATAATAAGAAGAGTAATCAAGTTCTCCACTCAAACTCTCATATGACTTACAAGCTCTTATACTCCCAACGGAATTTCATATGGAATTATGTTTGTGAGAAAAAGAGAAGTATTCTGAAGCCATTTGGGAACAACCCATGTATGGAGAGGGGTGGTGTTTTATTCATGCCTTGGGGATATGGAGAGGAAGCTGAAAAAGTGTTTTTTAACACTTGTTTTCCTAACATGTTTGTTCCATGTGCAGGCTTAAAAAAGAAAGTGCAACCGAAGACACTCTCGAGTTACCAGAAGAAGAAGCAACACAAGTTGTTACAAAGACTTCTTCACTTGATTGGCATGGGAGCAAGATTGTGGGAGAACTACTTCATTGCATTTGGATGCACACGTTGGCATTGCTTGAGGGCAAGCAATCTTGGGAAGGGAGGACTGTAATGTCCCCATTTTTGAAGACCCTTAGCCTATATTTCCCCGTGGGCTTCGGGATGTTGCAAGGGGAACATTTTTATTAAATAATTAAATATTATTGCTTGGAGCAATAATTATTTAATTATGAAGATTATTTAATTTAATTCCCAAAATTTAAAAATTAAATGGGGAATTAATTAAATAAATATTTAGGTGGCTTTTATTGATAAAATCACCCTTTGAAAAGGGGACGCCACACCTAGGGAAAACAAACTGCTTTTATTTAATATTTTCCCTCTCCTAGGGTTTTTGAATTTTGTGCCTCCTTGCTTATAAAAGGAGTGCTAGGGTCATTATTATTATTATGTTATGATGAACTTATTTTGATACTCCATGCTTGGAGTTGGGATGCATGCCCATTGATGTTCTCTCTCTCTGCGTGGGAGGTTGTATTTGAGCTGGTTATTGAGAATCAATTGAAGTGATTATTTGCTAGATCCATGTTTTTGGTTTTAGCAAGCATTTGATTAAATTTGCAAGTGAAAATCTGCCTTTTTCTACTGTAGCGAATCACTGTAGCGACGTCACTGTAGCAGCTAGGTTTTGTGATCAGATAAAAGTATTTTCTATGTGCTTTCAAATCTCTTTGAAGGTGTTTATGGTCTGTTTGCATACAACTTTTAGGTAAAAAGCGATCAGATTTAGCATATGTTTGCGTATTCTATATGACAGCGACTTGTTTCATGGTGTTTGTGGACTGTTTTAAAATACTATTTGATGTGAAACGATTAAGCTAGTTGCATAGTATTGTTTCCTTTGTTGCAGCGATTTGTATGGGCTGGTTTGGTAGTGAAGTTGTATGCTCAATGATCTGATTTTCATCGATACAGTCTGCTGTTTGCTCCTTGTTCCAGCGATTTTATTTGGAGATTCATATTTTAAAGTAATAGATCTGTTTTAACCTTCCTAAAATCAGCGACCTGGGTGGTATCATTTGTTGTTGATATAACTTGTTTCCAACTGATATCTGGATGTGTTTTGGACTCCATAAAGCAGCGATCTGTTCTAAGCAAAGGTGGGCAAGGTAAATCTTATCAATGAGGTCTGGTTTTTAATTAGTGTGATCTGCCTTAACTCCTTTCAACAGGGGACTTGCTCTGGGCAATTTTAGGAGTAAACTAATGAGCATTCTCAGTCTTATTACCAGCTATTTCAGTAGATAGAATGAACAAGAGTTTTCTTGCATCTTGAAACCATATATGATCAGCATACTGTGTGCTTTCGTTAATGACCAGCAATATGTGGAGAGCAATTATTAAGCATTAGTGCTGGTAGTTGTATGTGCCTATGTTATTTGAAGGACTGATTTTAGAGTATGTTTGCATGAGCTCATTGATCAAAGAAGTCTGATTTCTAAGAAGTATACTTTCAGCTGTGAGCGAGCAACTCGTTAGAGGCCATTACTTTGACTTAAATCCCATGCACGAAGAGGATGCAATCAAGTTTGTGATCCTACACTTTGAGGGAGATGCACATGACTGGTGGCATCATGGTCTTATTACACGAGGCACATGCATATTGGTACCTATGTGGAGTTCACATAGAGGTTGATGAGCAAGTTTGACAAGAGGGATCCTGATAGGCATTTCAGAGAGTTGACTCATTTGAGACAGACAAGTTCTTTAGACGTATACATTGCAGACTTTCAAAGGTCATCATGGTTCCTAATGTTTCAGAGATGAGATTGACTTCACTCTTCATAGCAGGGTTGATAGATGCACTAGCAGGACTTGTGAAGGCATTTGAGCCTTTGTCATTACATGATGCTATTAGGAGAGCACGGGATTTGGAGTTATCTACTCCAAAGTCCAGGTTTCCACCTCGAGTTCAGCAGAGGGTACCTCCATCTAGACCGGATGGTTTTCAATAGAAGGTACCTCCACCCAGGCAGGATACGACTAAGAAACCATTCATATCCTAGGAGGTTAGAGATGATGTAATATCCCCTCTCCGGGATCAATAGAAAATATGCAAATCAACAACTCTTCAACACTCCAATCAAATGCAAATAGCGAGAACTCAATCAACCCTACTTGCACTAATGGTTGTCGCCGCCGCTAAGGCTTGTACACCTTCAACACCACTTGTAATACCGCATAAACAAATCGAAAAATCTAGATACCTACACCAAACTTCATCAAATGATTAGATAACAAAAGGAGAAACCCGTGTGTGGGTGAGGTTGGATTGATCCTGACGGTCAACACTTGCTAAACCAATCCAGGATGCTACAATACATCCCCTCGAGCGGGAGTAAGCCTCATTTAGTTCTCCTAGTGTTGGTGCAAATAATGTATGCAATCGAAGCCAACCTTCTATGTTGCTCTCATGCCTCTTAACACAAAGAATAACGGGCGTAGCTAAAGATAGAATATAAATGTACCCAATGCATTAGTAGTGTGGTGTGATGTGCTTCAAATGCTAAAACTGATTCCCTTTGTCCTTTAAGACTTTTGGCAATGTTTGGAGTGACTTGTTCTTGCTAAGACATGTCTCTAACACATTTACATGCTTGGAAATGGAGGAAGCTAGATGCTTGAACTTGGTTTGAGTGCTTTAGACTTGTGTGGTGGCTGCTCTAAAGAATGCGCAATTGCTTTAGGAAGATTTAGGAGAGCCTTGAGTGCTTTAGTGTTGATATTTTGTAATAGAGTGCTTAAGAGTGCCAGTGAGTTATGAAGTGCATTTGACTTTCTTATATAGGCTTCCAAAGGTTAGATATTCACATTATGGCCAACCTAAGGAAGATGAAACTATGCACATAAGATTTTCAATTAAGAAAAAGAGTCATTATTAGAGAGGGTACAAAGGTGCACAACTCGAGACGAGATCAGAATGGACCAAGGTCTAAACCTTGAACTATACCCAAAGAAAATGGGAAAGATGTTCCAGCCCTGAGGGGAAGAATCCCTCCCTTATGATCAAGGAAGAAGAACACTCGAAGTTGTTGGGCATGGAGAGGAGTAGCCCATGGAATCCCTAAATGTACCTATCTTCCTAGGGATGAGCCATTGATTGATTTTCGGACAACAAGGTGTGTAGGGGCATGTGTTTGATGAAGAAACCACGGAGCATGAGCCCAAGAAAGAAGGGAAATATGATGCGCCAAATTGTGGAGGGGAATCGGTGGTCAAGTCCAATTTCCAGTTCATAATGAGAATACTCACTTGCTGGAATTTTCAAAACAACAGCTTATAAGAGACAAGTTGATGGTGTTCATGACTTTGGCAAGAACCACGAAGAGGCTCTATGTGCCAACAAAATATGGATGAAGTCAAGGTGGGAAGAGTTTTAGTAGTTGAATATAAAGATATCTCAACTAAGCTTCATTCGCAAAAAAAAGACGAACAAGTTGAGGACAACCCAAGTGTAGACACAAAATCATGCACTTTGGGTAATTATCTAGTCTTGATTACATACTACTATTCATATGATTCCTAAGTAAGAAAAGTACTAATTAACCCATGTCTTTGGCCACCTTTCTTTGTCTTCTTGCTCTTTTTAGTCTTGCACTTTTACTTGCCCAGACTGTCTTATTATACTTCGGCTTTTATCATCCCGGACACCAAATACCCAACTAGGACAAAACGCCAGCACCCTTGTCCCCTTTGGGTGCCCCTGACCCCTTTGTACTTTACTCACACTTTTTGGGTCCTTTCTAGCCATTTGAGCATCTTATCTTTTTGGTAGTCGGCCTTTTTAGGGTTAATTACGAAATTCAAGCAAAGGAATCATATAAATATAAAGTTATGTGATCATAATAAAGGACCAAGCACTAAACATTAACTATCACCACCTAAGGTTGCATCTAAGAGCTTTATCAGCATCTATCTAAAGACCATCACAAGGGACACAAGGGTGGTTATTCTGCATACACACTTCATAGGAGGGAAGTTCATTCTATTCCATGCACACATCTATTACATTTTTTTACATCTAGCGTATTTGCTCTCGCTATCAAGTGTGGCACACACAAGAGCCACCTAGGGCACAATTCCACACACACAAAACTACATTGGGTCTGAGATGTAGTGCAACGCTCAGTCGTAAGTTCACCATTGTGACAATTGAGGACAATCCGACCCCTCATTTTACATCTTTCTTTTTAGGATTTTATGTCTATTTGAGGGTTTTGTAGGTTCATATTTCATTGCAAGTTTCAACGACTCCGCGATCTTGCGCAACTTCGGAGCGACCAAAGGAGACTAATAACGAACATCTTGCGACCATCTAGAGGAGGTTTTTTGAGCTTTTCCGCAGAGCTAGCGCCCAAAATATGCCTAGGGCGTCCATGGGTGCCCTTGTCCCTCTCCAAGTGCCCTAGTCCAACCTATTTCTCCAGATCTGTATTTTTTTGGGTCTCTGCAACACTCATGCTTTGCTATGTTCACTTGGTCAACACTTCGGTACACTCTAGATTTTATTGCGAATCAGCTAAGTACCTTCTTTTGCTCCTTGCACTTAGGGTTTTATAATTTATTGCTTAGTTTGCTTGAGTATCATTTCTGTACTTAATTGCATATTTATTTTACTGCTACAATAGCATCATATTAGGCATAAATCCACATTTAGCTTAATTACCAAGGTATGATAGTGAAAATCACATTTCAGTTTTTTGGTCTCCTTCTATGTCATTGCCATACTTATGTCATCATAGGCAGCTTGTTGAAAAGAATGAGGCTATGTCAAGTTTGATGCTTCATAGTATTATTGGTGGTCATCATGGACAACATGGTGGAAACAATGATAAAGTGAAGAACACTCTAAGTGGCAAAGGGTACATAGATCCTTTGAGTTACAAAAAGGTGAAGTCCTCAATGGGTTCCATGTTACTATGGCTAGTGAGTGCTTCATTTCATGCATATGGTTAGAAAGAAATTTTATGAGAAATCATATGGAGTTTGTTGTACATTTGAACTCCCTTGTGAAGGATGAGATGCTACAAGATGGCCTCATCATCCCTTGCACCAAGAGGTTCCAACAACTCAAGCTCACCTTGGGCAAGCACATGGTAAGTGGTGATTTCTATGTGAATTGTAATGAAGATACAGATTTGGTACTTGGAGTGCCATGGCTACACTCTTTGGGTAAATTTACCCAAGACTACCAAACCATGGAGTTGAGGTTCAAGCTTGATGGCCAAGAGGTTGTGCTTCCAAGCATGACAAATGGGATTCCTCAAGTTGCTACAACCAAGAGGAGGGGAAGAACTTCCAAAAGAAGGCAAGACATATGGGTAACACATAATGAGGTAAAACCTACAATTTTATTTTCAAAACAGTAGTCATGTTATAAGGATTTTGAATTCCTAATTGATAAGCAAGCTCTTGAAGGGAGTTCTCCAATAGAAGTAAAAGTTGAGTTCATAAATTTTGTGTTGGAAATTGAGTGGGATGGTTCTTATTTGGTTGTTCTGAGCATTGTAACTTAGCTGGGATTTGGAGGTATGATTGGAAGTAGTAAGAGTCTTGATTTGTGGGATTTCAAGCATGTTGTCATGAGTTTTTGTGTTGCTGTCAGACATTTCCAGCCCCCTTTCCATGTTGTTGTCAGCTGTAGGAGAGTTTCCAGCCACTATCATCTTGATTTTAAGGAAGAAAATGCATGGATACAACTGTGTTTGGGACAACATGGTTGGATTTTTGGGATTCCATCACTTGAATGAAAATCATGAGGAGAGTGCAAGCCATGGAAGAGAGCTAGCTTCCATACCTACGAGGTATGAAGGAATGATATTGGGAACTCTTGTTTCTTTTAATGTGTTTGTTCTTTATGTACAGAACATGAATAAAGAAGAAAGAGCAGCTGAATTTGTTATCCACTCGAGCATATGATGAAGAATATGGGACTGCAGCTGAAGATGAAGATGCCATAATGGAAGATGACAATTTTATGATTGCAAATTGTTTCGTTTTGCATAGAATTAGAGTCCCTCCAATACTTGGCTTGGGAGGGAAGCATAGAGGCCTTGAGTAAGGTACAACTCAAGTTAGAACAACGGAAGAGGGCAGCCTAGACCACCTTTTGGGCAGCCAAGGAAGCCACTACAACAAGGTAACTTTAGGTGTTTGACTTTGGATCAGTTTTGTATGATGCTCAAGTTTGCTGTTGAGTGAAGAATGCAATCAAAATTCTGGGAATGAGGTGTTATCCACCCCAAGTGAGAAAGGAAGTGTTTTATGACATCCATGAGCTAAACTACCATCATTGATGCTGTTGTCATCATTTCTAGCAGCGCCTGCACCTAATTTCAGTTGCATTTGTATTTGGGAATATGGAGTGTTCTTCCACCTTAGTTGACAAGGATGGAATGAAGAATGAGGATGCCACATTGGGACATGGATTAGCTTGTCAAGTTGTTGATTATTCATCAACTTCTTGCTCCATGACTAAGATTATAGTAGATTGGAAGGCTTTTTGTACAACTGAGTATGCAAAGAGAAGTGTTGTAATGCTATTTTTGAAGGTGAAAGTGAAGAGGGCAGAATTGAGGTAGCAATTGATTTCTTTTTCAAGGAAGTTGTTAAACTTCATGGGCTACCAAAGAACATCATTAGTGAGAGGGACAACAGGTGTATGAGCTTGTTTTTACAAGAGCTCTTCCATTTGATTGGCATGGGATCCAAGCTTTTTGAGCACCACAACATGCCTCATCTATTGGGAACGGTACTTTGTAATGCCCCCTCTTTTGAATTGAGGGCCTAAAATGGACTTCTTTCCATTCCCTTTCTGTGGCAAGGAAGCATGCATGAACAAGGGGAGGAATTGCATTTCATTTCAATTTTCTTTATTTAGATTTAATGTTTTCTTTTAGTGTTTCCCTTTATGAGGCAGGTCAGTTGTGTTGGGAGAGTCATAAAAGCAAATTAAAAGACAAAAGAAGCTTAAAGAGGTTGGTCCACTTCTAATTGGCTTTTGGCGCCAAGGGAAGGATATAAAAGGGACTTAAGGACTTCATTTGCACCCATCTTTGGCGCATTTTATCTATACTTGGTTTTTTGGGCAAAGTGCTCATTAACTATCCACTTGAGGACGAAAACCCTCTTGTGTGGCATTCCAAGGAAGACGAAAACCTTCCTTGTGGCTTGGTGGACAGAAACCCTCCATTTTGGGTGATTTGAAGACATCTCTTGAAGACTACCTGCAGATTTGGATCTAGGGCATCAAGGAGAATATCTACAAGGGCTTTGCATGCATTTTAGAGCTCTCTCCAAAGGGAGCGACTAGGGTTTGGTGATAGTTGGGTGCCTTCTAGGGCACATACTTCATATTTTATTTGATATTCAAATTTGGCATAATTTCTAAGGCCGGAATCTATCCTCTTTTGTGGTTATCGGGGTTTGGAAACCTCCCTTTTCATTATTTTTATGGGCTGTACTTCTGCTGTTCATAATTAAATTTCCAGTTGAGTGTGTGATTAGATTTGATGATGAAAAGTGTCTTACATTCTTCCTAAAATATTTATCTATATTGTGGTTGAGTTATTTGATGATATTCGAGTGATTTTCCTCTAATTCTGGACTGCTGTTATAAAAATCTGACTACTGATTTCCAGCTGTTATAAAAATCAGTTTGTTGATTTAAAAATCTGAATTTGATCTATTGGGGTTTGTGTGGTTTCCTACTTTTTCAGTTTCAGTCCCAAAAGGGACATTACAGTGCTATCAGAGCTTTGGTCTTCCCAAGAGCAGCCCCACAAGTAGTCGTGCAAGGTAGTGACAATACACACATAAAATAGCAACCTAGGTTCTTACCAAAGGAAGAAGTCATTTTGGAGGCGGAAGCACGACATCCAATGGGTCACAACATTATGGCTATCTATGAAGAATATAGGGATCTTTCAAAGGAGATCTATGATGCTATTTCGCTTGCCGAATTCATAGGGGTAAGCAAGGGTAGGTATGGGCCCAAGCCTAGACCTCAAGTACCACAAGAGGATCTTCAACATGCCTTGGGGAGGGTGACGCTCTCCACATTTGATGATTCCAAAAATGGGACAGCTAGAGCATGGAAGAAGATGCTAGGTTTAACCCTAGACCACAAGAAAGTGCCAAAGAGCCAAACCCAAAAGGGTTTCTCTTGAAAGAAGAAAAAAAAAAATCAGATCTGCAGGAGGGCTTTGAGGTGGAATCACCAAAGAAAAAGGTAGAAGTACTTATCATTTTCCCTAAGGATGAGCCATTGACTGATTTTTAGGACAGCCGGGTAAATGGACGTGTTTGGTGAAGAGACCATGGAGCATGAGCCCAAAGAAGAAGGGAAATATGATACGCCGCATTATGGAAAAGAATTGGTGGATAGAGCCCCATTTCCGGATGATAATGTTGACAATCAGCTTGCTGGAACTTTAGGAACAACAGTCAATCAGAGGCAAGTTGATGGAACACATGACTCCGACGAGAACCATGAAGATGTCCCGAGCATGTGTCAACAAAATATGGATGAAGCTAGGGTGGAAAGAGTTTCACTTGTTGAAACTAAGACGAAGGAGGAGGGCCCTTTCATGTTGGCAAGGCAAGAAGAGGCTACAAAGCTTGATGAAGATTCAGCCCTAACTCCCATGGTTGTTCTGGAGGAACAACATTATGAGGTAATTAATGATCATTGTTTGGTTAATACTGATTTTATTTTAGCATGTGATGAATTCAGGCATGAGCAAGAGGGAGAAGAGAAAGGGAGGTTTGGAAACCATTTTCCAAATAGATATGATGACAACAAGCTTGCTGGACTGTTTATAACAGCGGTCAAAAAGAACATAATGATGAAGAATTGAGCCTTGGGAAGAGCCACAAAAGCATTCCAAGCACAAGTGATCAAGGTATGGAGATAGTACAAAAAGGGGAAGCTCCACTTATTGAAGAAACAAGGACCAAGAAGAGGGAACACCTTGATGACCACCCAAGGGGTAGTAGGGACAACACATTAGATGGTAAGGAGCACATACACCCTCTCATGCAACCTCTGAACTGTGTGAAGACCGCTTTATGTACATGGGCCAAGATGGAATTGGTGAGAAGTTACCCCCTTCCAAAGACCATGGTATGCTTGTAAAGGTAACCAATTCTTTTTTCCATTTGGATTATATCTCAGCTGATACGCATGTGTATAGAAAATAATTTTGGGGTCACAATGGTGAATGCATTGAGGGTAACTCAACCAAATTGATAAGGCCAAGGAGAGAGGAAGAAATTCTCCATGAAGGACCAAGGATAACAATGGGTGAAGTTGTTGGACTGTTATCAACAACAGTCAAACGTGGGAGAATTACCAATATATTCAGCCATAATGAAATTTTGTGCATGAGTACCATTACTAGCTTGAAGAAGCTAAATGATAAAGTGAAGGTAAGCAGCCTTGGACCTAGAGACAATTCAAATTTATTGCCTATCATTGTACCATGTCAAAATTATGGACATCATGAACAACTGGGAAGAAATGATAACTATGTTCTCTTTCTTATGTCGCTGCCATGTTTTAATGAATAAGATCTTATAAAATGATACAAGATAATTCACAAAAAATCGGGCGGTATGGAAGCATGCCCCAAAACCACGTGTTCAGACTAGGAAAATACAAAGCCAGGGACACATTCGATTACAAAACATCAAAAAGCATGAGAAGCAAAAGTTAAGCCGCCACCGCAAATTGTCGCTCCAGGGGGGATTCAGATCATGCTAGCTGTAACTGCAGGTCCTCCTGCTAGCTATCCGACATGTCCCAACCAGAGCCGGGTTGGCTTCCTTCTTCAGTACATCTTGATACATGGCCAGAGTGGGCGAGATGGTAAGAGACAACCTAGGAAATTTGTCGAGTGGAGCGGAGGCTCCAAACCATTGTGAGTGTGCGGATCAAGGGCGGTCACGAACTCCAACCAGTTAAAAAAGGCGGCGGAGGTATCCCAAGCCCTGGCGGATAAGGCAAAGGGGAAAGTCCTTCAAGGCTCAACCGCATGGGAACCGACAGCCCGATCCCGAATCAAGCGACGCCGCAAGTGGCTTTGATGATTGCCATCTCTCGGATCGATCACGACACCACTCTGTGCGGAGGAGCGCGTGGGAGGGGGATGGTAGTTCATGAGCAACATTGTAAGGGGCATCGCCCCAATACCGAAGGAGAGTTTAGAGATGTTGCACCTCGAGCGCCACCTTGTTTGCCTAAACTTGAATATGCAGCAATACATTCGCAATAACCACAGGCTTGTTATAAATAGAGAATTGCTGGTCTACCTCAACATTAGCAAATAAACAAAAATTTCTTTCTTTTTAGCTTTTGAAAAGGATTTCCTCCTCAAAGCATGCCAATTTGGGAAAACTTATAAAGCATCTCGAGGTTGTGTCCTAGAATATGCTGCCAAGTAAAACATTTTGGTCGAAGGGGAGGAAGAAAGAATGAATCCAATTCCAAGTCTTTTGGCTTTGAGAGTACCAAAAAAAGTGAGACAAGGTTTCCAAGTGGCCACAGAAGGGGCATTTGGGGGTCGAAACACCAAGGTGAACTAGACGAGCACCAATCGGAAGGCCTTGGTGAAGAACACACCACAAAAAGTGAGCAATTTTGGGTTCCACACAGGTGGACCAGACAGTATCAAATCTCCTTCTCCAACTTGATGGAGAGGATTGTAATCCCCACCGGTATTAAGCTTGCCCACCATGGGAAAATGAGGTGAAAGCTAGGCATAGCCACGGCCAACCGAGTAATTCTAGAATGGGGTGTCCACATACCACTTCCAGTCCGTCCACCAAGGAGATGGAAGCACAAAGATTTTGTGGATCATGCGATTTGACACAAAGGAAATGATATCATTGATGATAAACGATTAGGCGGAGCCAATTTGAATTGAGCCTTGAGCTCTCTAATTTATGCCAAGACTAAAGCTTTTTATTTGCTGCCATGTTTTCACCTCCACAATCCGCAAGACCAATCAGTTTTGCAAGGAACCCTCAAGAATGACACTCGGAAAGAGCAAGTCCATGAAGGTAAGGTGTTTTGAAATATTTTCTGAGTGCTGGTTCTAACTCAGAAATTCTGAGTTGTAAGAAGGTTAAGGACAGCTCGTGGCCCAAAAAGGTTTCAGTTTCATTGCTTACCAACATGCCAAAACAGTTTGGTTTTCACCATGCACAATCGGACATGTATGATGACTATGTTGCATTGCTCCGCTCCATGATACTGTTGTGTTTTTACTCTCATGATCAGCTTGTGCCAAGTGGAAAGAAGGTAAGAAGTGAATTGTGTAGCAAAGGGTGCAAGGATGCTTGGGTGCAATACCAAATTTGTTTTAGCATATGTGGGGTTGGTACCATTGAGAACCTCAAAAGGGGAAGAAGGTCTGATTGCAAGATCAATTTGATTGATAATCTCATCTTTGAGTGTCCGGGAATGACTCACACCTTTGCATTTTGGTTCAGCTCTCATACATACCAACTTTCCCAGGTAATTGGTTTCTTATTTGGCCATGACATAGTAATGTTCGTAGATCATGGCACCACTTATAAATTAATCAGAGGAGAACTTACCGTTAAGCATGGGCTGAGCATCATTAACTTTGGAGGCTTCAAGGTCACCAATGTCAATAGTATTTTCATGTCATCAAATTTCATGGGAAGGTGCAAGGTATGTAATGTTTTTCTTGAAATTAAGACAGCTGAAGTTAATGTTGTTTGTGGGATGCAATGGTTTCAGTTTTTGGGAAATTTCATTATGGTTCTCTTCTTCATATATCAGCTCCTTGGAAGAACATAATGATAGTTGGGCATGCACAAATTCAGCCACCCAATAAGTTTATAGGAGAATTTAAATTGCTGATTTTGATACAATCAGAATATGAGTTGTTTCCAGATTCGAACAGCTATAAGAGTGTCCATTTTGAAGTCATTAAATCATGGGAAAATAGTGGTAGATGGTTTCAGCTGAAGGAAACAACTACTTCAACCAACATAGCTCCAAGTTGGGTGGAAAATCAGGTGATTCATGACTGCCATACTTTGTTTTCTATCTGCACACAAGATGATTTGTGTATTTTCTTGGAAGGAACAAATTACAACATCATTAATGAAGATCATCTTGAGAAGGTATGTGTTATGGAAATTTTCAAACCTTGGAAAGAAGGGCATTTGAAATGCTTGCTCACATTCTTGGTTCCAAGATGGGAGGCTTGTACATATGATATAAAAGATATGCACATCTTTTTGCTTTTAGCCCATATGGAAATGAATTGTCCTTCAAAAGGGTGTATAAAATAATAAGGTGGCAGATGATTTGTCAAGGAAGCCACTTCCTTTCTCTTGGGATGATATTGCCCTACATATTGAGAAGATGAAGGAGACTAAGGGTTCGGATCAGCCAAGTTTGCAATTGCTTGGGGACAAACAATTTCGGGAAGGGAGGACTATAATGTCCCCTTTTTCGAATTGAGGGCCTAAAAATGGACTTCTTGCCATTCCCTTTCCGTGGCAAAGCATGATTGAACAAGGGAAGGAATTGCATTTCATTTCAATTTATTTAGATTAATGTTTTCTTTTAGTGTTTCCCTTTATGAGGCAGTTCAGGCTTGTGTTGGGAGAGTCATAAAAGCAAATTAAAAGACAAAAGAAGCTTAAAGAGGTCAGTCCACTTCTAATTGGCTTTTGACGCCAAGGGGAGGATATAAAGGGACTTAAGAACTTCATTTGCACCCATTTTGGCCATTTTATCTATACTTGGTTTTTGGGCAAAGTGATGATTAACTATCTAGTTGAGGACGAAAACCCTCTTGTGTTGCATTGGTGGCTTATTCTTGGAGTCACATTTGAGCTTCAAAATTCAAAAATTCGAATGGCAAGGGTTTCTATCGAGTCTTTAGGGCTATCAAATACCATCATTAGTGAGAGGGATAACAGGTGTATGAACTTGTTTTTATAAGATTTCTTCCATTTGACCGACACAGATCCAAACTTTTTGAGCACTACAACATGCTTCATCTATTGGGCATGGTACTTGGGCATGTGAGCTTGCATTTGCTTGAGGGCAAGCAAATTTGGGAGGGGAGGACTGTAATGTCCCCTTTTCTAAAATAAAATAATTAATAATATTTTAAGTTGGGCCTAGTCAATTCTCCATTTTAGGGGCAACTTAATATTATTATTAATATAAAGGTATTTTTAATACTCATTTCTTTTGTCGTAAAAAGGATAAAAATAAAAAGATGGAATGAGAAAAAGAAAAGAAATGAAACTTATAATTTCATAAAGAGGTTGGTCTTTGGAGTGTAGGATTGAAGATAAAGGAGAAACATATCTACGAAGGAGGTCTGTCCTCATGGGGATCATGTCTTAGAGATTTGGCACCACATACGAGCTATATAAGGAGTTTGCTTGGCTTGGAGAATATTATGCATTTTTGGGATCTTGATATTTTCTTGGAGTTGGAGCACGCTTTGCCTCTTTCTCTCATCCATTGAGGATGGAAACCCTCATTGGATCCTATTGGGGATAAAAACCCTCAATAGTTACAACACTTGGGGATGAAAACCCTCATTTGTTGCATTGGTGGCTTCATCCGAGAGTCACATTTGAGCTTCAAAATTCAGAATTTTAGAATGGCAAGGGTTTCTATCAGTGCTAGGGCACAAATTCTAGCTAGGGCATGCCTTTTTGGGGCTGCCACATTCATTTCCAGCTTGATCTACCCATTTGGAGATTTCGGGATCACTTTTCAGTGGGTTTTGATGGTTAGAAAAATCTTATTCTAATTTTGTTTGATAACTGCCATTTTTATGGTCATTTTGAGCTATCATTTGCATTTTTTCTCCAAGTATTTATGAAGTTACAAATTTTGAAGTTTCAGCTGTTTTTGGACAATAATTAATTCTAGTAGTTTGCATTTTGTTGTTGAAACATTTATCTTGCATTATTTCATCAAGGATTTCAAGTTGATATTTATGAAGATTTGTGTGTGAGAAATACTAAAATCTGAATTTACCCTAGGTTGCTTAGGGTTTGGTGGACCTAAAATAGGTCGCTGCCCTAGTTCTTGCATAAAATTCAGTTTACTATCAATTGGGATTTGTGCTATTTCCTTGTTTTTTAGTTTCAGCCCGGAATGGGACATTACATATAGAGAACTATTTCAGCCGGATAAAAAGCTTCGATAAACGAGGATAGTCAAAGATTATATCCAACAATTCCAAAATCTATTTTTACGTGTGAATGACATCTTAGAGGATCATCTAAATGATTTGTGCTTGGGTGGTCTCAAGGGTAACGTCCAAATTTATGTTCGCCTCCTTAATCGATGTTCGTTATCGAATCCATGGTAGTTGCTCGTCGGGTGGAGGAAAGAGACATGATCAAACGAAGGACTTTCACTACTAGCAAAGAAAGTATGGTTCCATCTCATTCGGTACCTTAGCCTACCAAACTGACTATTCAACAAATTGAAGAGAAATGAGAAAAATGCTTTATGTTTCAATTGTGATAACAAATACAATAAAGGACATAGATGTGTTGAAAAGAAGTTGTTCTACATTGAGGCCATTAATGATGAAGTCAAAGATGAAGAAACAAAAGTAGAGGTGGTGGATGAATTAGGGTTTGGAGATTCCCAACCAACTATTTCTTGCCATGCAATGTCAGGTGTTATCTCCCCAAAAACCCTCAAAGTAAGGGGTATTCTAAAGGAACACAAGGTAACAATATTGATTGACTTAGGGAGTACACATAATTTTATCAATAAAGAATTGGCGACACATCTGAATTGCTTTATTTTCCCAACTCTAGAATTTCAGGTCATGAATGTAGATGGGGGCACAGTCAATTGTTCAGGGAAATGCTATAGTATCAAACTTGAAATGGGAGACTACAAGCTCGATTCCCCTATGTTTTCTATTCCCATGGGTGGAGCAGATATTGTTTTGGGAGTCCAATGGCTCACAACCTTGGGCACAATTGAAATGAACTTCCAGGAGTTATTCATGTGTTTTTGTTCAAATGGAAAGATGTTTGAGTTAAAAGGGTTGCATGTAAATTCACCTCCTTAGCCGATCTCTCATCAAATATAACTAATCAAGGGCCCCTTGTGAGTAATTTTCAGTTGACTGAATTCGTGAAAGGGCACTAAATTATTCAATTGCTTTATGCTGGAGGATATGCCATTAGATAAGCCACCAAAGAGGTCACTTTGTCCCATAGATCTCCTGATTTCCGGCCACCACCCACCATCTCAATCTTGAGGATCCACCCAAAGGTTCAAGGAGTCAAAGAATATAGTAATCACCAACAAAAGAAGGTATTTCATGAGTATCCAAACAAGCATAAGATTAAGACAATGTTGCAACATGGGAGGAGGAAGATTTCTTGTACCAACATCTAGAGGTTATCAATAATGAGGACTACACTTGTGTGCATTAACATCCAAAAGTTGTCAACATCGTGGACAATGTTGCTTTGAAGGGGAGGGGCATATGACGCCCTTAATCCTAGCTCATATATCAGACATGTATAGCCGACCTATGGCTAACGTAATCTCTCATCGTGTCATATCATATTCATTTATGCTTTCATATGCTTAGTAGGTCGGCCTTGGTGCTCTACATGGTATAGTAGGGTATATATAGGGGTTAGTATGTTGTAGATGAGCATCATATGGAGCACTTGAGTCTTATTGTATGGTTTGAAGGTTGCCCCAAGTGGCTAAGTCATTCTACTTGCATATTGTGATCATTTATCTATATTTTGGTGTTTGTTGGTGTTATATTGCTTTCGATATTCAAATCTAAGTAATTTCATTACATTGAAATGTGTATGTTGTATGGACCATAGTTTGAAAACTCGTCGAGTACTCGCCATTCGTGGCAAAAAACAAATATTCTCCCATAAACATCGCAGAAATTAACTCGCCAAGTTGTGGTGAATACTGCCGAGTTAACTCGATGAGTACTTGCCACAACTCGGCGAGTTCAAAAATAAACTTGCCACTCGCGGTGTACACGGAAATACATGGAAAAAACACGCAAAAACACTAAAAAAACACAGTTTTTGTCTTTTTAAGGCCCTGCACTTGATCATTTTCACTCACACAACCATTTGAGCTTGCATTGCTTATGTTAAGTGGATTTTGGAGTGAATTCAAAGAGAGAATTCGGGAATTGCATTTGGAGGTAGGTTTTTGTTTTTTTAAAAATTCTTTCAAGTTTTTCCAAAGTTTGTGTATATTATTTATGTATTATAGATTCTATTGTAATTCTAAATACATGTAATGTAAATCGAATGCTTCTAAGTTTTTACTCTCATTTTGCGCGAGCCAGAGGTATGTATTTTTTTAGGCAAATTCATTGTAAACTAGTTAAACGTTCATTGTAAATTCATTGTGTATTGTAATCGCTTCGTTTTGTAATTCTAAATACATGTAATGTAAAATCGAATGCTTGTTAATTTTTTTATAGTCATTTGCAGACTAGAGGTATGTATTTTTAATTTTTTTCACACAAATTTGTTATTAAGAGTCCAGACACGTTTTTTTTATAAATTTAATTAAGCTTATGTTTTTCTAATTTTTTAAATGTGCATTGTGTTGCAGATTAGAGGTTAACAATGACATCGGAGCTCGGCATCGGGTTTGGCATAAGGGGCATCGAGCCATCATCACTCGCAGGAACCATTCCTTCGAATGCCCATACCAAAGCATGGAAGTATTGCGTACGTGGAGCAATCGAAAATAAGTTTTTGCAATTTCGTGGCAAAAAAATGTTTGGAGGCATCAATCAATTGAAATATCACCTTGCATCTATTGTTCGCCGAGATGTTGTGGTTTGCACCAAAGTGACAAGAGGCGAAGTGTAATATTCCCTTGTGGGATATTAATGATTTATTATTAATTACTTGCAAAACAAACAACTTAGAAGATAAAACACTCATATGTTTACCTCAACTAACCCTAGTGTCAACTTCAATACAACCCAAATAGGGTTGGAGTGAGCCAAAGTGAGGGTTTAGATGGGCAAATCAGTCGGTATTTACACTCCTTTATCCAATATACTTTGCAGAAGTAAAAATAATAAATAATATTGCTGAAAATTAACTGAAACTTTGAAAATCCATAACTTACAAAATTCTAACTCCTTTGAAGTGAAACCAAGTGCAGCAGAAAGGGAAAATTATGAGCTTCTATTCATAATAAAAATTAGAACTTTTCTTGCACTAGAAACCCTCGAAACAACCCTCAAAATCCTAAACCCGATCATTTAGGGTTAGGGTAAAATCTGAACACAATTCCAACACTTTTTCCTTTACTTTAAGAGTCAATAAATGCAGTTCCAGATCTGCAATTAATAAATCTAAAACAACAGATTTATAATTACTTCAAAATCCTCCAACACTCTTGTTGGCTAGATTTTCGCATAAAGCACAAAACCTAGCCAACAATTTTTAGCGACTTCGTTGGGAACAACTATCTTTGCGAGATCAAAGCTTATCTCTTGAGATTGGAGTGTTTTCCATACAAGTCTCAACCTTGTTGAACGTCTATTCACCCGATCCGTGAAGGTGCGAGGAAGGACTTCTCATTTCTTGATCACAGGAGCAATTCAATTTCAATCATCCTCCTCAAGTTAGAAGCCTGCAGATCTAGTCTCTCACCAGGAAGGAGAGTGCACATCCATCCAGATCCGGATCGTCTTCAGCATAATCCGGTAGTTGGAATTATCCATCAAGTCTACACAAGGAGGAGACGTGCCCCATTCATCATGCAAAATCAAAATCAGAACCAGATAGTACCTGTCCCACAGGGAGCAGACTTTTGGACCTCTGAACTTGACTCCACCTATGCACGATCTGCCAAAGGGATCTAGAAAGAATTTTCCAAAATTCTTTGGAGATGGAAAGCAAAACCCGAATGATCATTTGGCGGCCTTCTTCATATCTTGTGGTGTGCTTGCAGTAGAGCATGAAGATGTCTCAGTCAGGCTCTTCATTGAGACTCTCCATGACTTGGCTGGAGAATGGTTCTATCGGCTAGCTCCTGGCACCATAACCAACTGGGCGACTATGCGTGAGCAATTTCTGAAAAGATTCAAGCCCGTAGAGGATGCTAGCACGTTGATCACTCAGCTGACGCAGTTGAAGGAGCCAAGCGAAAACATGTGGGACTTTATTGCAAGGTTCCAAAGGATTTTATATAAAATCCCCACTTCGCCGCATTAAGCGACGAAAATCAAAAGACGTTTTTTATAAATGCTCTATTGCCCGAAGTTGGATATCAGTTGAGAAGGGCAAGACATGTAAATCTACTTGAAGCACAAAATGCTTTGCCGTGGAAGTTGAGGACGACTTGATCATGGCTGGGAAACTCAGACAACCATCTCACAAAGGTGATGGCGCTTCTTCTAGTACTTGATCCTTTGTTGCAGAGATTGGCTAATGACATGTTGTAGATCAAGAAGCAGATCTCTCAAGCAGGGAATGCAACCCCTTAAGAATGGCTCCTACCCGGACCTTTAATGGTCAAAATCAAAATCAAAACCAAAACAG
Organism: Taxus wallichiana var. yunnanensis; assembly: GCA_018340775.1. Classification (NCBI taxonomy): domain Eukaryota; kingdom Viridiplantae; phylum Streptophyta; class Pinopsida; order Cupressales; family Taxaceae; genus Taxus; species Taxus wallichiana. The sequence goes on along the minus strand of CM031243.1, from coordinate 196,673,916 downwards.
ACTTTCTTGCTGCACCACAATGGTTAGTTGCATAGAAGCTGCTCCAGGAATAACTTGGAAACTAATGAAGAGGATCTCGGCATTGATTTAATCTTTCGACGATGAAGACTTTATAGATCCACTTGGCGACTCCAATATTGGTTACCTGGACTACAAATCTGATGATGGCTATTATGAATCTTTTGAAGATTATGATGGTCACACTTTTGCGGTGTTCACATGGTCTCAGACACGCCAAAACGCCGAAGCATCCACAAGTAGCCGGAAAGAAAGAGAAGATCCCGCCCGATTTTACTATCTTGAAAAGAGGTAGCACTCTTCCTTCTTCATTAGCGCCCAAGGATAAATATTCAAATTCTTTCAATTCGCAGCAAAGGGCCAACGCACATCCTGCTGAAGCTAGTCAAGCTTTTGACATCATTGATCACATCAAAAGGAACAAGGTCCAAATGTCAGAAGCTGAATATTTGAGGGCATTTCCTGATCAGCTGAATAGATTGGTCAAGTATGTGCAAAGTAATGGTCCCAGCCCAACAAATAATACTTCACGGGGTATCTTAGCAAATCCAAAGAATACTCCTTCAAATAATGCAGCTGCAAGTTCTTCTCCTTCTACTTCTTCTCCTGCTACATCAGAAAGGATCGAGCCATTCTATGTATCTTTGCTCATCAACGGACATAAATTGAGCAATTGCATTTTGGACTCTGGAGCTTCTGACAACGTCATGCCTGCCAAAGTTGTTGATGCCTTGGGTCTCACATTGACAAAAACCATCGGAAGATGTTATTCCATGGAAAGGCAAGTTCCTCTTGTTGGACAAATCAAAGATGCGTAGGCAGTACTTGCTTCTTTTCCAGACAAAAGACTAAAAATGACTATCCTTGTAGCAGACATTCCAGTCTCTTATGGCATGCTGTGGAGTAGAAATTTTTGCAAAGAGTTGGGTGGAGAAGTCAAGATGGATTGGTCTTGTGCGCACATACCAATCAAAGGAGTAAATTAGAAGCTAGAACCTGAGAAGAAATCCAAGTACACAATGTCAAAGTTTGAGGATCCTAGATCTCAGATCTTGTTTCAGGAATCGGATCACGGAGTCTATTATCTAGAAATGGATAAAGAAGATGTTCAACCGGTGATTCAAGAACCACATCAACTTGACAACAAGATTTGGACTCTGGAATTTGATGGCAGCTGCTGTTCATTTGGATCCGGCGCAGGCATTGTTCTTATCTCTCCTGAAGGGAAGGTGCATGCGCACTCCTTCAAATTGATGTTCGAAAATACCAACACAACAGAGTATGAAGCGCTGTTGTTAGGTATGGAGCAGGCAAGAACAATGGGAGTCAAGCTCTTACACGCAAGGGGAGATGCTGAGCTGATCGTTAAGCAGATAAGAGGTCTCTACCAAGTCAAAAAAGACAAACTGCGGCACTATAGAGATCGGGTCTACTCTGCTATCCTGGATTTTTCAGCTTTCTCGGTATCTTACATTCCGAGAGAACAAAATTCAAGAGCTGATTCACTTGCAGTGACTACAACCTTGTTGAATCCAGATCAGCCTCCCGCATTCTTTAGACAGGGAGACTACAAAGTGGAGATGGTCTTCCGCCCAAAGGTTCCTGACAACGTCCAGCAATGGCAAGTATTCAATGATGACAAGCAGATTGCTGCGTTTCTCCAACAGAAGGACAACTTTGAAGAGATCTACTATGAGGGAAGCAATTCACCTCCTAGGCAAACTACTGTGGGAGAAGTGGATGCGGACATCTTGGGAAGTTAGGAGATTATCCAGCTAAAGGGAAATAAAATTCCCAAAGGCTTGGTATCTCTTGAGGAAATGTTTCATAAGCATGATCAGAGGCTTAAGAAAAATGAAAAATTGGGGAAGGTTCTTCTTTCAACACACAATTACTAAATTTGGGAGCTAATGATCCCAAATTAGTAAATCTGGGTAAGTGTTGCTCGGGGCTGAAATAGAAGCTTTTACTGAGCTTCTTAAGAGATATATAGATGTTTTTGCCTGGTCTTACTAGGATCTAAAAACATATCAGCCTGCGGAAGTTCAACACTACGTCCCACTTAAACCAGAACAAAAGCCTTTCAAGCAGAAGTTGCGGCGGCACAACCCTACCATTTCGGGAACCATCTTTGCAGAAATCCAGTTAGTTAGACGCAAAGATTATCTATCCCATACATCATTCCGAATGGTTGGCCAACATAGTTCCTGTGAGGAAGAAGAGTGGCGAAATTAGGTTGTGCGTGGATTTTCGCAACCTTAATCAAGCTTCACTGAAAGAAAACTACCCCATCCCCATCATGGATCACACTCTGCAGGTGGTCACTGGATCTGAGATGCTTTCCATGCTTGATGGCTTTTTAGGCTACAATCAAGTCAAGGTGGCCGAGGAAGATCAATACAAAACGACGTTCATCACACCTTGGGAACCTTTGCGTACAGACCGAAAATGCCGTTCGGCTTGATTAGTCTTTGTGCTACATTTCAAAGAGCTATGGATCTAGCCTTTGCTCATCTCAAAGATATAAGCATAGTAGTGTACTGGATGATCTGATTGTCTTCTCCAAAGATAGAAGTACACACATTTCGAATCTGGAGGTCTTCATACAAAGATGCAAGCATGGTATTTCTTTGAATCCCAAGAAATCCATCTTTCTTTGTGACCGAAGGAAAGGCTGCTAGGGCACATTGTTTCCAAAGAAAGGAACAAAGATAGATCCGTGAGCGTGTCAAATCCATTCGATACATTGCCTTTGCCCACATCCAAAAAAGGAGTTCACTCTTTCTTTGGAAAAGTTAATTTTCTCAGGAGATTCATTCCTGACTTTGCTGAGCTAACCCGTCATATTTCGAATATGATGAAGAAGACACAAGATTTTAAATGGAGCAGCGAAGGGAAGGAAGCTTTCGAGAAAATTAAAGAGGCCCTGTCGAAAGCTCCAGTCTTGGTTTCACCCGACTTCAGTAAAGAATTTATTCTTTACTGTTATTCCTCTGAACACACCATGTCAGCAATACTGATGCAGAAAAATCAAGAGGACGCAGAAGCTCCTATTGCTTTCATGAGTACGCCTCTTAAAGCCTATGAGTTGAAATACACTCCCATGGAAAAGCACGCATATGCAGTGGTGAAGGCATGCAAAGCATTCAGGTATTATATTCTTTCCTCGCACACTGTGGTTTTGGTTCCAGATACTGCAGTTAAATCTATCCTTACTCAGCAAGAGTTAGGATTGTTGAGAGGCACGTGGGTGACAAAGGTTCAAGAATATGACCTGGATATTAAACCAACAAAGCTGGTTCGAGGAAGAGGTCTGTGTGAATTAATGACGGAGATGAAAACATCAGTGCCTGAAGTGGATCAAGATGAGATAGATGGAGATTTGCCTGCAGTACTTTTTATAGATCTGGTAGAGGAGTGGTACAGTAACATTGCTTACTTTCTGACGTATGGAGAATGCCCAGATCAACTTTCCAGAAAAGAGAAACGAACCATCAAACTGAAATCCAAAGATTTTGTTCTTTGGGATAATGGTTTGTACAAGAGGGGAATTGATGGCGTATTTCTCAGATGCGTCGATAAAGCTCAACAGATCAGCTACTTCAACAGTTTCATGACATGGCTTGCGGTGGTCATTTCTCGGCCGAGTCACTTTGCGCACACAAGATCCTCGAGCAAGGTATTCTTGTCCCACCCTTTTTCAAGAATCTTTGCAAAATGGGTAGCTAAGTGTCAAGCATGCCAACATTTTGTTGGGCGTGTGAAATTACTGCATTACCTCTAAAACCCATTGTGATTGAAGAACCTTTCCAACAAAGGGTGGGAATGGATTTTATTGGTATGCTTAACTCGGCTTCGATCAAAGGCCCATCATTACATTCTAACAACTCTTGATTATTTCAATAAGTGGGTAGAAGCTATTCTGTGAAGAATGCCACTTCCGCCGAGGTGAGCAATTTTATAAAAGAAAATATTATTGTTAGGTTTGTTGTGCCCAAAGAAAATTGTAGCAGGCACAACGCTCCGAATCTTTCTTCGAGGAGTTGGTGGATTTACTCTACACTTATGGGATCCAACTCGATTCATTCCTTGAACTACTATCCACAAGGGAATGGTCAAGCTGAATCTAGTAATAAAAACTTGGTAACTATCATGTGCAAACTTGTAACAGAAAATCAAAGGACTTGGCATAAAAAGTTGTTTGATGCATTATGGGGCAATAAAATCACACTAAAGAGGGCGATAGACATGTCCCCATTTCAGCTGTTATATGGTAGAGACACGGAGCTGCCTCTTACCTTGGAACTGCCTGCCCTACAACTTTCTAAGGCCTTGGAGGATTCCACATTCACGGATGCTATTGATAAAAGAATTATGTACCTGACTGAATTGAGGGAAGTACAAACTCAAGTTGCAGATAGGTTGACAGAGCATCAAAGGAAGGTGAAAGTCATCTTCAACAAAAAGGCCAGGGAAAGAAAGTTTGAAGTCAATGACTGGGTCCTTTTATGGGACAAAAGAAGAGAAGCAAAAGGCATGCATGGAAAGTTCGATTCACTATGGAAAGGGCCTTTTGTGATTAAGAGGATCGCCGAGCGAGATAGCTTCATTCTTGCTCATCAGGATGGAGTTGAATTGCCGTTGCCTTTCAATGGGCAACACTTGAAGCTGTTCGGACATGAGAAGCAGGGTAAAACCTGTATGTACATAAATAAAACTTTGTTTTTCCTTGTTTTGTTTTTGTTTTTGTGTTGTGTTGTGTTTGTTTGCTTGACCCCGTGCCCAAAAGACAAGATACAAAACCAGAGATGCTGGGATCTCATCTTTTCCCTTGTCATTCTGATAGAGAAAAAGATGTCCACAGATGGAGCCAATTGGTGTACCCAGATTTCATCTTGAAATTTGTGACTACCCTATTCGAAAAAATTTCGTACTTTTAAAATAATGGGTTGTTTTATGTTTTTATTGCCTGAAAGTTCTTGTATTGTTTCGAATATTCCTAAAGAGCCATTGTAGCCTTTTTTTGCCAAACACCTAGATGCCCAAAATTGTTATATTAATGCGTCAAGTCGTGATTTATCTCATGGGAAATTTCTTCTTAATTATTTTGCGCCCCGTTTGAGGCTATTTGCGCTCTGTTTTAACTCTGTTATGATCGAACATGTCATTATTCCTATGTACCATAAGGGTTTTAACAAAGAATAAGTTCTAGGCTTTATTTGTAAACAATTTTTTGTGTTTTTGTGTTTTTTTCGTTTCGTTTTCTGTAAAGTTTCTCTAGAACAATTTCTTTCTTGGGTAAGCCCGATTCTTGGCACAGGAGCAGTGGAAAACATATACGCACGTTATGCTCGGAGGAAGTCTATCGGAGGCCGGTTCACTAGGAAATGGCGAAGTCGTGCATTGAAAAGCCCCCGTGGGGTTGGGCGTATTTTGGAAAACAAAGGATTTAAACTGCAATGGGAAAAATAGAAGTAGTAGGCAATGTGGAATTTTGTACTGCCTTTGCAGGTACTTTTTCCATGATATAAAATTCACTTAAGTCGCAGTGGGAAAGTTAGAGGTGCAGTGGAGGGAATTTATTGCACTCTTTGTAGGGGTAAAAATTCCCATGGTGAAATAAAAGAAAAGTGACTTAAGTGAAATCATGGGATTTTATTGCCTGCCTTGCAGGGTAAATAATCCCATTGTCAAAGTCAAATCACTTAAGTGGATCATGGGATTTCCGGGGCTGCCTTGCAGGGTAAAGAATCCCATTGTGAAAAATTCTTAAAAATAGAATTATATTATGCCAAAAAGTGCGCCCCCTTTGGAGAGATAAAGGCAGCTTTAAAGTGGATTATTTTAATTGTTTCTTCTTCTAATTTTGGCGCCCAGGCATGGAAGAAAGTCAACAAAGCCAAAGGGAATAAAAGAAATAGAATTAAATGGATTAAATTGATTAAATTTAATTTATTTAAAGGCTGCCCCCTTCATGTCAAAAAGTGCGCCCCATTTAGGATAGATTTAATGTTTTTTGAAGCATTAAATCATTAAATAAATTCCTATTTTCAGTGGCTATGGTCAAAGCACACTGTGAAGCTTAAGTGAAGAGGAGGGAATGATTAAATTGGATTAATTTAATTTATTGGATGGCTGTCCTTAAACATGGTATTTTTAAAAAGAGAAGCATGATTTTTAATTAATTAATTGCCAGGAATAGGAAGGACAATTATTAATTATAGAATTGTGAGGGTTATATAAACATGGGCTGCCATAAGGATGAATTATTTAATTAATAGGTAAAGAAGTGCAGCCCAAGGAAAAGTGCGCCCCATTTGAGACAAAGGTGAAAACAAGGCTAAAAACTTCCAAATTTGGCGCATGCTTTGAAGGAGGTTGATTTGTGTTTGCATAATTGTTTGCATAAGTATTACAGGTGCTAAGGTGAAGTTGGAAAAGTTCATGCTCTCTTTATGTGCAAATTAAACATCAATTTTTGGGGCAGCAGGCTTGAAAAGTGCAGATTTTTACAATTAAAATTCACTATTCATGCTCCGGTGGCCATCTTTGTCTGGATTAATTGCAGGAATTCATTACAGGTGCTTTACAAAGGAAAATGAGCTTTAATCAATGTCCAATACATTGCATATATCCTCCGAATCTGAAGAATTATCCAGATCTGCACAAGTTTTGAAGAAATCTGGCCAAATAAGAAGAAAAAGAATTATTTAGACAAAGATAGACAAAGCCATGGCGAAGAGAGATGAAAAAGCACAATGGAGTCATGCATCACTTCCAAACTTGCAGACATAGGAGACACAGATCTAGGTCCGAACCTCTTTCCGAATTGATTGATAGATCCAGAGCTGGAAAGACTTCACTCATGCGTGCGGTTAAAAGCAGTGGAATCATCCGAGCTGCAACCTTTTCCATACACGGCCATTCTGCGAGTTCGTTATGGAGTGCTCTAGATCTTACCATCCTTCATCCAGGTCAGTGCGTGATGCTACGGGAAAGACAATAATTCGTTTGGACGCAGAGTTCATCAATTATTGTTTGAAGATTCCAGTGCGAAAGGTGGTGACTTCCATTAGCATTCAGGATGCCGACAGCAGGTGGGAGAAGCATAGAGCTGATTGCGTGAGCATAATGAATAGCAGATACATGAAGAAGCCTAGATCTCCTTCTAAGTTCCCAAGAACTCTTCCACGATCCCATTTGGTGCAGGAGGTAGATGATGTTGTCAAATTGCTATGCAGGATTAATGGCGAGGCGAATGCTTACACTTTCCGTACATGGATGTATGCTTTCATCAGGACCATTGAAGTCAACAAGGTTGATTCCATAATTAATTGGTTGAAAATTATTAATGCGGCAACATTGGTGAGCAACTCCGGACGTGAAGCGTTTTTAGCTTCAAAATGACTTTCCTACTTAGTGTATCTGCTGCACTTCACAAGGCGTTTTTTCCAAGTTGGATAGATGTGGCGTTCTTTCTAAGGACCCATTTTCGAGTGCTACCCACAACTTCACTGTACCGCGTGTGAGAAAGACTTCAAATTAGTTAATGATTAATTCTTCTACGATTTCATTTGTAGGCTGAGGCAAGGACCTAAAGGTCAACAGGGTAAGCAAAGAAGCGTGGGAAGGCGTGTCTAAGGTTGCGATCTATTCATCCAGTTTGCGATTTCACATACCTCAGGGTTACTGGCTTTTCTGAAGAACCAATTAAGATGCCCAGATATTCGAATGATAGATTGATCACCATGGAGTTGAGCAGAGCAACTTGTGGAGTTACACGACCTTCAGTCGAAGCGGCACAAGTCTATGGGCTTCTTCCCAATTTGTGGGACATTACAGCTGCCATAGCATTCATAGAGCTCGAGGGATGGAGATGCAGATATTATCCGAGTATGAGCAAGAGTTCTTCCCTGCACGGCTGAACTTCGATCTATTTGGAGTAGTCGGGAAGACGATCTCCCAGGAGTACGCACATGTGCCTTCATTAGAAGATTTCTGGATGAAGTGCAAAAGTAAGTACAAGGTTAGAAAGAGAGATTTCAGCAGGCTATTAGCAAAAGCAAGTGTTCGACTTTGGACTAGCATGGATACTGCGGATCTTAAAGATGATGGGAATGTGGTACTTGACACTTACCATTAAATGGGAGGAGATAAAGCCATACTTCGAGGATAACATAGGAGGTCATTACATACAATTGAAGAAAGGTCAAGCGCTGTTTTGGTGAATACTTGAATCGCCGTTCTTGTGAAAAGATATTGCCTTGAAGCATTGATGAATCAAGTCACGGGCAACTTCGGCGCAGGAGATTCCCTCAAGAGAAAGCACGGAGGAGAAAGCAGCAGAAAGGCCGAGAAGTTGAAAGTACACAGAAGATCTCAATCAAAGGAGAAGATCACTTCCACGGTCATGACTTTAGTTCCAGCTTCTCCAGCATCCAGTACTTCACCAACTGTTGCACCTCAGCAGCAGGACACTTCCATGCCTCCACTGAATCCGGCGACATTCATCTTCTCTCCTCAGCCCCTCTGTTCAGCACCCCTTCCAGAAGAGACGTTGAAGCTGCAGATGGCGGAGTTCGAAAGAGCTTTGTCCTTGGATGATTCGGAAGATGGCAGCCATAACACTGTGGCACTTTCTGATGGAGAGGATGCCGAGCGAAAGATGGTAGTGCACTCAGCGACTTCTCATTCTCTGAGAAATAACTTCTCGGGATGGTTGGCTTCGCAGTTGGTTCCAGAAGCGAGAGTGGAGATGAACTTGGAAGAACACGACTTGCAGCTACTCCAGAGTCTAGGCGGAAGAGACAGAAGGCCTAAAGTTGCTAAGGTAACTTCAAGGTTGATCATCGAGGATTTGGGGCAGAAGTTTGCTGAGATGTCAATTCCGGCGGAAGGAAAGGAGGATGAGCTCACGGCAGAAGATGTGACAGTAACCAAAGTACCCCTCGGTCAAGCCACCACAGAAGGATTGAAGCAGGACACACAGACATTGATAGATGCTCTATTCCTTAGGCTTGATAGTGAAAAGACGGAGAAAGAAGAACTTCAGAAGCAGGTATCTTAGTTGTGCGAGATCATAGCCAAGGTTGCTAAGCCTTCCATTCACTCATTTCGGAGCGGGCGAGTGATCATCTTATGCGGGAAATGGAGGAAGCAAGCAATCAAGTAAAAGCTATTGACGAATGTGTTGGCTAGATTTTACGCATAGCATCAAACCTAGGCGAGTCATGAGATAAATCTCCCTCATTTAACCGGTGAGGCTCCGTGTTAGATTTGTCATAAAAATGTGTTATTACCTATCGGGGTTTTACTTTAACCACTTAGTTCATGAACCATAACTAAGTAGTTACTGCGCAAGTAAGCGATTTTGTTTAAGAAAGGAAAATTATAGAAGAAGGCAATAAAAGAAATACAAAGAAGAAAGGGGAAGATGTGCATCCCAATTAGTAGATAACGAGCTAATTGCATGCACACAGAAGAAACATAATAGATATGAACACACAAAATTATAAAACAAAGGTAGCTCTAGATCTAGATCTATAATAACACAAAGTTTACTAAGAGATCTAAGATTAAAAGCAAGAAACAAAGTACACCGTGACACAAAGTTCTCCGAAACCTGCTCCTTTGTATTCCTTTGCTCCAAGTTGCTCTCAGGGGTTCAGCACAAAGTCTAGAACACAAGATTGCTGCTTACAAATTCTGATCGATCCTTAACCCGGAGGTTCTTCTCCTACTTATAGAATGTAGGAGGGAAAGTACAAATGGAAAACTCAAACTGAACTAAAGCATGAACAACAAGTAAAGATGACATTTGGCAATCATCCTCAACTAACTTCTTCTTAAGTGACACATGTATCACTTAACTAATAGAATGGTTCCACATGACTTCAAGTAATGGTTGTAAAACCAATAACTTAGAAGTTTTACAATTTCATCCGGGAACATAGAAAATAGAAGAAAAAGAATAGAAGAAGTCATGCCAGCTGTAATGTCTACATCTTCTTGTTCTGATATCTGATATACTTATCGAACATATAATTCAACATCCTTCCATCTGTTTTTTAGCCACGCTGCTTCTCTCTGTCTTGAATTACGCAGCACCTGCATTCACACTTTGATGCACGCTTCCACATCTTCCAAACTTGGCCCAAACCTTTGCGATATCTGCACTGCTGGCGCCCACGATCTTGATAGAATTCATCATGAAAGGCTTGGTAGCTTTATCAATTCTCTTTTATACCATCAGAAGAGAACCTTCCAGGGAATTAGGCACCTCGTTAGAAACAATTCGCACGTAAGAAGTAACGCCTCCGACCACATCCTCTTACGTGAAAGAAATGATACTGTCGGGTAAGGATGACGTCCTACTTTCAAGTGCCTGCATCCTTTTCAGCAAAACTCTGCAGATTTCCAAACGGAAAGATACTGCAAATTCTAACTGCTTCCCCTTCTCGGCTGATCCGTCCAGTACAATTTGTTCCGCAATCAAAACATCTCCGTGACTTGTTGATTTCGCCAAAATACTCGAGTTACTCTCAGCTTTTCGTATTCATGCCTTCTATGTTTGCCATCGATTGCTTTAGTTGATTTCTTTGCATCGTTCATAACCTTTAGGCGGGCTGGCACTTCCCCAAGTTGTACAGAAGCTTGACGAATAATCAAATCCTTCCATTCGTCAATGGCCTTTACTTGATTGCTTGCATCTTCCATTTCCTGCATAAGATGATCACTCACCTGCTCTGAAATGGGTTGAATGGAAGGTTTAGCAACCTTGGCTATGATCTCACATAATTGAGATACTTGCTTCTGCAACTCTTCTTTCTCCGCCTTCTCACTGTCAAGCCTAAGGAATAAAGCATCTATCAATGTCTGCGTGTCCTGCTTCAATCCTTCAGTGGTGGCTTGACCGAGTGGTACTTTGGTCACTGTCACATCTTCTGCCGTGAGCTCCTCTTCTATCTTTCCTTCTGCCGGAATTGATATCTCAGCAAACTTCTCTCCCGAATCCTCGATGATCAACCTAGAAGTTGCTTTAGCAACTTTAGGCCTTCTGTCTCTTCTGCTCAGATCCTGGAGTAGCTGCAAGTCGTGCTCCTCTAAGTTCATCTCCATTCTCGCTTCTGGAACAAACTGCAAAGCTAACCATTCCGAGAAATTACTTCTCGGAGAGTGAGAAGTCGCTGAGTGTACTACCATCTCCCGCTCTGCATCCTCTCTGTCAGAAAGTGCCACAGTGTTATGGCTGCCATCTTCTGAGTCATCCAAGGACAAAGCCCTTTCAAATTCCGCCATCTGCAGCTTCAACGTATCCTCTGGAACAGGCGCTGAACGAAGTGGCTGAGGGGAGAAGATGAATGTCGCTGGATTCAGTGGAGGCATGGAAGCATCCTGGCATTGCGGTGCAATAGTTGGTGAAGCATTGGGTACTGGAGAAACCGGAGTTAAAGTCATGGTCGTAGAAGTGATCCTCTCCTTGGATTGAGATCTTCTATGCACTTTCAACTTCTCGACTTTCCTGCTGCTTTCTCCTCCGTGCTTTCGCTTGAGGGAATCTCTGTGCTTGAAGTTTCCCGTGACTTGATTCATCAATGCTTCATCAAGGCAATATCCCTTCATCAACAACCAGTTTGAAGTATTCACCAACACAACTCTCGACCTTTCTTCAATTGTGTTGCAGCCTCCTATGTTATTCTGCAGTATGGCTTTATCTCCTCCCATTTGATGGTAAGTGTCAAGTACCACATTCCCATCATCTTTAAGATCCGCAGGTATCCGCGCTAGTCCAAAGTCGAACACTTGCTTTGCTGATAGCCTATTGAAATCTTTCTTTCTAACCTCGTACTCACTTTTGCACTTCATCCAGAAATCTTCTAATGAAGGCACATGTGCATACTGCTATGGGAGATTGTTTTCCTGACTACTCCAAATGGATAGAAGTTCAGCCGTGCAGGGAAGAACTCTTGCTCATACTCGGATAACATTTGCGTTTCCATCCCTTGAGTTCGTGAATACTAATGCAATGTAATATCCCACAGTGATTGGGAAGAAGCCCGTAGACTTGTGCCGCTTTGACTGAAGGTCGTGTAACTCCACAAGTTGCCTGCTTAGCTCCATGACGATCAATCTATCATTCGGATACCTGGGCATCTTTGTTGGTTCTCCAAAAAAGCCCGTAACCCTGAGGTATGTGAAATCTGCAAATTGAATGAATAGACTTCCAATCTTGGACATGGCTTCCCATGCTTCCTCGCTTACCTGTTGGCCTTGAGTCTTTATGCCTAGCTGCAGATGAAATCGTAGAAGTCATCGTTGATCACTTTGAAGTCTTTCTCGCCTGTAGGTGCAGTAAGCTGCGGGTAGCACTCGAAAATGGGGTCCTTGGAAAGAACACCACATCTATCCAGCTTGGAAAAGACGCCTTGTGAAGTTGCAGCATACACCAAGTATGAAGTCATCTTGAAGCTGAAAGTACGCTTCACGTTCCGGAGTTGCTCACCGATGTTGTTGCTAATAATTTCCGACCAATTGATTATAGAATCAACCTTGTTGATTTGATGGTCTGATGAAAGCATACATCCATGTACGGAAAGTGTAAGCATTCGCTTCGCCATTCATCCTGCATAGCAATTTGACGACATCATCTACCTCCTGCACCAAATTGGACCGTGGAAGAGTTCTCGGGAACTTTGAAGGAGATCTAGGCTTCTTCATGTATCGGCTATTCATGATGTTAATGCGCAATCAGCTCTATGCTTCTCCCGTCTCTTGTCGAAGCATCTGAATGCTAATAGAAGTCACCACCTTTCGCATTGGAATCTTCAAACAATAATTGATGAACTCTGCGTCCAAACGAATTATTGTCTTTCCCGAAGCATCACACATTGATCTGGATGAAGGATGATAAGATCTAGCACACTCCATCACGAACTCTGGCAATTGGGTTGTACATGGAAAAGCTGCAGCTCGGATAATTCCACTGCTTTTGACCGCACGCATGAGTGAAGTCTTTCCCGCTCTGGATCTATCAATCAAATCGGCAAGAGGTTCCGGGCCTAGATCTGTGTCTCCTATGTCTGCAAGTTTGGAAGCAATGCATGACTCCATCGTGCTTTCTTTTTCATCTCTTTTCGCCATAGCTTTGTCTATCTTCGTCTGAATAATTCTTTTTCTTCTTACTTGGCCGGATTTCTTCAATATTGGTGCAGATCTGGACAATTCTTCAGATTCGGAGGATATTTGCAATGTGTTGGACATTGATAAAAACTCCTTTTCTTTTGTAAAGCACCTGTAATGAATTCCTGCAATTTATTCAGACAAAAATGGCCACCGGAGCATGAATAGTGAATTTAAATTGTAAAAATCTGCACTTTTCAAGCCTGCTGCCCCAAAAATTGGTGTTTAATTTGCACATAAAGAGAGCATGAATCCTTTCAATCAACACCTGAGCTCCTGTAACACCTGTGGAAACAATTATGCAAACAAAGATCAACCTCCTCCAAAGCATGCGCCAAATCTGGAAGCTTTTAGCCTTGTTAGCACCTTGTCTGAACAAAATCCTTCCTTTAATGGGGGCGCACTTTTCCACTTGGCTGCAATTCTTCACCTGTGATTTGAATAATTCACCCATATGGCTGCCCATGCTTATATAACCTTCACAATTCTATAATTAATAATTGCCCTAACAATTAAAGGCAATTAATTAATTAAAAATCATGCTTTTCTCTTTTAAAAATAGCATGTTTAAGGACAGCCATCCAATAAATTAAATTAATCCAATTTAATCCTTCACACATCACTTCACTTAAGCTTCACAGTGTGCTTTGACCATAGCCACTGAAAATAGAAATTAATTTAATGTTTTAATGCCTTAAAAAACATTAAATAATACCCAAATGGGCGCACTTTTTGAGAGGAAGAGGGCAGCCATTAAATAAATTAATTTTAATGCTTTTAAATCCTTTCTTTTATTTCATCTTTGACTTGTTGACTTCCTCCAAGCTTGGGCGCACTTTTTGAGAGAATAGATTAATTAAAATAATCAATTTAAGGCTGCCATTCTCTCACCAAAGGGGGCGCACTTTTTTGCACATGTAATTCTATTTTTAAGAATTTTTCCACAATGGGATTCTTTACCCTGCAAGGCAGGCACCAAAATCCCGTGATCCACTTAAGTGATTTGACTTTGATAATGGGATTATTTACCTGCTGCAGGCGAGACACTAAAATCCCATGATTTCACTTAAGTTACTTTCCTTTTATTTTATCATGGGAATTTTAACCCTGCAAGGCAGGCAATAAATTCCCGCCTGCCTGCGGCCTCTAACTTTCCCACTGCAGCTTAAGTGACTTTTATAACACGGGAAAAAGTACCCTGCTAGGCAGGTATAAAATTCCCACCCTGCCTGCGGCTTATATTTTTCCCATCGCAGCTTAAATCCTTTGTTTTTCAAAAATGCGCCCATCCCATGAGAACTTTTCTATGCACTGCAATTTGCTTTTTCCCGAGTGATCCGAGACTCTCATGGCGACTTCCTCCGGGCATAATGTGCGTATATGTTTTCCAGCTGCTCCAGGCCAAAAATCGGGCTTACCCTGAAGAAGGAATTGCTCCATAGAAATTTCATAGAAAACGAAACCGGACACCACAAAAACACGAAAAATTGCCAAAAGTTACAAATAAAGCCCAAAACTTAAAACAAGTTAAAACCCTTTTGGCACATAGAAATAATAACATATTCGCTCATAATAGAGTTAAAATGCAGAGCACAAATAGCCTCATCACGGGGCTTAAAATAATTAAATACAAATTTTCCGCAGACAAATCCCGACGACAGAATAAAACAATTTTGGGCATCTAGGTATTTGGCGAAAAAGGCTAATATGGCTCTTTGGGATTATCTTGACGCAATATAAGAACTTTCAGGCAATAAAAACACAAAACGGCTCATTATTTTAAAAGTACGAAATTTTTTTGAATAGGGTAGTCATGCATTTTAGGGTGAAATCGAGTAACACGAGAATGGAAGGATTTGATTATTCGTCAAACTCTTTGTCTGATTTGGAGAGGTGTCACCACTTTAAAGGTTATGAATGATGCGGCAAATCACCGTGCGGCGGAATCGGTGACGAGCATAGTGGGCATGAACACGGTTGTTGAGAGTAACTTGAGTACTTTGGGAGAGATCAACAAGCTCTACTGAGATGTATTGCTTGCAAGCAAATTGTACCCAGTGAGACGAATCGGACGAGAAGGGAAGCAGTGGAGTTTGCGGTATCTTTCCGTTTGGAGATTTGCGAGTTTCTTTGAAGAGGATGCAGACACTTGAGAGTAGGACATCATCCTTACCAGACAGTATCATTTCTTTCACTGAGGAGGACGTGGTTGGAGGTGTTACTTCATATGTGTGGATCGTTCTCTAAGAAGGTGCCTAATTCCCTTGAAGGTCTGCTTTTGATGGTACAAAAAGAGAATTGATAAAGCTCACTAAGCCTTTCACGATTAATTCTATTAGTAGGCTGGTGGCGCTGCAGTAGATATTGCGAGGTTTGGGCCGAGCTTGGAAGATGTGGAAGCGTGCATCAAAGTGTTGAATAAAGGATTGCTGCAGTTTAGGACAGAGAAGGAAGCAGTGGCTAAAACAAATGGGAAGATGCTGAATCACATGTTCGACAAGTATATCCGATATCATAACAAAAAGAAGACATAAATGTTATAGCTGGCATGACTTCTTCTTTTATTCTTTCTTCTTCTATTTTCTATGTTCCTAGATGAAATTGTAAAACTTTAAGTTATTGGTTTTGCAACCATTACTTAAAAGTCATGTGGAACAATTCTATTAGTTAAGTGATACATGTGTCACTTAAGTTGAAGTTAGTTGAGGATGATTGCCAAATGTCATCTTTACTTGTTTATGTTTTAGTTCGATTCGATTAGATTTCTCATTTGTACTTTCCTCCTACATTCTATAAGTAGGAGAAGAACCTCAAGGTTAATGAAGAGAATTTGTAAGCAACAATCTTGTGTTCTAGACTTTGTCTTTGAACACCGAGAGCCACTTGGAGCAAAGGAATACAAAGGAGCAGGTTTCAGAGAACTTTGTGTCACGGTGTCTTGTGTTTTTTTACTTTTAATCTTAGATCTCTTAATAAACTTTGTTATTTTAGATTTGGATCTAGAGTTGCCTTTGTTTTAGAATTCTCGTGCTTATATCTATTGGATTCTTCTATGTGCATACAATCGATTACGCCATCTACCGATTGGGATGCACATCTTCCCCGCTTTCTTCTATATGTTTATGTAATTACCTTCTTTCATAACTTTTCCTTTCTTTAAAACAATTTGCTTATTTGTTGCGAAATTGTTCGATTATGGTTCATGAACTCGAGTAGTTAAAGTAAAACCCCATTTAGATATTCGCATACTTAAATTGACAAATCGACACGGGAGCCTCACCGGTTAAATGAGGGAGATTTATCTCATGACTTCCTAGGTTTTGTGCTATGTAGAAAATCTAGCCAACACGATCTTAAGCACATGCCCAAACAAGTTGACTTCATTAAGTAAAAACCAACAGCATGTAATAAAAGAGATTCATCATAAATCACACTCCAAACCCTCAAAGCAAGCTTATATCTTCTCCCAAAATGGCGCCTTATACATATATAGAGAGAACTCGATTGCAAAAATTTATTACTTCAGGTTCTATGGGCACACACACTTCACAAATGGTGGTGTTAATAAACACCTTTTATTTTTGATCATAAGTGGGCATACATCCCTTCTTCAAGCATGAAGATAAGTTTCATAAACCGTCAACATGCCAAAAAGGAGTAACCACATCTTCTTTTATAGTTTTTGCTTGCACATCCTCCAAAGTTCTCCATCTTTGGTGCCATCATCTAGGAGGAAATCTTATTTAAAAATGTGCTTGAAAGTCACCAACAACAAATATTAAATGCATAGGGATTTTAAAAAGATGCTCATATGGGTTGACCCATGCTTAGGAATAATCACTTTGCCTCAAATATTAATTATTAAATGCTTCCAGGAAAATGCGACTTGCCTAGTCACTTGATTTACCTTTTAAAAATGCATTTATTATATCAAGGTGAAGTCGAACTTCCCCTTTAATTTCGATTTGCACAATTTATAAAATTTTATTTTAAAATTACATGTGCAAATCGATTTTATTTTCTTTTTAATTTTTTATAAAAAAGGGGACATTACAGTCCTCCCTTCCCAAAATTGCTTGCCCTCAAGCAATTGTAAACTTGGATGCTCTAAGATTGAAGCATTTTCCCATGTAGCATCCTCTAATGGAAGGTCCTTCCATTTGACCAAGTATTCTTTGATGACACGTTTTCTTAAATTCCTTTCCCTTGTTTCCATAATGGTTTCCGAATTAAGATCAATTTACCTTCTTCATCTAAAGGGGTAACTCCAAAGAAGGAACAACATTTTGCCCAAGTGCCTTTTTAATGCAAGAAACATGAAAAACATTATGAATCTTACCATCCCGGGTAGCTCCAATTCATAAGCCACCTCACCGATTCTTTTAGTAACCTTGTAGGGCCCATAGAAACGTGGCTTCAACTTTTCCTTGCCACTTTGCTTGAGAGTAGATTGCCTATAGGGCTGCAATCTAAGAAATACCCAATCATCCACGTCGAAAGTCCTCTCACTCCGGTGCTTATCTGCATACAATTTTTGTCTATTTTGGGCATGGTGCAGATTTTCTTTGAGAGATTTCATGATGTCCATACTCTGTTGCACTAACTCTTGTGCACTAGGCACTCTACTATCTGTCATCATTACATCCATGAAAGAGTTAGCATCATAACCATATAAAGCCTTAAAAGGGGACATTCCAATGGACATGTGATGTGTAGTATTATAGCAAAATTCAGCTAGATGCAACCATTTTATCCAAGCTAATTGCTGCCTGAAACATAATATCTTAAGTACCCTTCTGCCCATTTATTTACTATTTCAGTTTGTCCATCTATTTGTGGGTGATAACTAGTACTTGGAGTGAGTTCCGTCCCAACTAACCGAATAATTCTTGCCAAAAAGACTCATAAATCTGCTGTCCCTATCACTCACAATGTTCTTAGGCACACCATGCAATTTAAAAACTTCTTTGAAATACAAATCAACAATCATAGGACCATCAAATTTAGTAGGGAGTGGGAAAAAGTGAGCATACTTAGTGAGTCTATCCACTACTACATACATGCAAGTCTTACCATTAACATTGGGCAATCTGGTAACAAAATCCATGGACACTCTCCCACTTTTGAGAGGGAATAGGTAGGGGCTGCAAAAGACCAACTGGAAAAGTATGTTCATTCTTATTTCTTTGGCATACAACACATTCTCTAACATACTTAAGAACATCTCCTTTCATACCTTTCCAAGTAAATCTTTCCCTTACCAACTTGTAGGTCTTGAAGTAACCTTGATGTCCACTTGTAGGGGCATCATGTGCTGATTTTAAAATCAGATTTTTAACTTCTGATTTTGGTGTTAAATACACCCTTCCCTTGTAAAGAATAAGACCATCTATCACCTTGTACCTTTCATCCACAATCAACCCTTCAACCATATCATTAGAAAATTGATTTTTTACATACTCAAGGGTGATTAAGTCTTTCCAATCAGCTGATATAAAAGATATAGAACAGATTTCTACTTCCCTTGGTGGATATTTGCAAAGAGTAGAGTGTCTTGTCATACCTTGGAAAATGATGTTCTTTTCCCCAATCATGAATTTGAGCAATAGGTCTTTATAATTGAGGGTGAAATCCCCCAAAGAATGCAACCATTGTACTCCTAACACAAGATCCATGTCATCCATATTAATCATGTAAAAATCATTAATAAGTTCATAATCTTCTATGGTGATAGAAAGTTTGGAAATCCGTCTAGAGCATGTTAAAATATCTCCGTCAGCTATGATAACATTGAAACCTTGAAAAACTTCATTACATAGGCCAAGCCTTGTTACCAATCTCTCACTAATAAAATTATGAGTGGCCCCACTATCAATGAGGATGATTACCTTTTGTTTGCATAGCATACCTTCCACTCGAAAAGGGAGATACTTAGAAGTACTTGAAAGGGCTGCCAATGCTCCTTCAATTTCTTCCTCATCTTCTTCTTGTACATGCTCATCATCCCCCTCATTCACCACTTCGTTAGTATCATTAGAATCTGAAATCAAATCAAAATCTGAATCTATTACTTCAATGAAATAAATTTGTCCTTTACCTTTGCAATTATGACCTCTTACCCATGGAGCCTTACAATCAAAACACAATCCTTTCCTTCTTAGCTCATCTCTCTCATCTTTTTGCATACCATTTTGGGATTGGTTTCTATGTGGCGGAACATAGGGCTGGTTTGGCCTTCTTGGGGCCTCTTTTGATGACCCAAAGGGCTGTCCTCCTTGCACTTTAAGGGGCTGCTGTAAATCAGACCTTGGCTGTCCTTTAAATCCACCTTTGGGCAGCGTTTGAGAGTTATTAGAATGCTGTCCTTTTGGCCCATAATCCCCTCTATAAGCTGCACATTCTAAATCTAGAGATTTAGTAATACATTCTTGCAAGGTAAATGGGTTAAAAGCTCTTACCAAACCTTTCAATGGCTCTATCAAGCCTTCTATAAAGAGAACTATCAACCTTCTCTCACTGACATCCGGTACCATCAGTGCAACCTTTTGAAAATCCACTACATATTCTTCAACACTACTTATTTGTTTCAATTGGGCCAACTCCCTAAAATGAAGCTCCGGATCTTTTCTATCAAACCTTTCCATGATCTTATGACTAAATCCTTCCATTGTGTGGATCAAGTCGTGTCCTTGGGTGTGCATACCATGAAACCACCACTCATGTGCCATGCCTTCCAGGTGAAGAGTAACAAACTTGAGGGCTTCTTCTTCTTGCATGGGATTGAGGGAGAAATAGGTCTCCATCTTTTGTAACCAAGCTCTTACCGTGATTTTGTTGGTTCCATCGAAGCTTGGTAGAGAGACTTTTCCCAACCTTTGTTGGATATCCGCATGGGGTTGCCTATGGGCTCTTTTGGTCTTGTTTCCCATCTTTAAGGCACAAAAGTCATCAAAAGTATGGCCCTTGTGGCCGGATGCAAAGTGCCGTATTCCTTGTTGCATGCCTCAATGATTTCCACTATTGAAGGTTCTTCGAAAGCTCTATGATTCTCCTTAGGAAGGAAAGTGCCTTTAAAGAACTTAGGAGTGGGTTGTGTTGAATTCTTCTCCCCACTATGGGAACTCCCTTCGCCATTGGAGTTTGGCGTCTTGCCATTTCCCACAACTTCCATGATCAGTTTGGTCATTTGATCACTCATGGTTTTTTGAAGTTCCAAACCACATCCTTGCATTAGCTCTTGTAGAAATTTGACTTGATCCGGTGTGAAAGGCCCTTCGTCCATATTTCCCTTATTTCTCCTCTTATAAAACAACTTCTTATCACCCTGCATACACAAAACACCCACACGAAAAGAGGAAAGAAGCTCTGATACCACTGTAATATCCCCTTGTGGGATATTAATGATTTATTATTAATCATTTGCAAAACAAACAACTTAGAAGATAAAACCCTCCTAGGTTTATCTCAAGTAACCCTAGTGTCGGCTTTCTACAACCCAAATAGGGTTGGAGTGAGCCAAGGTGAGGGTTTAGATGGACAAATCAGTCGGTATTTACACTTCTTTATCTAATATATTTTGTAAAAGTAAAAATAATAAATAATACTGCTGAAAATTAACTGAAACTTTGAAAATTCATAACTTCCAAAATTCCAACTCTTTTGAAGTGAAACCAAGTGCAGCAGAAAGGGAAAATTATGAGCTTCTATTCATAATAAAAATCAGAACTTTTCTTGCACTAGAAACCCTTCGAAACAACCCCCAAAATCCTAAACCCAGTCGCTAGGGTTAGGGTAAAATCTGCAACACAATTCTAACACTTTTTCCTTTACTTTAAGAGTCAATAAATGTAGTTCCAGATCTGCAATTAATAAATCTAAAACAACAGAATTATAATTACTTCAAAATCCCCTCCAGACACTCTTAGCACATGCCCAAACAAGTCAACTTTATTAAGTAAAAACCAGCAACATGTAATAAAAGAGATTCATTATAAATCACATTCCAAACCCTCAAAGCAAGCTTATATCTTCTCCCAAAATGACGCCTTACATATATAGAAAGAAATGATTGCAAAAACTAATTACTTCAAGGTTCTATGGGCACACACACTTCACAAATGGTGGTGTTAATAACCACCTTTTATTTTTTGATCATAAGTGGGCATACATTCCTTTTTCAAGCATGAAGATAAGTTTTATAAACCGTCAACATGCCAAAAAGGAGTAACCACATCTTCTTTTATAGTTTTTGCTTGCACATCCTTCAAAGCTCTTCTCCATTTTTGGCGCCATCATCTAGAGGAAATCTCATTTAAAAATGTGCTTGAAAGTCACCAACAACAAATATTAAATTACGTGTGCAAATCGATTTTATCTTCTTTTTAATATTTTATAAAAAAGGGGGACATTACACGAAGCGAGATATGAGAGCGGAGTTGGAAGAGTTAGAGGAGAAGAAAATGGAGAGGGAAAGGGTGCAGGCAGCCATAACACAAGCTATTAGACCTGGGGCTTCAATGACATAGGATTTAGAGGATGATGCGGCAACACTTGTGGGCTCTACTCGTGGTCCACGCATACGAAGCGGAAGAGCCGGAAGAGGTGCATCTTCATCGAGTTCGAGAAAAAACATACAAAGTTTTTTTGTGGCAAGGAACACACCTGGAGCACAACCTTCATTGGAAGGTACAACCTGGAACAAAGATGTGCACGAGGAAGCGGATAAAGCTTGTGCAAATTTTTGGTACTACAACAACTTGCCATTTAATGTGGCAAAGAGCCCATTCTGGGATTATTTGGTGACAACGTTGACAGTTGCAAGGAAAGGGTACAAGGCACCCTCTCCAAAAGATTTGAGTGGAAAATTGCTTGAGGGTGCAGTTGCAGATGCCACTACCATTCTAGATGAGCAAAAGAAACAATGGCAAAAATACGGATGCACCATTCTTTCAGATGGGTGGACGGATGGAAGGAACCACACCCTTGTTAATTTTTTAGCGGCTTCAAACGATGAGATGATGTTTTTGAAGTCCATTGATGCCTCTAACATAATAAAAATGCAGATAATTTGAGTGTTATGTTAGAGAAGGTTGTATTAGAGGTTGGTGTACAAAATGTTGCAGCAAGTGTCACAGAAATAATGCAACAACATATGTGGCGGTTGAGAGACTACCGCAGAAGAGACATTCATTACTCTTTTGGACTCCTCATGCAAACTCATTGCCTTGACCTTTTTTTAGAGGACAGACAAAATTGATTGGGTGAGGCCGATTGTAGAAGATGCAAAAAACATAACAAAGTACATATACAATCACCCTTGGGTTTTGAGCTTGATGAGAGAACACACAAAGGGGAAAGAACTTGTTCGAGCCGGTGTCACAAGGTTTGCAACTAACTTCTTGACGTTGCAAAGTATTTGTAGTTTGTTGACACCTTTGAAACAAATGTTTGTGAGTCAAGCATGGCTAGACTCACAATATTCAAATAAAGCCGATGGAGAGAGGGTTGCAAAGATAGTTTTTGATGATATCTTTGCAAAGAGAGCTATAGAGATCATCAAGGTAATTTCAAACTTTGATTTATATTTCATTCATTTATTTTAATTTGTTAAATTATAAATATATTGTTTTCATTTTTTTACTTTATTTGTATTATAAGTTTGTAACCTTACATTCTAATTTGTGTGTTGGTGTCGAGCCGTTGGTGAGGGTTTTGCGATTGGTGATGGGGTTTATTTATGAGGCCATGGATAGGGCCAAAGAGTCTATCCAAAACTATTACATGGGGGATATCGTCAGATATGGTCCTTTTTGGGACATTATTGATAGGAGATGGAACAATCAACTCCACCAACCTATTCATGCGGCAAGGGTACTATCTCAACCCCAAGTATTTCTACTTCGACAACTTCACAGATGTGAACAGAGAGGGTTACAGAGGGCCTTTCAACATGTGTTGAGAGGATGATACCAGATGTTGAGACGAGGGACCTCGTCATTTTAGAGCTGCAGAGTTACAGAGATACTAGGGGGAGGCTCTTTTCTTCGGTGCTAGCTATTCGAGGGAGAGCCATGCAGTCACCAGGTAATAAAAATTAGAATGTTTACCAAGTTACTTATTAGTTACAAATTTGATTTTATTAATTATTGATAAATTTTTTATTATCTTGTTTGTAGGTTCTTGGTGGGAGGATTGGGGAGGGAATACCCCGCATCTTCAAAAGCTAGCCCTCAAAATTCTATCTCAACCTTGTAGCGCTTCTGGATGTGAACGCAACTGGAGTTTGTTTGAGGCCATTCACACGAAGAAGCGCAAAGTTGAGTCAAAAACGGCTCAACGACTTGGTTTTTGTTCAATACAATCTCCAGCTTCGCACAAGAAAAGTGGAGGCCACATCAGAGGAGCTCATTGATTTGGATGAGATAGATCCATACAACGAGTGGACTAGGCAAGAAGAGGAAATCCCTGCGTTCACAGAGGACGAGATTGCTTCTTTTGAGAGGGAAGCTATGGAGGGAGAAGCACTAGCAAGACTCCGAGGAGATATTGGATTGGATGACATCTTTGGAGGTGATCTCCAACATGCAGCAGAGGAGCCACCAACACCACCATCTAGTTCCAAGATTGAGCCGGAGGCACAAGCTTTTAGGAGCGAGGAGACGTGGCCGAGTGTGGGGACTAGTAGAGGCACTAGATCCACTCCCCAATATTTCTCTAGATTGGGGGAAGAGGAAAATGTAATTTATTGTATATCAACTTGCGTAGATATGAAATTTATGATGATATTTTTCAATGTCAATCATCATAAATTCATATTACTTATCAACCATTTGTTGTATTCGCATGATGATGCAATTTTGTATTGTATTTGTATTCAAATCTAATAAAAACACTTCTCCAATATTTTATGGGCTCATTTGATACATTTTGTAGTCATGTTGCTTAAAATTTATGTTTTTAAAGAAATTTGAGTATTTTTAAGTTGCCGAGTATTCCCAGTATTGGCTAAATATTACTCGGTTTTTGCAAAGTTTTGTTTTTTGGGGTTTGCGGAGTATTTACCGAGTACAAGTATGCGAACTATGGTTTGGACTATGTCTTGTGCAAGATATCCTAGAGTAACTAGGACTCATCACAGGCAAAGATTCTTGCTAGATCCATTGTCTACCATAACATTGTGGATTGGTTGTGACCACTGTATGTTCACGAATGAACAATGGTCTACTAACATCCTCATCATTAGGAGCAATCTCTGAATTGTCAAATGTAATCACAAGTGTGGGTTTTTGTATTTTTGTAGATAAGCCAATGATGGCATTTATAGGTTGAGGGTCGACACCTTTGTAAGACTCTGGAGGCACTTTGTAAAAAGGCATGTGTACCTCATTGCTCTTATGGGTTTCTATATGATTAGGCAAGGGATTGATAAATGCTTTTAGCTTAAGATTGGATTGAGAAATAATTGTATTAGTAGGGCTATCAAAGTCTTGTACAAAAATGGTGTTGTTAACGAGTCTCTAAATCTTAAGATGTAACTTGTAGCATTTGTTGGTTGTATTCATATGAATTTCTATCGAATTTCCTGCCGTGGTTTAGATATGTCTCTCTTGTAGAAAGTGGAGGTAATTCGATGAGATCACATTCTCGCAACTTTTGTAATATCTTATGAGGAGGTTCTACTAGACGGGTTCATTGTCTTCATGGAGTAGAAGAAAGGACATTAGATGGAGCTTGTTGTGCAATGTTGACACTTTTGTCATCTGTCTTTTTATTATCATGTGTCTTTCCTTTATAGGATGGTTTCGATTGGAACTTTTCTTCATTAGATGTGTGTGTTTTCACCATATTCTAGCATGTTTTGATTGGAACTTTTCTTCATGGAAAGAACATCTCCAAACCTGCCTCTCTCTCGTTGTCCATAGAAGGTATGCACAACCCCATACATAAATTTGGAAAGGACAGCCCATCATGGCTGTAGTATAGCATTTCTAACTCAAAATTCTTGGATGTTAGTAACATAGGAAGGGTGCAACAACTGCAATACTTGAAATCCCTTCCACACATCATATTAAACCCAAAAAGCTTCATCATTAATGTCAACCTACAGCTGTCCAAGGAGAGTACTATCCATCCAAAATGTGAATTTAGGAAGAGCATCTTACCATGGCTGTAGCATTGTATTGTCTCATGCAAAATTGGAATGATGGTGGTTGGAGACCCTCTTGCATCCGATGTAAACACTACATCCTTCACCATGGGTGAGAAGTGCATCTTTCTTGTGGTTACTCATCCTCTTATGACTGCCTTAAGGATGTAGATAACAACAGTCCTCAAGTTTGTATCAACACTTTTCAAAAGATCTCTTGGATCCCAAACTTCTTTGTACAAGCAATCTGGAATTTGCAAGGAAGAACCAATGCGCTTTTTCCACTTCAACATGTTCTTCCTCTTATCAATTTGACCATGTTGCCCTCCATGACACAAATATGGCAGCAACATAGGAGGAACCAATAAATCCGACATATGTGGGTCATGCCTAGGATTGTCAACAAAGAGTTCACTTCCTAGGGCTGAAGTGGAATCCTCTTCCCATTTGGTACCCTTCATCTTCACAAAGTTGTTAGAATATTCCTTAGGATGACCAAAACATTGCAAAGACATAGCATGAAGGTGATGTAGCAAATCCTTGCTAAGAAGATGATGAAATTGCTTACCATAGGTTGCTGTCATGAAATTTCCAGCAAGCTGAAGATTAACATGAGCATCAAAAGAGGCCTTTATTCCATGGACATGCCTCCCAACAAGGTCACCCAGAATTCTAGCCCCATTAACCCCTTGCAATTCTGATTTTTCTCCATTCTTGGCATCATGATGATGACCCATTTGCCGTGATTTACTATGGAGCATCAAACTTGCCCCATGGTCATCCTTTTCAACCATTTTCCCATGACTACAAATCTGAGATGGCATGGTAGAAAGCAACAAATTTGAATTAGCTTCATACCTTTGGTTGTCTTCATATGTGTTTGGAATGTCTTCGTGGCTCTTACCAAAGTCTAATCCATCATCATTTTGCTCTTCATTGACTGTTGGCTCTTCATTATCTGTTGTTAGGATAATTCCAACAGGTTTGTTGGCTAGATTTTCTGCATAGCTGAAAACTTAGGCAATCATGAGATAAATCTCCCTCATTTACCAGTGAGGCTCCCGTGTAAGATTTCTGTCAATTATGGATCTTAATAACTATCTGTGGGTTTTACTTTAATTGCAAAGCTCATGAACCATACCTAAACAATTCTGCAACAAGTAATCAATCAGTAAAGAAATATTTGCAAAAGGGGGAAATAGTTGATTACGGAAAGAAGAAAAAAAGATGTGTAATCCAACCAATAGTTTACAAAGTAGGTCTCATACACATAGATAAAACAAATATATCTCACAATACAAAATTAAAAGACAGAAAAATTTCTAATCTAAATCTTAGAAAACAAAAAGTTTATCTAAAGATCTACACAGAAGTAATAAGCAAATGCACCGTTGACACAAAATTCTCTGAAAATCCACCTCTCTTAAATTCCTCAGTTTTTAGAAAAGATATCAAGGGTTTTAGCTCAAAGTCTAGAACTTAAGAATGTTGATTACAAATTCTGATCCCTAACCCGTAGGTTCTTCCTCTATTTATAGTGTATAGAAGGAAATTGCAAATAGGAAAACAATAACTAAACCGACACATGCGGAAGTTATAAAGAAGACAACTAGCAATCTTTCCCTGGAATCCCTCTTTACATGACATGCATCTGAAGACTAAATCAAAGCTTTGCATGTCTGTCACCTATTCTTAATTAAGGACCTTTTCAGATAACTAAAAGTAATTTTAACAAATTACTTTAGTTTTACAATTTTGTCCGAGAAAATAAGAATAAGAGAGGAAAGAGAAGAAGAAAGAAAATATGCTTTGGTTGTCATACTTTACTTTTTCTCTTTGTTTTGAAACTGAATATACGTGTTAACCATGTGACTCAGTGTCTTCCCATCTGCCTTAAGAACCGTTTCTTTTTCAGTTTTAAATCTGCAACAATCGTGTGGACAAAGAAGCGATTTGCCTTTACTCTTGCCTCTCTTGTGCCTCGATCTACATTTTTGATTTTCGAGGCACTCAGGCTTTACGGAAATGGCACCATCGAGATAGAGCTCTCTCTCGGCTTTCGAGAAAGGTAAAGTTTGCCTCCTAACTCCTTATATTTTTCAAGTTATGGCTCGGCGGAGTTTTGTGGAAAATTTCCCATTTGAGGCCCGCGACCAATAGGAAGCTGCCACGTGGCGGAGGAGTTCGGGGTCGGAGGCAAATTTGAAATTTTCCAAGTATTTTGGTCGAAGGTTCAAATGGAAATTTTTCCAATCACGATGTGAGTGTAAAAAGGTTTTTCGATTTTGAAAATGAAAACCCGGAAAAGAGAGAGAGAGAATTCGAGTGAATCGAGCTTGCTTGCCACGTGGCATCCGACCCGGTGGAGCGTGGGGAATTTTGAAAAAATTTTCCAAAGACAAAAAAAAAAGGTAAAATTTGAAAAATTTTCCGCCGATCCGTTTTTGGGCGTTTTTGCCTAAATCTTCAAGCGATCATATCTTTTGATCGAGCTCATTTTCACGTTCTTTATATCATTGGAAAGATGTTAAAATTCTCTACATGATTCCATGGTCAATTTCTAATTTTGGTTCAGTTTGGAGAGAAAATCAAAAATGGTTCTGAGTACGTGTCCATGGCGAGAAATGACATTTCAACAACCAAATTTAATACAGAATGGGTCGCATTCTTCTCCAATATGGTCAAAAATGATAGGGTATGGGTTTGTAAGGTCCTCCATGCTGTTTTAATGCATTTTCCATCAATGAGGGATGGCTCCCATGTGTTTTTCACGTTTTCTCTCTCCTGGGCTCGACCCATGTATTGTAAAAGCCAGATTTGGCTCATTTCTTCATGGTTGAACACTTTTTGGCATAGAAAACTTCTTCTTTCACCTCCAGCAAGTGATAGTTGTAAGAATCAGACCTTTTTCAAGTATTGTAGTAGGTTTATACCTCTTTGAGGGTGGAATGCAAGAGATTTTTACATGGAATTGACGGTCTGAAACTACTGTGAATGCTTTCGAGTCCTCTGTTTGTATTGTTTTACTTCATTTTAAGACCTCTAATTACATCTATCAGCTTGTGTATGTTTTCCCTTGTTGCATTTCATGAATTTGTGTCTATTTACATGGCAAAAATGTTTCACCACTCCTTTTGGTGCATCACCATCTTTAGTTTAGTTTCATTTTTGCATTTTTATCCCTGTCTCCTTGCAATTTAGAGTAGGATTAGGATCTGAACCTCTGTAGTTGTGCAAAATATAGATCTAAATCAGAGGAGTTTGAGGAACCAGCCTCTAATCTGGAGATTCCTCTCTCATTTTCACAAGTCCCACACTTGGAGAGAGGTTTCCATGTTGTGCAATCACCTGGATGCCTAAAACATCAATTCAGAACCTTGATTTGCATCCAGGGGTGCTGCTGATTTGCAACAACAGTTTTGGCATGCCGGTGGGACCTTAGAGGTCTCATTTTTATTGCAGCAAAGTTGATGTGCATCTGCTGCAATTTTCTTGCTTGAAAAGAGCTATAATTTGCATATCTGGCGACTCCAGGGAAGAATCAACTGGTTTCAGCAGTGCAGGCCTGAAAACTCATGAGAAGAATCACTACAAGGTCAAGAGCTGGAGAAGAAGAGGTGTTGTTTGAATATCTGCAGTTATCTCCAAGAGTAAGGCAAAGTGGGAGGAGAATCCAAAGGTCTCCATCTCCACCAAAGAGAACTCTCTCAACTCCTCCACAGTAGGCCTTTCATTCATCAACAAGGGTTAAGACCCGATTAGAATGGCACAAAACAACCCCTATGTCAACTTCACGGGCAGCAGACCCACTTGCCCTCAATGCACAACATCGATTCCAATTGCAGCCTTGAAGAACATTCCCTACTTCACTGGAGAAAATCGGACTACTCCGGTGATCATGTTAAAGACATTGCCAATCTTTGTGCGATTCATGAAATCAATGAGATGCAGTGGTACATCAAATTCTTGCATCTTCATTCAGGGGAAAGCATTGCGATGGTTTAGAAGCCTTGGAGCTGGTTCTATCACAAATTGGAATCAGCTATGTATAGCACTTCATGAGCAATTTGGAGAGAAGGGAGACAACTTTGTCTTTTGGAGCAGGTGACAACCATCGAGAGCTCCCGATGAGCGGTGGCCCGTGATTTCAACTTGATTTCAAAAGACTTGGGAGAGAATTCCGGTGGCGATCGGACCAACGGCGAAAGGTGCTTTTCTCTACTATCTCAAAGCTCTAAATTCTGATATTTCTATGTTGATTCAGTCCATGGGAGGCATAACTATCCCTATGGCTTATAGCATTGCCATTAGGGCTGAAAATTGTTTGATCAGTGGAAAACTAGCCCCTAGACCTCCCATGCCATTGTTTCCAAGTTTAGAGTCCAAATACCAATCAAGCACCTAATTTGGCTCCTTCTCCCACTCCTAGAAATCGAGTTCAAATGAAGCTTCTACTTCATCTCCAAGTGCCCCAAATGAGCTTGAGAAGTCATGAAGCAATTGCAAAACCTAGGCAATGAGCTGGTTACTCTCGAGAGGCAACAAGCCCAAGGTTTTAGACCTTCTTACCAGCCCCAAGCTCAGCCCAAAGGGCAGCCATACCAACCACAAAGACCACCTAATCCAGCTGCTGAATATGAATCAAACAAGGCCTCCTGCCCGATAGACCATTTCAGCCCTACTGATCCAAATGCCATATCTGCCTCTAAGGCATTGGTGCCAACACAAAACAACATTGCTCGGGAGTATGATGGTGTTTTCCATGCGATGAACCTCATAACCAATCCATGTGCTTGATGGTGCTTTGAATCAAGCATTAATGGTGACAACTCTTTGTGTGGAGGGTGAGGGCGAGTCGAGAAACAACCAACAACAACAAAACATTCCAACAACAATCAGCCCCAAATGACACCACGTTGGTAAATTGGCAAGCGAGAGGATTTTGTGGCATGAATCAAATGGTTTCCCAGGTGTTGCAGCCAACACAAGGTCAAAAAGAAGGAATTTGGGTGAAGAACAGCCATTAGCTCAACCAATCCACAACCTTCCATGGCTCCACAAATGGTTGTGAAAAAATCCAATTTCAAATGCCTGAGGGCAGCGAAGAACAGCTCTAGACCAACTCAAATACCGATTATTGCTGCCCACGTGCAAGGAGTGAATGTACAAAAGCAAAGGGACAGCAAAGAGATCCTTCATCACCATTCGATATCATTGATCGGATGAAGAAGACAAATGTTAATATATCAATGTGGGAATCCCTATCTATCCCGGGCCAAAGAGACTTGTTACAAGCTGCCATGAAGGGTGGCCAACTTGAATCAGCAAGTTCGGATGCGAGAAAAGTGCTCACAAATGCTGCCCGACTGAGAGGAAATCATGGAGGACAGCAAGGTAAAATGTTGAAGCCCCCTCCTTTACATGTTTCATTAATCATTGGAAATCGGTTAGTGCACAATTGCATGATAGATTCGGGGCAAGTAGCTCGGTGATGCCTAAACAAATAGGCTGATCGGCTAGGGCTCCGATATGAAACCATATCCAAAGGGGTAGTGCGGCTGGATGGGACAGCGATAACAACATAGTTGGGGTGATTAGAAACTTGAGTCTTACCTTGCATGCATGTCCAAATGTTGTTGTTTCACAAGATGTATCGATCATAGACCTTCCACCACTCTTTGCCCTATGCTTGTCGAGGACTTCACGACCAAGATTGGGGATATTTGTCTGCTTTGGTTGGTCACACATGCTGTTGAGAATGAGGTATGGAACTAAGGCTACAATCAGTCTGAACCTATTGCAAACTTCCACATTGAGCCTTACACTCCAAGTCGGATCAATGCCAATTGTTCGACATTTGATCAAGAAGACCACCCAAGCACCGATGAAGGCGACACCAGGTTGGGAGCATCCGGATCTAACTCTTGATGAATGGGCAAACAAGGTACATGCTTTTGATCCTTATCAAAAGTAGAAGAATCGAGCTAGGGGTCTATTGTATACATGAAGAAAATCAGCCTATTCCTAACATCACCAAGCCAAACCACAAGGATGACAATGAGGTATGGCAGCTGTTTTTGATGGATCAAGAAGTAGACAAGGTGCGGGAGGTGGAGCCATGCTTGTTTCACCTCGAGAGTAAGGTACTATTCAGCTTTTAGATTTCAGTTTGCATGCTCCAATAACAACTGCTGAATATGAAGCCTTAGTGCGAGGATGCATTGGGCAATCAAGAAGAAAATAAAGAACTTGCAGTCTTTGGTGACAGTGAATTGATTGTAAATCAGGTCAAGGGACAACATCTTTGCTGCCAGAATGATCTACTCGGGTGCTACTGAGAATAGGGTGTGGGACCTCATGGAAGATTTTGAGGTTTTGGCATCAAATCCATTCCTAGGAAAGAGAATCAAGCTGGCTTGAGGGCTTGCGGCGATAGGGGCAGCCTTTGACATTGTGGAAAGCATTCAAAAGACAAGGTACAGCCAAACATCCACGTGATTGTGAGGCCTTGATGCCGATATAACAATGTCAGTTGGCAAGTGTTTGAGAATGACCAGCAAATCATCCATTTCTTGCAAGAAGAAGCCGAGTTCTCAGCTAAGAATCAAGAAAAATTGGAACAGCAGTATGGTGACCAAGTGGTACAGCTGAGAACTAACAAGCTGCCCAAGGGACTTATCACTTTGGAGTCCATTTTTAATCCCAATGATCAGTTTAGAAAGGAGAAAGCAAACATTCAGGTCAAGAGAGAGGATTCAGTATCCATCTTGGTAGAAGAGAACAAACCATTGCAAATTGGAAAGATGACAAGCTGATCAAAAAGGTATGAGTTCATGCAATTTGTGTCAAGAGTTCCTGATGTGTGTTGCATGGAGCTATGAAGATTTGAAAGGTTTGATCCCAACTTAGCTCGGCATACCATTGAATTGGATCGAAATACTAAGCTGTTCAGGCGAAAACAAAGACCGATCAATCCACACATGGAGCCTCTCATGAGGAAAGAATTGGACAAGGCTGATTGAGTCAAGAATCATATTCCCGATCAAGCATTCTAGTTGGGTTGCCAACTTGGTTCGATCGAGAAAAGAAGAGTGGAGAGATCAGATTGTGTGTTGATTTGAGAGACTTAAATAGAGCATCTCTCGAGGACCATTACCCACTCCCTTCCATGGAGCAAATCTTGCAAGTTGTGGTGGCTCAGAGAGGTTTCACTACTTGATGGCTACTCACGGCTCTGATCAGATTATGGTGAAGGAAGAAGACCGATTCAAGACAGCCTTCACAACCAAATGGGGACTTTTGCATACGGGAAGATGCCATTTGGGCTGTCAATGGCTTGGTCTTTACCTTCGAAGAGCAATGGACATGGCGTTGAAAGGTTTGATTAACAACGTGGTGCTGATTTACCTTGATGATATCACTATTTTTTTCCAAAAATGCAGCGAGACCACCTCTCTCATTTGAGACAAGTTTTCACGAGGTGTAGGAAATTTGGAGTGTCTTTGAATCTAAGAAGTGTATCTTTCTTGCACATGAAGGAAAGCTCCTTGGCCATATTGTCTCCAAAGAAGGATTAGCAATTGATCCAGAGAGAGTCGAAGCCATAAGAGCACTACCATTGCCAAGCCACAAGAAAGCCCTTCAGAGTTTCTTGGGGAGGATAAACTTTGTTCGGAGGTTTGTCCCAGATTTTGCAGCCCTTGTCAAGCCCATCACCAAAATGTTAAAGAAGAGCATGGCTTTCAGTGGACAGCGAGAAGGCAAGGAGAGTTTTGAAGCAATCAAAAAGCCATTTCTCAAGCACCAACTCTCATCAACCCGGACTTCTCCAAGGATTTCATCCTCTATGCATTTGGAGGTAATGACACTATTTATGCCATTTTGGTACAGCAGAACAAGGATAATGATGAGCAGCCAATTGCCTTCTTGACCCCGAGCCTAGATGACTATGAGGTGAAGTACTCTTTTATTGAGAAGCATGTCTTTGGCGTGTCGAAGCTTGAAGAAATTCAAGCATTTAGTCTCAAACAACAAGGTCCGATTGCTGGTCTCACATCTTGGGGTTAAGGACTTCCTCCTCAACAAAGATTTGAATGAGAAAAGGGGGGTTGGATCACCCGTGTCATGGAGTATGACATTGAGATCAAAATCACCAAGCTGGTAAGAGGAAAAGGATTGTGTGAGCAGCTGGTTTTGGGAAGCAAAAAAGAATGCGATGAAGGAGAGGCTGTTTTGACAGTGATTCAAGACAGCCATGAGCCATGTGGCACTCAAGAAGAAAACAATGCTGCCCCCACTCCTTGCTGGACCCAGGTATAATGCACTTCTAAGCACGAGGCCTATGCCCTCAGGAGATGAACAAGACCCAAAGAAGACACTTGATTGCGAGGCTATCCCATATGCCATTGTTGATGGAGTTTTGTTCAAGAAAGATGTGAATGGAGTCTTTGTTTGAGATGCATTAGCACAAATCAGATTCATAGGGTGTTGGAAGAGTTCCATGGTGGATCAGGTGGTGGTCATTTTGCACCAGTGTGACAGCTCTAAAAATCATGAAGGCTGGTTATTATTGGCCTAAAATTTTCGTGATTGCTATGCATGGATCAAGAGGTGTAAAAGAATTGTGCATTCTTCACGGGAAAAGAGAGACTTGCTGCCCTTCCATTGCATCGATCTCGGTTGACCAGCCATTCATGCAATGGGGTTTGGACTTCATTGGAGTCATTAATCCTAATTCAAGTCAAGGGCACAAATGGATTTTGTGACCACGGACTACTTCACCAAGTGGACTGAGAGCGGTAGCACTCAAAAGAAGCAAATGAGTCCAGCATCTTAGACTTTTATGAGGGGATAGCAACCAGATTTGGTATACTGCTTTCTGATAATCTCGAGATAATGCATTGGCATTCATTGGATCCAGGTGGTGAGTGGGCTGTCGAAATGGGATCTACCTAAGCACTTCATCAAACTATTACCCTCGAGGTAATGGCCGGGCCGAGTCTACAAACAAGAACTTGTTGAGGATCATTAGGAGGACTCTTGATGAGAATCGAGAGGTCTTGGCATACCAAACTGAAATCAGCCTTATGGGCTGATAGGATAACTCCCAAGAGATCCACGGGTAACTCTCCATTCAAGCTTGTTTATGGAAGAGAGGCAATCTTGCCCATGTCACTTGAGTTGCCAACATTGGAACTCATGAAGCAATTAGAGTTCTTTAGAGTTTGAGCCCATGGAGGTGAGATATGCGAGTTGATGGAGCTGCGGGAGGTCGAAAATCGGGCATCCCAAGCAATGGAAAAGGATCAAGCTTTGATCAAAAAGACCTTTGATAGGAAGGCGAGGATAGATCTTTTCGGGTTGGAGATCTAGTGTTGAAATGGGATGTGGATAGAGCAAAACCGGGAAGGCATTCAAAATTTGATGCCATTTGGAGTGGCCCATACATGGTCACGAAGTGCAAGAACAACAATGCTTTCGATTGGCCTCATTGGATGGTGAAGAACTGCTGAGATTCGATCAATGGAATCTATCTCAAGCGTTGCTTCTAGAGGAAATTTACCACCTTGTAAATATTAGATTAGATTTTCATTCCTCCAGTGCTTTGCACATTGTTTTGTTGTAGGTTAGTTTTGCTTTCCCTAAGTGCTTTGGCACGACTTGCTTTGTCCACAGGAGATGTTTTGCGAGTCCTTGCTTCCATCATGTGATATTCCATCTTCCTCCTTGCACATTCTAAGTCGAGTTGAGGTTCTAAACAGAATATTTGATGACTCCATGCCCATGGACTACTTGAGCAAGCTGGTATTTTCATCTAGCGAGCGAGATGACCCCTACGAGTCACCAAAATTGTTATCCAAAATGGTGCCCCACTCATTTTTGTGGCTAACTCCTTGTGTTCTTGCCTCTCTTGTGCCTCGAGTCTACATTTTTTTATTTTCGAGCACTCAAGGCTTTACGGAAATGGCACCATCGAGATAGAGCTCTCTCTCGGCTTTCCCGAAAAAGGTAAAGTTTGCCTCCTAACTCCTTATATTTTTCAAGTTATGGCTCGGTGGAGTTTTGTGGAAAATTTTCCCATTTGAGGCCATGACCAATAGGAAGCTGCCACGTGGCGGGAGGAGTTCGAGGTCGGAGGCAAATTTGAAATTTTTCCAAGTATTTTGGTCGAAGGTTTGAAATTTTTCCAAAAGAGTATAAACAGGTCGATTTTGAAAATTTTCCAAAGTGGAAAACCCGCGGAAAAGAGAAGGAGAGAGAATTCCAGAGTGAATCAGAGCTTGCCACGTGGCATCCGACCAGCGGAGCGTGGGGAATTTTTGAAAAATTTTCCAAAGACAAAAAAAAGGTAAAATTTGAAAAAATTTCCCGCCGATCCGTTTTTGGGCCGTTTTTGCCCTAAATCTTCAAACGATCATATCTTTTGATCCAGAGCTCAGATTTTCACGTTCTTTATATCATTGGAAAGATGTTAAAATTCTCTACATGATTCCATGGTCAATTTCTAATTTTGGTTCAGTTTGGAGAGAGAAAATTCAAAAACGGTTCTGGTACGTGTCCATGGCCAGAAATGACATTTCAACAACCAAATTTAATACAGAATGGGTCGCATTCTTCTCCATATGGTCAAAAATGATAGGGTATGGGTTTGTAAGGTCCTCCATGCTGTTTTAATGCATTTTCCATCAATGAGGATGGCTCCCATGTTTTTCACGTTTTCTCTCTCTGGGCTCGACCCATGTACCTTGTAAAAGCCAGATTTGGCTCATTTCTTCATGGTTGAACACTTTTTGGCATAGAAAACTTCTTCTTTCACCTCAGGCAAGTGATAGTTGTAAGAATCAGACCTTTTTCAAGTATTGTAGTAGGTTTATACCTCTTTGAGGTGGAATGCAAGAGATTTTTACATGGAATTGACGGTCTGAAACTCTGTGAATGCTTTCGAGTCCTCTGTTTGTATTGTTTTACTTCATTTTAAGACCTCTAATTACATCTATCAGCTTGTGTATGTTTTCCCTTGTTGCATTTCATGAATTTGTGTCTATTTACATGGCAAAAATGTTTCACCACTCCTTTTGGTGCATCACCATCTTTAGTTTAGTTTCATTTTTGCATTTTTATCCTGTCTCCTTGCACTGATTTAGAGTAGGATTAGGATGCGAACCTCTGTAGTTGTGCAAAATATAGAATTAGCTCTCCTTTTTGTTTCCCTTGATTGGGTGACAACTCAAAGAAAATTCTGCCCCGATTCTTCAATAATCAACCTAGAAGTTACCTTGGCAACTTTAGATCTTCTATCTTTTTCGCCTATATTCATGAGCAGCTGCAAGTCATGTTCTTCCAAGTTAATATCTTTTCTAGCTTCTGGGACTATTTGCAAAGCCAACCAGGATGAGAAATTGCTCTTCGGGGAATGAGAAGTCACCGAATGTACCACCATCTCATGCTCAGACTCTGCTGCATCCGAATTCACCACAGTGTTATGGCTGCCCTCTTCTGAATTGTCCAAAGACAATGCTCTTTCGAACTCTGCCATTTGTGCTTTCAACTTCTCCGCAGGGAGAGGTGAAGATCTGGGTGGTTGAGGAACAAATACGAACGATCTGGATTCAACGGTGGAATGATAACATCTGTTTGAGGTCCTGGAGCTGCCGAAGTGCTTTGTGAGTTGACGCTGGAGAAGCTTCGTTTGAAAGTGGCACTGGTATAATGGATGTAGACTTGCCTTTTTCTAGTACCTGAGACTTCTTGTGCACTTTGAGCTTCTCTGGTCTTTTCTACTCTCACCTTCATGTTTTCTCTTGTTGGGATCCCTGTAATGAAATTCCTTGTGATTTGGTTCATCAAAGCCTCATCCAAGCAATACCCCTTTGTTAACAACCAATTTGAGGTGTTAACCAGGACTCATGGAAGACCTCTCCTCAATCGTGTGACAACCACCCACACTCTCCTGAAGAGCAGCTCTATCTCCTCCCATTTGATGATATGTGTCAAGTACCACATGCCCATCATCTGCGAGATTTGCAGGTATCCGTGCTAAACCATAGTCGAAACCTGCTGCACTGATAACTTGCTGAAATCTCCCTTTCTGACTTCGTATTCGCTCCTGCACTTCATCCCAAAGTCTTCAAGTGAAGCAACATGTGAGTATTCTTAGGAGACTCCTCTTTGCTATCCCATATGGGTCAAAGTTCATTCGTGCTAGGAAGAACTCATGCTCATACCCAAAAAACATTTTTGCTTCAATTGGCTCGGTGAATGCTCTGGCAACTATAATGACCCACTATGACTGGAAAGCTACCTGTAGACTTGTGCCGTTTTGACTGTAAGTCATACAACTCTACGAGCTGCCTGCACAACTCCATGATGACCCACTTATCACTCGGGTACTTTGGCAACTTAACTGGTTCTCCTGAGAAACCACTAACCCTGAGATATGTGATGTCCGCAAACTAGATGAAGATACAACCATGCTGGGAGACAGCTTTGCCAGGCTTGTTTGCTCACTTTGTTGGTCCTCAGATCACTATTTAATTTGCAAATGAATCTGTAGAAGAAGCCATCGTTTATTGCCCTGTAATCCTTGTAGCATTCAGGAATTGTCAACTGCGGGAAACACTCATAAATAGGATCTTTTAACAATATGCCCCGTCTATCCAGTTTGGAAAATATCCTCTCGAGGAGTCATTGCATATACTAGGTATGAAGTCATTTTGAAGTTGAATGTCCGCCTCACACTTAGGAGTTGCTCATTGATGATTTCCGCCCAATTAATTATTGAATTAGCTCTGTCGATCTCAATGGTCCTCACAAAGGCATACATCCATGAGCGAAAGTTATTGGTATTAGTTTTCCCATTTATCCTGCAAAGCAATTTGGTGATATCATCAACTACCTGTACAAGATTGGATCGTGGAAGAGTCCTTGGGAATTTCGATGGTGCTTTGGGCTTCTTCATATATCTCGCTTTATGCTTTTGCCATCTATCACTAACATCCCGTATGTTAATTGTAATCACCATGGGTCAAATGTCTTTGGAAGCTTGAGGCAATAATTAATGAACTGTGCATCCAACCTAATTATTGTCTTTCCTGCAACATCTCAGTATCGTCCTAGAAAGAGGATGATAAGATCTTGCACACTCCATAACAAACTCATGCAATTGGGTTGTGACCAGAAACACTGCAATTTGAATAATCCCACTACTCCTTATTGCCCGCATAAGAGACGATCTTACGGTGGCTTTGGATTTGTCAATTAAACCAGTGATAGGTTTAGGGCCTATGTCTGTATCATTGATTTCAGTAAGCCTGAAACAATGCATGATTTTGCTGACCCTTCTCTTTCATCACGCTTCATCATGCCTGGAACAATCTTTGTTTGAGCTCTTTTTCTTTTATTTTTGCCAGAAGACCTTGCAATTGGATTAATTTGTGTAGAACCTGCAATTCCTCCTGATTCAGAAGATATATTCAATGTATCTGACATTGACTTTGCCTTCTTTTCACCAATATGAGCACCTGTGATGAATACCTGCAAATGATTCAGACAAACATGGAGTCCATGGCATGAATGCCTAATTTCTATCACCAAAATTTGCTTATAAAGCCTGCTGCCCTAAAATTTAAGACTTTGCTTGCATGCCAAGCAAGCTAAAATATTATTTAATTCACCTGTGCACTTATACCAACATGCAAATGCTCTGAATAATAAAAAGAAAGCTTCTCCAACCCTAGGCGCCAAAATGGATGCTTCTCGGCAATAAAAAATATTTTTTAATGCTAACCACTCCTTCCTTTGGCGCCAAACTTCTCTGGGCAGCATGCTCCACCTAAAAGAATTAATTGTCTTCTCCTTATGGTGTCCCATGCTTATATAGGCAACTGCATGCTAAATTTAATAATTGCCTCTTCTTATTTTTGGCAATTATTAATAATAAGTTATGTTTTTCTCTCAATTTGGGCGCCCAAGTTTGCTTGATTTAGCTTGCTTTTCCTTGCAATTATTTCCTTTATTTTTAGCATGCTTCTTTCTCTTCTCTTTGGCCCACCAATTTGCTTTGACTTTTCACCTATTTTTGGTGCCAACTTTAGCTAGGAATAATAAAAATAAATATCATTAAATGCATGTAGCTTTACAAAGGTGGGTCACACTTTTTGACTAGAGGTTGTGTTAAAAACAAGAAGGCAAGAAAGTGGGAATTTTTACCCTTCCGGCAGCTTCAAAATTCCCATCATCACTTAAGTGCTTTAACTTTAATGATGGGAAAAACAACCTTCTAGGTTGACTCTAAATTCCCATCTTCCTTCCACCACCAAAATTCCCATTGGCACTTAAAAACTCTCCTTCCAAA
This sequence comes from Taxus wallichiana var. yunnanensis, assembly GCA_018340775.1. NCBI lineage: Eukaryota > Viridiplantae > Streptophyta > Pinopsida > Cupressales > Taxaceae > Taxus > Taxus wallichiana. Next base: position 196,634,221 of record CM031243.1, on the reverse strand, counting down.
AAGTGTGACTTGCATGTGTTAATAAAACTTCTTTGATGGGAATTCTTACCCTTCTTGGCAGCCCCAAAATTCTCATGTGTACTTTAAGTGATTTATCTTTCATAATGGGAAAAAACAACCTTCTAGGAAGGCTCCAAATTCCCACCTTCCTTCCACCACCAAAATTCCCATTGGCACTTAAGTGATTTAACTTTAATGATGGGAAAAAACAACCTTCCAGGAAGGCTCTAAATTCGCATCTTCCTTCCACCACCAAAATTCCCATTGGCACTTAAAAACTCTCCTTCCAAAAAGTGCGACTTGCATCCTTCCTTCTTTGTTAGAAATTAGCACTCCATGATTAATTTCTTTCTTTGTCTGAGGCCATGGATGACTTCTAGAAATTCCAGGCAATTAAACAGGCTAAACAAAACGAACAAACGGATCAAGGGGAATAAATAGACAGACCGCGAGAAAAACCGAAAACAAACACAAAAGAAATAAATAAAAACGAAAAATGCTGCCAGAAGTTGCAGATAATCTGCTCTGTCGAATAACTGGTTAGTAAAAACTCATCCCTGGTGAATACTCTACTGAGAGGCGGAAATATTGGCGTGCAAATCTTCAATAGGGTTCAATTGCGGCACAATTTATTTATTTATAAATTCTCTCGAGACAAAACCTGGCAAAAAGATAAAATGAATTTTAGCATGTGGGTATTTGTCAAAATTGGCTTATATGATTCTCCTAGGGAACATCCTAAGGCAATGGAGACAATCATAGGCAATAAAAACGCAAAACAACCCGTTACTTTGAAAAGATCGAATTTTAAAAAAATGGTAGTCCTTGATTTCAAGGTGAAATCTCGGGACACCACCCCCTTAGTGCAAACATGGGGAAAAACACCATCTTGACCAAGCGATGCTTCTTGCTCCGTAGCCTGCACATGGTCTCGATACTCAACACTGATTGTGGGAACTACATCATCCATGAATAGGGACCCATCAACCTATCCAGGTGAATACATGAATTGGGACCCATCAACCAATTCACATCAACCATTAAGTCAATTTGGTCAAGAACACTTCTTACTATAGTATCAATGGTACAAATCTCCACATCATCATCATCACAGGGGAAACACAAACATTGTACTGCACATAGGAACATGGATGCTCATCTGTTCTTATTCATCACACACAAAGCAAAAAAATGTCACTAAAGTAGTATGTGACCTCTGAGGTAGTGACGAACGCGAGGATGCTGATTGTCCTCCTGCCTCCGTTGCCTCCAACCTCCAATCAGATGTTGCTAACTCAGTGAATTTGGCTTTTGATGATCAATGGATGTCGGGACGTCGGTAACACCGAAAATGCGTCCGTAAGGCAATTTTTTATACAATATTTTGACTCTTCTAATTATACTAATGACACAATAACATTATTGACAAGACAAACTATTTGAAGACTTTTGACACTTTACAATTTTTGGACTCAATAACATTTTTGATATACAAACTTAAAATGCTATACATTTAACAAAAAACAACTAAAAGTTTGTGGTACAAATAACACAACAAAGACTATTGACACAAAAGACTCTTTTGACATATACTTTTGACTCTAAGAAGGCAATAACCACATTGATGGATCTATTATTCAATGACACTTAACATAAAATACTAGTGAAAGACATATACCTATCATACATATATATACTGGTGACTTTTCCCAAACTGACCAAACCTACACTTAGAAAGACTAATAAAGTATTGTTTATTAACACTAAAACTTATGAAACAAAACGTTAATCGACTCACTATACTTGCATGGTATGAAGACTCGGTGTTCTTGGACGAAAGATTACAAGACCATCAACACTTGAATCTGACAACGCCAAATGAATTTTGCTGGCTCGGTGGAAGAGTTTAAGAAGTGGCATGATGTCATTATTTCCACCATTTTTTTGCTACAAATTCTCCTTAACAATTGTGTAAACTCTTTTAGCGTAATCAATGGAAATATTATTGCTGCTCAGAATCTGTGGATGGACTATCAACTTTTGTGCTTGAAACTAGGGTAGTTAGATGTAAAAGCCGTGGATAACAAGCTCACAAAGAAATCAACAATCCACGTGGGGATCACGTCCTGCCTGGGCATTCAAACTCGAATCGAGAGGTATGACTGATGACCTCGTAGCTTTGAAGTTGAAGATATTAAATGCACAGATCCACATTCCAATCACCAAACCGATATTGGCAGATAGACATCCTACGGTATTGCAAAAACATCTATGTAGACAGAATCATAGTTTCTTCATCGACAGGGCAATGACGAAGCACATATGCCCTCAAAACATTAATCATAGTACAAGGAACATTATTGATTTTGCTCTGATACCAAATCTAGAGATTTGGACATCGAAGGCAAATACAAAGTAATAATATTCACTGTATTTACACTGCACGATTCATGGCTATTATATAGCCAATTACATAGCCAAACCACTTCCTAATAAATATGGAGGTGTTACAACAAATAACTCGAATACTATTCATGGGTATAACAATATATCAAAATACCCAATACAACAATATATTATGAGTTGTAATATTACGACTCATAATATATTACAAAATGTAATTCACCCAAACATTAATGGAGCACTTACAAAATATATTCCTAACAAAAAGACTAAAATATAATCCAAGGGCTTCCGTTGTTCATCTTCTTCTTCTTGCCCACGGGAAGTGGAATGGGCAAGAAGCCTTCAAAATGGATTAATTCAAAAATGGGGCATTACAAAAATTCAACCATGTTGTCCCAAACATAGTTGTAACCATGTGTTTTCTCCCCCAAAATCAGAAGGATAGTGGTTAGGATCCTTCTTATGCCAGCTAAAAACATATCAACAATGATAGTGGGCTGCAATCCCGTCAACCATATGGCTGGATACTCATATATGGATGTCACAAAAGTGGATAGGGAGCTGGAACTGTTGTGGACAACAAATGAACAAAGGATACAACAGTTGTCATAATAATTACCTTGGCCTCCAAAATATGCTTACAAGCTGCCCCAAACTAATCTCTTCAAAATTTTGTTCAAATTAGAACTTATGAGTGTTGGGACGTAAGTATAACAGTCATACCTTGCCCTGAATTTTCTCCCAAACAATACCAAATATGTTGGGACATTGGTCTTAATTGATCTCAATGCGTGAACTCTCTTACACACAATATTAAATGAAAAGAATGTCTTCAAACCTGCACATCTATTGCTTTCCAAAAAAGATATGTACAGTCCAACACATGAAATTGGGGAGAACATCACATCATGGTTGTAGCATTGTATTTCATTACTCAAAATTGGGATTGTGGTGGCCGGAAACCCTTTTGTGCTCGATGCAACCACCTCATCAATTACTGTTGGTGGGAAATGCATCTCCCTTGTGATTAATTACTCTTTTATAGCTGCCACTAGAATGTGGGGAGAGATGGAAATGTAGGTAGAAATAGTCCTAAAATTGGATGTAGTTCTCATAATGATCCATTGATCATATCTCTTGTTACCCAAATTCATACCATGTTAAATTGGTAACATATATATAACCAAAAGATCCCCTTTTACCCATGTCTCACCCTTCTTGAACCTTCCTTTCAACAACAAGCATCTTGTTGTCCCAACGATTGTGATCTTCTCCTTAACCTTGCCTTCAAGTTTAGAAATTGGCTCCATGGAGTGACTTATGAATTGTGAGTATTGGTCCTTCACCACTTTTCTAGAATTCACAATATGCAAGTTTCTTTCTATCCTAATGCATAGGATGGTGAACTTACCAGCAATAATGATCATCATTTTCCTCAAGCTGAAAGCTCCCACAATGCTTAATAGGAGTATGGAATCATGGCTGCCAAGCTGAGTTCCCTTACTCAAAATCAAGAGTGTAAATGTTGAGACCCACCTAACAAATATCTCATTTATGACAAAAAGTGGAATATGCATTCTCATAATTTTTCTTCCACTTCAAATGCAAGAGAGGACATTTACCTTGATATGAGTTCCCTTACTCAAAATCAAGAGTGTAAACGTTGAGACCCACCTAGAAAATATCTCATTTATGACAAAAAGTGGAATATGCATTCTCAAAATTTTCCTTCCATTTCAAATGCAAGAGAGGACATTTACCTTGATCTTCTGAAGACCACCCATGCCAAAGCCATATTGGCCTTGAATAGAAAAAGCAACATACCCATAGCTTGGGCTGCCCACAAGGTGCTCACCCTCCTTTGCCTTTGCTTCTTCAACAAGTGAAGATCTTCCCGCCTTAACTCTTTCCATATTTTTTGGAGATATGTGTGGAACATCATCATGGTTCTTGTTGAAGTCAAGTACACCATCAATTTGCTTTCTTTTGATTGTTGTTAGGAAAATTCTAGCAACCTACCATCATCATTACCAACCGAAGATTCGGCTCCAAGTACCAAATTCTGTCCACCATTTTGCAAATCGAATTCTTCTTTTGTTGGTCTAATCTTTTGAATGCTCGGAAGATGAAAAGGGCTTCTTGGAAAGATCTTCTTTCCATTTAGTACCCTTCATCTTTTCATCATTGTTAGAATAATTCTCATGACGGTCAAAACCTTGCAAGGACATGGTTAGTGTGAGGGTGGCGCAATAAATCAAAATGCCTACCATTTGTTGCTGATATGTAAATTCCAGCAGACTGAAAACTAACACGAGTATCCGGTGAGGCACCCTTTTAAGGGCATGCATCTTAACAAGGTCATCCTAAAACTCGGCCTCATAAACCTCTTGCAAATACAATTTTTCTTCAAATACATGTCCCTTCACAAGGCTGTTATGAAAATCAGTAAATGGCCCATCCCTAAGAAGTTCGAAGGATGTTATATGTGCATCTATCTTGATCTCTTCGCATTCAACTAGTAATGCCCTCTTTGTCTCAATTTCTTCACTATTTTGCACAAAGGGGAATTCTTTTCGTTTTGGGTTGGAACATCTTTCTCACTTTCCTTTGCTACTGTGGATTCCTCCATGGGCTGTTCTCTCTCCATTACTTGCAGCCCTGCTTTTTCTTCTTGCTTCACCATTGCAATTTGGAAAGTCTTCTCCTCTTCCTTTCTCGAGGCATGTTGAAGACCCTTCTGTGGTGCCTGAGACCTAGGTTCATGCCTCGCTCTACCTTTGTTCAACCCTATGAACTCTGCAAGTGATAGGGCATCATGAATCTTAGCTGGAAGAACCCTATACTCCTCATAGCTGGCCGCAATATTGTGCCCCACTAAATATTGTGTATCAAGCTTCATAATGATTCCTTCCTTTGGGAAAAAGGTAGGCTGAAAAGGCCTAGCTGTAGGATCCATCACGGATCTCGGTGGTTGAAGATTGTTGCTTTCCCTTGAAGAACTTCTTGGATGCATGTTATGGATCAGCTGTGCCATTATACTAGCCAACCTCTCTTGCCCTTGGGAAAACCTTTCAAACCTAGCATCATCAAAAATTTTGTCTGCCATTTTATCTTCTCCTTTTGCATGAATACCCTCCAGTTGGGAAGATCGATGCTCTGATACCATTGTAATGTCCCTTTCCGGGCTCTAACTGAAAACAAAGGGAAATTGCACAAACCCCAATAGATGGTAAACTGAAAATTATGGCATCCAATTGAAAATTATGACAAGTTACAAAAGTTTGATTTTTATAACAGCATCGAAAATGCTACATCTCATCAAAAATGCATCATTTACACTATCCAAAACAAGAAGGGTGCAATGTCCCTTTTTGGGACAAAAACTCAAGAACAAGGAATTATCACAAAGCCCAATAATATCAAATCTGATTTTCAGACCAGTAAATTGAAAATTAAACCCAGTTCAGATCAGTGATAAGATTTTCAGAATAGCTGTACAAAAATGGATAAAAAACACTTGAAACTCCTCAAATAACTTTGCAAAAATATTAATAAGTATTTTAGGCATCAACCAAACCACTCTTCAATATGAACTTTGCTACAAAACACTGCTGAAATTAATTATAATTAGCAAAATACAAATCCAATAAAAATTATGAAATGAGGGTATACAATCCCCAAACTCCACAAAGAATATTGATTTCGTCTTTATAAATAATGGCAAATCTGAGTATGAAAGAAAATATCGAGATATGTGCCCTAGAAGACACCAAACAAAACACTAATGCAAGTTGCTCCAACTAGAGACACTCAACAATGCATGTAAAAATATGTAGATGACTTCTCTTCTCCTTTGATGCCGCAAATCTGCAATATGTCTTCAAACCAATCAAGGATGGAGGATTTTCGTCCCCCAACCAGCCACAAGAAGGGTTTTTGTCCTTCTTGAAAGAGCCACACACTTGGATTTTCGCCCAAGAGTGGAGAGAACAATGAGCAACAACCCAAAAGTCCAATTTAGATAAAATGCGCCAAAAGTAGATGTTACAAATGACGTCTTTGATCTCCTTTTATATCCCCAACTTGGTGCCAAAGGCCAAAAAGGCAAGACCGACCCCTTATAAAGCTTATTTAATGTTATAAGTTGCTTTTAAAATGCCCCAAACCCAACCGATCTACTAAAAAGAACACACTAAAAAGAAAGATTAAAAAATTAGAACATAAAAGTGCAATGAGGAGAGTTCATTTCCTTTTCCGGCTCATTACACTTCGTTGCCATGGAAAAGAGAATGGCAAGAAGTCCAAAATCATGCTCTTAAGTTGGAAAATGGGATATTACATAGGGCAACTTACAAATATTTTAGAACAATTATTAACTAAGAAATATGCCTTTAAACCCCAAATTGGAATTTATTTAATTGAATAAAACGACAACAAGTGAACACCCTTACAAAAGTGGGTGGAAATGAAGGATTTCAAGCCCAAAAATGAAGTCCAATGGTAGATTCCGGTTCTAAAAATATGAGAAACATAATGATGGATGAATTGAATGTTTGCATGCCCTAAAAACCCCCAAACTCATCCACAAGGTGGGTTGTTACCCTAGGAGAGGGTCTGAAAATGTTTGCAAAACCCTAACGACCCTTCTTCAACCAAACCCTAGCTGAAAATATGCAAAATCAACCTTCTTTGAAATTCCTTGGAAACCCCGGGATGGAGAATCCTCAATGGATTGAAGAGTTTTCGTTCTTCAATCAAACAAGGTTTTCGTCCTCACTTGTTGGCCACACAAGAGGGTTTTCGTCCTCAAGTGGAAGTAGTTGAGCAATCAACCCAAAAACCATGCAAAGTTATTTTTAACAAGATGATGATCCACAAATGAGCCAAGTGACCCCTTCTTATACCTTGTTGTGGCGCCAAAACCAATTAAAATGCCCCCAAAATAGGACCGACCTCATAAGGGATCTTTCTCTTCTATTTTTCATTTGGCTTTTCATCTTCTTAACCCAACCGACCTGACTTTATATAGAAAACTACTAAAGAAGAATGCAATGCTCATGAAAATAATTGAAAAACAAGACAATTATTTCCCTTGTTCATTTCCTTTTTGCCCATGGAAAGTGGAATGGGCTCAAAGTCTTCCAATCGAACTAGCTTTGAAAAGGAGACATTACACTAACCCCCTTTTCAGGTCACAAGGCAAAGAGCTAGGGTTTTTAGAAATGAGAAGGCATATACAATCATATAAGTGCAATCATAGGATTTTTATCAAAGATTCAAGATCAAGGGACATAGGTGCTCTAGGTGCCAGAACCGAGTTTCAGATCCGAGCATTAGAGGGAAAAATCAGCCATAGGAGTAATGAAATGCCATAGCGTTTTTGTCTAGTTTAGAGGATCATACCTTGCACTCATCTTCAACACTCCAAAGCTTACAAGTTCTCTCGACAACATGTTGCAGAACCCATTTCTATAGTTCTACGTCTTTTTCACACTTCCGGACTTTGCAAACTAGTGTTACCTCTCTAATCCTAACCCTTATTTCAATTTATTGATGTTTAGAGTTGTGCCTATATGTATCTTATTAGTACATGGTTTAGGATTTTTGTATTTACTGCATTTGCTGTATTTTCAATTCTAAATCATCATTTACAAATAGTAATTAGTCTTAATTAGATTAACACCTAATTTTGATACTACACAATGTAACTTGTCATAAGGGGGACTAAAGATGTACAAGCAAATGGCCCACTCTGGTGCAATTGGGTCTATAATGATGGGAATTGCCCTTTATGTGAAGGAATCACCCAACTCTCACCTCTCCGGAAAGTTATGACACAAGTTGCCAAGCCCGTTAGAGTATCTTGTGTAGTAAATTAATTTTATTCAATGATCTTTTACTGACCTTCAATCCGGGGTCTGTGTAAAGGCAAGGTTGGCTAAAGTTTACCTAGGGAGGCAAGTTGGAAAGTGGATAACCCATTGTTTTTGATTATAGGTTGTGTTCTAAGGTTAATAGAAATTTAATATTAATTATGAAATGAAATGTAGAATTTACAAAGCAGATTATGCCATACCTTTGCCATATGGGCGGCATTTTGTATTCGATTGGGCTTGTAGTTCAACATTCCTTCTTTTTTTGTTTGACATATACTTGAAAGGATTAGTGCTAATACAATGAGTAAGATAGACATCAAGACGAGCTGAATATGAAGAAAGCAATGACTAAATAAAACCTACAAAACAAAACACTAAATAAGGAGCCAAGAATATAATCAAAATGAAACTATTCTAGATGGAAGTTTGTGTGTGCACGCATGTGCATGGCGTGTGCATGTGCGTGGGTGGTGTGTGCGTGTGTGCGCGCGTGTGTGCGCTGTGTGTGTGTGTGTGTGTGTGTGTGTGTGTGTGTGTGTGTGTGTGCGAATGTGTGCGCGTGTGCGTGCATGTGTGTGTGAAGATGGTGGACTTCTAATCTCCTTAGAATCTCTTTAATCAACCTGTAAGGTGATGAAATCAGCGAGGTTTACTAAATATTTAGAATTGGGTAACTGCCAATAAAGAGAAGAAAATGCAAGATAAAGTAAATTGACTAAGTGTATGTGGTATATAAACGGCTAAGTTAGATAGGTTGCAAGACAAACGACTCTCTAAAAACCGGGTCATGTTCCCAAGGCAAGTGCCATGGTTTCTTCCTAGGATGGGATGGGTTGCTGAAGGGTTAGAGGTTGTTACCAATCAGTTTACTTTGTGTGAGCAAGATCTACTGCATTCTAGTGTCTTTCAAAAGGAAGGCGAGTGATATAGAAAGGTAGAAACGACTGGAAGAAACACCATTTATAGGGACTTGCAAGGAAAGTAAATGCAACTGAATTAGATATGTTTACAGGTCTATAAATTCTGAAAGTAAAGTGACACTCCACCAAACATATTATGACTAGAAATAGGAATATGATCTCCCTAGATCTGATTAGAAAACAAAGAAATCAGAGAGTAAAATGTAAAGAAAGAGCAAAGGAGAAAGAAAGAAGCGATATCACCAATTGAGAACTGCTTTGTGTGCTGCCGATGATGCACGGATGATTGTCCTCAAATGCTTGTCCCTGTTGTTGTGTCTCCCATGTAGTGCTAGCTGATCTTGGAAGGGTTTGAGATTGTGACAAGAGTTGAAATAGGATGGATATGCTTGTTTGAAGGCTGTGTAGGAAAATCTTATTGAAAGGAAAAGACGAGGACTGCCAGTTTTTCTACAGTTGACAACATCTGCGAAGGCTATAAAGTACGGAAATTCTCCTAGTCTATCATAAGCTTGTAAAAAGCTAGAGAAAGGCTAGACCTCTTGAAGGCTAGATTGATTATGAAGCATATGATGAACAAAGAATGATTAAGAGTTTGAACAACTCATAGAAAGGGGGTATTTATAGGTTTAGGAGGTTATTAGGCGTCCCTGTGGGGTTAAGGAAATAGTTTCCCACCGGTAGGTTAAGCAACCACCCACAACCGTAACGGTCAATTTACAGAAAACAATTCACAACCTCCACAACCTCGCAGAATCACTAGAACAACAATTTAAGGCCGCCTAAGGTTCAACCGAATTGTTAGAGGCCTTTTTTTTGTTGGTTGGGGGAGAAATAGAGAAAATCCAATGGTTTTGGGACCTCTACAAGGTAAAAAATAATGTCGAAGGCATAAAAGGAAGGAAAAGATAAGGTGAAAGACAAGAGATACAATTATGAGTCAATACAACATTTGACACCTTTGAATCAAATTTCCCTTAGGCGCGACAAACAAGCTAGGTTGTCTCAACGCCAATTAGGCATATATGAGCCTAGTGTCACAATCGACAGGAGTTGAAATGTAGACTACGGAGTAAAAATGACTACAAGAGGCCGAGAAACACAAGAAACAAAATTTTGTAGATTTTGTAGGTCACATCTACGTCTTTTTGATATAAATTGACAAACCCAATAAATAATCAAAAAGCTTGACAAGGGGAAACTAGATCAACAGAGGGTAAATAGTTAATGCCGTGGACTGACTCACTAATCCACAAGCTCTAGGCATAGGGGTTGCTTACCTATCAAATCATAGAAATGCATGACGAGGTGGAATGTAATATCCCCTTGTGGGATATTAATAATATATTATTATTTACTTGCAAAAACAAACAACTTAGAAGATAAACCCTCGTAGGTTTACCTCAACTGACCCTAGTGTCAGCTTCAATACAACCCAAATGGGGTTGGAGTGAGCCAAGGTGAGGGTTTAGATGGGCAATCCAGTCGGTATTTATACTCCTTTTTCCAATATACTTTTGCAGAAGTAAAATAATAAATAAAACTGCTGAAAATCAATGAAAACTTTGAAAATCCATAACTTCAAAAATATTAACTCTTTTGAAATGAAACCAAGTGCAATAGAAAGGGAAAATTATGATCTTCTATTCACAATAAATATCGAGCTTTTCATGCACTAGAAACCCCTTGAAACAGCCCCCAAAATCCTAAACCCAGTCGCTAGGTTTAGGGCAAATTCTACAACATAATTCTAACACTTTTTCCTTCACTTTAAGAGTCAATAAATGTAGTTCCAAATCTGCAATTAATAAATATAAAACAACAGATTTATAATTACTTCAAAATCCTTCCAAACTCTCTTAAAGCACATGCCCAAACAAGTTGACTTCATTAAGTAAAAACCAGCAGCATATAATAAAAGATATTCATCATAAATCACACTCCAAACCCTCAAAGCAAGCTTATATCTTCTCCCAAAAATGGCGCCTTATATATAGAGAGAGAAATGAGTGCAAAAACTTATTACTTCAAGCTTATATGGGCACACACACTTCACAAATGGTGGTGTTAATAAACACCTTTTGTTTTGATCATAAGTGGGCATACATCCCTTCTTCAAGCATGAAGATAAGTTTTATAAACCGTCAACATGCCAAAAAAGAGTAACCACATCTTTTTTTATAGCTTTTGCTTGCACATCCTCCAAAGTTCTTCTCCATCTTTGGCACCATCATCTAGGAGGAAATCTTATTTAAAAATGTGCTTGAAAGTCACTAACAACAAATATTAAATGCATAGGGATTTTAAAAAGATGCTCATATGGGTCGACCCATGCTTAGGAATAATCACTTTGTCTCAAATATTAATTATTAAATGCTTCCAGGAAAATGCGACTTGCCTAGTCACTTGATTTACCTTTAAAAACATTTATTTATTATCTCAAGGTGAAGTCGAACTTCCTTTTTATTTCGATTTGCACAATTTATAAAATTTTATTTTAAAATTACATGTGCAAATCGATTTTATCTTCTTTTTAATTTTTTATAAAAAGGGGGACAATACATGGAATGAGGAATCTCAAGTGTAACTTCAAAACAAAGATACAAATGAACCATGAAAGTGATAAGACACCACATATACCAAAGCTAAAGAGGATGGTTTGGCTAAGTAGAGTCACGCGCTTGCAGAGGATTAGGAGTAGGGTGGGGATCTCGAGAGTTGGTTGATGAATGGATGGAACCCTAACATGAGGAAGCCTAAGGTGGGAGAACTTGACGTGGAGAAATATGAGCGGAAGGCCATGAAGATGAGCAAAAGGTTTCCATGAGCATTGAAAATCATCATGCAGTTCTAGCAAGAAGATAAAGATGAAGGAAAGGGAAGCTAAAGTGTCCTAATGCAATTGTTTGACAAGGAAAGAAAGAGATGAGTGTCAATCGGCATAAGAACTTAAATCCTTCGATCAAATGCTTAAGTTGATAAGGATTGCAACCAAATTCACTATGGAAATATGTGGCATAACCTTAGTGTGAAGCCTTATGCACCACCACAAATGTAAGGGTCCTTTTGACATGAAACAAACAAGGAAAACAAGGCGGCGGTGCCCCAAGGGAAACACGCCTCACTTCACCAAAATTGTGAGGGTTTTGACACCCAAAGAGTGAAGTGGGTGGAAATATCTCAAAGACAAGATGCCTTGTACCACCACCATCATGATAGTCTTTGTGCCTAAAAGATAAGGGTACTTTCCAAGATTAAGACCCATATGGAAGGGGTTTCGATCTTTAAGGAACAACCGTAGGAGGCTAAGTAGAGATACGTGTAAAAGCGCATGAAGAGGAACCGAGAGGGAAATTAGTGTCCAGGCTGCAACATCGAGTATACAAGACTAGAAGGCTCATGTTCATGACATTCTACATGGACAATCTTCCCCGAGGTGAAGGGGGAGTCAAACCTCATGACTTGAGGGGTCTATAGCCACCAAGTGGAAATTCCTTAGAAATATTAAGACATGTTAGGGGCCTTTACCCACTTAAATCTATGGTGGATAGGTGAAGGTTGTGTAGCTAAGGTCAAAGTAGTGTTACATGCAATTCTAAACGACACGAGGACAATCAATGATGGAAGCGACCATGAGGTCTGTGAGAGGGAAACTCATGGAAGAAACCCTTGGTATCAAGTGAGAATTGCGAGTAGTTGCACTCAAGTCGGTTCTCTCGCTCAAAAGCGATGAAGTTCTCAAGAGGCATTCACTACTAAATTGGAGATTACAATTACGTTGTTGGATTTGGACCTAGAGGGGATGTTGTCCCATTTGGTGGCGTCAACTTACCAAATAGGTTTCCAAACAAAGATGAGAGACGAGAGGATGATGCTTGATATGACAAGTAGTGAAAGCTTCTCTCTAGTTACCAATGTTTTAAAAATCGGAACCGGACTCGGAATCGGTCGAGGTTTGATAGACCGAATGGAACCCGATTGGTTCAAACTTTATGAACCGGTTAACTAAAAAACACAAAAATTACATTTTTAATGAAAACAATATATTTGAAAGATTAGAAACCATGATTCCAACAATTATACACAAAACATGCAAAGTATGCTCATGTATATACCATATAACATATAAGAAAAGTGTTTATAGCAAAATGGCACGAACTCCAAGTCCAATACACAATACATATATGAAATTCCAAAACAAAATACATAAATAATGAGGCTCTAAATGGCCTCTATAGTCCAAGACTCCAAAAAACAACATGTTATGATGCTACAAGTTACAAAACTCTAGAAGATACTAGATGACATCAATGATCAAACTCTGCAACACTGCTGAGAATGGGATCCTTAGGTTCATCCTCATCAATATCATCACGTTCCTCGGACTTGGACCCATCAAAATCCTCAGGTACGCCTCTGCAACAAATGTATTGCATCGGCAAGAGCACGAGTGCGACTAGTGCCTACCATGTCTCGTGACGGTGCTACTAGTGTCTCATCATCTTGATCCAAAGCCATCCACCCCAAGTCATCGTGATCAAACTCTACTGGGCGACTCTCATCTACCTAATTTGAGGTTGAATCTACATTATCCAATACAATGGGATTTGTATCGACGTCTTCTGTTTAAGAATCGTCACGTTGCTTAGCCAAGGTTGTATTACACAAAGACAAGATCATTTAACTATTATTGTTCCAAACAGTTTCTCTTCTTCGTGTGAATCTACTCAAAGATGGACCAGTTGTGCTTGCAACTAGAAGTACTGCAAGTTTGGCTTAGAATCCGAATTGCAAACTTTTGCATTTGAGGACATTGACTACCAAATGAATCCCACCAATGTGCTGTAATAAAAAATGTAAATGTTTAATTATTAAACAATTATGATAAAAACAAAGTTAAAAATTAAAACTTATGACTTAAAGCGTAATTCAACAAATTAGATTGTGTCTTATGCTAAAAATTCATGATTATTCATTATAAAGTTTAATCAAATGAACTTCAAAAAATTTAGAATTGCTTACTTGGTTGGTCCACATCTCTTGCAATCTTTGCAAGATTTTTCCCAAAAGTACCCGTGGCTCTCTTTGAAACCGATTTATTTGTGAACTTCAAGTTGTTGCCTCTCATCGGGACCATGCACCCTAGGCACTCGTACAAACCATCTTTGACTTCTCTTATTTGATCTTGTCCAAGATGAGCTCTATAATGATATCTCGGGTTCAAAAAATATCTAGTTGCATGCATAGGGCAATGGAGTTGATTGTTCCATCTATTATCTATAATCTCTCATATAGGCCCATACTTAGCTACCCTGTCTTTGTATGCTACCCTTATCTGCTCCTTTGCCTAATCCATAGCCTCATAAATGTAGCCCATGGCTAATTTTTCCCCATCCACCAACCGCAACACCTTAACAAGAGGCTCAACAATTTTCACAACCTCTGCTAGTTTTTCCAAAATAAATTGTCAAAAACTTTCTTTTTGTGTCTTTCCCATCTTGTTTGCGGCTCCACTTGAATGCATTCCATTCATCACTTGAAAACATCTTTTTCAAGTTTTGTGCTTGGGAAAGGAGATTTTAACGTGAGGAAGTTTGTTGCAAATCTCGTGATGGCTGGCCTAACAAGTTCTCTTGCCTTCAGTGTTCTTCCTCATTAGGTTCAATACCCACGAGTGATTGTAGATGTATTTTGTGATGATTTTGGCATGCTCTACAATGTTCTTGATCCAATCTTGTTTTCCTATATCCTCAAGCATGAGGTCTATGCAATGTGCAATACATAGAGTCCAAAATATTGTTTTATGTTTAGTCTCTAACATCTTACCAATACGAACATAGCTAGAGGCATTATCTGTGATGATTTCTACAACATTTCCCACCCCAACTCTACAACAACCTCATCCAAAAGCTCAAACAAAAATTTGCAACTTTCCCCTATCGGATGCATCAACCGATTTCAAAAACAGAGTTCCGTGTGGGTAAGAAACAAGAAAATTTATTATGGTGTGGTTCTTTCCATCACTCCACCCATCTGACATAATAGTACATCCTGTTTTGGCCCATGATAATTTACAACTCTTCAAATATTCATCTATGGACCCAACTTCTTTCTGCAAAAGAGATCCTCTCAAGTCATGCATACTAGGGCCTTTGAAGCCCTTACTAAGCAGCAACAATGGAATCAAACATAGGCTGGTAATAAGGTGAATGGGCAACATTGAAAGGGATATTTGCATCATACCACCATCTAGCAATGTATTCGAAAGAAAATTCTTTATATTGCTTCTTCCAATGGTTATCTAAGGTGGGCTGATTTTCTGTTGGCATGGAGGCACTAGTAGGTGTGGAGGAAGATGGAAAAAGCTTTGGATGTTCTTTCTTTTTGGAGGTCGGTTTTCATGACTATGAGTGGATGTGGGAGGCATATACCGAAAGGGGTCTCTAGCATGGATAGAGGGGTCAGAGCAAGAGCCTTCAACACTTGTTTGGGCCATGGCATGTTGCCTCCTCCCTATTTCAACATCTATCTCTATTTGCCTAGCCTTATCATCTTATGTTTCTCAAGGAAGTTTATCATTTCCAATCTAATGACATCAATATTCGGTGAATCACATGAAACTTGGCTTCTTTGACCAACCAAATGTTGTTTTAACCTATGAATGCCCCCTTGATGTGTTTCCTACAATATTTACAAAATACTTGATTATTAACTATGTTAGCATGGTTCCATGTAGGGTCTTTAACTCGAGGAGCCATTGCAAATGCAAAGAAATTTGAAAATGCAAATATAGAAATTGCAAGAAAGAAAATATATTTCAGATTTCCTATTTAGTAAGATTTAAAAATAGGGGCAGGTTTAAAACTTAACATACCTTTCAATGTGCACACAAATGCGGTCAAGAAACACTCCAAGCTTGTATATGGGCTGCACCCTCCAAATGTAGATGTCAAGACCACCACAAAGAGCCCACAAGCAATGCCAAACAAACCCCAAGCTCACTCCAAATCAACACTCTTCAATGCTGCTCCAAGCCTCCAAATCCTTACAAATGAGAGAGGTGCTCACAAATAGAAGTGAGGAAGTCTCTATATGGGTGCCAATATCACCACAAAAAGCCCACAAACAATGGCAAACAAGCTCCAACTTCCAAGCTCACTCCAAAACTAAACTCTTCAATGTTATACTCCAAATGCTTTTGCTCACAAATGCTCAATGAGAGATGTGTGAGGTGAATGGGGGCTCTATATAACAATAAATTAGGGTTTAGGTCGGTTAGAAAGCTGAAATTTTAATTCAAAAATTGATTTTTATTGCTAGCACCGTATTTGGAGACTTTTTCCAGCTCGGTCGGTTCGGTCGGAATCGGGTGGTTCAACCAATTTGGTACCGAACCGGTTGAATGGTCCGAGTTTTTACGGTTTGGTTAAAAATGGTTGAACCACCAACCGGCCGGTTCCAATTCCGGTTCAACCAGTTTTAAAAACACTGTTAGTTACTAGGTGTGATGTTGTAATATTTGGTATGGATGATGAGTAGAGTTGGCATTTTTACTCCTATGAAGCAATAAGGTTTTCCCTTTAAAGTGGGGAGGAAATATTGTGCTTATGGTTGGGATCAAGGATGTGTTCTCGTCCTTATATCTAGGCCATACCAGCGCTCGGATTAGGATTACGAGGATGATGCACATCTCCCTTTTGTTTATGAATTGGACTACTTAGAAGAAAATGGCACAACCTTCATGGCTACACCCAAGGATGACCAAGAAGGAGCTTGTATGAAAGGTCGAGGTTGTTGACACAAAAAAATGACGATCAATCATGGGCCCAAAAGTGACGTTGTTATTCGTGATCCATGTTGGTGATGTCTCACTATTCTTAAAAGTGGCACATTTTTCAATTCATCCTTATCCAGGTGTTTTGAGGTCATCACCAATTCGTTGAAACACTCTCATAGGTATGATGTTAATGGAAGAGCCCTTATCAATGACGTATTGATTTACATTGTTACATTTTATCAAAGCTTCAATATAGAGGAGAAAACAAGATTACTAAGCAAAAATATTGTCCTTGGGAACTTTGATCGTGGGGTATCAAGAATTAGTGCTATGAAATATCTTGAGGGTTACTAGTGGTACCTAACTCATTGAAACGAGAGCTTGTTGGTCGGGGCAAAAATGAAGAAGGTTACGAAGGGAGATTTGGAGGATAGGGACTATGATTTGTTGACAATGAAACACGGTGAATATTTGCATGTGGCATGATGTTTTGGTGGAAATGCACATGAACTTTGTGGTCGGAGTTGGGGTTGTACTTCTCTAATAGAGTCTCTAAGTGGATAGGTGGCGTGGCCAAAGCGGTGGGGGCATGAATCTTGTAATGCTTCACATCAAATGTCAATAAAGATTCTCTTTTCTATCGTGGCGAGAGGAATTTCAGACTCCTTAAATTGGCTATCCTTGAAAGACTCTAAAGAAGAATGAGAATGAGGTTTATGCTTCCTTCCTTTCCCGCATTTCATCTTCATCTTTTGAGCCTATTGGAATGTCTTGTCCCTTTTCGGGGAGTCATAGGAAACTATGTAAAGCTGAAGATAAACAACACTTTTCAGATTTTTAGTAGGCTGTTAGTGACTGAAATAAATAGGTGAAAACCCTTAACTGCTGCCAGCAAACACCCTTCTAGGGCAGTGACCCCTTTTTGGGGTTTCAAACCCACTTTTTGTACCCAGAAAACCCTTGAAATCAGTTACCTCTAAGTCTCTATAATCATTATATTGCCAACAATCATATCATGCAAGAAAACTGTTTTTTACAAGCTTGTAAGTGAGAGATCTGATTTTTATGATAAAACCCTCAACTGCAGAAATTAATTAAATAGTCCAGCACTGCAACTAACTTCCACGAGCTTGGAAAAATAGCAAATCAGCACCAAAAGTCATGAAACTTCATAACTTGGCTCTTAAAAATATACAGAATATTATTCCAATCTCAAAACCATGAAATTGTTGCAAGAAAATACCGAAATGCTCCCCTAGGTGGGTTGCTCCACTTAGAACAGCCAATAGACACGCCAAAACATACCATAAAACAAGTTGCTCGACCTCAAAAAGGCCAAATATGCATTAACAACAAGAAGTAATACAAAGATCTTCAATTATTGAGCAAATGGCAGCTTATGACAATTCGCTGTTAGGCTGAAATAAAAGATAATAGAAGAAAAAGATCCCTCAAGAGGGTGGAGACTCTCATGTTGAAGTCTTCCCTAGACTTGGTGAAGGGTTTTGTCCTTAGGAGAGGGAGAGAGATGCTTCACAAACAATCTTTCCAATATAATTCACATAATGATCAAATGGCCAAGCAACCTCCTTTTATATCATAAGGGGTGCTATGATTCAATAATGGCCATCCTCATAAAGTCATTTTAATTATCTATTTTGTTTTTAGAGCCTACATGCTCCAAATTTCTTTATATTCTAATTAAATAAATTCTTCTATTGGAGCGGTTGGCTTCCCAATAGAATATATGATAATAATGAAAATATTTACTTAGAAAATGCCATCCAAGTCTTCCCCTTACTTCCTTCCTTGAACCAATGAGGATAAAAATGGGTTAAGGTCTTCAATTCCACTAGTCTCCAAAAAAGGGACATGGCATGGAATGATCATAGGATTTGGAAGAATAACTATCCTTTTTATGCTTTGTCCAAATTACATTTAAGGGCAATGCAATCCTCAACGGAGTGGCCATTACCTCATGATACTTCTCTCTCTCATTATCCTTTTTCCCGTGGGAGTTACTCATGCCATCATTGATAAGATAAAATAAGATAAATATATTAATGTCCAATAAATGACCAAAAAGTAGGTCAAAGGGACTGAAGAAAACACCGTGTGCAAGTACAAAGTAGGAGAACCAAAAGGTTGCCAAAAAAGAAGAAATTCAAAGCTAGAGTTCCATAACTGGAGAGAGAAACCCTTGAACCCAAAAATTGCGGTGGAAATGCAAATAAGAAGAGGGAAGGGGGAGACGACCAGGGAAGATGATAAGGGAGAAGCAATGAGGAAAGTCTATCAAGGGATGGTAGATCTCACTCTCCTAACATTTGAGGCCGACTGGAAGAAACTCTAGATGGAATGATGACTAGACGAAGAGGCGGTAGGATGCCTACAATGTTGTTGTCTGGACACCATACTATATCTTGAAGGCTTGGTAGATTGAGTTTGTCTCCACAGGTGCGAGGCTTGGTGTGGGCACATTTAAGATGGCTCGGGAATTGTGGATGGTTTCCCTGGGCCGAACAAATCTGGAGTAAGAAGCGAGGTGGCCTCACCTTGGCGCTTGGTGCCTCTCATTGAAGGTAGCATTGTGAAGAAGGAAGTGATCCGCCGAGAAGAATTTGGTCTGGAATGTGGCTGAAGAGTGTGCTCACAAAGCCTCAGAGCCTCTGTAAGTATAAAGCTAGGCACTTTTGATCCTCATACTTGAAGAAGTCAGAAAGAGCTTGTGCCCTCCTAAAGAGGCAGTAAAACCTCCCTTTGATCTCGTAGTAAATGGGGCAGCGAAAGATGAAGTGTGTCTTCGTCTCAATCTCCAAGAGACTACACAGCTAGCAAATCCTCTCCAAACCATCAAGGTGGTGATCCGTCTTACAGCGGAGTCTCTGAGAACCAAATTTGAGCTGACCAAGTGGGATGTGAAGGGCATGTATCCAACGACGTAAAGTATATTGAGGATGGATAATGAGATTGTCACTCAACTCCAGAAAGTGCTCAGCATAAAAGGCCATTTTAGGGCGTACTCCCCATGAGAGTTCACCCAAGTGGTGTGGCTGAACTACCTGTAAAGATCATCTTTGATGATCCTATTCATCACCTGTTTGGTAGGAAGGTGGCTCGAAATGTCCAAGGGATACCGGCGGGAAGATGAGCCATTTGAATACCCACTGTCCCCAAAGTCAGAAACCTCGGCATACCAACTGCGACTACACCGAGGGGAATCGGAAAGAGAAATAATCTTTGAAGAGCAATACACCAAGAACGGGTACATGTCCCACCCCTCAAGAGAATCGCCAAAGCCTCAAATGTGGTGTAGGAAAAATATTAGGTCAAACATGGTCTCTAGTTTGAAAGGACGGGCTCCAAACTTAGCCAAAATAATGTGCTGAGGTATAGTTTGCTTGCACCTGATAAAACGGCGAAGGAGAAGTGTCTAGACTCTCTCGACGAAGCCCAACTTTGTCTCTCGAGGCTTAGGAGGGCCCCCAAACAACAGAGCCATAAAGGACGGTGGAGTGCAGTGAGAGGGAGTCCATAAGGGACATTTTGGAGGAGATGTCTTGGAAGTGGTGGCAAAAGCACTGTCTCTCGAGGAGGGCTAAGGATCCATAACCCTTATTGACACGAGGTGGAGGGCTTGTCTCAAACTAAAACGCGGACTAAAGAACTGAACACCCAAGTAGGTATATGTGTTGGTGATCTCGATCTCCTCACCCCTGAAAAAGAAGTGGAGGTGCGAGGTCTTTAGACCATGACCTTGGTTTTACCTAGGTTAACTATCAATTCTGAAGATCACAGAACAAGGCTAAAGCGTCCAACTATCTCTGCAGACCCTCGGGAGGGGATCCTGGGGAACCGCATCATCAACAAACAAAAGGATGGATATCAGAACCTGGTGAAGAAGGCACCCATCATTGTCTGAATATGCTCATGGAGAAAGGACTCAAGCTCATCAATGTATATCCCAAAGAGAGTTGGGGATAGGGGACACCCTTGTTTGACCCCAATGGTACTCCTGATGAAATCCGACTCCCCATGAGTTGTGCAGAGGTGACCCAAAACAATCTCGTACATACACGCATGATGGCGGTGAGAAGGGTCTCGGAAATGCCAATATTTTTGAGTCTCTGAAAAAGTGCCACACGTGGAACCGAGTCAAAAGATTTTCGAAAGTCTACAAAGCAACAATAGACTTTTGATGAGCGATGGCGTGCCTCCTCAATGATAGCCTAGAGAGTAAAGATATGATCAATAGTCTGGTGATCAGGATGAAAACTTCGCTTGCTGTAATATCCCACTTCTGGGATCAATGGGAAATGACAATCAAACAAGTAGAATCAACTCCAAAGAATTATCAAACTCAGTCAACAAGGATTATGGAATAAATTTTGCAATAATCAGTGATCAAATTTTTATATTCCCTTCATATAGTATCAATGAAATCTTCCTACAAGCTGCTGCTATAAATTCAAACACTGCTGTCACAACATAGAAATGCTTCACTAGATCAACTAGAAATACCAATCAGCAAGAATAACTCAGTATACTGCACAAGATTGCTGCTCTAATCCAAATATAGACTGCTGCCCTAAATACTGAATCACCCTTCAAAATCAACCAAGGAGTTCGCAGATTAAGTGTCACCTACGGATCGCTGCAAGGAGGAGTTCAAAATACCACTACTCGTGCACTGAGCTCAGTCCTCTTCACTTAGAAAATTAGCATCACAATGTAACATGAATTCGTTGCTCAACATGTATGAAGAAGGGCATATAAAATCAGACTTACAAGTCGCTGGCAACTGCTCCTTTAAATGCTCATGAAGTCAGATCCAACTCCACCTTTAGTTCGCTGCACAAGGGCTTTGATCACCAAACAAGCAAGCATAGATTTTGTGGTTAAGGAATACTACAAAAATCAGATCCAATCTCTATATACAGGTCGCTACAAAAGGTGGCTGCCAATTACTCTAATCGCTGTTCACAAACACCATCATGAAGGATGAAGTCGCTGTTTATAAACATCCAACTGAGTCGCTGCCAGGTGGGAGAAAACAGCAGTTTATTACAGTCCAAATTCAAACCATGCACATCCACAGTAGTCGCTGGAGTTGTAATAAATACAGCAATTAATTTGAAGGCTATATATATAGCTCCACCCTTGCATCAAATCTTCAACATGACCTCTAAGTGAAGTCGCAGATTTTAGACCAGCATACAGTAGTTTAAAACCTTCCACAAAACACACCCAGATTTCTGCGCCAAGCTTGTCCAACATAGATCCACTTAGCAAGACACATAATACTCTAAAAAACCAGCATTAGATTATGTATTCAAACCACTCATAACATTAATGGTAAGTCGCCAAAGCTAGGAAGGAAATTACCCACAAATCGACTTGCAAAAGGAACTCCAAAATCACTTATTTTTTATCACAAACCAGCTGCTACAGTGACGTCACTACAGTGACGTCGCTACAGTAAAAGGCAGATTTGCCAAAGATAATAATAAGTTCTTCAATAGATGCCAAAAGAAAACCAGCTCACTACAACCTCCCACGCAAGAGAGAGAGAGAGAGAGAGAGAGAGAGAACAATGGGCATGCTTCCTAGCTCCAAGCATGGAGTATCAAAATAATTTCATCATAACATAATAATAATTATGACCCTAACACTCCTTTTATAAGCAAGGAGGCACAAAATTCGAAAAACCCTAGGAGAGGGAAAACATTAAATAAAAGCAGTTTGTTTTTCCCTAGGTGTGGCGTCCCTTTTTCAAAGGGTGATTTTAACAATAAAAGCCACCTAACTTTTTATTTAATTAATTCCCCATTTAATTTTATATATTTTGGGAATTAAATTAAATAACTTTTATAATTAAATAATTAAATAATTATTGCTTCAGGCAATAATATTTAATTATTTAATAAAAATGCTCCCCTTGCACATCCCGAAGCCCACGGGGATGTATAGGCTAAGGGTCTTCAGAAATGGGGACATTACACTTGCCCCTTGGATCCGAGGCGCTGCGCTCTAGATCCTCGGAAAGCTGCATATGTAGGACTATAGTGTAAAGTTTGGAGAATGTATGACCCACCATAATTGTCTTGTAGTTGTTGGGATCCGAGCTAAGGCCCAATTTGTGGATCGGGTGGATGGTATGATGCGACCAAGTCGGCGGAAAACCATAGCATACTACATGGTTGAAGAGGTTGGTCAAAAAGCTACTGAGCACCCCAATACCATACTTGAAAATTTTTGCTTGGAACCCTTCCTCATCTCTGCACGCACTACTACTATTCATCACTCTAACTTCCTCTTTGATATTTCTGTATGTGAATAAGTGGCAGGAAGATGGTGGATTATCAACTGGATATGCGGCTGTCCAGAATATCATAAAGATTGGAAGTGTGAGAGAACATGGATCTGGGGCTAAGCTCTAAGGGAAGAGGAGAATGGCGAGGGAAAATGGTACACCAAAATGTTTAGGCAAGCGCTAGAGAGACGCACATAAAGTATTTCTATGTTGGGAGATATAGAGGCATTTTTTACGACGAAGGAGGTAACGATAGGAGGTTTTCAAGGTGGGATATGAGGGATGGGCCTGGGTAAAAGCGTGTTGTAATTGGCGGAGGAAGGTTTGTTTTGCAATAGAGAATATTTGATACCAAAGATAAATTTCATAGGCTTCTAATTTCATGCAAGCATCTATGGCTTCGTTGTGGGAAATAGTGTCTCTCCTAAGGTCATTAAGGTGAAGCTATCTCAATAGGGAAGGAGAACATATTGAAGAGTTGCATGTTATTGAATGGGGTCGTGCAATGTAATATCCCTTTCAAGGGCTGAAACTGAAAAAGAAGGAAACCACACAAACCCAAGTGAAGTAAAATCTGATTTTTATAACAGCAGCTGTAATATTCTTTAAAACCCTAGCAGCGAACTGTATAGGGACTCAAATGCACCATAAAACCATGCACAATAGCTTGAAATTACTTCTAAATAATTACTTCAATTACGGAAACCAATATCCATCTAATTTGCAACAAATAAATAGAGAAAATCAGCGAAGATACATTGTTGTAATTAAATCTGTGACAACAACAGGGCAGCCACAAACAAGGGCTGAAAATAATAGATAAACCCCTCCAAAAATAGCCAAATTATGGATTCCGGCCTTATAAATTATGGAGAATTAGAATATAAAATAATATATGAATTATGTGCCCTAGAAAGCACCGAACCAGCACCAAACCCTAGTCGTTCCCCTAGGGAAGAGCTCCAAAAATCATGCAAAGATTTTGTAATCCTTCTTTTAATGTCCCTGATCCACATCAGCAAGAAAGTTTTCAAGAGATGTCTTCAATGCACCACCATGGAGAGTTTTCGTTCTCCACCAAGCCACAAGGAAGGTTTCCGTCCTCCTTGGATGCCACACAAGAGGGTTTTCGTCCTCAAGTGGAATGGTATTGAGCAACTAGCCCAACAAACCAAATGTAGATGTAAAATGCGCCAAAGATGATCTTCAAATGAAGTCATACAATCCCTTTTATACTCCTTGCTTGGTGCCAAAGGCCAATTAGATGAGGACTGACCTCTTAAGCTTCACTTTATCTTTTAATTTGCCTCTTTAATTCCTCCAAACCTAGCCGACCTGCTTCATAAAGAAAAAACACTAAAAAAACATTAAATCTAATTAAAAAAACTGAAATGAAGTGCAATTGCTTTCCTTGTTCATTTATTCTTCTTCGCCATGGAAAGGGAGTGGTAAGAAGCCTTCATATGGTATTAATTTGAAAAAGGGAACATTAGAGTCTTCTTGAATTTGCTTTCCCTCAAGCAAACGCAGGCTTGGCTGATCTGAAACCTTTATCACCTTCATATTCTCAATATGTAGGGCAATATCACCTCAAGAGAAAGGAAGTGGCTTTCTAGACAAATCATTTGCCATCTTATTATTTTTATACATTCTTTTGAAGGATAATTCGTTTCCTTATGGGCTGAAAGTAAAAAGATGTGCATACCTTTTTATATCAAATGTACAAGCCTCCCATCTTGGAACCAAGAGTGTGAGCAAGCATTTCAAATGCCTTCTTTCCAAGTTTTGAAAATGTACATAACACACCTTCTCAAGATGATCTTCCTTAATGATGTTGTAATCTATTCCTTCCAAGAAAATACACAAATCATCTTGTGTGCAAATAGAAAACAAAGTATGGTAGTCATGAATCCCCAGATTTTCCACCCAACTTGGAGCTATGTTGTTTGAAGTAGTTGTTTCCTCCAGCTGAAACCATTTACCACTACATTCCCATGATTTAGTGGCTTCATAATGAACACTCTTATACGAATTTTTTGGATAAATATTGTCAAACATTTTCAACAACTCTTTCAATGTCACTTCATCCAGAAATGTTCGTGTTTCCTGTTCTTCTAATAAGAATACGCAGATTTTATCGAGCCACCATTTGAAAATAATTTTCAATTTATCATTTTTTGGTCGAACGCTTTTTCCGATCGAACGAATGAACAACGTCCAAATTCCTTGGTAAAATGGTCATTCTTTGATTTCGATTCTTGATACTTTTCAAATCCCTTAGTAGAGTTGTCCAAAGGAGGTAATATCCACGGTGATTTAAATTGACTCATCACCCCATGGAATGGCCCGCTCAGTAAAGGATCATGTATTTCTGGAAGGCACTCTCCACTTTTGGTTATCGAAAATCTCACTCTTTTGTCTATCACAATTTCAACAGGAAATCCATTGCTTACTCGGTCTTCAAGCTCTTTGAGCTGTTCGGATATGGAAACAACTCATAATCTGATTGTATCAAAATCAGCAATTTAAATTCTCCTATAAACTTATTGGGTGACTGGATTTGTGCATGCCCAACTATAATTATGTTCTTCCAAGGAGCTGATATATGAAGAAGAGAACCATAATGAAATTTTCCCAAAAACTGAAACCATTGCATCCCGCAAACAACAGTCACTACAGCTGGCTTAATTTCAAGAAAAACATTACATACCTTGCACCTTCCCATGAAATTTGACAACTGTACTATGTTCTTTTTGCAAGGCATGAAAATACTATTGACATTGGTGACCTTGAAGCCTCCAAAGTTAATCATGCTCAGCCCATGCTTAACTGTAAGTTCTCCTCTGATTAATTTATGAGTGGTGCCATTATCTACAAGCATTACTATTCCATGGCCAAATAAGAAACCAATTACCTGGGAAAGTTGGTATGTATGAGAGCTGAACCAAAATGCAAAGGTGCGAGTCATTCCCAGACACTCGAAGATGAGATTATAAATGAAATTGATCTTGCAATCAGACCTTCCCCTTTTGAGGCCCACAATGGTACTAACCCCACATATGCTAAAGCAAATTTGGTATTGCACCCATGCATCCTTGCCCCCTTTGCTACACCATTCACTTCTTACCTTCTTTCTACTTGGCACAAGTTGATCATGAGAGTAAAAACACAACAGTATCATGGAGCGGAGCAATGCAACATAGTCATTATACCTGCCCGATTGTGCATAATGAAAACTGAACTGTTTTGGCATGTTGGTAAGCAATGAAACTGAAATCTTTTTGGGCCACGAGCTGTCCCTAACCTTCTTACAACTCAGAATTTTTGAGTTAGAATCAGCCCTCAAAAAATACTTCAAAGACACCTTATCTTTGTGGACTTGCTCTTCCTTAGTGTCATTCTCAAGGGTTCCTTGCAAAACTGATTGGTCTTGTGGATTGTGGAGGTGAAAACATGGCAGCGACATAAGAAAGAGTACATAGTTATCATTTCTTCCCAGCTGTTCATGATATCCATAATTTTGACATGGTACAATGATAGGCAATAAATCTGAATTGTCTCTAGGTCTAAGGCTGCTTACCTTCACTTTATCATTTAGCTTCTTCAAGCTAGTAATGGTACTCATGTACGGAACTTTATTATGGATGAATATATTGGTAATTCTCCCACGTTTGACTGCTGTCGATAACAGTCCAGCAGCTTCACCCATTGCTATCCTTGATCCCTCATGGAGAATTTCTTCCTCTCTCCTTGGCCTTATCAATTTTGTTGAGTTACCCTCAATGCATTCACCATTGTGACCCCAAAATTCTTCTCTATACTCATGCGTATCAGCTGAGATATAGCCCAAATGGAAAAAAAAATTGGTTACCTTTACAAGCATACCATGGTCTTTGGAAGGGGGGTAACTTCTCACCAATTCCATCTTGGCCCATGTACATAAAGTGGTCTTCACACAGTTCGGAGGTTGTTTGAGAGGGTGTATGTGCTCTTTGCCATTTAGTGAGCTTCCCCTACTACCCCTTGGACTGTCATCACATCTATTTGGGAAAGGGTTTCCAACCATCCCTTTCTCTTCACCCTCTTGCTCATCATGCCTCCTTTCAACCCTGAATTCATCACATGCTAAAATAACATCAGTATTAACCAAACAATGATCATTAATTACCTCATAATGTTGTTCCTCCAGAACAATCATGGGAGTTAGGGCTGAATCTTCATCAAGCTTTGTAACCTCTTCTTGCCTTGCCAACATGAAAGGGCCCTTCTCCTTCGTCTTAGTTTCAACAAGTGAAACTCTTTCCGCCCTAGCTTCATCCATATTTTGTTGACACATGCTCAGGACATCTTCATGGTTCTTGCCGAAGTCATGTGTTCCATCAACTTGCCTCTGATTGACTGTTGTTCCTAAAAATCCAGCAAGCGGATTGTCAATATTATCATCCGGAAATGGGGCTCTATCCACCAATTCTTTTCCACAATGCGGTGTATCATATTTCCCTTCTTCTTTGGGCTCATGCTCCATGGTCTCTTCCCCAAACACATGTCCATTTACCCGGCTGTCCTGAAAATCAGTCAATGGTTCATCCTTAGGAAAAATGATAGGTATTTCTACCTCTTTCTTTGGTGATTCCACCTCAAAGCCCTCCTACAGATCTGATTTTTCTTTTTCTTCTTTCAAGAGAAACCCCTTTGGGTTTGGCTCTTTGGCACTTTCTTGTGGTCTAGGGTTAAACCCTAACATCTTCTTCCATGCTCTAGCTGTCCCATTGTTGGAATCATCAAATGTGGAGAGTGTCACCATCCCCAAGGCATGTTGAAGACCCTCTGTGGTACTCGAGGTCTAGGCTTGGGCCCACACCTACCCTTGCTTACCCCTATAAATTTGTGACGAACGAGATAACATCATGGATCTCCTTTGAAAGAGCCCTAGAAATGTTGTGACCCATTGGATGTCGTGTTTTCACCTCCGCGAAGACTTCTTTCTTTGGTAAGAACCTAGGTCGCCATTCCATGTTTGTATTGTCATTGCCTTGCACGGATACCCTTAGGCTGGGAAGACCGAAGCTCTGATATCATTGTAATTTCTCTTTTAAGGGCTGAAACTGAAAAAGAAGGAAACCACACAAACCCAAGTGAAGTAAAATTTGATTTTTATAACTATAATATTCTTTAAAACCCTAGCAACGAACTGTATAGGGACTCAAATGCACCCTAAAACCATGCACAATAGCTTGAAATTACTTCTAAATAATTACTTCAATTACGGAAACCAATATCCATCCAATTTGCAACAAATAAATGGAGAAAATCAGCGAAGATACACTGCTGTAATTAAATCTGACAGCAGTAGGGCAGCCACAAACAAGGGCTGGAAACAATAGATAAACCCCTCCAAAAATAGCCAAATTATGATTTCCGGCCTTATTTAAATTATGGTGAATCAGAATATAAAATAATATATGAATTATGTGCCCTAGAAGGAACCGAACCAACGCCAAACCCTAGTCGTTCTCCTAGGGAAGAGCTCCAAAAATCATGCAAAGCTTTTGTAATCCTTCTTCTTAATGTCCTTGATCCAAATCAACAAACAAGTCTTCAATGCACCACCATGGAGAGTTTTTGTCCTCCTTCAAGCCACAAGGAAGGTTTCCGTCCTCCTTGGATGCCACACAAGAGGGTTTTCGTCCTCAAGTGGAATGGTATTGAGCAACTAGCCCAACAAACCAAATGTAGATGTAAAATGCGCCAAAGATGATTTTCAAATGAAGTCATACAACCTTTTTATACTCCTTGCTTGGCGCCAAAGGCCAATTAGATGAGGACCGACCTCTTAAGCTTCACTTTATCTTTTAATTTTCCTCTTTAATTCCTCCAAACCCAACCGACCTACCTCATAAAGGAAAAACACTAAAAGAAAACATTAAATCTAATAAAAGAAAACTGAAATGAAGTGCAATTTCTTCCCTTGTTCAATTATTCTTCTTATACTCCTTACCTTGTTGCTCCAGGAATCTGCCAATTAAGTCCAATTGTGACTCCCCTATGAAGCCACCAATGCAACAAATGAGTGTTTCCATCCCTAAATGTTGTGACTATTGAGGGCTTTAGTCCCCAATAGGATCCAATGAGGGTTTTCGTCCTCAAAGGGTGACCAAGGAAAGGTTTTTGTCCTTCAATGGAAAGAATAAAAGCTACACGAGCTCCATTCCAAGTAAATGTCGAATCAGATGAATGATGATAATGTCCTCCTCTATTCAAACCTTCTTAAGTATCCTGTCATGGCGCCAAGGGTGAGTTAGAAGCCCAATCTCCATGGCCGACCTCTTAATGAAGGGGGAAATGTAGTTTTAATCTTCACTTCACTTAAGAAAACCGACCTCATAAAAGAATATTTCTTTATCTCCCTTGTAGCTCTCAAGAAGACCAACCTTAATGATGGTGAAGGTATAAGTTCCTTTTTCGTTTTTCCATTCACCTAATTGAATCATTCCAAGCCATAATTAGTAATTATATAAATAAGGAAATTACTTTACAATTATGGCAATGTTCACCTCCCTTGCTTCCTTCCTCAAGGCCCATGGAAGGTGGAATGGGCCTAAGGCCTTAAAAGTGACTAGCATGTAAAAGGGGACATTAGAAAAGATAATAATGGATCCCCAGTGTGCCTAAAATATAATCTCAAAGATTTGAATAAAGTTTTAGGACTAAGATGTTGGGAAAAAAACAAGCAAAGAAACCACGAAAGACCACTAATATGACGAAGCAAGATCGTGTGAATGACGGGCCTAAGTTGAACCAAATCAACCTAGGGTAAATAGAAAATGTTAACTAGTGTTTGGATTAGCGTTTCTAGTATTTTGATAGATGTAGGGTTGCAACCAAAGAAGACTATTCTACTAATTCTGTTTGCAATAATGGAAATTAATGCAAAATAAATTCAACAAAATAAAAGCCTAATCTGACATGCAATGCAAGCTGGCAGATTTATTTTATTGTATTTTATTTTGTAAATATTAAGGGAATGCGACTTTCAAGTTCCTGAATTCTGAATTCCCATAATGAATGCCTATTTATTTTAATAAAAAAAAACTCTAGGTGCATTTTAGATGAGACAATCAATGACCAAACCCCAAAACACAAAACTGAAATAAAGGGGATTTTCTAAAATGATAAATTTCTTGGATGATACCTTTCCCAAGAATAATTCTATCGTAAAGAAAGCCTCCAAGGACCCAAGGGATGTCGGACTACTGACTCAAATCCCAGTGTTGTGGCAATGTGGTGAATGAAGGTAGGAAGGTGTTGATGTTCTGTGTACAGATGTCTATCATCTCTTTGACCAATCCCTAACCGATCTAGTTGAGTGGGCAGTCCTAAAGCAATGAGGAAGACTAGCAGTGGAGGAAGATACACGGTTGCCAAGGTAGCTCTGATGCAAATGAGAGGTGACCTGTAGGCTGCCTTGATATCTTCCTAGAATAAGTAGAATTTTAGCACTTAAATGACAGAATATGGGTGTTGGAGAAGACGTATTGAAGTGTGATCACGAGTGGTGGAGAAAACGTATGCAAGTGTGATCGTAAGTGGTGGAGAAGGTTGTGTACAAATGTGCTTTATAGAAATCCTTTGAATTGGATAATGATAAGATCGAGGTTTAGTATTATTTATAGATGGATCTAAAAACCAAGCCAGAGGCTGCATTGATGCCATATCCAGTCCAACGAAAGCCCAAAGGTCTGAAAAGTGTGGAAATAGAGCCTTTAAGGAACCTAAACATGCCCAAGGCATGTAGTGTGGTGGCATCACTACTGTTCTTAAAGATTCTGTAGTGTGAAAGTATTGTAAACTGTCGATTCTCCACAAGCCATGCAATGGTTTGCGGATTGGTCTTGGGAGGTCTAGAAGGGTTCCAAATCACCACACAGAGTTCCAGTAAAGTTAGGATGACTTCCTTGCCCATGTGGTGTGAAAGGAGTTAATAAACTTGGACATACCTAGGAGAGTGGTTGAGAGGTATGACAGACCCATGAAAAGGGGGAGCCTTGTTACTAGGACAATTGAAGTGGACTTTATGACATAAATGGTACTTGCAACATTCTCTGTGTATGGAGAGGCCTCATCTCAGAGTTACATGAGAAGCATGAAACTGTTTCAGGTGTTGTTTTATAATTTTTGATTATTATAGAGTTTTATTATATCAACTTGCTCCCGTGGTACTATTATTGAACTCTTTAATCACATTAGAAGCTTATTTGAGTCTTTAAGAGTGCATCAACATCAACATGTTCATGGTTACTAGTTCACCCATAGAATCTGAGATGGCTAATGGCCATTATTTATTTATTTGTATAGTGTGTTTGTTTATTTCAGCTGGTGCAGTTCACATTAAAAACATTTTACTTTATTTTGTATTTGCTTAATTCATTGTTATTATATGGGCAGCTGGAGGACCTGCAAGAGCTCGACTGCCTGCTAATAACACAAAGCCTCGATGATCATTGCCACAAGAATACACTAGAGCCACTATCAAAGATATATCAAGATTTGCGTGTAGTTTCCACCCCAAATGCAAAGCAAATTTTGGAAACCCTTTTCAAAGATGTATGGTTTTAACTTTCTGGCGAGATAGGAATTTCAAGTGTAATGGTGCAAGTTTTTTCATTACTTTGGTTCAAGTGATCTCGAGTCTAATATTTAATATTTTCCATTTTCAGATATGCTTTAAGCTCAATTTGCAATTCTCTCTGGATCTTCTCGTTTCCTTACTTAAAGAAGCACATTGATGTAGTTTGTAGGTGGTCATAAACCCAATATCACAGCAGAACATTGTCGACAATCAACAGTGTTCTGTTTATCTTATGAAACTGGGATGATAAGTTATGAACAATGCAAAGTTTGGAAAAGGAAGTTGGAGGTGAAACAAAAGGATACCATCTGAAATATTCGAAATCAGTAACTAAAAAAATGGATTGCCATGGTTAAAATGGATGGGTATAGGTGTATAATTTCTATGTGACTGGGGAATCGTTGAGCAGATTTTAGAGAGTCTATAGGATTTTAACAGGACATTCTACGGGAAACTTGTTTTCACCCTTATGAGAGCAGTTTTGAATTTTTGCTTTTTTTTTGGTTTTTGTTTAGTGTTGTAAAATTTGTATGCCTAAAGTTGTCTTATTTTCGCTTTTAGATGTTTCAAAATCTGAATAAACCCCTTGTTTAACCAAAATAAAAAAGTAGTACCATATATCTAGCTGACATATTTTGATGATGGGGATAAGCTTTGGAATTTGGATAAGAGGTGTGTGAAAATAATAGATGTTGCTGTAGTACATTGTCTCCATAGAGATGATAAATGTAAGCTACTATTTTCCTGTACAATAAGAGTGGTTTTGTAGTACAATTTTGAATTTGAAATAAATATCTTTTTCTCTAAAGTACATCACACTTTTATCCTTGAGCTACATTCCTAGGATACGAGTATGGGTTTAGGTTCGGGTATAGGTTCGGTATGCAGATATGTCGTTTTAAAAAGCTTTGGGTACAATATGCCTTGAGAACGTCCGTACATATATATTAAAAATAAATATATACACGCACACACACACACACTCAGTTTATACATTTTTTTGTCCATAAGAAATACAGAACTTCAAAAATTTAGTAGTATCAATGTTTAAAACATTCAATATACTTAAGATTTTACTTTTATATATAGACACACACTCGGTTTACTCATTTTTTAGTCCATAAGAAATACAAAACTTGAAAAATATAGTAGGATCAATGTTCAAAACATTCAATATACTTAAGATTTTACATTTTCATTGATCATGTGGCTGCCATACATATGATATATGAATATCATGTCAACATGAATACAAACAATCTAGAATATATTAACCAGATTTTCCTCAAAATCAAATTCTTGCATGGCACTCCCGCTAGCTCCATTCTTAGTAGCTCCCCTTTCCACTCTTTGTGAACTCCCTTGAATGTCATCTTTGCCATCAAATATTGAAAGTTGGGAAAGAGTGGCTATGGAGGCATTCGAGTCAGTAGTATTTGGAAGAATATCCCAAAGTTTGTAAGGACCTCTGATATAGTCCTTAGACTTGTGTGACAAGAGGCATAAATTAGATTGCACATATACCAAATCCTCAGCCTTTTCAGATGCCAACTTATTTCGTTTAGCTGAGTGGATAAAGGCATGAGGTGAGAGCATACATAGGGTTAAGATGTTTAAAAAAACTTAAAATCATTTTTCCTTTACGTAAATGATAGATCATAAAATAACAACATTTACTAATTATGAATTTAAAATTTTCTAGCCTAAAACTTGATGTCATCCCAATCTGTTTTTGATCACCAAGATCACCATAAAGGCGTGAGGTGAGAGCATACAAAAAGTTAGGATTGTTAGGAGCTGAAGTTAATATTTAGATATTCAACATTGTGGTGTGGCATATGGCAATCCCCGGAGGAGGCGGAGTCCCCGACCTGAATTTTTACCATTTGTACAACTGTATGATCGTAAAAAATTAAAAAAACAAAAAAGAAATTTTTATCAATCCCCCATCGCCAAAGCCTCAGGTATGTCTCGCGTACGTACTTGGGACGTCTCTGTATCGTACCCAAGGCGGATCCGTACTGGGTACATATCCAGGGGGTACGGGACAGGGGCGGGGATACCCATGCTTCTTAGTCCTTGAGATTTTGGAATGTGCAAATTAACTCTCTTTGATTGAAAAAGGCAAATAAATTGGATATTGCGAAATACAAATGTTCTATAATAATGGTAGACTATTGATAATGTTTTTGTTGTTGAAATCAACCTATTTTGCTAAGACAAAGTACAATGTGGTGCATAAAGATCATAAATAACAAAATAATTTGTCTTTTACCTTGCAAGGTCAAGAAAATGCATTCAATAAAATGTTGGATCACACAATTCTTTGTGTGGAGTGACTCGAGTGGTCGGCGTTAATCAATGGAATTGATTTGAAGGAGCAACAACAGATTTACATAGCAAAACGGTAATAAAACTCTCCGTATTCATTCATCTAGGAAATACATATATATAGGAAATACGTATCCTATAAAATAGGAAGCCTATTAAGGCTCCTACAACCACTCACTAATTCTATACGAGTTGTTTAGAACAACTTGTAACAACTAATCTCAAATACATGAGTTGTTATAACTCCTAAACAAATCATAATAATAACACATGATATTATTCTAACTCATGTAAACACTACCATGATTTCCTAACATTCCCCCTTAGTGTGAACATGGGGAGAAAGAACATCTCAAGAATTGGAAACAGAATCGTATGCCTCCGCATACTTTTAGGTCTGCATACTGCTGGCTTGGATCTTGCTTTGCACATGACCATCCACTTCACCACAATGAATCCCTTACCGGATGATCACACTTCCACCAATACACCTACATACGCGAACTCAACAGTTCCCACTTTCACTTCCAGTGAATGCTCTTTCATCGGCCGATCGATGAAGAAGTCCGACAGTCGAAGAATCTTAGTAGTCAGAGGATCACTCTAGTTCAACTGCCCTCCTATACAACTGTTCTCAGATTCCAAAATGCACATTCTCCTCATTTCAATCATAACAGGGAAGGAAACCACACACCATTTTATTCTGCACACACCACACAACTGAAAAAGAGATGCCACCATACCAAAATGCGGCCTCGTCGTTGGTGACTTACAAGGCGCTTATCTCCCTCCTTCCCCGTTGCCTCCATCCTCCGGTGAATGACGCTGCTACCTCAGCCAAATTTGACTTGGACATTTAATAGTTTCCACATTGTACTTTATTTTGTCTCCTCCCGCAATGTGAAACACTTTATTTTTGGATGTCGGGTAACGCCGAAAATGCGTCCGCGAGGCAAATTTTTATTTTCACAATTTTTACAATGACACTTATAACAATGACTCAAAATTTAGACTCAATGACATACTAACACAAATTGACTACTTCAATTTTTGACACTAGAGACAAGACGATAATGACTCAAATTTGACAAGACGACACTTGACTTTGACTTAAACTTTTGATTTTGAAAAAATGACAAAATAGATCTAAATGACTCTAATACTTATTTTATAAAAATTGAAACTTAAGAACTTATTTATTGACTTCAACATAACACAATCCTAAGAGACACATACGCTAAAATGAAAACAAACCAATAACATGAGTTATATAATGACATCATATTAACAAATTTCTACAATTAATAAGCTATAATGTCTATACTCAATAATAGTCAAAAATGACTTGGACAATGAAGACTTGACTCAATCTTAAGAAAAACCGCTAATAATCATTGCGTTCATAAATTTGAACTCTTCCCCTCTCAATGCAAATCAACTGTGTAGGCCGGTGGAGTGGTATGTCGGTTTGAAGCCATCAAATGCTTGGTGATGCCAATACATGCATTGGTAGACCATGCCCGATATTTATCTTTGAAGAATCAATTGAACCAACTCCTCATTATTGCACATGATTATTTCCTTTTACATCAATTATGAATAAGAGAACAATACCCGTGGTTTTGATAGAGAGCTGTACAAATAATTCAATATGTGGATGGATTTTGATAGAGTTAGCAACGAATTTGCCCGAGGAATATTCAACCCAAAGTAGATTCGAACCGATTTAAAGGGATATTTAGATTCAAGGTGGAATGAAATAATAATATCACCAAACTTGCACAACCTGCGTTTCTGGAGTTGCAACACATACAGATTTGGATGCAAATTTGTGCCCTTATCAGGTCTTTGTTAAATTCCAAATCGATTTGAAATATAAATCTCAATGAATCATGGCAGCTGTTAAAATTTTTAATGCATCGAGATCTTGATACAAGGATGTGGCTCTAATTCCGCCTCGACACCAAATGCAATATATAATATTGCAAAGCTTTGCTATTCAGAATGTTCCATGTAGTTTCGCCGTGTCAAAACTTCATTAGATCCTTTTGAGCGTTGTGAAGCGCGAGCCAATGAGATCATTCCAATTCTCTTCTCATTTCGCGATGTCGAGTCTTTTGGTTAAACTTGGTAGTCAACCAATAAGAATAAACCTCGTCTCCGCCTTTCCATCGATGTGTCTCGAGTTGATTGGTTGCAGTAAACCCAAAACTCATTTAAATTTGGATCATTCGGGCACTTCACGTCCACCCGGAGCCATCTCGCAAAAGTTTGGCGAGAATACTATCAAGTGTCACCTCGGCCATTAAATCGTCGCCAAGTGTCGTATACGGGTTGGTTCACCTATCTTCGCCTTTTCATTGACGTGTCTTGTCTTTCCTATCGGACCCGAAAGTTTAATGGAATCCAATTGATTCCAGGGGTCTAAGTCTGCCCAGGACCACGAGTGCCTTCATCTTAAGTGGAATGCTTGACACGTAGTCATTCCATAGTCGTTGAGATCTCAACACATGTCGCTTCCATTCTTCGCCATGTGTCCTATCTCACCATTGACCCACTGACCCTGGACATGAAACTGTTTGTGTTTTGGTTAATTCCGCGAGCACTGGAGTCAGTGGGGCGGAATTTCTAAGAAAAGCCGCAGAATCGCAACACGTGTACATGAGTTTGTTTTTAATCGTGTTTAAAGCTTTAATTAATTTAGTTTAACTACAACTACGTATTTTTAAAAATTTATCTCTGGTTTTATTAAGTGAATACATTGTAATTCGACTTAGCCTTCTCAGTTTAATAGTATTAGCATTTTAAAAATGTATCAATCTTTTGAAATTAGATATTTTTGTCAAGGATTGTCGAGGGAAAAGTTGCATTTCAATAGTATTGGTATTAATGTTTCATTTTACATTGCATTCCAAGGATTCCAAGAATGACGTTCTAAAGAAGGGTTCCCACTTGTCATAATCGCTAGAGTCAAGGATTCCAAGAATGAACTTTGATGGAGACCTGGGCTTCTTCATATATCTGCTATTCATTATGCCCACGCAATCTGCTTTGTGTTTCTCCCATCATTACTAGTATCCAAAGGCATGTTAATTGCAATCACCACTTTGCTTAGTGTCGAATCTTTAGACAATAATTAATAAACTGTGCATCCAGCCTGATTATTGTCTTTCCCGCAACATCCGGATTGTTCTGGAAAGAGGATGATATGACCTTGCACACTCCATAACAAATTCGGGCAACTGAGTTGTGACTGGAATGTTGATGCTTGAATAATTCCACTGCTTTTTATTGCCCGCATGAGAGATGTCTTTCCGGCCCTGGATCTGTCAATTATTTCGGAGATGGGTTCAGGGCCTATGTCCATGTCATTGATATCAACAAATCTGGAAGCTATGCATGATTCTGCTGATCCTTCTCTTTCATCACACTTCATCATGGCTGGAGCAATCTTTGTCTGTGTTCTTTTTCTTTTAATCCTGCCGGAATTCCTTGTAACTGGATCAATTTGTGCAGATCTAGCAATTTCTTCAGATTCGGAAGATATATTCAATGTACCTGACATTGATTTGAACTCCCTTTCACTTGTATGAACACCTGTAATGAATACCTGCAATTATTTCAGACAAAGATGAAGTCCAGAGCATGAATACTTGATTTTTGTCACCAAAAATCTGCATATGAAGCCTGCTGCCCTAAAATTTGAGGCTTTTGCTTGCATGCAAAGCAAGCATAAATATTTTTAAATTCACTGGACACTTATAGTAACATGCAGATAATTATCATAGCATAAATCAAGCTATTCCAACCCTAGGCACCAAACCTTGAAGCTTCCTGGCAATGAAAAACACCTTCTAATGCACAAATCCTCCTTTCCTTGGCGCCAAAACTGTTTGGGCTGCAATCCTTAGCAAAAAGAATTAATTGCTTTTTTATTCTGGCAGTCCATGCTTATATAACTCTCAACATACTATTTTTAATAATTGTCCTTCCTATTCCTGGCAATTTAATTAATAAACAATCATGTTTATTCACCCAAATTGGGCGCCCAATTATGCATGTTGTTGGCTGCCTTTAAATAAATTTATTTTATTTATTTTTAGCATGCATACATGATCTATTTTCAGCTCACCCTCTTGCATTGACTTTCATCCCATTCTTGGCACCAAAATTAGGCAGAGAAACTATTAATAAATATCATTAAAAACATTATTTAATGCCTAGATGGGTCGCACTTTTTGGCAAGGTTGGTTTCAAAAATAAGAAGTCAACTTTGATGGGATTTTCTACCCTGCACTGCAGCTCCAAAAATCCCTTTTTCACTTCAGTTGTTTGACTTCCATAATGGGAATTTTTACCTTGCAAGGCGGTAAGAAATTCCCGCTTGCTTGCCATTGCCAAAATTCCCATTATCAAATTAAAACATCTCCCAAAAAGTGCAACTTGCATTAAAATTAGCCTCCTTTGATAAAATGCGACTTGTATGGGTGAATAAATCTCTTTGGTGGGAAAAGTTAGTTTGCTAGGTAGGCAGAAAATTCCCATCGGTGCTTTAAGTGATTTTTCTTTATTTTATAATGAGAATTTTTACCCTACAAGGCAGGTAAGAAATTCTCGCTTGCTTGTTGCCTCTAATTTTCCCATCGCAACTTAAGTGACTTTGACTTCATGGGAAAAAGTACCCTGCAAGGTAGGTAAGAAATTCCCGCTTGCCTACCACTACCAAAAATCCCATTATAGCTTAAACCCATTCATTCCAAAAAGTGCGACTTGCCTAAGAGAGGATTTTTGTGCATGACTTCATCTTTTTTTGTCAGAAGTTTGCTTTCTGAGGCTGATTCCTTCTGGTGTTGAGGCCGTAAATGATCTCCAGATGCTTTGGGCAATTAAACAGACTATACAGAACAAAGAACAGACCTAGGGAATTTCACAGACAAACTGCGGAGAAAACCGGAGAAAACGCAAAAAAAAAATCGAAAAAACGATGCCGAGTTGTTGCGATAATGCTTTGAATTCATTCCCGGTGAAAATCCTATTGAGATGTGTGAATATTGGCATGCAAAACTTCAACAGGGTTCAACCGGAGCACAATTTACTTCAAATAGGGCTTTATTTATTTAATAAATAATTAAATAAAATTTCCCGTAGACAAAACTTGGCGGAGGGATAAAATGAGTTTTAGCATCTGGGTATTTGTCGAAATTGGCTCATATGATTCACTGGGAATATCTTAACGTAATACAAACATCTTCTGGCAATAAAAACACGAAAAGACCCGTTATTTTAAAAAGAATGAATTTTTTCAAATGGGTAGTCCCAGATTTCAAGGTGAAATATGGGGACACCAAAGATGTACATGATAATGAATCAAGGGGAGGTACAATGGCGAATTTTGGGGCAGCATATAAGGATGAATGAACATGTGCATATTATGGCATCATATGAATTACCATGCTGCAATTTTGAACTGCGAGAGGCAGCATTTGTTTCGGTGAATCCCTCCAATGTGACCATTTTAGAGGGCTTATTGCTTTTCCACAATCCAAGGGACTACGAGTAAATGAACATGAAGAATTTTGCCGACACAGATACTGATATAAGACTGGCGAGGAGAATAAGGCGTGATACGGTTGAGAGGGGACAAGATGTAGGATCAGTCCTTGAACAGTATTCCAAATTTGTGAGGCTAGCATACGACGACTTTACATTGCCATCTAAGAAGTATGCAGATATAATCATCCCTCATAGAAGCGATAACCATGTTGCCATTGATTTGATAGTGCAACATATTCAGACAAAGCTTGGGGAACACGATTTGTGTAAAATATATCCCAATCTCTATGTTATTTACTCACGTTTCAGATAAAAGGAATGCATACGTTGATACGCGATATTGAAACTACCAAACACGATTTTGTATTCTATGCAGATCTATTTATTCGTTTCGTTGTTGAACATGGTTTTGGTCATCTTCCATTTATAGAAAAGCAGGTGTTCACTCCTCTGGATCGGTTTATATTGGAGTTGACTTTTGTAAGACGCTATGTGGCATTTCAATAATGCGCATGGTGAAAGCATGGAGAATGCATTATGGGCATGCTGCAAAGAAATTAAAATTGGTAAAATTCTCATTCATAGAGATGGAGATAATGAAAAAGCAGGTTGATATATGAGAAGATGCCAAAGGACATCGCAAATCGCCATGTAATTGCTTTTGGATCCAGTCCTTGCAATAGGAAATTCATTTGTGAAAGCTATTTTATTGCTGCTAGAGAAAGGAGTACACAAATCAAATATTATTTTTCTCAACCTTATATCTGCTCTTGAAGGAATACATACGGTCTGCAAAAAGTTTCCAAGGCTCAAAATTGTAACATCGGAAATTGACATGGCATTGAACGAAGAGTTTCGAGTGGTTCCAGAGATGGGAGAGTTTGGGGACTGTTACTTTTGTACTGAAGACGATGTACCATCCTTTTGGGATGGAGGCTTTACAAAAAGGGAGCAGCAGAAGATTATTTGGGATCCAGGCATTAGCGATTGCTTGAGGACAAGCAATCTTTGGGAGGGAGGACTGTAATGTCCCTTTTTCCCCCTTCAAAGATAATTATGAAGTTTTCAGTTATTCCTATCCATGGACGAGTCAAGGAGAGAAGAAGCAACAATTAATGATCATCTTATGTATTTTTTATAAAGAAAATAAATATGTAAGCATGGGTCGGCCATAATAAGGCAAATTAACATTAAAGGGGGTCGGCCAAGATATTTGAACAGTCATGTCTATTCAGTTGGCGCCACCTTTAAAATTAGTATAAATAGGGGTCATAGGCTTTATTTGTAGATATTCTCTTGCTAGTAATCATTCAAAAATTGTGAGAATTGTTCTCATTATTTCCTATTGGGACGAAATCCCCATTAGAGGTCCATTCCAGGGACGAAAACCCCTTGAGTTTGACTTAAAACATTTGTGTAATCATTGCATATTATTGAATTCAAAGTATTTTATCAATTCAGATTTATACTGTGTATAAATTGAAATAATTAATTGTATGTGGGAAAAACATTCCTTAGACTTTCTTCTAATCTGGTCGCTTTGACATTAGAA
This sequence comes from Taxus wallichiana var. yunnanensis, assembly GCA_018340775.1. Classification (NCBI taxonomy): domain Eukaryota; kingdom Viridiplantae; phylum Streptophyta; class Pinopsida; order Cupressales; family Taxaceae; genus Taxus; species Taxus wallichiana. Next base: position 196,592,864 of record CM031243.1, on the reverse strand, counting down.
GACTATTTTTACAGTTTGCAGCGTGCACACAAACCGAGGTCATTTTCATGCAAATCGAATCACCTATCTAGGGCTGTGATTTCCAGAACTTGTATAGCCTGTAACAGCAGTTCAAATTTCCCTCCAATCTATTCAATTTGGCTTGGAATCGCTTCTAAAAGTGTTTGATAATTTTTGCTAATCATTCCCTGATAATTATTGACAACTTTGAGCACTTATTTCCATAAATATCTGTCGTTGCAATTTAATTTCAGTCTGCTGTAATTTAATATCAGAATTCTGATATTTTGTCTAAGTCCCTAAAATGGGACATTACATCATAATAGGCTTAGTGTCCTTTTCTAACTCTATAATATGCTCAAACCCTCTAGGGGAGGTAACCCATGTGGTAAATCATCAAAAACATGAACATGCTTATCTAAAAGAGCTTGTAACTCACCTTCTAATGACTGCTGTTCTGATTTTTCTGATTTAATTGTGATATAACAGCTGGCTGCCCACTCAATTTGACCCCTTCTAAAAGCTCTTTCCATCCTCTTCATGGACACCTCTTGTGGTGCACCATTTGCCATGCCTTTTAGGATGATTTCTTTGTCATCTTTAGTGAATTTCAGCTCCATGGTTTTGTAGTTTTGTGTGAAATCACCTAAAGAATGCAACCATTGAACACCCAACACAAGATCAATATCACCAATATCAATAACATAAAAATCATCAATTACCTTGTGCTTTCCAAGCATGAGAGGTAGTTGTGCAATCTTTGTAGAACATGGAAGAGAAGTCCCATCCGCTATAGTCACTTTGAAGGCTTTGCAATTCGTGGTTTCCAAACCCATCTTCCTCACCAATCCTCCATCAATGAAATTGTGGGTGGCCCCACTATCAACCAAAGTCTTTGCCCTTGAATGGTGCCCTTCACCCTAAATGCATGATACTTGGGCACACCGGAAAGAGAGGCAAGAGTACTTTCCATTTCCTCATTCTCTTGCACATGCTCAACCAATTCTTCATTAGTCTCATGGTTAGCATCATCCAAATCAAAATTAAGCTCAAAATCTGAATCAATAATCTCAATGTAATGGATTTGACCTTTACCTTTGCAATTGTGACCTCTTACCCATGGAGTCTTGCAATCAAAACACAATCCTCTTCTTCTTAGCTCATCCCTTTCATCCTTTTGTGAACTGTTTTGGGGCTGATTTCTATGTGGTGGCACATAGGGCCTTTTTGGGGCCTCTTTTGATGACCCAAGGGCTGCCCTCCTTGCACTTTTGTGGGCTGCTGTAAATCAGACCTTGGCTGCCCTCTAAATCCACTTTTGGACAGCAGTTGTGAGACATTAGAATGCTGCCCTTTAGGCCCATAATTCCCTCTATAAGTTGCACATTCTAAATCTAGAGCTTTAGTAATACAATCTTGCAAAGTCATAGGGTTAAAAGCTCTTACCAAACCTTTTAGAGGTTCCATCAAACCTTCTGTGAAGAGGACAACCAACCTCTTCTCACTAACATCTGAAACCATAACCACAATTCTCTGAAAATCCGCTACATACTCATCAACACTACCCAATTGTTTTAGTTGAGCCAACTCTCTAAAATGAAGTTTCGGATCCTTCCTATCAAACCTTTCCATGATCCTTTGACTAAATTCTTCCATTGTGTGGATCAAGTCATGACCTTGGGTGTGCATACCATGGAACCACCACTCATGTGCCATGCCCTCCAAGTGAAGAGTAACAAATTTGAGGGCCTCTTCTTCTTGCATGGGATTGAGGGAGAAGTAAGTCTCCATCTTTTGCAACCATGCTCTCACTGTAATGGCGTTAGAACCATCAAAGTTAGGGAGTGAAACCTTGCCCAACCTTTGTTGAAGGTTCTTATGTGGTTTCTTATTGAATCTTTTTGACTTGTTTCCCATCTTGAGGGCACAAAACTCATCAAACCCCAACATGTCTCTTGTGGCTTGGCTCAAAGAACCATACTCCAATCTTTGAGCATCAATTAGCTCTACCAACGTGGGTTCTTCTTCTTCTCTTTCTCCATTGGTCTCCTTAGGCAAGAAGACATCTTTGAAGAACTTAGGTGTGGCTTGTGTAGAGCCACTCCCTCCTTTATGTGAGCTCTCTCCATTGGAACTTGTAGACTTTCCCAAAGCATCCTTGATGAGCTTGGACATTTGCTCACTCATGGATTTTTGAAGCTCTTGTCCACACCCTTACATCAACTCATGTAAGAATCTTACTTTATCCGATGTGAAAGCTCCTTCATCCATATTTCCCTTATTTCTCTTTTTATAATACTAAAATTCCTTGTTACCCTGCATCCACAAATCACCCACACAAAAAGAGGAAGGAAAGCTTTGATACCACTGTAATATCCCCTTTTGGGATATTAATTAAATTCTACTAAACTACTTGCAATGGAAGTAAACTTAGAAGAGAAACCCTTCTAGGTTCACCTTAACTAACCCAGTGTCGGCTTCAATACAACCCAAATGGGGTCGGAGTGAGCCAAGGTAAGGGTTTAGTGTTAGAAGCACGGGAATACTGAAAGGGAGGGTGAATCAGTATTCGACAATAAAAACTTTTTCTCCAACTTATTAATTTTCTACTTAACAAGATATTCAAATCTGAAAGTAAAATGAGAGCATACACAAAAATCAAATGCACATAACACCAGATATACCGTGGTTCACCCAGTGTGGGCTACATCCACCAAAAGAGACTGCTTGGATCTACTGTCCAAATCCAGCTTGAAAAAATAGTGTTTACAAAGTGTGAGCACCCACTCACAGAAGACACCAATCTCCAAGCCGAACACCAATTCAGCCCTTGAATGCAAACACCACTGACTATGCAATCTCTGATTCGAAGCACCAACTTCTAGAGACACCAATCCCCAATCCGAAGCACCCACTCCATAAAATCTGCTATACAAATCAATGATAATTTCTCCTATATTCTCTCTTTCACATACTCATACTCACTTAAGAGATTTATAATATCAGCTCACATACATATCACACTCATGCAAAATGCTCTCTTTCTCGCTCTACTAAAAATGTGCACACAACACTTGCTTATATAGAAAGAAGGAGAGGGAAAAAACCACTTGTGGTTTCCCTAAAACCATGTGCCCATACCATGGGCCAATTTGCTCCAAATAGAAATATTCTCTTACACATGTAAGAGTAACTCCTCTTACGCATCATAGAATCTCTTACACGTCATAAACTGTCATAAAATCTCTTACGCGTCATAAGCTGCCATAGAATCTCTTACGCGTCATAAACTGTCATAAAATCTCTTACGCGTCATAAGCTGCCATAGAATCTCTTACACGTCATAAGTTGTCATAGAATCTCTTACGCGTCATAAGCTGCCATAGAATCTCTTACGCGTCATAATATCTCTTACACATCCCACCATGTGTCGTAAGATTCCTTGGTGATGTTGAATATTAAAATATTCAAATTTTGACATCACACTAATTTTGACATGGATAAATATTTTACAAACACTAATGTTGTAATGTTGAATATTAAACAAATATTCAAACCTCAATATTTCCATCAACACTAATGTTGTACCTTTGACATCAATGACAAAATACTCAACAAACTCCCCCTTTGTCATTGATGGCAAACCCTTGCTAAAAATAGACATGAAAACTTGTTTGCTTTGAAATCCAACTTTCTGCCTCTGAGCTCTTTCTGTACTACTGCATTGTACCTGTTCTATGCAACTCTCCCCCATTCTACAATTCTCCCCCTTTGACATCAATGGCAAGGGATAAGCTGAACTCTGTCACACCGAACTTGTACTCGGAGCTGAAGATACTGCAATGTGTAGCTCCCTCGATGTCCATACTCCCCCTAAGATAGTCAATGAGTAAGAGTGACATGGATCACTCCTAACTTTTGTCTGAGTGACTCAAAAGATTCCTTCGGTAGGGGTTTTGTAAATATATCAGCAATCTGATCCTTAGTCCCAACATATTCTAATTTCACTCTGCCGATCTGTAAGTCTCTCTCAAAAGTGATACTTAATGGGAATGTGCTTTGTCCTGGAATGCATGACTGGATTTTTCGAGATGTTAATAGCACTAGTATTGTCACAGAAAATGGAAATAGGATGTTCATACTCTACCTTCATGTCCTTCAATGTTTGCTTCATCCAAAGCACTTGTGTACAACATGCCACCGCTGCAATATACTCTTCCTGCTTGTGAGACAATGAAATCGAGCCTGTTTCTTGTTTGAACCATGACACTTATCTCACCAAGATAAAAAGCTCCCCACTTGTACTTTTCTGTCATCAACACTTCCCGCCCAATCTGCATCTATGAATGCTATAAGAGTGAAATCATCACTCTTTGGATACCATAAACCATAATCCAACGTACCTTTCAAATATTTGAAAATTCTTTTTACTGCTGCCACATGAGTTTCCTTTGGTGCCGCTTGAAATCGTGCAACTAATCCAACAACTGCGCATAATATCTCGGTCTAGAAGGCTGTGGTATATAGCAAGCTACCTATCATGGACCTATACAAGGTCTGATTAGCATTGGGAGACTCATCATTCTTACTCAACTTGCAACCTGTAATCATGTGTGTACTAATTGGATTGCAATCTTCCATTCTAAACTTTGTCAACATCTCCTTTATATACTTGGTTTGTGAAATAAAAGTGCTTGTGAAATAAAAGTGCCTTGACTAGATTGCTGAATTTGCAAACCAAGAAAATAAGACAACTCACCAAGCATAGACATCTCAAACTCCTTTTGCATCTCCTCTGCAAATTCTTTGCATGGTCTTCTCGTTGCTTCCAAAAATAATGTCATCCACATAAACCACAACTATCACTTGATGTTCTCCTTTTGTCTTGATGTCATCCACATAAGCAATTCCCTTTTTGAATCCTTGTTCCTGCAAGTACTTGTCTAGTCTAGAGTACCAAGCTCTAGGAGCTTGTTTCAAACCATAAAGAGCCTTTTTTAACTTGCACACAAAATCTGAATTTTCTGATAGAATAAAACCTTCTGGTTGCTCTATATAAACTTCTTCCTCTAAGTTTCCATTCAAGAATGTTGATTTTACATCCATTTGATAAACTTTAAAATTCTTGAAACAAGCAAATGCTAAAAACATTCTTACTGCTTCCATATGAGCAACAGGTGCAAATGTCTCCTCGAAATCAATGCCTTCAACTTGTGAGTACCCTTTGCACACTAATTTGGCCTTGTTTCTGACAACTTCTCCTTCTTCGTTCATCTTGTTTCTAAAGACCCACTTGGTACCAATGATATTCTTGTCCTTTGGCCTTGGTACTAACTCCCATGTGTCATTCTTTTCTATCTGATTAAGTTCTTCTTCCATGGCTTTTATCCAAAACTTATCCTTGCTAGCTTCATTAAAATTACTCGGTTCAACTTTTGACAATAAGGAAAAGTTTACCTCTTGTGGTGCACTTGCTAGTCTCCTCCTTGTCACGTACTCCAAAGATCTTTGTTTCCAATGATTTGATCTGTTGTATGATTCTTCTAAACGAATCTGGATGGTGCCTTTGTGTTTTCTCGTTCAGATTCTTCTTCTTTTTCTTCTTCTTCCTCTTTCTCAGATTTGATTTCTTCATCCTCTTTTTGCACCACTGAGTGTCCTATTTTCTTCTTCGGCTTCCAATCATCGACTTTCACATTTATACTTTCCACTACTTTTTGTAGTCTCTTGTTATAGCACCTGTAAGCCTTGCTTCTTGATGAATAACCAAGGAATATGCCCTCATCTGCTCTAGAATCAAATTTACCAAGCTCATCTTCATTGTCTCTCTTAATGTAGCACTTACTTCCGAACACTTTGAAGTGTTTCACGGAAGCTGGTCTTCCCTTCCATAGTTCGTATGGTGTCTTTTAGGGTTTACTTGAATCGTATCTGTTTCGTTCGAATATACACTCGTGTACACTTGCTTCTCTCCAAAAAGCATCTGGTAACTTGGACTCATTTAGCATTGTTCTAGCCATTTCTTGCATTGTTCTATTTTTCCGTTCAACTACACCATTCTTTTGTGGTGTTCTTGTTGCATAAAACTATCTTCTGATTCCATGCTCTTCACAAAATTCATCAAATTCGTTAGACATAAATTCACCTCCTTTGTCTGATCTCAAACACTTAATCCTAGAGTTTGTCTCATTCTCAATCAAAGCTTTAAATTTTTTGAATTGATCAAAAGCTTCTGATTTTTCTTTTAGAAATGCAACCCATGTCATTCTAGTAAAGTCATCAATTAATAACATAAAATAAGAATCACCTTGCAAGCTTTGTGTTTTTGTTGGCCCACAAAGATCAGTATGAATTAGCTCTAATGGCTTCGTTGTAGAGTACTCCTTTGTCCTGAATCTGACCCTTGTCTGCTTCCCATGTTGACACTATCTGCAGATAGTACTTTGCAGTTTTGTGATCTTGGGTAAATCTCTCATTGCTTGTTTTGAGTTTATTTTTACCATGTTGTCAAAATTAATGTGACCCAATCTCTTGTGCCATAACCAACTTTCATCAATTTGACTCATGCAACACTTTCTCCCTTCACATCACTTAGCATGTACAGGTTGTTCCTTGTTCTATTTGCATCTGCAACCCAATTACCTGTATTCTTCTTTCTAATTTCACAACCCTCAAAGCATAAAACGTGAGTGTATAACCTTGATCACACATTTGACTCGACACTTTAAAGATTATGTTTTAGAAGATAAGTTATAATAACCGTCAACATGTGAAAATGGGTGCCCATCATCTTCTTTTATAGATCTTCCTTGCTCATTCTCCAAAGCTTTCTTCCTTTTGGCGCCACCTTCTAGGAGAGAATCTTTTATTTTAAAAATTGCCTGGAAGTCATACTCAAAAGCAAATATTAAATGCATGGGAAAATTAAATATATCAAATGATGCCCAAATGAATCGACCCATGCCAAAATAAGTCGATTTATTCCAAATAATAATAATTAAATAATCCCAAGGAATTCGACTTGCCTCTATTTAATTAATTTACCTCCAAAGATCATTAATTGGCCCAAGGTAAATTGATTTCTTCCTTCTATTTTAATTTTTGACTTGCACAATAAAAGAAATATATTTTAATTTTTAAATCCACATGTGCAAATCGAATTTCCCCTAATTTAATTTCCTTTAATCCAAGGGGAATGGATTAAAGGATACCAACCATTATCAATTAATTTTTGTTTGAAAAAGGGGACATTACAAAGAGCAATGCAAATCTGATTACAAATACCTTTGAAATAGAATAAAACCTTCACAATATGAGTCGCCCCACACTGGAAGAAGTCTGGAATTTGCTGCTGCAATTTTTTTTTCTACAACATCGTTGGATTGATAAAATTTTGTGCATTGAATGGAATCTCCTAATAGAAATTCCTCTCACTTCTCTTGGGGTTTTCGTCCACAAGAGGTAAAAATCTAGAGGTTTTTGTACTTGGATTTGTCTGCAAAGCTTCAAGCTCCAATTGACGGAAGAAGATGTCGAATAATCTGGAATATTCTTTTGCAAGTCGACTTTCTTTTTAAAAGAGAAAAAACTCCAAAAAGACCAAGTCGCACTTTTCCCACGGAAGTGGAAAATATTTCTTTTTTAAATTTTTTAATACATGGGCAAGTCGCACTTTTCCTTTAGGAAACACATTAAGTGTTTTTTTATTTTATTTTTATGTGCTTTCCTAAGTCTATGTCAATTATAAGTCTATTAATCTATTATATGTGCTTTATTAATGTTTTATTTTAATTTTAGCACAATATAATAAAATTAATAAAACCTATGTCACCCTTGAGCTCCCCCTTTGGCCGTCGGGTAGACAAAATAGGCCAAAGGTCTATAATAAAATTATTCGAGAAAGAGGGACATTACATTGAAGTCCTTGAAACCACCAATTTGAGAGTTTTCGTTCTCCAACCTTGAACAAGGAAGGGTTTCATCTTCCTTGCTTGCCATACCAAAGGATTTTTGCTCTTTAGTGGAATGGAATAGAGAAATCAGCCCCAAAACCAAGTAGAATAAAATTATAATAGGGAAGCATGCCCAATATGAGCCTAAAACAACCCTTTTATATCCTTAAGGTGGCACCAAAACCCCATGAGAGAGTTTCCATCTTGATCGACCTCAATAGGAAGCTTGTTTTTTTTTTAATTTTCCTTTTAGTTCCTCCAACCCGCCCAACCTGCCTCATAAAGGAAAACACTAAAAGAAAATGTAAATGCTCATGGAAAAGGACTAAAAACATCAACAAACACTTTACTTGTTCACTTTCTTCTAACCCACGAGAAGTGGAATGAGCTAGAAGTCTTCTAAATGGATTCGAAAAAGGGGACATTACAGTCCTCCCTTCCCGAAATTGCTTGCCCTCAAGAAATTGCAATTTTTATGCCCAAGTGCCAATGTGCCAAAGTGAAACAACATGATGTAGTACTAATCTAGCTCCCATGCTTGTTAAGTGAAAGAACTTATGCAAAAACAAACTTATGCAATGGCTTCCCCTATCTTCATTGAATTCTCCTTGCAGTCAATGAAGTTTTATGGTTTCCTTGAAGAAAAAACTATTTGTCCCAATTCTGTTCTAAAAAATAGTAGTATCAATTTCTTCCCTTGTACACTTAGCTATACAAAAAACTTTTCAGCCAGCTGCAGGCTCAAACTGAAAAATGCTTAGCAACTTGAGTAACAAAAACATTTCCCAATGGGGCATCTTCACCTTCCATCTCACCCTTGTCAACTATGGTGGAAGAACACCCTCTGATCATAAATTTGACATTCTTCATGACGTCATCTTCTGCTACAGCTGCAATCTCATTTGCTCCTTCATTTGTATGGGAAAAAAGCAAACTTGGCTGCTCCTCTTTCATCACACCTATACTTACACATGGAACAAACTTATTAGAGAAAACAAGAGTTCTCTTCTTCTTCATTTCATGCCTTGTAGACATGATGACCAGCTCCTTTTTGCTTGCAAACTTCTCACAAACTTCATACAAGTGATGGTTGTCCAAAAACTCAGTCATGCTGCCCCAAACACAGTTGTAATCATGCATTTTTTCTTCAAAAATTAGGATGAAAGTAGCTGGAAAACCTCCTATGATAGCTGTAAGCATGTTGTTATTGTTAGCACCCTTCACCCAAATGGTTGGGAATTCTTCTACAACTATCAACAACGGAAAGGGGTTGGAAATTGCATGGACAGGAAGTGAAAAACAAGTACAACTGCTGTCATACTGAATATCCCTCGTGAAATCTTGTAAAAACAACATAGTGGGGGATGGAAACACTATGTTGGTGACTAAAAATACCTCAAAAGCATGTAAACTATCCCCTCTCATGGCTGTCCTCTTTTGTATGACAACAAATAAGATTATAGACAAGCTGGAAATGTCTATGACAGCAGTACAAAATCTTATGACAACATGCTCAGAAATCCAAAAATCAACATGTTTACAACTCACAACCATACCTTCCATGTCTGGTTGATCTCCCAAGCTTGGGACAACAAGATAACTTTCATCTTGCTTGCTTTCCAACATGAATTTCATGAGCTTAACATCCATTTTAATTAAAAGACTTTTTCTAGGGGTATGTGAATTGAAGAGGAGCTGAAAATGCCCATGAGAAGACTGTTGTAAGGAAAACAAAAATGTAGGGCTTACCCACCAATGTGTTGTCCCCGAAACCTGCCCTCTATTTGTTGCAACTCCCACTACCATAGCTGGCTCCACTTGTTCTAATGCCTCAGCTGAAAGCATCTTAATAGCATGATGACTTCTCTCAATACTTTGGGCAGCTGTCCATACAATTGCAATTATGGGATGCAAAGGCTTTCCCATTCTTCCCTTGGTGGGACTCAAAATAACACCTGGATCCCACACTATTATGCTCAAACAAGGTTGCATTTGGGCAAAAAGACCTATGTGCTCTTTACCACAAGATGTATCTTCCACCCTCTCATCTTCCCTAGCTTGTTGTTCATGATGATAAAAATATTGCAGCGACATAGGAAGGATCAACAAATTTGAAATGTGATTATTATTATCATACCTTTGGCTGCCAATGAAAAGCTTGTCCTCCTTTGATGAAGTGGGGTTTGTGGAGATACCTCCAACCCTTCTATCCTCGTGATTCCCAATATTTTCTTCGATCACATGACTCTTCATAGTGTTGTTCTGAAAATCAGTCAATGGAAGCTCAAAGGATGGTGCAAGTTCCTCTAACTTGAACCCTTCGTATACAACAAGTGATGTCCCTTTTGCTTCAACTTCATCCACATTTTGTTGATGCATGCACGAAACCTTTTCATGGTTCTCTCCAAGGCCATAAACATCATCTACTTGCTTCATGTAGATGGCTGTTCTGAAATTTCCAGCAAGTTGTACTTCAACATTCACATTTGGCAATTGAGCTTCAACCTCCAATTTCTCTTTACCAACTTGTAGATCTGATTTTTCTTCCTTCTTTGGCTCAAGCTCCATGATTTCTCCCTCTTCAACTTGCACAGTGGATTCCTCTATGGGTTGTTTCTTCTCCATTACTTGCAGCCCTAGTTTTTCTTCTTGTGTAGCTTGTGACCTAGGCTTGGGCCTTGATCTTCCCTTGCTTACTCCCATGAACTCAACAAATGACATGGCATCGCGACTCTTCTCCGGAAGAGCCCTATACATCTCCGGAATCTCCGGAATGAATTCTTCCCTAGGGAGGAAGGTAGGCGTAAATGGCCTAGAAACAACTCCAAAACTTGACCCTAAGTGCTTCTTGACACTATGAATTCCTGAAGAACTTCCTTCTTCATTGTGGTTTTACATGGCCTGGATCAACTGTGTCATCCTATTCGCCAATCTTACTTTCCCTAGGGAAAACCTCTCATGTATGTTCGCCATCTATCTATTATTTTGAATAAAACCCTCCAAGATGGGAAGACAAGCTCGATGCCACTTTGTAATGTCCCTTTCTAGGGCTGAACTGAAAAACAATGAAATAACACAAACCCCAAACTGAAGTATTCTGATTTTTATACCAGCCAACTGAAAAATATAACAATAGTGAACAACAATCTGATTTTTAGGACAACAACAAGGGAAAAACAATAATTTATCAAAATATCACCATTCACATCATCTAAAACATGTAGAGGCACTTTAGGAATATTTTAAGACAATTATCACCCAAGAAATCAACCTCTAAACACAACTGGAAATTAATTAAATGACAACAAAGGTACAACCCACATTAAGGGCTGGAAATGATGTTTCCAAACCCCAACAAATACCAATGAAGTGAGAAATCAACCTTATAAATTAGGAGGAATTTGAATATCAACACAAAATGTCAATTGGTGCACTAGAAGGCACTGAAACTCTTCTCCACCCAAGTTGCCACCCTAGGAGAGGTTGCCAAATTGATGTACAAGACGTTGATATATCTCTTTCTTCTTCAAGCCCTAGCTGCCAACCAACAAGATAACCTTCTTTGAAGCCTTTGGAACCACCAGTTGGAAAGTTTTCGTTCTCCAACCTTGAACAAGGAAGGGTTTCATCTTCCTTGCTTGCAATACCAAAGGATTTTCGCCCTCTAGTGGAATGGAATAGAGCAATTAGCCCCAAAACCAAGTAGAATAAAATTATAATAGGGAAGCATGCCCAAAATGAGCCTAAGCGACCCCTTTTATATCCTTAAGGTGGCACCAAAACCCCATGAGGGAGTTTCCCCCATGATCAACCTCAATAAGAAGCTTGCTTTATCTTTTAATTTGCCTTTTAGTTCCTCCAACCTAGCTGACCTGCCTCATAAAGGAAAACAATAAAAGAAAATGTAAATGCTCACAAAAAGGACTAAAAACATCAACAAATACTTCCCTTGTTCACCTTCTTCTAACCCACGGGAAGTGGAATGAGCTAGAAGTCTTCTAAATGGATTAATTTGAAAAAGGGGACATTACAACTTCCAAAAGATATGGTCGATCATCTTCTTTTTCCTGCGCATTAATGCGGAAAACATCCACAATACCCACCTTACTCGGTTGTTCTTTGATATTTAAATCTTTATGCATTACTATTCATCCCCAACACCCTTTGTTTTAGGGAGGTTCTTTCTTTCTAAAAAACTTGACAACAACATTTATATCTCACTTGAAGTTCCTCGACTTGCCTTTTTGTTCGATCGAAGGACAATAGGAATAGATTGTCTCATATGAATAGATTGGTCCTTTTAATAATGGTTGAAGGATTTTCTAGTGCTCCACTTTGAATTCCTCCAACATGATCCCGAACTTGATAAGATGATTCCTTGTGCGAATATTGTTCGATCTCTTAGCCTCTAATAACCATTTTGTCTTAGAAAGAGTCAATTTTTTTAATTTCTTAAGAGTCTAGCCTTTGTTTTATTTTTGTTTGGACAAAAGGTTTTAAAAATTATGGTTTATGTACGATGGGTTTTAGTACAATTTTGAGGAAAGATTTCAAGAGCAAATGGTCATAATTGAGATTGTAGGATCATGGTTTTCCAACCTAGCCTTAGTGGTAGACCATCTTCATTTGATTTTTGTTTTTAAAAGCTGATATTGACAACTCAATTCTATATTGCAATCTTAGGGCATTCAAGTATCTTCTTTTATATTGTCTTTTGGCCGTGATGCTGATTTAATAATTATTCTAGTGTTAAATATGAAATTAGGTTGTGAAGCCTATTATGTTGTTTGATGTAGGTTACTTACATAGAACCTGGTCAAAGCACACAATCAAGGGAAAAAATAGTTTCGAGATAACTATTCGAGCATCGGCGGGGCCTGTTCTTGGCCCACCTTGGCAACGTCCCGAGAATGGGTTAGGTCTACTTCCATTTTCTTAAAATAATCTTTTTAAATTGCATGTTCGAGTGTTAGACTTCTTGATTGCTTGTCCTCCTAAATATTAATCAAAGGTAACTTTGTTTGTTTCAAGTTTTGTATGATATAAGTGCAACCATTGACAAGATCTTAAGTTGGCATTTTACTTTGTAATAGATCAATATAATGGAAGGTTGCACTTGCCTATTTAGTATTATACTACATTAATGCGATAGAAATAGTGTAAATTTATATGCTCACTTTTTTAACACGATTTAAATAGTACTTGGGTCTTTTGATGTCTTCTCAATCTTGCCGACAAGAGGTTTTCGCTAGAGATCCTTCCAATTAAAGATGCAAATCAACTCATCTATCATCAATCCATCGCTATTTGGCCATCACAACCATTGTATGAAGGTTTGAGGAATCAATGTCTGTAATGTCCCCTTTTTTAGATTAAAATAATTAATAATATTATTTAAGTTGGGCCTAGTCATTTGTAATCTTTGGGCAACTTAATAATAATATTATTATTAAAATAAAAAGTTATTTTAAATACTTTAAGTAAAATTAATGATTTAACTAATTCGGCCAAATGTAACTTTATATTATATTATAAGGCAACTTATGTTTTATTATTAAAATATAAGTGACTTTTAAATAAAGTCATCCACCAAAATTGAAAGAAAGAGAAAAGAGAGGTTATAAAAGGAGGATGAAGGGGTTTATTTAGGGCATTTATCATCTATCTACCATCTTGATTTTATGGAGTCGAGCACTTGTGCTTGTACTTTCAGATATTCGGACGGAAACCCTCTTATCATCCATCACTTAAGGACAAAAACCCTCATTGTGATCAGATTTGAGGACGAAAACCCTCATTCTGATCAAATTTGAGGACGAAAACCCTCAATATCTTCTTGGTGGCTTCACTCAGGGGTCACAGTTGAGCATAATTTCGGATCATCACAACTAGGGCATGATTTGTAGTCGTTTCTAGGACTATCAGCACCCCTATGTATTTTAAATCAGAATTCGGGGCATCAACAACGGATGGAATTGGTTGGTTTCAGTTTGCAACGTCTCCTTTGGGTCTCCTCTTGTCATTTGGAGTGTCTTTTGTGAGAAAATTGTTGTAATCTTATGTGGGTATTTTTCTTGTTTGATGGTGTGAAAATAAATAAAAATAAATTCAAACTTTGGTTGGAAAATTATTTTCATCATCTACTTGTACCAAGAGGGTTTCTAGATGCTTTGGGCCTTCAGGTATTTTTGTATTGTGATTATTTGATAAATAAAGGAAGATTTCAGATTGTTGTATTTTTTGTCTTACGGGTTTGCATAAAAATCAAATTGTTGTTATATTTTGAATAAGGGTTTCAGCTGAATTCCAAAATTGTGCTAATCTGCCCTAAAAGGGATATTACAATGCCATTTCATTGGCATCACGAATGTTATGCATCAAAATATTTTCATGGACTTTCAATTTAATGTCATAAATTTGACCAACTCCTCTTTGGGAAACCGAAGCCTTGGTCATCTTAACCTGTTTTTGTTTCCTTGCCTGCATATTTGTTATGAGCCAATTATCCATTGCATTCCATTTTTCAGTTTATCTGTGCACCAACTTGTTCAAGAGTGATTACATCTTCCACAATGTATGCAAAGGTGTAGATTCCAGCATCTCATTCTGTGCAATCCTGCCACGATGATCGCATTTAATTTTTCCATCCCCATTTCTTGTTTCCTGTTTCTCTTCATTTGTTTCCAGGTTAACCTTCTTGTGAAGAATTTCACTGCTCTTGAACTTAATGCCTTTTTGCAGCATTTTCATGTTTCAATGGTTATTGTATCATTGTAACCAGGACTTGTCTATATTGCTCTTACTTTAGCCTCTTTCAAATCGTCCCTTGTATCCCATGTCCAAGAGGATTTTGGAGCCTATAGTATATTCTCCAAAACTTGTAGCTATACCATCTTGTCATCCACAGTCTTTCTTTTTGCATTACATTAAACTTTAACATGACCTTAAATCAATGAAGATACAATCTCTTTTTGTGAACACAAGTCATTAGCTTGGTCGACATGTACATTCCCGTCCTTCAATTTGCCAACAAGAACAACTGTCCTCAAATATTCACTTCAATGCACAACAATTTGATTATTACAAACATAGGCAAAGTTACCATGAATTTTTTAAATCTCATGTTTCAGTTTAAGTTTATCACCTTGCTTCATTTTTAATGGTTTCATGAAAGCCTTAGGGTCTCACATCCCGACAAGTCCTTTTAATTATTTCATGTGTTTAACTTTATAGCTTTACATAAAAGACTTCTTGCATTTGTCAAAAATCAACTTCATCTTTCTTCACTCTACTGCGGTAGGAGCCTTTTTGTATTTCAGAAAAAAAAACAGAAGTTACAGCAACTTCAAAACACAAAAGCACCAACAACATCCTTACAATTTCTGAGCAATATTTAAAAAGAATCACAGGAGTCGCATTCCATTCAAGGAAAATATTGCTATTTTAAGACCCTCCAAAATTGTAAAACATTAGGCAAAATAATCTCCAGCAATCTATAATAGTGGGACTAAGCACAGCGGCTACTCCTTGAAACCTTCTTAGAGTCAACTTGACAATGCTTCAAAGGAAACTCGAATTCTTCATCTTATAAGAAAGATCAGAGTAAAAATGTGTCAAGAGATCTATAATTTTAGCACTCTATTTTTTTATAACCTCGGATCAGCACCCTTTTCAAATTTAGTTTCTCTTTCCTCTGGTTGTAGGGAATTGATGTGACCACAAGTTGAGCATCATCGAAAATAAAGTCTATAGGATTTGACCCTAGATCTCACCATCGAAGTCCAGTGATTTTACCATTTGAATTAGATGAACATAATGTGCTGATGAATTTCAAAGTGGCATCTATATAGAAAAATAAATTAAATGATTAGGAAATAACCATTGGCAATCAAACTTCCTATTCACATGCAATGATGAATGTGTTCTCATTTGTTGACTTCCACATTACCATGTTACTTCACATTGGTATCTGTTGATCCGAATTGGATAATGAATGTTTGTACAATTTATCTAAGTCAAACCCTAATCTCTCTTACTAGTCAAAATGACTAAGACAACTTGAAACACTATACTAGGAATTTCAGTAAGAACAAGTATGAAAGACTAGTACAAGAGTCTATACGGGTTGCAGATGGGTCTATGTAATAACCCTTTTGAGGGTTTCAAACAAAAATGCAGATCTGAAACTGAAATTGCAGCAGACTGTAGAATAAAACCAGCGACTTATACTAGCTCAAAAAGATGCCAAAAATACCATGAAACACACCCACACAACTCGCCAATATTTTTATATGATTTTATGATTTTTTAGAAGCCAATACAATCAACAAATACTGAAAACACACTGCTGGAAATGAAATACACACTGGAAATTGCAGCCACGAATTAAATATAGAATATAGATATAGAAGCCCTCAAAAATCATGCAACTCAAGATTCCGGCCTTTAAAAATAGTGCAAATCTGATTACAAACTCAGAATTATCAAATTCTCCTTCAATGTCTTCAAACCCTACCCTAGGTAGGTCGCACTATCCAAAATAAATATAATAACAATTGGAAATATCAAGTAAATTCTCCAATAAGCTTTCCTCTTCAATGCCTAATGAAGATGAAGGGTTTTCGTCCTTCACCAAAGCCACATGAAGGGTTTTCGTCCTTCAATGAGGCCTCACAAGAGGGTTTTCGTCCTCAAGTGGATGACCAAGGAGCAACTAGCTATCTTTGCCGGAGTATAAGAAAATGCGCCAAGTCTAGATGCCAATGAAGTCTCTATTCTCCTTTTATATCTTCCCTTTGGCACCAAAACTCATTTAGACAAGGCCGACCTGTATAAAACAATAAAACACTAAAGAAAACATAATAATATTAGATAAAATATATTATAAAGATGCTCAAGGGTCTTCTCCTTCATTTTAGCTTCTTTGCCAAGGAGAAGGAATGGCAAGAAGACCAATTTCTAGCTCTTAAAGGGAAAAAAGGGGACATTACAGTCCTCCCTTCCCAAAATTGCTTGTCCTCAAGCAATTGCCAATGCCCGGATCCCAAACAAGTTTCAGCTGCTCATTCTTCTTTGTACCTGCACAACTCTCATCCATACATTGGCTATCCCAAAATACCATCATGCTGCTCCAAACTCTGCTGAAATCACACATTTTCCACTCAGAAATCAGAATTAGAGGGACTGAAATCCACCTCAAAACAACCTTGCTCAAAGCAACATTAATTATCAACAGCCCCTTCAACTGTATGGCTGAAAACCCAATTGTGGAAGTGATAGCGGGGCAGAAAAAATGTGAAAGTGGTAAAAAAATCAGGGCTGCATCTGTCCTTCGAAATCCTTACAAAAATAAAGAATGGCAGCAATCTAGGGGCTGAAATCTTTCTCATAACAGTTGGAAACACATCATTAATGACAATAGACTGCAAACCTTTTATTCTCATGGTTGGGCATTCCTCCTTCATGGTCAAAAGAATGGGTAGAGAGCTGGAATTAATGCGGGCAACGTATGAAACAAAGATGTAACCGCTGTCATGATGATTACCTTGGCCTCTAAAAGATGCTACCAAGCTGCCCCAAACCAATTTTTTCAAAATTTGACTCGAACCATAACTCATGAGAGCTGATATGTAAATATAACAACCATACCATGCCCGGAATCTTGCCACAAATGACACCAAGTATGAGTGAACCCTCTTACCCATCATTTTGTAAAAAAAGGTGTCTTCAAATCTGCCCCTCTATTGCTTCCCCAAGAAGATATCCACAAATCAACAAACAAAATTGGGAGAAACACCTCATCTTGGTTGTAGAATTGCAAGTTTAGAAGTGAAACGGCCACAAAACATCGTATGAGAGTAACCCTTATCTCGCCCATGATGTTAAAAGAAGAACACCACTTCCACGTAATCAAAATCCACTTAGTGGCAAGTGTGAGTAACCTTTGATGTAGAGGGTTTCCTGATTGCAAGTGCCTTGCTTTCCCAAAACATCCGTGATAGGTTGTTCCTTCATGCAAACTTCTTCTATGATGTTACTAACAATTTGATTTTTGACATCCTCATCTATAACAATACTTTTCCAATCAGCTGTTATGATGGAAAGCAAACCATAATGTGAATACCAAGCATTCCCTAATGTACTCCCTTCATCCTTAATACCTTGAATTTTGATTTCTTTGTCTTTGTCATAGAATTTCACTTCTTTATCATGACAATTGAGGGTGAATTCCCTCAAAGATTGCAGCCATTGAATTCCAAGAACTACTTCATCATCAACTAACATAATCACAAGGAATCCATCACATACCTCATCTTTTCCTAGGAGAAGTGATAGCTGCCCCATTTTCTTTATGCAAGGTACAGTAGTGTCACTCTCAACAAGCCTAGTGACCACTTGGTTATAAAGAAAACCTTTCACCCTGAATGAATGAGAAGTTGGTGTGCCATACATTGAAGAAAGGGTGCTGCTCTTACTCTTTTTACAACTCAGAATTTCTGAGTTAGAATCAACCTTCCAAAAATATATTAAATGTACCTTACCTTCATGGACTCCTAGCAAATCTGATTTATCTTGCGGATGGTGGAAGAAAAAACATGATAGGATCATAAGAAAGTGTATGTAGTCACCATTCCATACCAATGTAACTTCAGCTGGCTTAGTTTCAAAAAAATCATTACATACCTTGCACATTTCCACAAAATTTGACAACATGAAGATGCTATGGGTGACCGTGAAGCCTTTGAAATCATCCTTTCTTGACCCCAACCTTCTTTCCCATTCTCCTTTGTCAATTTGATGCATATGGCTGCCCAATCCTCCCAACTCTTCCATACTGATTTTAAAATCAGACATTCCTCCCTTTGAAGGACTCATCATAGCATCTATATGCCACTTGTGAGAACACCATAGAAATTGAGCCCAAGTGTCTACATGTCCTTTGCAAAAAATAACACCTCTTACCTCCTTACCCCATGAAGTATGATGTGCACAAAGGTGTTCAATCATTGGTGACAAAAGAGGACACATCATATATGAAACACGAGTATTCCTAACCATGCACTCATGGTAGAAAATATGAAATGATGCATGGACAAAAACTGAAATACCTTCATGCCCTTTTGCTTCCCGAGTGCTTACCTTCACTATATCTTTGTCTGATGCTTGCTTGACAATTCTCCCATGTCCTTGAGCTTTCATTAGGCTGAAACTTTCCTCAAATGAGCTTCCTTTCACTGCTGTTATGTACAGATCCACAGCTCCATTTTTGTTGTCCTCGAACCTTAATGGAGAAAGTTTTCCTTGACCATATCAATTTGGGTGAGTGATTTCTAATACATTCACCATTATGATCCCAAAATTCCTTTCTAGGCACATGTATAACAACTGACATATGAATCAAATGAAAGAAGGAATTGATTATCTTTTCAAACATACCATAGCCTTTGGGAGGGGGAAAGCTCTTCACCAATTCTCCTTTAGGATCACCCGGATCCCATTCCTTCATGTGCATGCTATTAGGATCTTGCAAGCTTATCATTTCCTTTAGTATCCTCATATCATTACTCAAGACATGTCCCAATAAATGCAAAGATGGAGACAATAATTCGGAAGTGTACATACCAATCCGTGGGCTACCCACCCATTGAAGCCACTTATCTTCAACAATTGGAGCTACCTTTGCCATGCAATCATCTATACTTTGTACACACATGTGTGTACCATCCTCATGGCTTGTGCTTGAGTCCACAACCTCATCCTTTTCATCCTTATACAAATCTGAATTTTCTTCAACACATTGCCCCATACAATCATTAGAAACCAAAGGAATATCATTAAATACCAATGAACTATTACCTTGGGACTCATCCTTGAAAGCTTGCATATCGAACCTTCCTATGATCTTTTCATTGAAATCATCCAAGAAGCAAACCACATCTTCTCCTTGGGTCTCTATCACATGGTACCACCAATCCCTTGTTATCCCTTCCAAATGACAAGGGATGAATTCCAGGGCATCCTCCACACACATAGGGATGAATTCCAAGGCATCCTCCACACACATAGGGTTTGATTGCAAGTATGTCTCCATTTTAACAACCATGATCTCACTGAAAGTTTGTTAGTGCCATAAAAATAGAGATCTTACCCTTCCATGCCATCAATCCTTCAAACTTGAAACCCTAGGCCTTTTGAAGATCCGTGCTATGATACCACTGTAATAATCCTTTTGAGGGTTTCAAACAAAAATGCAGATCTGGAAATGAAATTGCACCAGACTATAGAATAAAATCCAACGATGTATACTAGCTCAAAAAGTTGCCAAAAATACCATGAAACACACCCACACAACTCGCCAATATTTTTATAAGATTTTATGATTTTTTAGAAGTCAATACAATAAAAAAATACTGAAAACACATTGTTGGAAATGAAATACACACTGGAAATTGCAGCCACGAATTAAATATAGAATATAGATATAGAAGCCCTCAAAATCATGCAATCAAGATTCCGGCCTTTAAAAATAGTGCAAATCTGATTACAAACTCAAAATTATCAAATTCTCCTTCGGGGTCTTCAAACCCTACCCTAGGTAGGTTGCACTATCAAAAATAAATATAATAACTGGAAACTCATTTCTAAAAATCATGATTAATCGGATGATAATCGCGATTTTCTTGTTGAACATAAAATGATTAATCTTTCAATAAATCACAATTTTTAGTCTATCTGCCGATAAATCGGCGATTTCCGAATATAAATGCCCTAACAAATCATGGAAACTCTCTAAAAAATCGTGGAAAATCTCTTAGTTTAGGTATATATGCGAAAAACACCCAAATCTCACTCGTTTTTTCCAGTGGCTTGTTTTTCCTCCAGATGACTTATATTTTCTCTTGCGTGGCTCGTTTCTCCTCCTACGACTCTTTCTTGCCATTCTGCGAGGTGGTTTCTTAGCATTTCGTGGCAGTTTCAGAGCATTTCGTGGCGGTTTCGTGCATTTCGTGGTGGTTTCCAACCACTTCGTGGCCCTACCCGTACTCCAGGTACCTTCGTATATTTCTTTTTCATTTTTAAGATTTTAAATATTAATAGTATACATTTAATAAAACGAATTTACAGATTAATTCGTTTTGAATAATATAGTGTACATTTAATATATTAAATGAATTTAATTAAATGTATTTACAAATTAATTCGATTTTGTTTTGTATACATTTAATATATTACTGTTATACCAGGAATATATTAAATGTATACAAAACAAATATAAAATAAAGTAAATTCGTAATATTAATAATTTAATATATTTAGTTATAACTTATAATAGTAAAACCGTAAACGAATTAATTACTGTTATAATTAATTACTATATAGTATATATTACCTTTATAATTATAATAATGTTATAATTAAATTATTGTTATATTACTATGATAATTATTACTTTGGGCATAGTAATATAATAGTAAAACTAATTAATATATTTAATTATAACAATAATATTAATATATTTAGTTATATATTAAAATCGTTTACTCGTAATATTAATATATTTAGCTATATATTAATTATGTTAAACTCTTCATTTTGATTCGTTTGTTGCACGAATGTATACTATTATATTATTGTATATTACTGTTATAATTTAATTCGTTTTGTATAATCATTTATCATACATCTTGATATAGCTTTGTTGTAAATTTTTCTTAATCACCATAATTTTAGAGGCTATTTCATTTTTAATTTTTATAGAATTTAATTTCTCTAATGGTTGTAAATCTAAGACAATTGTTTTTGTTTTGTTTTAGTAGAATGGCATTTCGGGATCTGGTTTAGGTTTGGAGTGTTTTTTCTGCTCGTAGTAAGCCTAAATCAAATGACCCTCGTGGAAGCATTGTGAACTACAGAAGGCAATTGTGTTGTATGCTTATTTGGCATGAAGATGAGTGGAGGTGTTTATCGCCTTAAGTTCCACATTGCACGGATACCTGGGGAATGATAGTTACGGTTGGCTGTCAAAAAAGCACCACTTGAGGTTCAATGAGAGTTGTCTACTTACCTTACAACTTATGTAAAGAAAAAAGAAGAAAAGAAGAGGAAAGTGATGCACTTGCACCCATTAAATAAGAGGGCGGTGAGGGAAAATTTTGACATTGGGGCATCTTAACATGCCCCTAACTCTCGAGTCGACTCTCTGGGGCGGGTTCATCCACTCGATAATAGTTTAACGATGTTTTTTGTTCCTCGAAGTACTCTTGGATCACAACTTTCACTTGAAGGTGCTGTTTGGAATAAAAAAATGCACTTTATGAAACAAGAATAGCTATGGTCAAAATTTTATATCTATAACAACATTCCTTTGATGTGGAAAAAAGTCCATATTGGGAGAATTTGATCACATCCTGCATGCATTCTTTTGGAAGTGGTTCAAGGCTCCTACTCCCCATGATTTGAGTGGCCCATTGTTGGAGGATTCGTCACACATACCAAAACTCTTGTAGAAGAGCAAAAAACGTATGGCAAAAAAAAGGCTGCACCATTTTGTCTGATGGGTGGATAGATGGGAAAAATCGCACATTGATTAACTTTCTAGTGGCATCAAGTGGGCAATTGGTCTTCCCATAAATTGATATTTCCCACCAGTGAAAGTGAAGCACTTTGTGTGATATGTTGGATGAGGTGGTGAAGGAGGTGGGCGTGGAGAATGTTATCCAAGTTGTGACCTTGACAATGCGGTGGCATATGTAGCAGCCGAGAGAGACCTCTTGAGAGGCACCCTACACTTTTTTGGACCCCTTCTGCAAATTGTTTGGATCTTTTTTGGAGGACATAGGAAAACTCTCATGGGTGAAAAATGTGGTTGAAGATGCAAGAAATATTACAAAATTCATCTACAATCACACTTAGGTCTAAACTTGATAAGAAAGCACACTAATGAAAAGGACTTTGTGTGATCGGGGGTCATATGATTTGCCACAATTCATTACATTGCCCTTATTTATTGACCTTATTAACATCCCTTAGCGTGTTTGTGAGCATGCGATGGTTGGAGTCTCCTATCTTTAGAAAGAACAAAGGGAAAGGGTCGTGAAGACCGTTTTTGATGATATGTTTTGATAGTCCATATCCAAATGGAAAAAATCATGAAGGTAATCTAAACTTGAATATTTGTTAATTTATCATTTGTTATATAATTTTTTATTAATTTTGATTTTAAATATATATGTTATTTTGTTCTAGATGTCAAAGCCTTTGGTTGAGTTCTACGAATGGTGGACGGGGAGAAAAATCCAATGGGTTATTTGTATGAGGCTATGGATGTAGCCAAGGAGGCCATAGCTAAATATTATGGGCACAATCAGCGAAAATATGAACCCATTTGGCGCATAATTGATCGGAGATGGAACAAGACACTTCATCGACATATACATGCAAATTTTCACCTAAATTCAAAGTTTTTATTCCCCATCATTTAAGGCTGATGAGGAGGTTATGGATGGCCTTAATACATGCATAGAGAGGATGGCATCTGACAAAGATATTAGAGATGCAATTCTTGACGAGCTGCAAATTTACAAGACTGCAAAGGGAGATTCTTTTCTTTGGCTCTATGTGTTAAAAGAAGAAACACTTCTCAGCCGGGAAAAAAATTGAGTCGTTTGTATTTAGTCTCATTACACGTAGAACTAGAAACTAGAAGTCTAAAATTCTTTTATTTATTCAAGCCTAGTTGACTTACAAAATTATAAATGTTTTATTTGCATATTTGTGGTGGAAAAATTATGGTGCAAAAACACCAAATCTTCAAAAGCTAGCCATCGGCATTTTGTAATCAAAATGCGGTGCTTTTGGATGCGAACATAATTGGAGCATGTTCGAAGTTGTTCACACAAAGAAGCACAATAGGTTGACAACACAATGCCTCAATGACCTTGTCTTCGTGCGATACAATCTTCGTCTTCGTGTGAGACAAGTGGAGGAGGCACAAAGCTATGACGCAATTGACTTGGCTGACATTGATCCATATGATGACTGAATTGTTGATGATGCGGAGCCTATGTTTACTATAGAGGAGATAACAACTTTGGAGAGGGAGACTGAAGAAGCAATACCATCAGGGACATTAGAAGTTGGTGATGATCCAGATGATATGTTTGTAAATGACATTATTGGTGTTGCAGAGGAGGAATATTTACCTTCCACTTCCTATTAGTATAAGCCAGGGTGCATTGATGACTATGTGCAACAAAAATTATTTTAAGCGTGCTTGATGAAATGGAATATTATTGATATTTGATAGTGATACTTCAAAAGTCACATCTGACATGACTCTATGAGCATTTTTGTTTGCAAAATTTGTACTCTTTTTTGGTCAAAACTTAATCGAAAATATGCATATGGGCCTATGGCATTCTATAGAGTCACTTCTTGCATCATTTAACATTGTTTTTACATTTAATTTAAGTTTATTTTATGAATTTAAATGTTTTTAAAAGTAGCGATAAAGTTTTCGATTAATGCCGATAAATTGCGATTCCCGATTTCCGAGTCAAAATTTGGCTTGGCTTTGATTGATTGATCGCCAATAACGATTTTTTGAACTATGGCTGGAAATACCAAGTAAATTCTCCAATAACCTTTCCTCTTCAATGCCTAATGAAGATGAAGGGTTTTTGTCCTTCATTGTAATGTCACCCTTTTCGAGGCATTTCCTACAACGAAGAATGGAAGACCCTCAAACCAATAAGTTTGAGGATTGGGTTCGAAATAGTCTTAGGATATCTATTTTCCATGTTGGTGGGCCCTCTTTAGTTAAGTCAATGTGCACATAGGCTAGTGATGTTTATTATTTAATTAAAATAATAAAGTGCACATAGTTCTAGTGTTATTTAATTAGAGTTTGTATTTTCCCTCCAAAAGGAAAATTCGAATTTGGTACTCCTTGTCTATAAAAGGAGGTTATTGGAACATTGTAAGACATGCTATGTTATGATGAATTCGATTTGGACTCCATGCTTGGAGTAGGGATGTATGCCCACCATTGATGTTCTTGCTCTCTCATGTGTTGGAAATCTATTTGCAATCCATTTGTAGCTGGTTTTGATATTAATTTGAAGAATTCATGGTGCCCTTGCAAATCGACTTGTGGTGTGTGATTTCTACTTGCCCTAGCGAATTCTTATGATGCTTTTGTGACTGTTTTGAAGAGTCTTTGGTGTTCTATGATCATTCTGCCCTAGCTGAAGCAAATCGATTTGATATTCAAATTATTTGTCTAGAGTATTGTTGCTTTGAAAGGTCTAGGGTTAGCGAATTCACTTTGGCATTGATGAAGGCTGTAGCTACTTGTTTTGATGCAATATTTTATTGAATATCCCTCTCTAAACCTCAGCGAGGGTATGTTGATTTTAGCAACTGGTTTTGGGACTGATCTTCATGCAAAAATAAATACATTGGCCACGATTTTTCCTCACCTTTGTTGGCTGTTATAATCTAGTGTTGGCGACTCCATTTAATGCTCATATTTGTGTGGAAATATTCATCTATTTGGTGGCAACTTCCATATATTTAATACTCAGCTTAATGACTGTTGGATCCTGAGTAAAGCGACTTGGATAAATGCTTGATTCAGTAGTGATTCAACCCTCTTTGGCAGCAATTTCTACTTGTCTTGATGGTTGATATATTCCAGTCTTGATAACCTATATTTTACATGCTCTTAAGGTGTTTTGGGAGTCTCTTGTTGCAGCTATAAAGGTGATACACTTATGAGGATTTGGAAAAGGAATCGATTGGGTTTTGATGCTCTTATAGCAGCGATGTAGGCCGAGGAAGTCTGCTGTGATTCCCATGATTAATAGATTGACACAATATGATCTATATATGAAATACTAGATCAGATCATATATATGTTTCAGCAATTTGTATTAGAGTATTAAATCTGGGTTTGTATGTTCTATGTAGTGCCTAAGCTTTGCACACACAATTACAACAATGAAATACCCGGATAATTTTTTTTTTTTTGACTTACATTGCTCACTTCATACAACACGGAAGGGCTCCAAGAACAAAAACTCGACTCGCATACGACAATTACATAAGTCATCGACTCACATAGACACATGAAAACAACATAGGCATGTCGATGCCACACTTTTCCCAATGAATGGTTACTAGTAATGACCCAACCACAAGAAAAATGACTTCAGGAATGGCGAACCCACAACACATCATTTCTTTAATTGTATTTTAGTTACGATTAACATTCTAAGAACATTATTGTGCAAGGATAACTTCCTTTTTTTCCATCTACAAAAACTTTAAGTTCATTCCACATATAATTTATAGTTCGACCATTTTAAGTTGGCTTCTTATTCTTTACAAAATTTTCCATAACTTGCATACTTATTTGGCATAATTCGAATGCATATAAAATACTTAATTATCTTGTTCTTATGTTAAGAATCTTCTTCTCGAACATACATTCAATGTCTACCTTTTTACTCTTACAACTCAAGTGAATGTGACTTGGTGTCCATAACGATATTAGGATTTAACGGAGATTTAAATATAAGATAGCTTTTTACCACAAACATTTCTCGATCATGGTATAGTTATTTCCCTACCATAGTTATTCTAATTCAATGACTTGTGGAATTCCATTTTGATTTATATATGTATTTTGTTTTCTCGAAGGTAGAACACACCAAGGCAATTCATATTATTTGAAACAAAAGAATATATTTAATTGAGATATAAGGTCTCCAAGAGTGGCATTATTCCGAACCTCAAATCTCGTTTTTACTCTTATATGCTTTATTTTCTACGTCACATTATGGTCTTATTATTAGCATTGTCTTGTAAAAGAGTTACGAAGTGTTTGTCTAACCTCTTGAAGACAAATGATTAGAAGACTTGAAGCTACACACGAACCCTAAGTTAACATCCAAATCAACTGAGGTTTAGATTAATTCCAACTTCACCTAAGGGTCTACCCCTCAACTATATATGTGTTTTAAGCAAGAGGACATATTTATGCTAAACCACCTTCAGAAAGGACCAAGGTGTAATGTTGAGAGAAACCAAGGTAACACATTTAGCTGAGCGGAGCTAAGGAGTTCATTAACAAGAGTTTAAGACCTAGAACAACTAAGTCACAACCTCCATCTATGTTGTTTGGATCCAACAGGGATTTCATTTGATAAAAAAATTTAATTTTAAATCTATCTTCGGAAGACAAGGTAGTCTGCTAGGCTACGAAGGAGGAGTTAGCTCTACATACTCCAAATAAAGTTTGGCTGTGTTGCTCCTATCTACCAGGTTTATGACAATGTCACTAAACATATTGACTAAGACGATAAACCCATTCTTGGGATGTTATTTGCCTAAATTAGAACGTTCCATCGAGTGCAAAGTTTAAGTTTATTCTATGGTTTTGATGTCGTCTCGATAAGAGTATCACACATGAAGACAAGTTAGACTCAGATAATGAACAAGGGTAGAGTGTTTCGATTAAATCTTTTTATTACATTTACTAAGTATGAATGCACAAGATGACTCGTTAATCATTTATTAAACACTTGAATATGCACTACAAGATATTACTAAATTTCATTTACCTTATATATATATCAAACCTTTTTACCATGTGTACTATGAATCGAATTGAACCTATGATTAAATACACATTTTCTAGATATCCCTAAAAAAGTAGCATCTCATACATATTAGCAAATTATCAAACATAACGTTACGTAACATAAGACTATATTATACATTTATTCATTTAACAATGAATTATATAAATTACAATGATAATTAATGCATTACACAATGCCTTTTTGTTATCATTCTTTCATCCTGCAAAACCGCGTGAGCAAGATATCGGCGATAAATTGCTTTGGCATGGCATCCACCTTAATCTAACATAATTATCATTTTCAGTTTCCCATTTACGTATGATAATAATTATAATTTCTGATCGAAATTAGAGGTTTAGAGACATGTATTCCTTACATTTCATTTCACTTCATTTTGTGAACCAGGAGAGAGAAAGAGAAGGGAAAAGAGAGAAAACACCATTTTGTCAAAAGTTCTATTTCACACAAGTTATACTATAGAGTTTTAAACAATTATTTACATGTGTCATAAGTATCTACGGTGGTTTGGCAACCCGACGAGGGTCCCACAACTTTATTTTTACATTTTCTTACTAGCTACAAAAATGTTCAAAACGGGCTCGGAGGCTAAGAAACGCTTCCAAAAGTTGTCTTCCGATGAGAACACACACCACGATTAAATTTATACGTGTCCACCTATATACCAGGAGTTCATAGCAACTGACAGAATTTGGAAATAGCGAACGGTTTACGTTTGGCGGCTAGTTTTCCGGGGCCACTGGTCGTAGTTGACCCAGTTGCAAATGAACAAAAGTTA
This sequence comes from Taxus wallichiana var. yunnanensis, assembly GCA_018340775.1. Lineage (NCBI taxonomy): Eukaryota > Viridiplantae > Streptophyta > Pinopsida > Cupressales > Taxaceae > Taxus > Taxus wallichiana. The sequence continues at coordinate 196,564,470 of CM031243.1, read as the reverse complement.
GCTCGAGGGCTTAGAAAACCACGTCCAAAATTGACGTTTGATGGATGAACGCGCGTGAGAAACTTCCTACAAATTTCCCTATATAAGGATAATTCAACAAAGTCGTGAAAAACTTAGAACTAGAAAATAGTCTTCAAACGGTGACAAGTTTTCTGAAGCCACAGGTCCTAATTGGTCCAGTTTGACCTTGTCAAATTGCGACCAAAGGCCTACAAAATGCCGTTGTCAAACTATCTAGAAAAGTGTTTTTCCCTAAACTGAAGTTCCATGCAATTGTCTAGTAAAAACTCGAGAGGTTTACGAAGACGGATATTAATTACTCTATCCAGGTTTCAAATGGCGGTTCAAAACGAAAGCCAACTTTCTAGATTTAACGACTTCCTACCACTATAAAACAGTGTAACAGGGCTCCTATAAGAGTGTCAAAAAGATCACATATGTTTGTTCGGGGTCAATCCAGAGGTCAAGGTGACTCCTCACATAACAAGGTACACAAATGAAGCTTAACATCTCATTTTCAGAGTTACGAAGGGTACTTAATGAGTCTCCGAAAAATGCAAAAATTATCTATTTAAACCGGGAGATGATCAACTTTATTACTAGGAAGTCAATTTCGTCTAGTCGATAAAACAATATTGTAGCGATCTAGTTGGGTAGGAAGTTTTCTAAATCACCTCAGAATGAGGGTGGAAGTTCATGTTTTAATGCAAACGAGTTATTTTGACTTCGTGAGTTATGACACGACATTTCATTGTTTTGCAACGAGTTGATAAAAACATTTAACTGTATTATAATCCTAATATTTTAAAATTATATTAAGTTGCAAACGAAAAACTAAAGTACGAGAGTTATGAAAGATGAGGGGAGGTGAACCATGCCTGGAGGGACGAAGTCGATCAAACCCAGGATTCGGTTCAGCATCTCGCTTAAGCATTTTGTCAAACAGTTCACGAGCATCCACAGCTCCACCATTTTGCATACACGTCTATCATAAAATTTGTAACTGACAGATTTGAAACCATTCCTCTACTCTTTATACTTTGAAGGATGTCCATAATGTGTTCCACAACTCGCAGCACAGGACGGGAGATGCTAGCAAAGGTTATGGAAACTAGCTTTAGATCTGCCAGTTACGATTTCTCAGAAGAATCTAAAGCCTTTTCAACAAACCCATTTTGTTGATAACCTATAGCTATTGCTAGATCACGAACCCACATTTCTCTCGAAGTTTGTTTTTGTTTAAAAGTTTACATGCCCTTCTTATGCTTCCACAAGTTGCAGGTCGATCTGTCAGGGGACTTACAACAACATAAACTGGTAAAAATCCCCATTTAGGCGCTGATGGGGAGGGGAACTGGCAATATATACAAATATTCATTATGCTTAGGTGGACGTCCGTACCCTGTTCTAGAGTTCGTATTTTGACACATGCCGTGTGCGCTTTTGATTGGTAAATGTAAACTCATCAGGTTGGAGACCTGTTTGTTGCATGGATGAAACAGTGCGATCTGTCTCTTGAGAAACCCACGCATTCCATGCACAGCCGAAATACTCCATGAGAGGCTATCGACCTCTTTCATTTGGTCAAACACTGACACAACAACAAAGTTCGAGAGGTGCTCTTGCCCAAAAACGCGACTGGGGGAAAAATAAAACGCAGAAAAAAAAAGTCGAAAAGACTTCTTCAGCTTTGTTGGGCGACTTGACTTGGAGAAGGGTGCAGATCTGGTTCAGAGCTCTCCTTCCCATGGCGGCGGCTGCTCTCCTCCATACAAACTAAAGGATGAAAAAAATAACAAATGGAGCCCCGAGCCCCCTTTTTGCCCTAAACCGCCTAATTCATGGGCTTCTTTAATTTTAACTCTTTTATTTATTTATTTATTTTTTAAAAAAACTCAAAAAAACATAAAAAACCCTAAAACGAAATAAAAAAAAAAAAATAGCTTAGAGGTAAATCCATAACAATAGTGATAAAAATTGACACTTAAAACAAATGATCGTAAATCAACAATTTAAATTATAATATTATTATAAACATTATTTTTATGATTTTACGGCTAAAATAATGATAATAATTATTAATCATATTAATGGCGATGACCAGGCAAACTCGAAGAAGTGAGAACTAGATTTTCCTTTAACCGAGATAATCGCACATGAAGCTACAAGGTCCATAGTTTGGGGTGCTTGACAACGACCCGAAAAGGCAAGAAGGAGAGGGAGGGTGCAAAATCTTCACTGCGACAAGGACAAAGTCAACAACGGTCAACGAGGGCACACACACACCCTCCCCCAGCTTAGTAACAGGGTCGTCATGTCAAGAATTGGGGAAACATCGAACGGGGCATTACACTCTAAATGATCATGTCGGCTGAGATTTGTATGAGGGTATTTGTGTGATGCCCGTTAAAACAACCCACTTGAGACCCAAGAAACAACCTAGGGTTAGTCAGGAAAATTATGGAATAATTTTTTTTTGATTAGAAGTGTCCACAACCAGGTTGCAAGACAACAATTGACACTATCAGGTTCCGAACAAGTCTAAAATTACTAGAACATACTTTTCATTTATTAACAATTTTTAGAGGTCACATGGTCCAAATTTTAGGGTTAGAAGTTTCAGTTAGGTTCGGGGGTAAAATATCACCATACCCACTCTCTAACAGGCTCAGAGTTTCAACTTGATTTTTCTCACACTTAACGCATTCAAAATTTCCCTAAATCATTCCCATTGGATAGGAAATTTTCTCACCTTTCTAACGATATAAAGAAGTCCTCCTAACTCCTTGTAGAACTCCAGATATGGATAGGCGGACTTTAGGGGTCAAATTTTCCCCCAAGGGGACACGTGTCGAGCGGAAAGGAAGTCCATTTGCCGGGTTGGCGGGTCGCGGGCGGTGTTGGTAATTTTTCCCCGCGTAGGTGCAAAGGCCACAATTTTCCCGCGCCTTCGTGGGTCCTCCAAGGGCACGTGTCGGGCTCTAAGCCAAAGCGGAGAGAAAGAGGGAAGGGCGGGGCGGCGGGGCGTTTAGGAAATTTCTCCGAAGGGGAAGAAAAGCCATTTAGCACCCACGCGCCCGCGGGTCCGCCAGCGACATGTGGCGCTCCACAAACAACTCGAGGAGAAGGGAGAGGGACGGGCGGAGCAGCGGAGAGAGTTGGCAAATTTTGCCAAGGGAGGAAAAAGGGGTTAGTTTGCTGCGTGGGTCCGCGCGTTCGCGGAGGAGACTTCACTGAGGCAAGGCGGGAGTGCAAGGCCATGGGAAAATTAATTTAAATTTTCCCAAAGCAAAAAAATTTAAAAGGAAGGGTGGCGAGGGTCTCTCCACCCCTGTGGTCACTCCATGCTTTGCCACATGGTAGCTGTGATAGATAGGCGGCGGCCGGCGGGGAAAAAGGTAAAATTTTTCCCAAAACTTAAAAAGGCCCAAGGAGAAAATGAAGCCGCGCCTTTTGCCATTGCCCGTGATGACACTTGGCGTCGATTATTGCGGGCAGGTGGAGAAAAAAGATAAAATTTTCCCAAAGAATTTTTCAAATTTTTTTCTAAGGGTATTTTCGATGGGAAATTTTCGGGCCGCGGGCCGTCTAGGGAAAATTTTCCCAAATTTTCCCGCTAAGGCGGAGAAAACTTCGGTGTTATGTGGGGACGTGTCCCGAGGGTTTTCAAAGCATGTCCGGGCGTTTCCCTGCCGTCCCTATCATTTTTATGTTTTTAAAATATTTTCTTAAACTTTTAATGCTTTCTAATTAAAACTAACATGACCTAACCCTAAAAGCAACAAAAAAACTTATAAAAAGAGCATTTCATACTCATTCTAATCACACCAAGCAAGAGCAAAAAAAAGAGAAGGAAGCAAGAGTAAAAAAAGAGAAGGCAAGAGCAAAGAGCAAGAGCAAGAAGCAAGAGCAAGAGGTATGTACATACATTACTAATTTACTACCATTCTTTGTTTTGTTTTTAATTTCCAAATGCAAAGTTGAAAGTGAAGGCATTGCATTTGCTTGTATTTTTTTTCCTATTTGGATTAGCAAGTGATGGAATGAGATAAAGCATAAAGGGAGGCATTTTTATTGTTTGTTTTTTTTAATTTTTAAATGTATTCATCGCTGTTTTTTTTTTTTTTAAAAAATGTATTCATCGCTTTTTTTTTTTTTTAAATGTATTCATCGCTGTTTTTTTTAATTTTTAAATGTATTCAAAAATTGCATTCATTGTTTTATTGTATTGTATAGTTATATTGTTTTGTATTTTAATTATTGCAGCTTCAAAATGAGTTCCGATAGTGATTATCAAGCTGAATATGAGGTTGAAATGGGTGTGCAAGGAGAAGGAACACAATCAGAAACACCTAATACTGCTACTAGTTCACAAGGGAGTGTGGACAAGTTCAGTTGCCCCTCCGAAATGTTGAAAAAGTATGCTAGGGGGCCTTTTGATAAGAAAAAACCTTTGAAACAATTTGGTCAAATTATGCAGGGTCCTAGATCAAACATTTCAGGGGGCACTAAAATATGGAAATGCAACATTTGCTCATTATCTTGGTCAGGCAACATTACTAGGTTGAATGCACATTTATTGCACATTGCGGGGAAAGGTGTAGGCATGTGTGGACAGCTATCACTTGAAGAGAGGGCAGAAATGGTGAGGTTGTATAATGGAGATATGGTGGAAAAGGTTCCAGAAGTTCGTGGCCATCATGTTAGTGGCACTGGCACCCCTTCTAGTTCTGTGAGAATTAATACTGGTAGTGTTACAGGTGCATCTTATGAGGTGTCTGAATTGGATGCTTTTGGTAGTAGTAGGGGAAGAGGAAGGTTGTGGCCTCCAATCCAGTTGTTGAAATGTATGATACAAAGGCTAGAGAAGAGGCTGATGATGCCATTGGAAAATTCTTTTTTGCTACTGGCATTCCATTTCATGTTGCTCGCTCTCCTTATTTCAAGGAGGTTGTGGCTAAGATAGCCAAAGCAGGTGTGAGTTATGTGCCCCCAGGAGACACGAAGTTGAGAACCACAATCTTGGATAAGAACTATTCCAAGGTTAATTTACTGATGGAGGAAATGAGGTGCACATGGGTCTCTCACGGTTGCAACATCATCATGGATGGGTGGACAAATATCAGACACCACCCACTCATAAATATCATTGTTTCATGCAGAGAGGGTCCTTACTTTTTGAGGGCAGTTGATTGTTCAGGGAAGAAGAAGGATGCAGAGTTCCAATTCACCATTTTGCGAGATCTTTATTGAGGAGGTTGGCCACTGCCCGACGTTGTGCGAGTTATTACAGATGCAACTTATGTGTGCAGGGCAGCAGGTAAGCTTGTCGAGGCTCATTACCAACATATATATTGGACCCCATGTTGTGTGCATGCCATGAACAATGCACTAAAAGATATTGGAAAAATTGATTGGGTCAAAAATGTAGTGGTGATCTTTAGAGATGTGCGAGATGTTCATCTGCACGACCACCATACGTCATTGGCACTCTTAGTAGCTTTTCGAAAGGAATTCCTCAAGCCGGTGGACACACGTTTTGCATCGTATTTTATTTTCTTTGGATAGGATGGTGAGTTGCGGGAATCATTACGGTGCATGGTCATGACATCGAGTGGTCTAGGTGGGATGGGTCGAAGACGGAGAGCGGGGAAGAAGGTGAAAGCAATTGTGGTGAATGAAACATTTTGGATAGATGTGAGATATATCACATCCATAATATCTCCGATTTTCGTGTGATAAAATATGGGGATTATGAGAGCCCTAGCCTTGGTGAGATATACGAATGTATTGATAGTATGCTTGGCCAGATGAAGGTTGTTGTTCGAGCAAGGGACCCCACCTTGGAGTTCTACCATCACCATATTGACCTATCATTGAGCGGAGATGGGAGAAGTTGAACACTCCTTTACACATGGCTGCATGCACTAAATCCAAGTGGTATGTTGAGAGGCTGTGAGTTCTCCCAGTAGATGATGAGGAGGTGAGGAAGGGTTTCTTGAAAGCCCTAAAAAAATGTATAATGCAAAGGATGCTTCACGAGTCAGAACTGATTGGCTCAAGTTCGCTTATCTGGATGGCTACAAAAAATCATCAAAGATAGACAGGACCACATTGGCACATGAGAGTCCAGTTAGTTGGTGGCGATTGTATGGACATGTAGGATTGCTACGTACACTTGCTTATTCGTCTTCTTTCTCAGGTTTCTAGTTCCTCTGCTTTTGAGAGGAATTGGTCAACATATGGGTGGATCCACTCTCTTAAGAGGAACAAACTTACCTCTAAGAGAGCAGAGAAACTTGTTGTTGTACATAGTGCCTTGCGTCTCATGGATCGCAAGACACCTACGTATAAGGAGAGCCCAACATTGCGGTGGGATGTGGATCCACGAGGATGCAGGCGGGTTGATGAAGATCGGGAGCAGCGAGGACTAATTGATATCTCCTTTGCGAGATGCGAGATGACATTGATCTGAGATACTCTAGTGAGGAGGAGCGGTTTGCAATTGTTCCTTCGGAGGGCTCTGATAGTGATTTTTGAGTTGTACTTGTCACTTGTCATTTTGGTTATGTAATGTCATTTTGGTTATGAGACATGACATAATATTTCATAGCATATGTAATGTGGGTGTAGTTGTACTCTTCTCATGTTGATTATTGAAGAGTAAGACTAAGACTTGTTTTAAATTTTCAGCTTTACTATTTACTATTTAGTCTTTCATTGTCATGTTGAAGTTTTGAACATTGAATATAATATATATAGCTGTAGCATTTTGGGCCTTGGCTTATGTGATGAATAATTGGATTAATCATTAGTGGTTACAATCTTCAAACTTTCTTGTATTAATCATTAGGTTATTGAATTATTCTTTATTCATGTTATATTTGTAAAATAAATAAAATATATATATTTTTTATTAGCCGTCCCCTTGCCGTCCCCCCGCCGTCCCGAAATTTTCAATTGGGCAAATGAGGACTTTTGGAAATCTCTCGATGTTGTCTTTGCATAAGAACCATAAATTTTACATTTTGATTAAGTTTAAGGGGTCAATTTTATGAAAACGATCTGTAGGCTTTTAAATAGCAAACTGGGAATTTTCAACTTATAAATTTTGGTTCAATTTGATCTCCTTCTTCACTCAACATGCCAAACAAACATGGAGGATTATTCTAGGAAGGATTTAGAATGATTTAGGAAGGTAAATTTGCTCAATTGATTCCAATTTGAATTTTGTCCAACAATTGACAGAAAATAGCTGAGAAAGGGATTGGGTTCGATTTTGCAATGGTTAAATTGTTTTCTTAAGTGTTCTTTGTCAATTTGAGTTCATTGATAATACAACATGCCAAATTTTAATGTTTCCAAGTTGATTATTGTGTGCAGGCCCGAACTGTGCATTTTAATTAAATAATTGCCAGTTTTAAATTTATAACAGAGATCTATTTCTTTTAAATCTGTATATCAATTTTATCATTCAAGTGTGGTATTTCATTTCTAAACTAATCCAATACATTTAGTTGTTTATAAACAACCATTTCAAGCTAAATTGCAAAGTCTGATTTCTAATTTAATATATTTCCAAAAGAGACAAAGCAATATACTTCTTACATACGTATTTTTTTTTCATTTTCTAAACAAATATTTTAATCACAATTTGATATTCCAATTCAACACAACAATGCAAATGAGAGAAGATCTTGCAATTCTTTATTAATTTCAATTATATACTTTACATATTTCCATGGTTGAATGCAATAACACATTTCTATTTCTTTCTTTCCTATGTATAGAAGCAGAATATAAATGTCTTTCACATTTCAAATATACACTTTCATAGTCGATTACATACATCTTTTTTTCACAAATATAAATATTACAATTTCATCCACATCAAGTGGGAAAGGTTACATATGAATTTGTTTTACAAGGGGTGACAAAACTGTCTCCTTCTGCTCCAAAACAACAACGTGCAAGTTTTTTCCATTTTCAATTTGATCACAACAAAAGTGGGGGAAAGGCAACGATCTCCACCCAACCAAGACATCCAATGAAAGGAGAAGCCATCCTTCATCATTGGCCCTCGAGCCCCAACCAAAATACAATAAGAGGTGTGATTCAACCCATGGCAACAACTGACTTCCACAACACAACATTCTTTCAACATGCAAATTTCAAATTAAAGCATAGTTCAACACAAAACAACAGTTTACAACTGCAATTGAAAACATTCAAATAAGAACTCAGGCTTGATCATGCAAGCCAAAGGAGCAAGGTCTATGGGGAAGCTGCTTATGCCTCCTAATTGGGAATTAGGCATCCACCAGAACAAACCGCCAAAATAATTCATCACACACATCCTCATGCTCCCCACAAATCCCTCCTTATGCCCCCCACAGATTTCCTTATGCCCCACACAAAGTAAGAAATGCAAGCTATTTCTTTTCCATGGAGGATTCCAAACCCAAACTCCCTCCACAAAATTCTGATGCCAATCGCATTTCCTTATGCCCCCACATGGATTCCCCATAGCCTTCTCCTACACCATCCCTATGGCAGTCTACCCATCAACCAAACAAAGCATAACAACATTCACCATTCACACAACACAACAAGAAAATAACAACATGAAAGAAAGGTTAAATTCCTACCTCTCCATGGTAGCTTTTGTTTCCAAACAACAAGCTTCAATGCCCAAAATACAGTCCCAAAACAACAATCTCCAAGCATGCAAAGTTTCTCCAAACTCCTTCCAAAAGCAAGAGCTCCAAACACAAGAAAAATGCGCCCCCAAAGAAGTTTGCAAAATGATTCAACAACCCAAAACAAGCAAAGAGTTTGAATTTTATAGAAGACGGAAAAGAAGAGGATGATGTGGATCCATGTAGGATGCCACATCACACATCCTCAACTCCAACACAAAAGACAAAATTTCATTCTCCAAAGCACAATAAAGAGGTGGGTGAAAATATGACAATTTACTTGCACACTCCAAAAGCCCACACCCCAAAGGAATGCAAAATAAATAAAATGTAAGAGAGTGGAATTAAAACTTACAACATGATTAATAAAATGCATTATAAAAGTCTAAAATCACCTCTCCAACCATAAGTATGGTTGGTAAATTAAATTGAGAGGTATGAGACAAGTTTTACATGTCCCACAAGCCTCTAAAAACAGTCCCCAAGGACAAATTCGAATTTCCAAGGAGGTGGAGTGTTTCATACTTCAAAATTTGACTTACACAACTCTTACACAACTTACACATCCCTTACATATTTAATACAAGGAACCAACAACTTCTATTATTACTTTCCCATATCCCTATTTAATTTATTTAAATTTTAACCATATGATTTCTCACATTAATCTACGACATTTTAATTAATTAAAAGTAAGGAACATATTACTAATAAAATACATACAACAATAATAAAAAGTAACCACATTAATAAAATACACAATATCCATGGTCACATATAAAGGTAATCCCCCATGGGAATCCCTAACAAAACAACACACACACAATAAAACAAGTTGCCATGGTGACCTTGTCGAATTCACCTAGAATTCCATTGTGGTTGGTCTCCGATCCCCTGATGTTTGTTGTGATATTTAACTTGCAAAACACAAATACCTCCTTCGGCCTCGTGGCCATATCAGAACATCCAACATGATATAAATATAATCACAAAATCATCTAAATATGTGAATCACAACAACATCAAAGCAATTTAACAAAATCACTTACAATTTATATCAACAACATCAAAGTAACAACTATATCATCATCATATAATGTCCATTTCTAAGTCTACTCACAATATCCAAAAATCACATGCCCGAACAACATTCAAACTATATCCATGTCAAATAGTATATCATCATCCACATATGAAGTGTCTCCAATAATCATCATGCATCATAACCAAATCAAGATCAACAATAATCCATGATCAAATGTCTAACATCATACTAAATCAGAACTATAATGATGTCCATAATGTAAACAACAATATCAAAATCAGTATCAAAAGGTGTCAAAGGGAAGTGGGCACTACAATTTGAGAGTGATTTCAAGTGTTCATTGCAGCTTGAGTCCTCAACAACAGTGGTTTGCATTGATGATGTAAGGTCTGATCTTATACCTACTTTGGGAGCAATTGTAGTAACTGAAAAGAGAAGTTTAGATCTGATTTTATCTATCCTTTTTACATGCATATCACTCTACGTTTTGGTTCCTCAAAGGATCGACTAAGTTGAGTGCATAGTTGGTTAATCTTATTTGCAACATTCTGATTCGCAAATGAAATCTGATTTCTGAGTTCATTAGTCTCAGCTGAGAGTTAATTACTTGAGCTATTTGATAGAGGCCATTAAACCCCTATTCTTGGGTTTATTGAGCCATGTCATTGAAAGCACAAACAATAGTGGCTGGGTTTATTCATTGGGAGTCGATTTCTAATCAGTTTTGGTGTTGATTCAATTTGTTGGTTGCCATTTCCCATTGGTCCCATAAGGGGGATACTACATTCACCAAATCCACATGAAGGGTTTTCATCCTTCAATGAGGCCTCACAAGAGGGTTTTCGTCCTCAAGTGGATGACCAATGAGCTACTACCTCTCTTTCCCGGAGCATAAGAAAATGCGCCAAGCTAGATGCCAATGAAGTCTCCATTCTCCTTTTATATCTTCCCTTTGGCGCCAAAACTCATTTAGACAAGGCCGACCTGTTTAAGGCAATAAAACACTAAAGAAAACGTAATAATATTAGATAAAATATATCATAATGCTGCTCAAGGGTCTTCTCTTTCATTTTAGCTTCTTTTCCATGGAGAAGGAATGGCAAGAAGACCAATTTCCAGCTCTTACGGGGAAAAAAGGGGACATTACAGTCTAAGGTGATCCAGGCACCTTGGCATCAAGAGAACAACTGAAGAAGGTTTTGGAACAGAGCAGAAACAAACAACACTCTAAACGTTAACAAAACCATCAACTGTCGGGGTGGCAGTTCCATTTGTTGCATGGAATTTTCAGATCTGTCATGTTGGTTTCACAAGTGTCATGGTGGTTTTAGATGTGTTGCAGAAGTTGTGGATGTTTCATGCCAGTTTTACCTAATGTATGTGGTGGTTCTGCCCGTGTTGTACAAAAGAAGAGTAATGGAGGAAAGCAGTGTTTCTTCATGTTCTTTGGAGTTTTGATTTTCTCGCACAAAATTTTCTTGTTGAGTTTGTTTATCTACATCTTTGAGGGTCATTGTAATTCATTTCTTGGTTTTGGTAATTCTTAGTTTAGTGTTTTAGGGAAGTGAAGCATGTGAGTTCAGCATGAGAGAGAGTGTATTTGAAGCAAGTTGTAGAGCATGGCAAGTTTTAAGGATGTTGTTGATATGTTGCTTGTGACCTTGGCAGCTTCAAGAAGGCAACACGATTGTAATATTGCAAAGAGATAGTGGCAATAGAAGGCGAGGCCTTTCTCTTCTGGAGTTTTCTGACATTGGGTGTCTACAGGGCTATGTTTTTGTGATGTTTCAGCGCATATTTTGTTTAATTTCTTGCATGCAGTAGCTTACCATAGTTACAGCAGTTAAGAAATTCATTTCTAAGTACTATACTGTTTTCTTAAGCAAATGTAAGACGACATTATTCAAAACCAACTACAATGTTAATGGATGAAATAAGATTCGTGTTGATGAATTAGCTATGGAATATTTGTGCTACTTACGGATCACATGTTCTTGAATCACTCAAGCAAAATGTCTCCAATTTATTACCATTGATGTAAGAAATTTTAATCTCTAGAAAACTGTGACAAACAAAGTATTCAATTGTGGGCTGATCCAATGCCTCAGTACTGGTGTTGGCAGACTTGGAAGAAGGTAGGTAAGGTGCACAAAGTGGACAGACCTAGCCAAATTCAAAACTTTCACAAAGACCAAAATCTTGGAGATGAACTTCTCGGTGCCTATGTAATGCCCTTTTCTAGGCTGAATTGAAAAGCAATGAAAAACACAAACCCAAACTGAAAATATTCTGATTTTTATATCAGCCAACTAAAAAATAGAACAGCAATGAACAACAGTCTGATTTTTAGAACAGCAGCAAGGAAAAACATTAATTCATCAAAATATCACCATTCACATCATCCGAAGTATGTAGAGGCACTTTAGGAATATTTTAGAACAATTATCAACCAAGAAATCAACCTCTAAACACAGCTGGAAATTAAATAAATGACAGCAGAGTATGCCCTTACAAAATGGCTGGAAATGAATGATTCCAAGCCCTACAAATGAAATACAAAGTAGATTCTGGCTGCCAAAAATATGGAGAATGCAATGATGGCTGAGTTGAGTGATGCCATGCCCTAGAAACCACCAATCACTTCTCCAAGGTGGGTCACTCCCCTAGGAGGGGCTGAATTTCACTTTAGGACCAAACCCTCGCTGAAAATATGCACTATCCACCTCTTTGAAGCACTTGGAACAATTAATTGAAGAGTTTTCGTTCTTCAATTGACAAGGAAGGGTTTCGTCTTCCTTGTGAAGCCACACCAAAGGATTTTCGCCCCTTAGTGGAAGGAATTTGAGCAAACAGCCCAAAACCAAGTAAAGTATAATTTTATGCCAAAAGATGATGCACAAATGAGTCCAAGTGACCCCCTTTAATACCCTTTTGGTGGCGCCAAAACCAAGGAGGGAGTTTCCCCCATGACCGACCTCTATAATGATGTTGCTTTTATTTTTAACTTGGCTTTTCATCTCCTAGACCCAGCCGACCTGCCTCATAAGGGAAAACACAAAAGGAAAATGTAAATGCTCACAAAAAGACTAAAAAACTCAACAAATACTTCCCTTGTTCACCTTCTTCTTGCCCACGGGAAGTGGAATGGGCAAGAAGTCTTCAAAACGAACTAATTCGAAAAGGGAACATGCCTCGATCGATGTTGGTAGACTTGGAAGAAGGTAGGAAAGGTGCACAAAGTGCACCGACTTAGCCAAATTCAAACCTTTCACAAAAATCAAAATCTTGGAGATGAACTTCTTGATGCCTATTGCCGGAAATTTCTTGGGAAAGTAGTAGTCATTTTTGGCTTCTCAACCACATCCATGTCATCGACCAATAGATGATAGGAGAAAGTATCAATGATGTTGGGGTGTATAGTCCAATGCATTCTAGTAATAAGATGAAATGTTGGTGACATTTTAAAGTGATCTAAACCGTAAGCTTTTTATAATGGAAGTATTGAACTAGGATTAGGTGTAAGCTTTGTCACACATAGTTTCTTGAGGAAATCCATATGGTATAGAAGCATGGAGGAACAAGAAACTAGTAGGGAACATCATATCGGAGCGACTTGAATGATCCACATGGAGATGGTTATATGTGGTACAATTGAAAAACTAGAGCTGGAATTTTTACTGGACCCTATTAAGCTTAAGAGAGTAATCAAGGAGGATGCCCCTTTTGTTTGTTTTCCTTGCAGCGCCGTTGGGAGCAATATGAGCCACTTCTTTTGCGGCTAGTCTTCTTTTTCCCTTTCTTTTGATAGCCTGAAACAAAGATGGAACTTCCTACGTAGAACTCGGTGGTACTTTAGAAGTTTGAAGTATTGGTCTTTGGAGGCAAACCACTTGTATTATTTCATGTGATACTTCTTTCTTTTGTTTAAATACTAGTGTGGGAAGTACATAAAAATCAATTGAGGTACTCATTGCTGATTGTTTGGGAGAGACTCGGCTTGATTAAAAAAACTGAATTACAAGATTGATGCTTGTTCTTCAAACTTGAGATGAATTATGGGCTTCCTCACATTTGACTCATATTCCTAGAACATCACTATTTACGTTGGGTTATTCTTTCCAAATTAGGACCAAGAGCACTCCCAGCGGAGTAAAGGCCATGGCAAATACATATATGTTGTGCCCAGCGACTCATGCACAATGGTTTGGTGAGGAAAAATATTTTCTATACATTGCATGTTTTTGTCCACATTGTAATGCATTGAATGGTACATGGCAAGTAGAATCTAGTGATATGTTAGTTGATTAGGGAGATCCAGTCGTCTTAGCGGGAATGAAATTATGGCTATAAGAAGTTATTCCTTTATAAATGATGTAGGGAATGGAGCCAATGATGAAGTTTCCATCATGTTTGGAAGTGCTTCTATCTTTGAGACTTTCAAATAACTTGAAGGAGAAAAGTATTAAAATCCAAGTAATTGAGGTTGTTTTTGTGAGAATTGGGTGAGAACAAGGACTAGACAACACTTGAAAATTTATGTTTTAAAGGAAACTAAACTTGATGTACTTAAAGCGAGGACACACAATTACTTGACGCGTGTGCGAATATAAAGATATGACCTTTTTCGTGTAGCCAAAGTAGATTTTACTAGTGCTTTGGTATCTAAATTTGGGGTAGGAAAAATTTGGATCTCTCTAATACAAGATCTAGTCCTTGTTCAAAACCAAAGAAAAATACACGATGTTGAAGTTTTATTGTAATTTGTGTTCCACGCATCTCAAAGAGTGGGAATTGGGGGACGAGTTTCGGAGAGGGCAATTTTTTTCTAGATTTTGGGGATGGCGGGGGACCACTATTAAAATAAGATAAAAAAATTGTATTTAAATCTTTATAATATAAATAAAATAAAAATAATTATAGCAAAATAAAATAAACAAAATATCTAATGAACAAACAATAAAACAATATATAGTGAAAAAACACGTAGTCGGGCGAGAATACAAAACACTTCAAAATCTTATGGCAAGAGGCCAAAAGATAGATATTTTTGAACACACTTTGCAAGTGCAATAATAAGTAAAATTGACATTTTAGGGTTTTATGTTTTTAATAGGTTTATGTTTATTTCTAAAATGGTTTTTTTGGCATCTTAAAATCAGACGTTGGGAAGCCCTATTGCCCTTGAGACCTCCTCCCTTTAGGGACATTCCATCCCTAGAATGTCCAAGACATCACTTAGACCTTTGGGGTGTGTCATGTGTGTAACATAGTTTGTAATCTTGTCATGTGTCCTCTACATACATGGTTACTATATTACAAGTGTCACTTGTATCTTGACATCCACTTTGATGGATCTTGTAGCACCATTCCCCTTTCCCCGGGTCCATCGTGCTTCTCGACCAACATCTTAGGCATGTTTGAGTTTATTAAATGGTTTTATGACACCTTAGGAATTCATTGCGACCTTTTCATCGATGCAACTGTTGTCAAGGCCCGTTTTAGACTTCTCTAGAAAGCTAAGCGGCACCACCATGTGAGTTTAACAAAAGATGCAATGGATGACTTTGTCACATTGTGATTTGCCACTTGAACATTTGTAGTGTCACCTTGTTTTGTGTCTTGGTGTTTTGTTAAGAGCCTTAATGAATCTTTTTAGAACTTGTTGGATAGTTGAGCCTTCTTTGGACTAGATGTGACTCTCGGTACCCTCCCACTTTGGTTTTAGATTCATAAATAAAAGATTCTAATCCTTAATGTTATCACTTTCACTTTATCACGTTATAGCATTTTCAAAAACGTGTTCCCGATTGATCTCCTACAACCAACACTTTGCATCCATTGTCTAAACTTGTTGGATATTTGATCCTTCTTTGGACTAGAGGTGACGTCGTTAGCCTCCCATTTTGTTTTAAGATTCGGATATAAAAGATCCTAATCCTTAAGGTTATCATATTATAGCGTTTTCACAAAGGTGTTCTTACAAATGATCACCTCCAACCAACACTGCATGACAGGTCTCTAAATACAACAACACCAATAGGACTTCATTCGATTGCTGTCAGAATCATACTTTCATGTTTTTATTTCCAGCACTTGCTGCAAAATTTGACTCTTGAAAATTATTTAGAGCTACCTTTGTAGCCTTTTGTCTTCCCCCTTTGCCACTCTTCTTCGTTTCTCTAGGACTCTCCATTCAGCTACTCTGCAATGGCGTGGTCAAGGAGCTACATGTCCTCCGTACATGGATTATCAAAACCTTCCTACCTTCATACATCACACGACCATCACACTTTAGGATTTGGGCTAGTGGTTTGACATCCCTTTGGAATTTCTTAGGGTTATTTTACAATAAAATCACTCTTGAAGGAAGGTATCCTTTGAAATTCTACCAAATTTCCTTTTATTGAGTCTTGCACCATTGTGGTTTGATCATTAAATGTGTTTCATTTAGAATTGCATCAAGAGTTTCATTGAATTTTGCAAAATTCGTATTCATTGTATGAGCTATCGCGATTTGGGAATATGAAAGTTGCATTCTATAATCCTAACTATTTTTATTTTACAAAAAAAGAAAATGAAAAAGTAATCAGTTAGTTTGTGTTCTAGGTTAGACAAGGGTTTTTATTTTTGTTAATTTTATTGAGCATTCATTTCATTATTGCAAATTGAATTGGTAAAAAGCTTTCTTTGTTTGGAATCCTTTATATGTCTTGTGGGCTGCTGTAAATCAGACCTTGGCTGCCCTCTAAATCCACTTTTGGACAGCGGTTGTGGAACATTAGAACGCTGCCCTTTAGGCCCATAATCCCCTCTATAAGTTGCACATTCTAAATCTAGAGATTTAGTAATACATTCTTGCAAAGTAATGGGGTTAAAAGCTCTTACCAAACCTTTTAATGGCTCCATCAAACCTTCTGTAAAGAGGACTATCAACCTTTTTCACTGACATCCGATACCATCACTGCAATCCTTTGAAAATCTGCTACATACTCCTCAACACTACTCAATTGTTTCAATTGGGCCAACTCCCTAAAATGAAGTTCCGGATCCTTCCTATCAAACCTTTCCATAATCCTTTGACTAAATCCTTCCATTGTATGGATCAAGTCATGTCCTTGGGTGTGCATACCATGAAACCACCACTCATGTGCCATGCCTTCAAGGTGAAGAGTAACAAACTTGAGGGCCTCTTCTTCTTGCATGGGGTTGAGGGAGAAATAGGTCTCCATCTTTTGTAACCAAGCTCTTACTGTGATCTTGTTGGTTCCATCAAAGCTTGGGAGAGAGACCTTGCCCAATCTTTGTTGGACATCCGTATGGGGTTGCTTATGGGCTCTCTTGGTCTTGTTTCCCATCTTCAAAGCACAAAACTCATCAAAAGTAAGTATGGCCCTTGTGGCCGGATGCAAAGTACCATATTCCTTGTTGCATGCCTCAATGGTTTCTACCATTGATGGTTCTTCAATCTTATGACTCTCCTTAGGAAGGAAAGTGCCCTTGAAGAACTTAGGAGGGGTTGTGTTGAATTCCTTTCCCCACTATGGGAACTCCCTTCTCCATTGGAGTTTGGCGTCTTGCCATTTCCCAAAGCTTCCGTGATGAGCTTGGTCATTTGTTCACTCATGGTTTTCTGAAGTTCCAAACCACACCCTTGCATTAGCTCTTGTAGAAATTTTACTTGATCCGGCGTGAATGCCCCTTCATCCATGTTTCCCTTATTTCTCCTCTTATAACACTGAAACTTCTTATCACCCTGCATACACAAATCACCCACACGAAAAGAGGAAAGAAACTCTGATACCACTGTAATATCCCCTTGTGGGATATTAATTAATTATTATTAATCTACTTGCAAAAGAAGCAAACTTAGAAGAGAAACCCTTCTAGGTTCACCTCAACTAACCCAGTGTCGGCTTCAATACAACCCAAATGGGGTTGGAGTGAGCCAAGGTAAGGGTTCAGATGGGCTATCTAGTTGGAATTTGCACTCCTTTAACCAATAAACTTGCAGAAGTAGAAAAATAAATTAATATGCCTGGAAACAGCTGAAAATGACTGCAAACTTTAATAATTAATATCTCCCTCAATATTTATCCTTTTTGAATGAAATAAATTGCAGAAGGAAGATAAAATTATGCACTTTCCAATGAACTAACAATCTGAATTTTCTGATCACAAAAACCCACTCAAAACAGCCCCCGAAACTGTAGTTCAAGTCGCTAGGGTTAGAGGAAAAATCATGAAATTAATTCCAGCTTTAATAATCACTTTCCCATGCTCAAAATCATCATTTTTTGATCTGCATTAATGGATTTATAACAGCAGATTGAAAGAGCCCTTCAAACCCTACCAAAACACTGTTAATACATGCCCAGGTAAGTCGACTTGCATTAAATAAATCCCAACAATGTTAGTAAACCAAACTAGCATGGAAATGGCCACAATATGCCCCAATTAGAAGCATAAATAAATCAGAATGTAACCTCCATATGCAACCTCATAAAATCATACCAAAATGCTTCATATCAAGTCGATTTGAGCTTACTAAAATTCTGGAATGAACAAGTATTTGAGCACATAAAACACCTCCAAACCAACTTTAAAATTGCCTAGGCAAGTCGATTTCATCAAGGAAAACCAACAACATATAATAAATGATATTCACCATAAATCACTCTCCAAACCCTCTCAAAGCAAGCTTGAACTCCCCCAAAAATGGCGACTTCACATAGGCAAGAGGTTTAAGCATTTACTTATCAAATCAAAGCTCAAAGGGCATACACACTTCACTCAAAGGTGGTGTTGAAGAACACCTTTTGTTTTAGATCATTAGTGGGCATACATCCCTTCTTCAAGCATGAAGATAAGTTTCATAAACCGTCAACATGCGAAAAAGAGTACCCACATCTTCTTTTATATCTTTGCCTTGCACATCCTCCAAAGTTCTCTCTCCATCTTTGGCGCCAAAAGCTAGGAGGGAATATCATTTTAAAAAGTGCTGGAGATCACACTCAAAGAAAATATTAAATGCATAGGGAATTTAAATTAAAAGATGCCCATATGAATCGACCCATGCTTAGAAATAATCAATTTATCCCAAATATTAATTATTAAATGATCCCAAAAAATGCGACTTGCTTGGTAACTTGATTTTCCTCTAAAAACAAATATTTATAATCCCAAGGAAATCAATTTTCCCTCTTATAATTGATTTGCACAAAAAATATATTTTATTTCTTTTAACTCACATGTGCAAATCGATTTTTTCTTATTTTAATTTTTATTTGAAAAGGGGACATTACATTTTCTCATGCATAAGAATGCACATTTTGCTAAATCTATCAACAAGAAGAAGATAGTAATTACCACTCCTTGTTCTTGCATTCCTCCAAGGAATTCCATAGAGATGCTCTCCCAAGGGCTAGATGGGACTGGTAATGTTAAATTCATTTCCAACTTCTTATTGCTTGGTTTACTTGTACTACATAGCTTGTAACCTCTTATGAATCCAGCAACATCATTTTGTATGTTAGTGCAATAGACATACCTTGAAGATTAATAGTCATCTCTCCTACTTCAAAATGACCAGCTACTTTGGAAGTGTGTGCTTCCCTTGAGATGAAGCCTACTATCTCCCTTTGGTATTCAAAGGTCACCCATCTTGTATACAAGATGATCCTTCTCGTTGAAATCATCCCATTCATCATGCACTTACCCTTGTGCATTCTTACATAGCTGAAATTTCTCACGAAATTATTGATCTTCCTCATATTTCTCCTTGTACATGTCATGTGCAAATTTCTCACGAAATTATTGATCTTCCTCATATTTCTCCTTGTACATGTCATGTGCAAATGGATCAAGCTCCATGATAGTGTGTAAGACTGAAATAGGTGGTGGAGGCCTAGATAACATAGCAACAACTTTGTTAGGAACCCCTTTCTTACTTGATGTTCATGTGAAATTGTTGTTGGAACCACTGTTCTCTTGAAATGCCTTGTTTTTGCAACCTATTTTGTGTTTGGAAGAATCTGAATGGTCGATGATCAGTATGTATGATGTTTTCCTTGCCCAAAAATAATGTTACCGCTTTTTGACAACTTTGACAAATGCATACACGTTTGTGCCATAAGTAGCGAAATTCAAGAGAGCCCCGAGAAAATAATTCAGAACGGTTACATACCGGTCTTCTTTTTTTGCATTATGACATCCATCATAGCATAGCCTAAACCATCTACCTCTATGTCAAATGGTCATCCTAAATTTGGTAAGGCAAGGCCTAGTGCATGGCTGGCTTTTTCATTGAGAACTTTACATGCCCTTTGCTACTCTTTGCCCCAATAAATTGCTTTGGCACTTGATGAAATGGCAATGTAATGGAATTGCTATGGATGGAAGAGATTGAATGACTTCCTCATTTGCTTCTCTACACTCACAAAACTACGAACTTCGTGCACACTAGTAGGCATAGGCCAAGAAATATGTAAATTGGGTCAAAGTTTATTCAAGTTAAATCCAGAAAACTTAAAACTCTTAACACAATAATAATATTCTATATGACATTCATTTGGGGCATTACAATTAAATAGGCAAGGCTGCTCCTATACTCAAGGAGTTAGCTTTAACTACTCACCCCAAACTTCTCACACAATCCATTCTATGAGTGTGGTTATAACCAAACAATTCACACAAGTATACTATGACTAATTAATATTCTGCCCATATTAATGTGGAGTAGTAAACCATGACTTTCCTAGATTCCCCTCCTTAGTGTGCACATGGTAGAAAAAATTTCACACTTTCAACTGCAGTATGCCCGACTCTTGTGGCATGCCCGATTCTTGTGGCTCATGATCTTGATCCAAATGAAAGACATCTCTCATCATCCTTCCATGGTTTTTCACCGGTTTACCACAAACTTGGACATGAACAGGAACCCATCAATTGTTCACCTCATATGGTTTTCTGGATTACCACGAACCTTTTCAAGATCCATGATTTGCATTACACTAGTGCTTTTGTTCTCCACTACATTTTTACATTAGGGGTTTACATTGGAAACATTGCTCACTTATTACAAATTCGAATAGGAGTATTGCTTGTTCTTATTCATTATCACACAAAATAAGAACTCTGAAAGATGAAATACAACTGAAATCAAACACACTAAAATAGAAGCAAACTGAACACACAAGCCACAAATCATTAT
Source organism: Taxus wallichiana var. yunnanensis (assembly GCA_018340775.1). Lineage (NCBI taxonomy): Eukaryota > Viridiplantae > Streptophyta > Pinopsida > Cupressales > Taxaceae > Taxus > Taxus wallichiana. The sequence continues at coordinate 196,543,517 of CM031243.1, read as the reverse complement.
GCGGTCTTGTCTCTAGTGGTGACGAGAGGTCTCTGTTTGACCTACTTCCTCCGTTGCCTCCATCCTTCGATTGACGTGTTGCTTACTCAACAAATGTGATCTTGAAGCACATTTGTTTCCACATTGTGATTATTCTTTTCTCCCCCTATGATGAAACACTTTATTTTATAGGACGTCGGGTAATACTGAAAATGCATCCGCGAGATTTTTTTTTTTTTTTTGAACACTTTGATGTAAGACAAAGATCTGACTAGACTTTGATAAGACAACTTATGACAAGTATCCAATAATACTTTATTGATTTTTGACTTTTGACATTTGTATTTTTTTTTGACAACATTGACTGACTTACAAGAGACACAAAACTAGATACCAATTAAAAAAACCAATTAAAGATTGGATTTAGGTAAGGGACTTATAAACAACACTTTGACAATAAGACTAATAAGACTCCTATTACAAGGACCTTTTTTTTAAATTCTAGAGTTATAAAAAATAATATCTGATTACTTTTAGAACAATACTAAATGGATGTTTTGATTAACAAGTCAATAAACAATTATATAGAAATTGATAACAAACAAAACACGTTTGCAAATGGATATTTAATAGACAACCTAGGAACCAAACATCGACTCAAATGATGATACAAACACAATTGTATTTTCTTGTGCAAAACTGACCATTCTTTGGCTGTGTCAAATTTGCTGGTGGCCGATGATAGCAAAGTACAATGAGAAATGCGAGACTGGATGTCATACTGAAGTTTCTAAACAGACAGAAAAGAACGGTGGTTGAGAAATTTGTCAATATGATACACAGATTGCACCACAAAACCTGATCATTGGGAACACAAATCAACGCAGAACTAGATATTTTGAGATCAAAAAACCCAACACGTGTTTGCAGCTCGGACCTGAAATCTCCCTAGGAATAGATGTTGAGCAATCTGCAGAGATGTATGCATGAAGTATTGTATAGATCTTCTCAGGCGTGGATAAGCACCATAAAAGATGTGACTGCAGATCTTCTCTTGGTAGGTGACAATAGAAAACGTTGGTATAAGCAATGATGGTATTGTTGCTTCCCAAGCCGCAAGATGATGTTTGAATTACGCAGTCACTTCTTCTTTGGTACTGCACTTTTGAAAATAATTAACGGAGAAGCGATTGAAATAGGTGGTAGAAGAGACGCATGCAGATTTCCAACACTTTCAATAATGATTATCAATGACCAATGTTCAAAGATCTCAGCATATACATTGGAGACTATTCATGGTTGTAGTTAAATAACTATGTACATTTCCACCACTCCAAATTATATAATGGCAACACCAAGGCAACATCAATACCAATACCATAAAAGCATTGAAATGGTGACAGCCGATTGTGTTGAGGAGGAGGCACTGCCAACGTGTCCAATGCTAATCCAAAACTATCAATGCAGTTCAAAATAAGGCCGAGAGCACATAGATGACTGTTGCTAATCCAAAACTATCAATGCAGTTCAAAAGCAGGCCGAGAGCACATAGATGACTGTACACAAAATTAAACCGACAGATACACAACTAAATGCGAATGACTTTCATTAATCAGGCAATACAAACAAATAGAACTTCCCTTCACAAATTTTATCTAATCCCCCATTCCCTATTTCTCACAGACTAAACTTCGCTCTGATACCAAATATAAATTTGGGCAGAGTTTATTCAAGTTAAATCAGGTGGCTGATGCTCTAGCTAACTGGGCTTTAGATAATCATGACATTGGATGCTATGGAGATCCTCCTCTATGGTGGCCTCAACGCGATCAGAAAGATATGAATGCTATTCTTAAACTTGACAATCTTTCATGATGTTCATTAAGTTTATTTTGTTTCAAAATGCTCGGGATTGGACTAATAGTTTCCATGCCTGGCATAGTCAACATTGTACAAATATTTTTCTTATGAAATAATAGGTAAAAGGTCTTTTAAAAAAAAATCCACTCTTAACACAATAATAATATTCTATATTACATTCATTTGGGACATTACAATTAAATAGGTGAGGCTTCTCCTATAATCAAGGAGTTAGCTTCTACTCACCCCAAACTTCTCACACAATCTATTCTACATGTGTGCTTATAACAACCAAACAACTCACACAAGTATAACATGAATAACTAACATTCCACCCTTATTAATGTGGAACACTAAACCATGATTTTCCTAACGAAAGAATAGCTGAAATAGGGATCAATTTCTACTCTCTACCTCAAACATAATAACCCAAATATACCAAAAATGGCTTTGTAGGCTCATATTTCTTGAAATTTAAACAAAATGGATTTTGTTTCAAGGTTTGAAGTACTTGTCTCAAGCATTCTACATGATCTCCTTGTGGCACTAAAAACAAGATTATCATCCAAATAAACAATAAAAATGAATCAATGTATTTCCCAAGAGCATCATTCATTACCCTCATGAATGTGACTAGCACATTGATTAGCCAAAACGGATGAACAAGGCACTCATACAAACCTTGGTTGTGTTTTGAAAGGTTACGAATTTTTGATAACATGATTTCAAATCCAACTTGGTGAAATATTTATTCTTCAATCAAATCATCAATTCTAGGACGTGGATATCTATTCTTGATCGTGTTTTAATCAAGGGCGCTATTATCAACACACATATGCCATCTACCATCTTTCTTAGGAACCAAAACAATAGGTGAACCACAAAGGGATGTACTTGGATGAATCACCTCTTGTTCCAAGAACTCTTGAAGTTGCTTCTCTACCTCATCACTCTCCAATATTGACTATCTATACAGCCCCATGTCTGGTGAGGAGCAATCCGGTTGCAATTGGATTCCATGCTTCACTCTCTCTTTGGAGGAATCCCCTTAGGTTGTCAACAAATTTCCTAAGGTGTGCTTTGTGGCAGATATGTGTCATAGTAATAGTCGATTAGGCATAAGAGGTGTCATGATAGGCAGATTAGCTAAAGACACTTTGATGTCATCAAAGGATTTTTGATGTTGTTCATCCCATTCTAATTTAGTGTCTTTTGGTAATTAGCGTGTAAAAGGTTAGTGTCTTATTAGCCAATTGAGCAACCAAACACTGAATGGCTTGTATTTTCCCTTGTAATCTTCTCAATTGTTTTAATTCCCTGGGCGGGGGCATATCAATAATAGCTTGTACATTTTAGGATCAACCTCATTGCCACACAGGGATATGATATAGTGCAACAAATTTCGGAAGTTACCCCAAACAAGCACTTTTTGGATTCAAACGTATGTTGTATTTTCGCTACTGCTCAAATATTTTTCATAAATCTTTTGCATGGTCTTGTTGGTACTTAGGTTTTGCAAATAAATCATCGACCTAGTCTTCCATGGTCTTATATATGTCATCATGAAATATGTGATATGGCCCCTTGGTAAGTGGCTCCAACGTTTTTAGTCCGAAGGCATGGACACGTAGCAAAATGTGCCCTATGGTGTAGTAAAAACTGTTTTATAGCTAGCAAACCTATCCTTGAAGGAGAGCATCTCATACCCAACTGTAGGATTAACAATCATATCAATGTTAGGTAGCGGGAAATCATGCTTGGTGTTGGAAAAATTGGATGCCAATAAAAGAAAAATAGAGCAATGGAGACATATAAAACAAAATACAGAATTTATGGAGGCAGAGTATAGTTCAAAAACACAAAATATACTTATAATCAATCTCAATAACGGTTTACAAAACAAATACACTTCATTTCTTTTCCGCTGCAATAAATTTGGACGGTATTCTAGCTCTGCTCTATCTATTTTGTTCTTCGCTGCTGTTGCTCTGTTCTATACACAACTGTCTATTCTCCTGCTTTGTTTTGTTGTATATTTATGCTCTATTGTTCTATATGCTGCTGCATATATTCTGGACTGTGCTCACTTTAAAAACTGCTCTATTCTGTTTCTGTTTTTCTGCAGCAAAATTAACTCTGTATCTCTGTTCACTACGACACACCTATATGTTTCACTCCTCTTCTGTTATAATATTTTCAGCCCTATCTATTCTTCATAGTTGTGCACATAAAACAAAAAACAACTTTTACATTAAATGACATTCCCTCCAAAGGGATAATTTTGAAATTTGAGCTCTCAAACCAGCATTAACTACAAATGGAAGAAGGTAGATAGGTGGAACGGAGGAGAGGGAAAATTCAAAAACCCAATTCAAACACATCTTGAGCTCAAGATTAAAATATTTAGCACTCCCCCTTAATTGTGAGCTATTACAAAAACATATAAAACCGCCTTATACATTGAGAAATTTCACAAAAACATTTATATTTATTCCAAAAACTGGTTGTATATTTCAAGAACTAATTTAATGATGTTTGGAGCTGGTTGACTTTGCTGCTATATACTTGGTCTCAGCTGTGAAAAGTGAAACAACTGATTGTTTCTTTGAAGCCCATGAAATGGCTCCTAACCCAACATGAAACACATATCTAGATGTGCTTTTTCTATCATTTAGGCTACCTATCCAATCACTATCCGTATAGCCAACTAATTGAAAATCATTAACATATAAAATTCCATAATTCCTTGTGCCATTGACATATCTCAAAACTCTTTTTCCTGCTTGCCAATGTCTCCTTTGGAGTCTCCATGAATCTAGAAATGAGTCTAACAACATGCATGATGTCTAGTCTAGTTGCAGTCAAGTACATCAAGCTTCCTACCAAGATTTTGTATTGTGTGGGATCCACATTGCTGTTGCAATCTTCCTTGCACAGTTTCAATGTAATGTCCCCTTTTTTGGGACATTTATGAAGACAGAATGGAAGACCTTAAACCCATTTTCTCTCCTCATGGATTCGAGGATGAAGCTAGGGGATTGTTTTGAGATGTTTGTTGTTTGTTATTTGCATTGTAACCCCTTGACATGCCTAGCACTACAAGTGGGAGTCTTATTTAGTCTTAAAATGTGCACATAGGTTAGTTACTCTTTATTATTTAATTAGAAAATAATAAAGTGCACATAAAGTTAGTCTTTTAATATTTTAATTAAGTTTTATTAGTTTTCCCTCCAAAAGGGAAAAGGTCGGCCATTTGAATGTTGCACCCCTTATCTTATAAAAGGAGGTTGCATGGCCATCTTTTGGGTATGTTGGATTAAATCATTTATGTCTCTCCATGCTTGGAGAAATGGGATGTATGCCCTAGTTGTTGCTCTCTCTCTTTGACAATCAAGTTGGAGCTATTGAAGATCTGATTGAAGACTTATATTTGCATTATTGTGGTGGATTATCATTATTGTTTATGCCCTAAGTGTGGCGAATTTCCTTGGTGGAATATTTTAGTGCAAATCTGTTTTTTTCTAACCCTAGCGACTAGGGTTTGGGGCTGTTTTCCACATTTCGTGCCCAAAAAAATATGCAAAAATATTCATTGGATTCCTCATAATTTTGTGAACATTTTGATATATCATTTGTGTGATTTGGTTGGGTATTTTGTGAGATATTGAATTTACAAATTTTGACTGACTTTAGGGCAGCAACCTATTCTGGGTTTTGTGATAGCTTTTTGGAAGTCTTCCCACCCTTAGGATTTGGTGATTTTGGGCTTGTTGGAAAGATAAAAGTTTAAGGATTCTTTTGGCCTTTGTTTCATTCGAAAATACTAAGTTTTGAGGAAGTCGTGCCCTTTTCAAGCTCTGCTGTGTTTTCCTTTCGAATAAAAAATAGATCTAAGGTTTTTGAATAATTTCTAAAGTTATTTGGGCTTCATAATTTAGTGGTAGCTTTGAGGATTAATTTCATCATTGTTGGGCAAGTTTGGATGCTCTAATAAGCCCTAAATGTGTGGGGCGAAATAGTAGGAGGGCCAAATTTGCATGTTTGGTAGTTGTTATAAATTGGTTTACATCATCTTGTCACTTGTATTTTTCCGAGTTCGGGCATATGTCATTTGCCTAGATCGGAGTTGTGTAGAGAAAGTTATGCTATTTTGAAGATTGCAGCAGTTAGGGTTTTAGATTTAAATTATTTTCTAACTGTTGTAAAATTTGATTTGAATGTGTTTAAATTCTGATTGTTTTCTTCCAATCTATCCCACCACCTTGGGGTACCCCATTTGGGTTCGAAATAGCTGACATTGGGATATTTTAGGTTGATGCAAAAGGGTTTATCCATTCTTTGCTTGATTTTGACAAGTATTTCTTCATTTCCTAACTTGTCTAAAAAGGGACATTACATTCAAACTTGTTTCAGCTGGTGTAGATGTTGGTTTGTTGTCCAACATTCTGAATCTCTCCAAAATATCCTTTGCATACTTCGCTTGTGACACAAATATTCCATGCTCCATTTGTTTGACTTCAATACTGAGAAAATATCTCAACAATCCTAAATCAATCATCTCAAACTCCTTGACTGATTTAAACTCTTATATGGACTTGTTTGCATTTCCAATAAATATTAGATCATCTACATATAAAACTACAATCAAAATATCACCTTCCTTGTTTACTTTGATGTAGAGTGTAGGCTCGTTAGCAATTTTGCTAAGGCCATTGAGTCTATACAGTTGTAACATGCCCTTGGTGCTTGTTTAAGTCCATACAAAGCTTTCTTGAGCTTATACACCTTGTTCTCATGCCTTAGAATCTCATAACCAAGTGGTTGTCCCACATAGACTTCTTCTAACATGCCATTCAAGAAAGCTGATTTGACGTCCATTTGATGTACCTTCCACTTGTGTTGAACAACTATAGCAATGATTGTTCTCACCATTTTTAGCCTTGCTACTGGAGCAAAGGTCTCATTATAATCACGTTTAGGCCTTTGTTTGTAGCCTTTGACAACTAGTTTTGCCTTATGTCTCTCAATCTTGCCTCCGGGAGTAGTTTTGGTTTTGTAAACCCACTTGACTCCAATAATTTCTTTTCTTCTTTGGAAGATCAACTAACTCCCATGTTCCATTCTTCTCTATTGCATGCATTTCGTCATCCATTGCTTCACACCATTTGTTTTCCTTAATGCTTCTTCCTCAAAATAATTAGGATCAACAACTACAAATTGTAATGTCTCCTTCTTGGGACATTGTTGAAATTAAAGACACAAGACCCTCAACCCGTTCTCTCTTCTCATGGGTTTGAGCTTGAAGATGGTCCTAAGATGTCTCATTTGTCTATTTTGTAACCCCTTGACATGCCTTGAAGATGGTCCTAAGATGTCACATTGTCTATTTTGTAACCCCTTGACATGCCTTGTGCTACAAGGAGGGCTCTTTAAGTTAGTTTAAATGTGCACATAAGATAGTTGCTTTTATTTAGTTAATTAAAAATAATAAATTACACATAGTCTTAGTTTATTAAATATTTTATTATAATGAGAGTTTATGTTTTCCCTCCAAAAAGGGATAAATCGGTCATTGGATGTTGCACCCCTTAAGTCTATAAAAGGAGGTCACATTTCCTTCAAGGGGCATGTTGATTGATTTTTGAATTTACTCCATGTTTGGAGAAAAAGGGATGTATGCCCTATGTTGCTAATTGCTCTCTCTTTCATTGTTGAAGATCTTATTTGCAAATTCATTGCTGCTGGTTTTGAATATATTTGTGCATGATTAAACCCTCCTAAGCTTGGCAACTTGATATAGAGTGTGACACATTTATTTGTGGGAGAAATCTGCATGTTTATTGCTCATTTTGAAGTAATCCTTGAAGGGTTTGGGCTCTTTTAGGCTGCTATTCATTGCTGCTATTTATTGACTATGGCGACTTAGATTAGAGACTATTTTTGCATGTTTTGATAATATATGAGCTAAATTTGAAATATGTTGTGTGTTAGCATTTATTTCCAAGCAAGGGGCAGTTATTTTGGTGTGATTGGAAGCTAGTAAAGCGATGGAAATATTTTATTTATTTTCCTCTAACCTTAACGACTTGGTTTCAGATTTCTAGGGCTGTTTTGAGAGGGTTTTAATGATCAAAAAATTCAGATCTATAGTGCATTGGAAAACTCTTAATTTCTAGTTTATTATGCACTTTATTTCGTGGCAAAATATGAAGTATTGAGTGAGATATTAATTTTTGAAGTTTCAGCTGTTCTGGGTGCCATTTTTATTTATTTATTATTTATTTTTGAAGTTTCAGCTGTTTCCAATTGGTTCTCCCATCTAACCCACTACCTTGGCTTATTCCAACCCCATTTTGGGTTGTAATAACGTTGACATTGGGTTATTTGAGGTAGATCTAAAAGGATCTCATCCTTCTAGTTCGATTTGGGTTAAGAGTGTTGCAAATTTCTAATATTCCTATTCTCTCTTCTCATCGGTTTGAGGATTGAGGTTGAAGATGCTCTTAAGATGTTTGTTGTCTATTTTGTAACCCCTTCGGCATGCCTTACGCTACAAGGAGGGCTCTAAGTTAGTTTAAATGTGCACATAGGATAGTTGCTTTTATTATTTAATTAAAAATAATAAAGTGCACATAGTCTTAGTTTATTAAATATTTTATTATAATGAGAGTTTATGTTTTCCTTCCAAAAGGGATAGGTCGGTCATTGAATGTTGCACCCCTTAATTCTATAAAAGGAGGCTACGCGACTTTTAGTGGGTTATGTTGATTGATCATTTGAAATTACTCCATGCTTCGAGAAAAGGGATGCATGCCCTATGTTGTTGATTTCTCTCTTTATTGAAGTTATTATTTGCAACTTTATTGTAGCTGGCTTGAAGATTGAATTGAAGCCTTCTTATGTTAGTGTTGAAGTGTATTTGTGTAAAATTAAATCCTTCTAAGCTTGGCAACTTGATATAGAGTGTGGCGCATTTATTTGTGGGTGAAATTTGTCATGTTTATTGCTCATTTTTCAAGTAATCTTTGAAGAGTTTGGGTTCTTTTTATACTTTTGTTCACTGTTGCATTATTTTAGCTATAACGACTTGTATGGGAGATGGTTTTGTCATGTTTTGATGTCATTTGAGCTAGATCTGCAATCTGATCGTATCGATATTAATATCAAAGCAAGGGTCAATTATTTGGGGTGTTTGGAGGCTAGAGAAGGACTGTTAATAATTTATTTATTTTCCTCTAACCCTAGCGACAGGTTTGATTTCTCGGGGCTATTTTGATGAGGTTTTAATGCTCAGAAAAATCTGATTCATAGTGCATTAGAAAGCTCTGAAATTCTAGTTTATGATGCACTTGGTTTCATGGCAAAATATGGAGTATTGAATGAGTTATGAATTTTAGAAGATTTCAAATTTGTCTAAGCTATTTTGTTATTAATTAATATTTATTTCAGACTGCAGTTTGGGATCAGTTTAACATTGGATTTGGTTGTAGAAATTAGGAGGAATAAGGAGAAATTAACTTCATAATTTTTTGAGTTGATTTGATGCCCTAAATATGTTGGGTGACCTACTTTTTAGGGAAAAATTAGGGTTTCGTGTTTGCTTTGCGCAAAACCGATTCTCGGAATATTATTCTTCATATTTTTGTGGCCCAAGATCCAAAGTTTCAGCTCATTTAGACTTCTTTAGCAAAAGATATGAATTTTTGAAAATTGTAGCAGTCCGGGGTTTGTATAATAATTGTTTTTCGGATGTGTAAAATCTGATTTGAATATGTTTGAATTCGATTGTTTCGTTCCAATCCACCCACCACCTTGGCTAGTTCCAACCTTATTTGGGTTCAAAATAGTTGACATTGAGATATTTTAGGTCGATACTGAAGGGTTTATCCATTCTTTGTTTGATTTTGACAAGTATTTCTCCATTTCCTAACTTGTCCAAAAGGGGGACATCACAATGGTATCGAGCAACTTTCTTCCATTCTTGTGGGTGTTGTTTGTAGAGTTTTTGGATCATGGGATTAGCAAGTGATGGGGATTAGCAAGTTCAAAAACTGATTTGATATGTACTCTCCCCCTCTATCCGTTCTCAAGGTTTCTATGTAGTGACCACTATGCTTCTCAACCATGATTGCATGGAGTTGAGTGGTTGCAAGGAGAAATCAGTTTTTTGAAGAGCATGAAAAGGACATTGGTAACAAGCACATGCATGATGAAAGGGAAATGATGGCAAGGGAACATATGAAGGAAAAATCAGATTTGAGGGAAATTGTTCAACCCCACCGTGAGTCATTTGAAGGACAAGAAGAAAGCATGAGTCTCATAAAGGTTCCAAGTCATTACCCACCAAGCATGAACACTTGTAAGGAAGAAAAAGGGGTTTTGGGTGAGGAAAATGATGAAGAAAAGAGTGTTGTACCAAACTCAGAAATTCTGAGTTTTGGAGAAGTTGGGAGCAGCCCAAGGTATGTTGTTTCACATTTAATTTCTCCTTCCATGTTGAGCTTTGATGGGTATGGTTATGGGCATGATAGAAAGATGGATATGATTTGCAACATGAGGTATATTGGTCACACTCTTGTTGGTATTTTTGCTCTTAACACTTGGGTGCATAAGGAACATGATGGCAAAGAAGAAAGAGTGATTAACACTCTTCCCAATGAAGGAAACCATAACAATAAGCTTGCTGGTCTGTATGAGAAATCTGTCATTAGAAGGCATGAAGGTATGATAAACAACTCTAATCATATGGCTCCATATGTTTGCTCCCTCTCATAAAGGAAATTCATTGGCACAACATTTCTTGGTTTTCCTATGATGGTGTTCATGAATGCAAGCATTATATTTCAGTTTTCTCCTTTCCTTGTAAGCATAAAAGTAGAGGAACTTTGGGATGTCATCATGCTCATATTGCTTCATGGAATAAAGAGGTAAAAGGAATTGGGTTTGAGGAGCATTACAAGCTTTATTTGGATGCAATGATATCATCTCCTTACCTTTTCCAATTGTTGCTAACTCTCATCTCTTTGGAAGCCTTGAAGGAAGTTTGGAAAGGGAGGACAATGTATTATGGGACTACTAACACATGTTCCAGCTCTTCCCACATTGTGCTTGCTGTTATAAGCAAGAAGGCAGCCCCAAAAGGTGTTCATTTTCAGTTTGGCATGAATACATATGATCCTAGAGGTGGGCTCCTCACAAAGATAAAAGGTATTCTTGTCTTTCCTTCATGTATGGGTCCTACAAGAAGGAGGTATCTTGCTGCCCCAAGCAAGAAGATTCAGTTTTTGGTTGGATCATGATGGAATGTATGTTGGCACATGTTTTGAAGATAATAATGATGATGAGTATGCAATATAACACTGCTGTAATATTCATTTCCAGTCTGATTTTTTCATTGCTAGCTGCCCCACAAACAAGGATAAATATGTGGAAGAAAGGTCTTCAAGTTGCTAACACATTTGAGGATTGTTTTGAGGTGTTGAGACTTGGGGGCATTGTTCCCAATAATGAAGAGTGGCTGGTCACACTTGTATGCAACTGTGCATGGTCATATGGGTACACCAAAGAAGGTAAGCTACAAGCTATTTTGAGTGAGTATGTTCATGTATTTGATGTGCTTCCTTATGAGCTACTTCCGGATAGCGGTTTTGAGTATAGTATGGGGCAAAGTTTTGAACATATTCATGAGGAAGAGGAGAGAGGTCAAGAGGTTGATGAGGTATGGAAGGAATATGACAAAAAACATTTTATGGGGATGCTAATGCTTGCTGGTCCGTACATTTTCAGATTGCTTTTTCATGATTCCACATTGCTATGGGGATATGTTGACAAAAGGAAGGGGAAGATTTTGAGCATGGTTATTTTAGGAAGGTTTGAGGTACATAAAAATGCATTTCCAGCAGTTATATACTCATGCTTGGGGTCAAAAAACACATACTACAGCCAAGCACATGATTGTGGGTTCAAAGAAGATAAAATTTCAGAACTTGTAGAGATCAAAGTGATGAACTTCAACATGTGGGGCAGCCACCTGAGATTCCATCGTGAGAATGAAGCTCATGAGTTGTTCATGTCATTATGGCATGAAAGAAGCTCCACAAGAGTGTTACTAAACACGTTTTTTTTTTAACTTGTTTGCTTCATGTGCAAATTTGAAAAAGAAATTGCAGCTGAAGACACTCCTAATTTTCGGAGAAAGAAACATCACAAGTTATTGCAAATGCTTCACCACTTGATTGGCATGGGATTACGGCTTTAGGAGTGCCACATCTTTGCACTCAGATACATGAGCTTGCTATTGCTTGAGAGCAAACAATCTTGGATAGGGAGGACTGTAATGTCCCCTTCTTGGGACATTGTTGAAATTGAAGACCTGAAGACCCTCAACTCATTCTCTTTTCTCATGGGTTTGAGGATTGAGGTTGAAGATGGTCCTAAGATGTCTGTTGTCTATTTTGTAACCCCTTCGGCATGCCTTATGCTACAAGGAGGGCTCTAAGTTAGTTTAAATGTGCACATAGGATAGTTGCTTTTATTATTTAATTAAAAATAATAAAGTGCACATAGTCTTAGTTTATTAAATATTTTATTATAATGAGAGTTTATGTTTTCCTTCCAAAAAGGGATAGGTCGGTCATTGAATGTTGCACCCCTTAATTCTATAAAAGGAGGTTGCGCGAACTTTAGTGGGTTATGTTGATTGATCATTTGAAATTACTCCATGCTTCGAGAAAAGGGATGTATGCCTTATGTTGTTGATTTCTCTCTTTGTTGAAGTTATTATTTGCAACTTTATTGTAGCTGGTTTGAAGATTGAATTGAAGCCTTCTTATGTTAGTGTTGAAGTGTATTTGTGTAAAATTAAATCCTTCTAAGCTTGACAACTTGATATAGAGTGTGGTGTATTTATTTGTGGGTGAAATTTGTCTGTTTATTGCTCTTTTTCAAGTAATCTTTGAAGAGTTTGGGTTCTTTTTATACTTTTGTTAAGCTGTTGCATTATTTTAGCTATAACGACTTGTATGGGAGATGGTTTTGTCATGTTTTGATGTCATTTGAGCTAGATCTGCAATCTGATCTGTGTTAGCATTAATATCAAAGCAAGGGTCAGTGATTTGGGGTGTTTGGAGGCTAGAAAAGGACTGATAATAATCTATTTATTTTCCTCTAACCTAGTATTGGTCGGGTTTCAGATTTACGGGGCTATTTTGATGAGGTTTTAATGCTCAGAAAAATGTGATCCATAGTGCATAAGAAATCTTTGCAATTCTAGTTTATGATGCACTTGGTTTCATGGCAAAATATGGAGTATTGAATGAGTTATGAATTTTAGAAGATTTCAGTTGTCTGCAAGCTATCTTGTTGTTATTAATTAATATTTATTTCAGACCTGCAGTTTGGGATCAGTTTAACATTGGATTTGGTTGTAGAAATTAGGAGGAATAAGGAGAAATTAACTTCATAATTTTTGGAGTTGATTTGATGCCCTAAATGTGTTGGGCGACCTACTTTTTAGGGAAAAATTAGGGTTTCGTGTTTGCTGTGCGAAAACTGATTTTGGAATATTATTCTTCATATTTTTGTGGCCCAAGATCCAAAGTTTCAGCTCATTTGGACTTCTTTAGCAAAAGATATGAATTTTTGAAAATTGCAGCAGTCCGGGTTTGAATAATAATTGTTTTCCAGCTGTGTAAAATCTGATTTGAATGTGTTTAAATTCCGATTGTTTTCTTCCAATCTATCCCACCACCTTGGCTAGTTCCAACCCCATTTGGGTTCGAAATAGTTGACATTGGGATATTTTAGGTTGATACAAAAGGGTTTATCCATTCTTTGCTTGATTTTGACAAGTATTTCTCCATTTCCTAACTTGTCCAAAAAGAGGGACATCACGGTGATATCGAGTAACTTTTTTCCATTCTTGTGGGTGTTGTTTGTAGAGTTTTTGGATCATGGGATTAGCAAGTGATGGGGATTAGCAAGTTCAAAAACTGATTTGATATGTACTCTCCCCTCTATCCGTTCTCAAGGTTTCTATGTAGTGACTACTATGCTTCTCAACCATGAGCTTAAATTGCCTCAATACATCAATTGCCTCTTATTTATTTATTTAAAATTATACCGATGTCGTTCAGCTGAAGTCATCTATGAATATAATAATATACGCACTCTTGGACAAGGATGGGGTCTTAAGGGGACCACATAAGTTTGAATGTATTAGCTCAAGAGGTGAACTTGCTCTCCAAGATTTCCTTGAGGAAAAATTATTTCAATGTTGCTTCTCCAATATGCAACCCTCACATACTTTATTTGGTTGTTCAATTGGGGGTATTTCTCTTACCATTTTCTTCTTATAAAGAATATTCAACCCACTAAAACTCAAATGCCCATATCGAGGTGCCAAAGAGTAGATTAATTAATTCCCATTGTTTTAAACGTTGTTGCTATCTCACTTTGCATCCTCAAAGGAAACATCCTATTTTGTGTCATTTTCATTGTTACAAGCTACCTATTACTTTCACTTTTATCGTAGATTATGCATTCTTCATTTTCAAATCTCACCTTATATCCTTTTTGGACTAGCTGCCCAATGTTTAGTAGATTATACTTCAGCCCCGACACATAGAAGACATTTTCAATGTTCCTCTTATTTCCTTGCTTAGTGAGTATGGATATGCTTCCTTTTCCCATCACAGAACCTTGTCATTTGTTCCCATCTTTACTTCAGATTTGACTGCTTCACATTCCCTTGTTGCCACACATATGGCTACTACATGCACTATTCAAATACCATATTTGTTGATTGCTTTGCTCAACTACATTGATGCTTTTGCATCCTTAATCCTATTTTCCTTCAAAAAATTCTATTGTGTTTGTGAAAGGGCATTGAATGCTGTTTGGTCTGGTGTCTCTATGTATCCACCTTCTACTAGTTCCCATAGCTCTTGAGAAGAGAACAATGTCTTCATTTTTATACACCAAATGTCATAGTTTTTGATGTCAAACACTAGGGTTGCTGCCAAGAGTTGCTACTGCTGGAAGCCATCAATAATCAGCCCCAAACTGTTGGAAAAATTGGATGAAAAAAGAAAAATAGAGCATTGGAGACAAATAAAACAAAATACAGAACTTATGTAGGCAGTTTATAGTTCAGAAAACACAAAATATACTTATGTTAATCTCAATAAAGGTTTACAAAACAAAGGCACTTCATTTCTTTGCTGCTGCAATTAATTTGGGCTGTATTCCAACTTTGTTCTATCTATGTTGTTCTTCTCTACTGCTGCTCTGTTCTTTGCGCAACTGTCTATTATCCTTCTCTGTTTTGTCGTATATTGCTGCTCTATTGTTCTATATGCTGCTGCATATATTCTGAGCTGTGCTCACTTTAAAACTGCTCTATTCTGTTTTTGTTTTGCTATTGCAAAATTAACTATGTATGCTTTGTTCACTGTTGTGCACCTATATGTTTCACTCCTCTTCTGCTTTATTATTTTCAGCTCTATCTATTCTTCATAGTTGTGCACCTAAAACAAAAATCAACTTTTACATCAAATGACATTCCTTGCAAGGAGAATTTAAAATTTGCGCACTCAAACCAGCATTGACTACAAATGGAAGAAGGAAGGTAGGTGGAATGGAGGAGAGGGAAAATTCAAAAACCAAATTCAAATGTAAATTAAGCTCAAGATTAAAATATTTAACACTTGGGATGAGCTTTGTTCTAATCTCAAAAGTATGTGCATATCCTAATGCCGCCACCTAGTTTAGAGACTGGGACAATGTTAGAAATCCAAGGTGAGTAATTGATAGGATTTATGAATCCTCTGTCGAGTAATTTTTAGATTTCATCTTTAACGAGTGAAGCAACTTTGGAATGCATTTTTGTGATTTGTTGTTTAACTAGTTTTGTATCGGGATGGAACAAAAGGTTATGGAGCATTTTTGATGGATTGATCCTTGGCATATCAACATAATACCAAGAGAAAAGTTCTAGAAAGATGTAATGTCCCTTTTAGGGAAGATCTGGAAAATTTTGGATTTCCCTTGAAACCCTTATGATTCAAATACTTCAAATTCAACTAGCAAACTGAAAATTATCTTCAAACCCTAACAGCAATCTGATTTTTATTTTTAATGGCATCATGCATGCAAAAACCACTGACAATAAATATAGAAACTCCCCAACTTATTTTATTCAAGAGCCGAACAAATATAACACAACAGAACACCAAAAATATGATTTTTGTATTTTTCAGACCAGATAGAATTAAAATATGACAACAAATATACTTCACCAACACGGCTGGAAATAATGATTCCAAGCCCAAACACAACCACGAAAGAGTGCAAACAACTCCAAAAATTATGAAGAAGCCAAATACAACTGAAATTTGGGTTGTTGTGCCCTAGAAGCCCACAAACTCCTCCAAGATGCAAGTCACCACCCTAGGAGAGGGTTTGAAAACTTCTGCCAAAGCTCTAGCAGCCCTTCTACCCCTTGTGCCAGCCAATGATGGAGCTTTTACCCCTTTTTTCCAGCCAATGATGATGCCCTAGCCCTTTTTTTTTGTGTTGTCCTTAAGTGTAAATATGACTTCTGAGTGAAGTCACCAATTTTTTTTTTTGAGGGTTTTCGTCCCCAAATTCTGATCACAATGAGGGTTTTCATCCTCAAGTGATGAATGCTAAGAGGGTTTCCATCCTCAATAGCTGAAAGTAGAAGCACAAGTGCTCAACTCCTAAAATCAAGATGATAGATGGATGATAGATCCCCAAATGAACCCCTTCATCCTCCTTTTATAACTTCTCTTTCCTCTTTCTTTCAATTTTGGTGGCTGACTTACTTTATTTAAAAGTCACTTTTATTTTTAATAATAAACATAAGTTGCCTTATAATATAACATAAAGTTACATTTGGCCGACTTAGTTAAATCATTAATTTTACTTTAAGTATTTAAAAATATTTTTATTTTAATAATAATAATATTATTAAGTTGCCCAAAGATTAGAAATGACCAGGCCCAACTTAAATAATATTATTAATCATCTTTAATTTAGAAAAGGGGACATTACAGTCCTCCCTCCCCAAATTTGCTTGCCCTCAAGCAAATGCAAGCTCACATGCCCAAGTACCATTGTGCCCAAGTGATGAAACATGTTGTAATGCTCAAAGAGCTTGAACCCCGTGCTTGTCAAATGAAAAGTTCTTGCCAAAATATGTTTCCACACATTTGCATATCTTCCGATTAATGTCCTTAGGCAACCCATGAAATTTAAAAACTTCCTTGATGAAGAGATCGCCATCACCTCAAACCTGTCATCTTCGCTTTTACCTCTAAAAACAACATTAGCAAATTTATTCTTTGCATGTTCAGTGGGCTTAAAGCCCTCCAATCTGCTGTAATCTCAGTTTTAGAGAAAAGAATTGATGAATAATCAGCAACCAGACAAGCTAACACAAACTCCATTGTGGCATCCTTACTCTTCATTCCAACCTTGTCAACTATGGTGGGAGAACATCCTATATTCACCAATATGAATGCAACTGAAATAATGTGGTGGCTGCTAATGATGATGACAACAACATAAATGGTGGCAATTTGGCGCATAGCTACCTTGGTGGCTGTCATGAAAATTGAGTAAAGTTGAATTTTCTTGCAAAAATCAACAATTTGGGCAATGTAGGGGCTGGAAACAGCCATACAAGTACTGAAAATACCATACTAGCCATCACCAATCGGATAGAACTCCTCATGTTTGAAGGAATTTGTAAACTCCTTTGTATGCGAGCAAAGGGAGTAATCAAGTGGCTGGTGAAAGTGATGGCAGCAATACCGAGAATCAACCTCATTGCTATCCCAAATGTATCAAACAACTCTTTTACCTTTGTTGCCGTATCAACTTCTTCCTGTGTGCTTCTTGGGCTTGTAAAAACATTCCTTTTACCCCTTCATCTTCAACTGCAATCTCATATTCTTCATCTTTTACTTAGGCTGATAACAAATTCAGCGAACCCTTGAACCCTTGATGAACCTCATATTCTTCATCTTTTACAAGGTCTTTGTTTTGGCCCATTGTGAACCCTTGATGAACTACACTCACCATTGTGTTGTTTTTGCCCATTAAGATTTTGCAAGGTTAGGGCTAGCAAATCCATAGTATCCACGAACCTCTCTTGCCTATTGACAAGTCTATCAAACTTGGCCTCTTTAGAACCTTCAGTTGAACAAATTCCCTCATTCTTGTTTTAGATTAGTGAACTAGTACTAAAGAAAATAAGTAACTCCAAATCTGCGAGGATTTAAGGTACCTTGAGATGGCGATAGAATACGGGCGCAAAATGAGAGATCTTTCTTCACAGCAAGCTAGATGACCTGTAACTCAAGTGAACTCAACATGAAAATGGATTAGTAGATAGATGGGTAGGTTGCCTGACGAAGTGAATGACGAAGTCAATCTAGACAAGTGAAAACTTCCTAAGATGGATGTCAACCCATGTTTTGATAAAGATAAGTAAAATATTGATAAATTGGATAAGTAGAATCGAAGTGTAACTTAAACTCGAAATGCAACAAAAGTGATAAGATGCATATCGATCTACCAAAATTAAACTGGACTGCGGTCGCGACGATGACTCGAGGCTGCGAAAGGCTAGTCGATGGTGGCCGGAGTAGATCAACCGAAACGACGGAAAATACAAATCTAGAGGATTGGAAGGGAGATCTAGAACCGATGAAGATTTGGAACGATGATGCAAAATGGAATGGCATGAACTTGTAGGAGATATGAAATTGGATTTGTGAAAAGGATGGAAGAAAATTATGAAATCAAGATGAATGCAATAAAGATAGATCTAGTTGACGGCGACTAGACCGAGTCGGCAGTGGGTGATAGAACAAATCTGAAGTGACAAAAAGGGCAAGATGACAGGATCGAAGGCTAAGTGACTATGGAATCGAGAAAGAATGGTCAGGGATTTGAATGGTAGAGGGGAAACAAAATGGAAGCTAGGTCGACGAAGACCGGACAGGTCGATGTCGATGCGGGGCTGATCCAGGGTAGGCTGAAAATGTATGGACTGAAACGAAGACTGCGAAATGAAAAACAAAGGACTTAGAAGGCGAGACATGGCTCCTGATGATAGTTAAACTTGCACAAGACCTTGGTGAAGAAAATGGTGACAAAATTGCAACAAAGGACCTAAGCATGCAAGGGTGAAGAAGATATCCAAATCTCCAAGGTTGTAGCACAAGGTCTCCAAGATGATGATGACAACTGCAAGAGAAAACTCAAAAATGATGGCAAGATCACAAAAAAGCCCGAAATCTCCAAAATTGCATCCTTGAGAAAGGGAGGGGTAAGGGCGACTTTATAGGGTTGACGATGACCCGGATGGGTCACCTTTGATCATGGGGACCCATCCATTTGGGCGGTGGAAAGGTGACGAGCTCGAGAAAAAGAGCCCATAAGAGGAGGGATTAGGGTTTGAAGGGTTAGGACGAATTAGGGTTGCTTAGGATGAGTAAATGGGTAGGTGGAGGGTGAAATTTTTTTAAATAAAGGCCATGGAGAGGTGATACTATTTTTATTATATTAGGTAAAAACATGGATCAGCTCCTAGAGGCCTTACATAGGAGAATACTTCGTGGAAGCACACAAAATGAAGCAAAAAAAAGAGATAGGACAAAAATGAGTTAAACAAACTTAACTCAAGAAAGAAGGTCTAGGAACCCAGCCATAGAAAGAGACAAAACAAAACAGTCTGCTACCAGACTAGAACAATTCGCCAAAGGACAACAGAAGTTCAAGAAGACAAACAAAGAAAACTAGTTTATCTTTTGACATTTGGGGAATTGCCCGAAGTGTTAGTAGGGTTCACTTGATTGTGCTTGTGATCCAGCTCCTTTTGGGTCTTCCCACCATCATCTTCATCCTTCGAGCTGCGATGCTTGGGGTTGAAATTTCCTTCTCTTCAAGCGCTCTTTCACTGCCTCCAACCGAGCCCACAAAGCTTTAACCAATTTGTTCAGCTCCGTGACTTCCCTCCTAATGTTCCTTTGAGACATACAGATGCGCTTAGTGGCCTCAATGTTGTCTATCATCCCTTCCCTCATATCGGAGTTAGCTTCTTCCATGACCTGCACAACCATCTCTATCTGCTTCATTCTTTTACTCGGGTCTTATTATTAATATCGGAGAGGTGATATTATTAAATGATGGCCTAGGAGGGATAAAATAGAAGATTTAAGAAGATGAAATAAATTAAATGAGGGTTTGGAATTAACTAAACATGATTAGGGATGATTAAGATGAAAATTAATGGTAAGTGGGATAAATTTAATTTAGGAGGGAAAATGGAAGAGGGGTATGTATGTAGAAAAGAGATGACAAAGAGCGAACGCGGGGTGAGGGGAAGCGATACCAAAACTTGGTGTCTACATATGCCCCTTTTTTGTTGAGTGGTTTGCGTTGGGCAAGCCATGAGACAAAACGAGAAAGGATGAAAAGATAATTGATGTGGTGATCCCCCTCAAAATAGGGGTCGACAACGCTAAGGGAAGTCGTTTACGATAAGAAATGGTGGAAAGGATGAGAAAAAGAAAATGATGAGATAAGATATCCCAGACAAGGATAAACAAAAACAAAAAAGTAATTAAAAATATGGCGGCGATTTTGGAATCAATTTAGTAGGGAACAAAGGACGGCCTCAATGGTGACGGCAGACAATGTCCAACGGACCTATGAGTCGGGAATAACCACATCCACCATGCAAAATGGAGGGAATCCAAGGGGAATCCGCTCAAATGGATGTGCAAGCTATGGGACCAACGAGTCAAAGGCAATGTTGGCGATTTTTTGCACAACCGAAAACCTAGGAATTCATGAGATAAATCTCCCTCATTTACCTGAGGCTCCGTGTAAGATTTCTATCAATTATGGGTCCGAGTAATCTGTTTGTGGGTTTTACTTTAATTGCATAGCTCATGAGCCATAGCTAGGCAATTGCGCAACAAGTAAGCAGCTGTAAAGAAATATTTGCAGAAGAGGAAAATAATTGAATCCAGGAAGAAAGAAGAGAAGATGTGCAATAGATAAAACAAACAGATCTCACAATACAAAATTTAAAGGAAATGAACGTTTCAAATCTAGATTTGAGATAACACAAAGTTTATGCAAAGTGACACAAAGTTCTCTGGAAATCTGCCTCCTTTCAATTCCTTAGCTTTCAGAAAGATATCAAGGGTTTCAGCTCAAAGTTTGGAACACAAGAATGTTGATTACCAATTTTGATCCTTTAACCCGTAGGCTCTTCCTCTATTTATAGTGTAGAGGGGAAATTACAAATAGGAAAGCAATAACTGAACTGACACATGCGAAGCTATAAAGAAAACAATTGACAATCTTTCCCTTGAAATTTCTCTCTACATGACATGCATCTGAAGACTAAATCAAAGCTTTGCATGTCTACCACCTATTCTCAATTAAGGACCCTTTCAAATAACTAAAAGTAATGGCTTTTAACCAATTACTTTAGTTTTACAATTTTTCCGAGAAAATAAGAATAAGAGAGAGAAAGGAAAAAGAAGAAAAATGTGCCGACCATCATACTCTACGCTTTTTCTTTGTTTTGAAACTGAATATACTTGTCAAACATGTGACTCAGTAACTTCCCATCTGCTTTAGCAACCGCTTCTTTCTCAGTCTTAAACCGCAACAATCCTCTAGACAAAGCAGCAGTGTTAGCTTTCACCCTCTCCAAACCAGGCCCATACCCTTTAATATCTACATGAAGCTTTATGAGTCTACCAATTGAATCTAACGTGAAAGGCATGACGGCTTCATCAATCTTCTTCTACACAACCAGAATAAATTCCTCACGGAAGCAGACAATTCATCTGGAATGTTCTCTGGTACTTCTCCCATCTCGTTTTCCAGCAATTGCATCCTCTTCAACATAAGCTTGAGGATCTCCATGCGGAAGGAAACCGCTATCTCTAACTGCTTCCCCTTTTCTATCAATCCATTAGGTACAATTTGCTCTGTAATTAGCACATCCTCTGACAATGAGTGTATCTTAGCCAAGGTATCCAGATGAATTTCAACAACTATGTTCTCATCTTCTATCGTTGTCATTAGTTCCTTTAAATGAGATAATGCCCTATGCATATTCTTCAAAATAGTTGGTATTCCCTCGAATTGCTCTTAAGCTTGGTGAATAATTTTCTCTTTCCATTGAACAATAGTTTTGACCTGATTCCCTACATCTTCAATCTCTTCAACTAGACGGTTGCATACTTGCTCCTGCACTAACACGGGCCGAGCTAGTGATGATCTCACATAACTGAGAGATCTGCATCTGAAGCTTATCTTTCTCTTTGCCTTCTCTTTGTCAAGCTTAATGAATAAAGCATCTATCAGTGTTCGTGTATCTTGCTTTAATCCTTCCATGATGATTTTCCCCAATGGTACTTTAGTCACCGATATGTCTGCAGCATTTAGCTCTCCCTTTTGTTTCCCTTCAACTGGAACTTATAATTCAACAAACTTCTGCCCTTATTCTTCAATAATCAGCCTTGTAGTCATTTTAGCAACTTTAGACTTTTTACCTTTACCTTCAAAGCTCAAATGCAACTGCAAGTCTTCTTCTTCCAAGTTGATTTCTTCTCTAGCCTCTGGAACTGACTGTAGAGCCAACCAAGATGAGAAATTGCTCTTTGGGGAATGGGAAGTCACCGAATGTACCACCATCTCATGCTCTGACTCTGCTGCATCTGAATTCACCACAGTGTTATGGCTGCCCTCTTCTGAATTGTCCAAAGACAATGCTCTCTCGAACTCTGCCATTTGTGCTTTCAACTTCTCCGCAGAGGGAGGTGAAGACTCGAGTGGCTGATGAACAAATACAAACGATGCTGGATTTAACGGTGGAATAATAACCTCTGTTTGAGGTCTTGGAGCTGCGAAAGTGTTGTGAGTTGATACTGGAGAAGCTTCATCTAAAAGTGGCACTGGTATAATGGATGTAGGCTTGCCTTTTTCGGTACTTGAGATTTTTGTACACTTTGAGCTTCTTTGGCCTTCTCATTACTCTCACCTTCGTGCTTTCTTTTGTTGGAATCCCTTGCAATGAAATTCCTTGTGATCTGGTTCATCAAAGTCTCATCCATGCAATACCCCTTTGTCAACAACCAATTTGAAGTGTTAACTAGAACTGCAGAAGACCTTTCTTCAATTGTCTGACAACCGCCTACACTTTCCTGAAGAATAGCTCTATCTCCTCCCATTTGATGGTATGTGTCAAGTACCACATGCCCATCATCTATGAGATTTGTTGGTATCTATGCTAAGCCATAGTCAAAAACTAGTTGCGTTGATAACCTGCTGAAATCCCTCTTTCTGACTTTGTATTTGATTTTGCACTTCATCCAAAAGTCTTCCAATGAAGTTACATGCGAATATTCTTGGGAGATTGTCTTCTTTGTTATCCTATATGGGTCAAAGTTTAATCGTGTCGGGAAGAACTCACGCTCATATCCTGAAAACATTTCTGCTTCGATTCCTCTGGCTTTATGAATGCTCTGAGCAACTATAATAACCCACGATGATCGGAAAGCTACTTATAGATTTGTGCCGTTTCGATTGTAAGTCATGCATCTCCATGAGTTGCCTGCCTTGCAACTCTATGATGACCCACTTGTCACTTGGATACCTCGGCAACTTAACCGGTTCTCTGAAAAACCACTGACCTTGAGATACGTGAAGTCTCGCAAACTGGATTAAGATGAATCCGTAGAAGAACCCATGAATCCGTAGATGACCCACTTGCTTTTCGATTACTATTTAATTTGTAGATGAATCCGTAGAAGAACCCATCGTTGACCACCCTGTAATCTTTGTAGCATTCAGGAACTGTCAACTGTGGGAAGCACTCATAAATAGGATCTTTCGACAATATGCCTCGTCTATCCAATTTAGAAAATATACCCTGCGAGGCTGCTGCATATACCAGGTATGAAGTCATTTTGAAGTTGAACGTCCGCCTCACACTTCGGAGTTGCTCGCCGATGTTGTCACTGATGATCTCCGCCCAATTGATTATAGAATCAGCTTTGTTAATCTCAATGGTTCTCACAAAGGCATACATCCATGAGCGGAAGTTATTGGTATTGGCTTCTCCATTCAACCTGCAAAGCAATTTAGTGATATCATCAACTTCCTGCACAAGATTGGATCGTGGAAGAGTCCTCGGGAACTTTGATGGTGATCTTGGCTTCTTCATGTATCTGTTATTCATTATGCCCATGCAATCTGCTTTGTGCTTTTCCCATCTATTGCCAGCATCCAACATGCTATTTGCAATCACCACCGGTCGTGTCGGAATCTTGAAAATAATTAATGAATTGTGCATCCAACCTGATTATTGTCTTTCTTGCAGCACCTCGAAGTTGTTTGGAAAGAGGATGATAAGACCTTGGACACTACATAAAAAATTTAGGTAAATGAATTGTGACCGAAAAACACCGAGGCTTGAATAATCCCGCTACTTTTAATTGCCCGCATAAGAGATGTCCTTCTAGCTTTGGATTTGTCAATTAAATCGGTGATAGGTTTAGGGCCTATGTCTGTATCATTGATTTCAACAAATCTGGAAGAAATGCATGATTTTGCTTGACCCTTCTCTTTCATCGTGCTTCATCATGCTTGGAATAATCTTTGTCTGAGCTCTTTTTCTTTTAATTCTGTCAGAATCCCTTGTAATTGGATCAATTTGTGCAGATCCGACAATTTCTTTTGATTCGGAAGATATATTCAATGTATTTGACATTGATTTGGACTTCTTTTCACCAATATGAGCACCTATGATGAATACCTGCAATTAATTCAGACAAATATGGAGTCCATGGCATGAATACTTGATTTTTATCACCAAAATCTGCATATAAAGTTTGCTGCCCTAAAATTTGAGACTTTGTTTGCATGCAAAGCAAGCAAAAATATTATTTAATTCACTTGGGCACTTATACCAACATGCAGATACTTGGAATAATAAAAATAAAGCTATTCCAACCCTAGGTGCCAAAACTGGAAGCTTCCTAGCAGTGGAAAATATTTTTAATGCAAAATCCTCCTTCCCTTGGTGCCAAAATCCTTCCGGGCTGCAAGCTCCATCAAAAAGAATTAATTGCTTCTCCCTTATGGCATCCCATGCTTATATAGCTATGTGCATGCTATTTTTAATAATTGCCTTTCCTTATTTTTGACAATTAATTAATTAAAAGCCATGCTTCTTCTAATTTGGGCGCCCAAGTCTGCATGCTTCTGCTTGCTTTTTTATGAATTTATTTTATTTATTTATAGCATGCATCCTTGACTTCTCTTTAGCTCATTCACTTGCCTTGACTTCCCTTCTATTTATGGCATCAAACTTGGCTAGAAATAACATTAATAAGTATTATTTAATGCATGTATTAATGCCAAGGTGGGTCACACTTTTTGGCAAGAGGAATTGCTAAAAATAAGAAGTCAAAGCAATGAGAATTTTCACCCTGCAAGGTAGACATAAAAATCCACCTGCCTGTTACTGCCAAAATTCCCATTGGCAGCTTAAATCCTTCCTTCCAAAAAGTGCGACTTGCATGAAAAATAGCCTCCTTAAAAATGCGACTTGCATGGGTGAATAAACTTCTTTGATGGGAAAAGTCAACTTGCTAGGTAGCTCCAAAAATCCCATTGGTACTTTAAGTGATTTTTCTTTCATAATGGGAAAAAGTAACCTGCTAGGCAGGCAAGAAATTCCCACCTGCCTGCCACCTCTAAAATTCCCATTGGCGCTTAGATCTATTATCCTAAAAAGTACTTGCACCTGGGAGAAGCTTATTTCGCTTAAATTCTTTTTTTTGGTTAGAAGTTAGCACTCCGTGATTAATTCCTTCCATTGTTGAGGCCATGGATGACTTCCAGATGTTCCAAGCAATTAAACAGTTATACAGGTAAAAACGGATCAAGGGGAATTTAACAAAGCGGAGAACACCGAAAACAAATGCAAAAAGAAATAAATAAAAACGTAAAACATTGCCAGAAGTTGCAGACAATTTCTAAATTCATTCCTGGTGAAAACCCTATTGAGATGTGGGAATACTGGCATGAAAAACTTCAACAGGGTTCAACTGCAACATAATTTACTTTAAATGGAACTTTATTTATTTAATAAATAATTAAATAAAATTCCCATAGACAAAACCTAGCAGAGGGATAAAATGAGTTTTAACATGTGGGTATTCATCGAAATTGGCTCATATGATTCACTGGGAATATCTTAACGTAATGAAGACAACTTCAGGCAATAAAAACACAAAATGACCCGTTATTTTAAAAAGAACGAAAATTTTAAAAGGGTAGTCCCAGATTTTTGGGTGGAATCTGGGACACCAGCTTGGCCTCATTTGTGGACATCTTTACCTTTGTCGAATGACAGGAGTTAAGATGAGATCCCAACTTCTCTGGTTTTGTATCTTGTCCATTGGGCTCAGGGTCAGGCAAACGAAAGACAACACCACTGAAAAACAAAAGAAAAACAAATAGTTTTATTTATATACATACAGGTTTTACCCTGCTTTTTCAATTCCGGAAAAGCTTCAAGTGTTGCCCGTTGAAGGGCAACGACAGTTCAACTCCATCCTGATGAGCAAGTATGAAGCTATCCGTTCCAACAATCCTTTTGATCACAAAAGGCCCTTTCCATAGTGAATCAAATTTTCCGTGCATGCCTTTTGGTTTCATGTCTTTTATCCCATAAAAGGACCCAGTCACCAATCTCAAACTTTCTTTCTCTTGGCCCTTTTATCAAAAATCACCTTCACCTTCCTATTGTGTTCGACATTTTGTCTCGCCTCTTGAACTCGTACTTCACGCAATTTAGCTAGATACATTATTCTTTTATCAACAACATCAAGTGAATGTAGCATCTCTTCCGAACTTTGGAAAGTTGTATAGCGTAATTCTAATGTAAGAGACAACTTCTGTGTCTCTTCCATATAACAGCTGAAAAGGGGACATGCCTATAGCTTTCTTTGGTGTGATCTTGTCTTCCCATAGTGCATCAAACAACTTCTTATGCCAAGTTCTTTGATTTTCTGTCACTAATTTCCGCATGATAGTCACCAAATTTTTATTACTTGATTTAGCTTGACCATTCCCTTGTGGATAGTAATTGGAGGAATGTACTAGCTGGATTCCATGCGTGTAGCAAAATTCAACCAACTCCTCAGAAGACAAATTAGGAGCGTTGTCTGCTACTATTTTATTGGGCACGCCAAACCTTATGACAATATTTTCCTTTATAAAATTACACACCTCCGCTGGAAGTGGCATTTTTAACGGGAATGGCTTCTACCCACTTACTGAAATAATCAATAGCTGTCAGGATGTAATGATGGCCGACACTGGAAGCTAGATTGAGCATACCAATAAAATCCATGCCCCATTGCTGGAAAGGCTCTTCAATTACAACTGGTTTTAAAGGTAATGCGGACAATTTTACACATCCAACAAAGTGTTGACACGCTTGGCATTTAGATACCCATTCTGCAGTATCTTGAAAAAGTGTGGGCCAATAATACCTTTCTCGGAGGATCTTGTGGCAGTGACTCGGGCTGAGAAATGACCACCACAAGCCATATCATGAAATTGCTTTAAAAGTTGATCCTGTTGAGCTTTATCCACACATCTGAGAAACACACCATCAATTCCTTTCTTATATAGCCCATTATCCCAAAGAACAAAGTCTTTGGACTTTAGTTTAATGGTACACTTTTCCTTACGAGAAAGATGATCTAGGCATTCCCATAAGTTATGAAATAGGCAATGTTATTGTACCATTCATCTATCAGATCTATAAAAAGAACCATAGGCAAACTTTTGTCATCTTCTGACTTAGTTGTCCTCATCTCAGTCATTAGTTCACATAGACCTCTTCCTCGAACCAGCTTTGTAGGCTTTATATCCAAGTCATATTCTTGCACCTTTGTTACCCATGTGCCTCTTAATAACCCTAGTTCTTGCTTTGTGTTAGAATAGACTTTACTACAGTATCTAGAACAAGGACCACAATATGTGAAGAAAGGATATAATATTTGAATGCCTTGCATGCTTTCACAACTACATATGCATGTTTTTCCATAGGAGTATATTTCAATTCGTAAGCCTTTAAAGGCATACTCATGAAAGCAATCGGGGCTTCTACATCCTCTTGATTTTTCTGCATCAATTGCTGACATTGTGTGTTCAGAGGAATAACAATAAAGAATAAATTCTTTACTGAAATTTGGTGATACCAAGACTGGTGCTTCGGACAAAGTTGTCTTGATCTTCTCGAATGCTTCCTTTCCTTCATCGCTCCACTTGAAATCCTGTGTTTTCTTCATCATATTTGAAATATGACGAGTTAGTTCAGCAAAGTCGGGACAAATCTCCTAAGAAAATTAACCTTACCAAAGAAGGAATGAACTCCTTTTTTGGAGGTTGGCAATGGCAAAGTTTGAATGGATTTCACCCGCTCAGGATCTATTTTGGTTCCTTCTTTTGAAATGATGTGCCCTAGCAGCTTTCCTTCACATTGTTAAACAAAGATGTATTTCTTGGGATTTAAAGAAATCCCATGCTTACGACATTGGATGAAGACTTCTTCTAGATTTGAAATGTGATTACCCCTTACTTTAGAAAAGACATTAGATCATCGAGGTAAACCACTGCTTTTGTCTTTGAGATGAGCAAATGCCAAAGAAAATGTCTGAGTACTAAGTCGAGAAGATGACGAAAGTTTGCCTATGGTTCTTTTTATAGATTTGATAGATGAATGGTACAAGAATATTGCCTATTTCATAACTTATAAGGCTTGGAATATGACTTGGATATAAAGCCTACAAAGCTCATGCATTAATTAACCCGAAAGACATTTTCTGATAAGCAAATGTTCCCCAAGGTGTGATGAATGTTGTCTTATATTGATCTTCTTCACCAACTTAACTTGATTATAGCCTGAGAAACCATCAAGCATTGACAACATCTCGATTTGGTGACAACCCGAGAGTATGATCCATAATTCGAATAGGATAATTATCTTTTAAAGATGCCCGATTGAGGTTGCAAAAATCAACGCACAATCTTATCCAAGTGTTATGCGGGGACGTGGGGAAATGTTTCCCCCACATTGCTTTTTTTTTTCGAGATGGCGTGAAACGCCTGGGACGGCCGGAGGGTGGCGGAAACGCCCCGAGGCGTTGGGGACGTGGGGGGCGGCGGGGGCGTCTGGGCCCCCCCGGGAAGTTCTTAGGGAACGTCCCAGGGCGTCCCCCGCCGTCCCCTACGGTTTGTTGCAGAACTTTTCCAATAAAAAAACAGACTTTTAATACACAAAAACACTTTTTTTTTTTTGTATATGACTAATAGCATAAAAGTAACATTCCTAACCTAACCCTAACCCTAAAAGTGCTATTTTATGTTATAAATTTACAATATGGGCTCATTTCATATTCACACCAAGCAAGAGCAAGAGCAAGAGCAAGAGGAAGAGCAAGAGTGAGAGCAAGAGCAAGAGGAAGAGCAAGAGTAAGAGCAAGAACAAGAGGGAGCAAGAGGTATTTATAATTTTATTTGCTTACAATACATGTTAAAGTTTTTTTTTAAAAAATTTAGATTATATTTGCATTTGTTAGGGGCTGTTTTTTAGCATTTGCATCTACATTCACAATGTAATCATGCATATAGTTTGTAGGATTTAAAAAATGCAAAATGCATAGGGTTTGGTTATACAAACTACAATGTAAATGGGTACGTTTTTTTTTTTTTTTAATTACATTTTTATTTCTAGTTTAAAATTTATATTATATTTGCATTTTTTAGGGGTTGTTTTTTAGCATTTGCATCTACATTCATAATGCAATCATGCATATAGTTTGTGGGATTTAAAAAAATGCATCTTGCATAGGGTTTGGTTGTAAAATTTAAAATTTAAATGGTTGCGTTTTTTTTAATTACATTTTATTTCTAGTTTAAAATTTATATTATATTTTGCATTTTTTAGGGGTTGTTTTTTAGCATTTGCATCTACATTCACAATATAATCATGCATATAGTTTGTACGATTTAAAAATGCATATTGGCTACGTTTTTTTTAAATTAATTCATTACATAATCAATCAATCATATAGTTATGGTTGTTTTTAATTCATTGCAGCAATCATCACCATGAGTTCTTCTTCTGAGTATGAGTATGAATCAGAGCATGAATCAGAGCAGGAGAGGGTTGAACGGGAAGTTGAGATAGGTGGCCGTGGAAGAGTTGGTGATGCCACAATGGGGGAGAGTGAAGAAGGGACACAAAATGTAGTGGCAACGGCAACTGGTAGTTCAGCTGGTAGTGCTACCAATTGCCCCTCTCAAATGTTGTCCAAATTTGCCATTGGACCATTTGATAAGAAGAAGCCATTGCAACAATTTGCCCAAATAATTGATAACCCCAAGTTTGGAGGGGGGAGCAAAGTATGGAAGTGCAACATATGTGCACTGACTTGGCATGGTAGTATCACTAGGACCAATGCACACTTGTTGCATCTTACAGAAGGGGGTTGGCACTTGTAAGGGCCTTTCACTAGAGCAGAGAGCTGAGATGGTGAGAATCTTCAATGGAAATACCACGGACAAAGTGCCAGAAGTTTGTGGTTCTACGACTAATACTCCATTGAGCGCTCATAGGACTAGCAAACTTACTAATACTCTGGCTGGTTCTAGTTTTGAAGTGTCAGAAGTGGAAAGCAGAGGAAGAGAAAGGCCGTGGGGGCAGCCCCAAATTCAGTTATTGACATGTTTGATTCAAAGGCAAGGGAAGAGGCAGATGATGCTATTGGGAAATTTTTCTATGCTGCTGGGATTCCATTTAATGTTGCTCGCTCTCCTTATTACAAGGAGGCTATGGCTAAGGTTGCAAAAGCAGGTACAAGTTATGTGCCTCCTGGAGACACAAAACTCAGGACAACAATCTTGGATAGAAACTATTCCAAGGTTAATCTATTGATGGAGGAGATGAAGGTGACATGGGTGTCACATGGATGTAGCATTATCATGGATGGGTGGACGGATATTAGACACCGTCCTCTCATCAATATCATTGTCTCTTGCAAAAATGGACCATACTTCTTGAGAGCATTGTTCGGGAAGCGAAAAGATGCTGAGTTTCAGTATCAGATTTTGAAGGATGCCATTGAGGAGGTTGGACCTTCAAATGTTGTACAGGTTGTCACAGATGCAGCTTATGTGTGCAGAGCAGCAGGCAAGCTAGTGGAGCGGGAATATAGGCATATTTATTGGACTCCATGTTGTGTGCATGCCATGAACAATGCACTGAAAGACATAGGGAAGATTCAGTGGGTTAACCAGATAGTGACTGATGCCAGAGATGTGCAGAAGTTCATATGCAATCACCACACATCATTGGCACTTTTTCAAAATTTTTCAAGAAGGAATTTTTGAAACCAGTTGACACCCGCTTTGCATCCTATTTTATTTTGTTGGAGAGGATGTCTGAGTTGCAGGAGCCCCTGCAAATTATGATTATGACACAGGATTGGACTAGGTGGCGTGAGTCCAAGACAGATCAAGGGAAAAGAGTGAAGGAAGTGGTGTTGCGGGAAACATTTTGGGTTGATATGAAATACATCATATCAATTATAGCTCCAGTTTTTAGTGTCATCAAATATGGGGATTCTAACAGCCCCAATCTTGGTGAGATCTACGAGTGCATTGATAGCATGCTTGGGCAAATGAAGGCAGCTATTCGGGTGAGGGACCCCACTTTGGAGTTCTATAATGAACATATACAGCCCATTATTCAGCGGAGATGGGAGAAGTTGAACACTCCTCTTCATATGGCTGCGTATGCACTGAATCCCAAATGGTATGTGGAGAGGCCAGGCAGAGTTGTCCCATTGGATGATGATGAGGTGAAGAAGGGCCTTATGAAGGCTTTTAAAAAAATGTACACTCCACAAGAGGCTTCACAGATCAGAATGGAGTGGCTCGACTTCACTGAACTTGATGGGTACAAAACATCAGCAAAGGCAGACAGGGTAACATTAGCACAGGAGAAGCTAGTGAGTTGGTGGCGACTGTATGGGCTTCCAGGATTGCTGCGACCACTTGCCATTTGCCTCCTTTCCTAGGTTTCTAGCTCCTTTGCCTCTGAGAGGAACTGGTCTACATATGGTTGGATACACTCTGTTAAGAGGACTAGGCTTACCTCTGCGAGAGCGGAGAAACTTAGTAAATGCATACACGTGTTTTGCGTCTTATAGATCGCAAGACACCTGAGTACAAACAGACTCCAGCATTACGGTGGGATGTAGATCCTAAGGAGCCGAGGCAGGTTGAAGAGGACAATACAGTGCAGCGAGGATTGATTGGGCTTACCTTTGAGGACGAGGATGCTAGTACCAACGAGGAGGAGTTCATGAATATTGCTTGATGCGATTCTGATTTTTAGGCTGATACATGTAGTTGTCCTCTTTTTTGTAATATTGACAATAGACAATTGTTGGTGTATTTGGCTATGAGATTAATGATATGAATATTAGCTATTGTCACTTGATCAATCGTAATTTAGAATGGTTTTACTTTTATATTTTGTAATATTAATATATTTGAAATTTCAAATTTCAGCTTGTCTCATATTCAAAATTCAAATATGTATTATGAATTTTCAATTTATGACATCAACATATTGATATTATAATTATAGTATTAAGGAATGTATTTGATGTTTATGAGTTCAAGTTTCACCTTATTTAAATCTCAAATGGTTTTATTTCAGCTTATTTATATAATTTAGTCACTATATCTTTTTATTTTAAATATTTATATATTTTTTAATCAGCCGTCCCCCCGCCGTCCCCAAAATTTAGAATTTTTGCCGTCCCGGAAACCCCGTCCCGCCGTCTCGTTGTCCCCCGTCCCCGTCCCGTAACTATGATCTAATCTCTCCACTCTTCTTTCTTACGGGAACTATATTAGCCAACCACTCAGAATAATGTATAGGATAAATTATCTTTGCATCCAATAGTTTCTGAATCTCTGCAAAGATAGTTCATGAAATGGTTGGGTTATGCTGCCGCAGTTTCTGCTTGAAGGGTTTTTTCTCTTGCTTCAATGGGATATAATGTTGTACTTCAGCAGGTTGATATGTCTTCAAATCTTGATAAGACCAAGCAAAGACATCTATATATTTTTTAAGAAGCTTTGTGAAAGCTTCTTGTTTTGCTTTAGAACAACATTTACCCAGTTTACTAACTTGGGGTCATCATCAACTCCCAGATTCAATGACTGCACATCGAAGAACTTTCTCCACATTCTTTATTCTTTTTTAGCGCTTGATCATGCTTATCAAACATCTCTTCAAGAGACACTAAGCCTTTAGGAATTTTATTTCCTTTAAGCTGAATGATCTCTTGACCACCTTCAATCTTTGAATCAGCTTCACCCATGTGGTCTGTCTCGGAAGTGAAGTGCTTCCTTCGTAGTATATCTCTTCAAAGTTGTCTTGTTGCTGGAGAAAAGCAACAATCTGCTTATCATCATTGAAGACCTGCCATTGTTGAACATTATCAGGCACCTTTGGACGAAAAACCATTTCCACTTTGTAATCACCTTGTCTGAAGAGTGCAGGTGGTTGATCTGGATTCAATAGGGCTGCAGTAACTGCTAGTGAATCAGCTCTGGAGTTTTGATCTCTAGGGATATAAGAAACTGAAAGATGCAAAATCCAAAGTAGCTGAATAGACCTGGTCTCTATAATGCCATAGTTTATCTTTTTTAACCTGATAGAGACCACGTATCTGCTTGACAATTAACTCAAGCATCTCCTCTTGCATGTAGCAATTTAATTCCCATTGTTCTGGCTTGCTCCATTCCTAATAGCAGTGCTTCATATTCTCATTGTGTTGTTAGTATTCTCAAACATTAATTTAAAGGAATGTGCATGTACCTTTCCTTCAAGAGAAATAAGCACAACACCTGCACCAGATCCAAGTGAACAACAACTACCATCAAACTCTAGAGTCCAAACTTTGTTGTCTAATTGATGTGGCTCCTGAGTTATGGGTTGGGCTTCTTCTTTATCCAACTCTAGGTAGTAGACCCCGTGATCTGATTCCTAGGAAAAGGATCTGAGATCTAGGGTCTTGATTTTGAGACTGTATACTTGGATTTCTTCTCAGGTTCCAATTTTTGATTAACTCCCTTAATTGGGATATGTGCACAAGACCAATCCATCTTAACCTCTCCTAATTCCTTACGAAGTTCCTACTTAATAACATGCCATAAGATACTGGAATATCTGCCACCAGGATTGTCATCTTCAATCTTTTATCTGGAAAGGAAGCAAGCATTGCTTGTGCATCTTTTATCTGTCCGATGAGAGGTACTTGTCTTTCCATTGAGTAACATCTTCCAATGGTCTTTGTCAGTGTGAGACCCGAGCATCAACAACTTTGGATGGCATAACATTATCGAAGCTCCAGAATCTAGAATGCAATTACTCAATTTGTAACCATTGATAAGTAATGAAACATAGAATGGTTCAATCCTTTCAAAAGTAGTAGGAGAAGAAGTTGCAACATTATTCAAAGGAGGAGTATTTTTTGGGTTAGATAAGATGCCTTGTGAAGCATTGTTCGTGAATTATTAGGACCATTACTTTGTACATATTTCACCAATCTGCTCAATTGATCGGGAAAGCCCTCAAATACTCGGCGTCTGACATCTGAATCTTCATCTTCTTTATATGATCAATAATATCGGAAGGTTGACTTACTTGATTGTTTGTCCAATTGTTCTTTCTTTGTTGATTGAAGGAACTTACTTGCTTGTCTCTGGAGCTAATGAAGAAGGAAGTGGGCTGCCTCTTTTCAGAATGGTAACATCTGGTCCAGGATCTTCTCTTTCTCTCCTTTGGCCACTTGAGGAAGCTTCTACATTTTGACGTGTTTGAGACCTTGTGAACACCGCAAATGTATGACCATCACTATCTTCAAAAGATTCATAATAGCCTTCATCAGATTCATAGTCTAGGTAGCCAATGTTGGAGTTGTCAGTGGGATCAACAAAGTCTTCTTCGTCAAGTGATTCATCAATAGCATGATCTTCTTCATTTGTTTCCAAGTTGTTCCGAGGAGCAGCTTCATTGCCAACCTCTGTGGTCCAACAATAAGTCTGTTTTGATTTTGATTTTGACCATTAAAAGTCCGAGCAGAACTGTTCTTGAAGGAGTTGCATTTCCTCCTTGAGCTATTTGATTCTTGATTTGTAGCATATCATTGGCTAATTTCTGTAGCAGAGGATCAAAAATATTTGTTGAAGAAGTTTCATCAGCTTTATGGGCTGATTGCTTGATCTTTTCAGCCATAATCAAGTCATCTTCAACCTCAACTGCAGCGGTTTTTGCCTCCAGAAGATTCACAAGTCTTGCCCTTCGTAATTGATATTCAACTTCAAGCAAAAACGCGTTTGTAAAAAACGTCTTTTGATTTTCATCACTAAGTGCGGCAGAAGTGGGGATTTTATATAAAATTCTTTGGAACCTAGCAACA
Organism: Taxus wallichiana var. yunnanensis; assembly: GCA_018340775.1. Lineage (NCBI taxonomy): Eukaryota > Viridiplantae > Streptophyta > Pinopsida > Cupressales > Taxaceae > Taxus > Taxus wallichiana. Next base: position 196,508,040 of record CM031243.1, on the reverse strand, counting down.
AAGTCCCTCATGTTCTCGTTTGGTTCCTTCTTCAACTGCGTCAACCGGTGATCGGTGTACTCGCACCTTCTCGCAGTTTAAATCTTTTTAGAAATTGTTTATTGCATGGGCCCAATCGTTATAGTCCCGGGAGCTAATCGATATGTAACGTCTTGATTTTTAGAAGCTATTATGATAACCTCTTTTCGTGATGTTGTAACTGTGGAAATGAGGATTATTATGTTAAGATATATCTTTTAATCTTAAAAAGAATGTGTTACGATCTCGAGCCTTGCTTCAAAACTTTGTTTACTTGGGACGGAGGTCATTATAACTTGTGTTTTGTAAAGTGTGAAACTGCAGACTTGCTTTTGTATTTGATGAACTCATATTGTTGTTGACAGCACACCTTGAATCAATTCCATTGATCCAAGGTATGCTTCGGCCTTCTTTGTGGTCGCTTTGTCGATTTACTTTCTAATTAAAAACAAAGTCCGAACCAGCCGGAGATTGTTGTAAATTTTAAAGAATTGAGTTACAAGTATACTTACTTAGGCACTATGTAGCCATCGGTAAGATTTGATTTTACGAATACATACGAGTGCGACGTATTTGGGAAGCATAAGATAGAAAGGGGTTTGATATAAAGTTGGCAAGGTATATGTTAAGCATTGGACGGAACGTCCTGCATTATATTGGTTATGAACATAAGTTGGTAAAACTTACTTGGAACCTATTAATTAAAATACTATGGGTTATATTTTAACCTATGACCTAAAAATTATCCTATGAGGATTTTCTAAATTAAAAGGATGCAAATTATTACAAATCCTAATGATTTGCGACCTAGATGGAAATCTAACTATGGACAATGTAACCTAAACTATTGTTAGCCCTAAGAGGGGCCTATGAACACATGTCAATGAAAGGATAAGGAGGGAAGGTTTAAACTTAATGAAGGACATTAAATTCTGTCCTTGAAGTTTTAAACGCCAAGTTTGGCGGGAGCAGAGAAGTTGGAGGCTCCTAATTAACCATGCTACTAAATTTGAATTACAAGCAAAATTGTGAGAAAAAGGCCCGCCAAACTGAGTCGGTGGTGGCGTGGGGAAAGAGGAAAAAGTAATGCATTCAATGCATTTATTGATCTTGGTTTTGACACCCGCCCACCTTGAAAGAAGAAAGAGGAATTTTTGTGGGTTGTGTTCATTTGGTTTTCTAGTTTTTGCGCTGCAGTTGTGGTTCTTTCGAACCTGCAAATTTATTTTGGCCATTGTTGTAGTTATTTTGATTACCCACGGTTGTTTTTGAGCCTGTGGAAACAAGGAGATCGTTGAGAGACCTTGTTGTTTGTCGCCGTGGAAAAGAATAACTCCTGAGGGCGCGGACGCGGTTTTCTTGCAAGCAACAAGAAGTTTTACAGGCATGTTAGGCTCTTTTCTTTAAACCGTTTTGCTCTTTATTAAGCGTCTTCATTAAAAGAACTCTGCTCTTATAACTGTGTGTTCTTGTAAAAATGAAATGTTAAAATGTTTTGGTGTGACCTCTGGTTTGAGTTGTCATTTTAAAACAAATACGATTTGGGTATTTCTTGTTACGTTTTAAAGAAAATGGGTGTTTTCCTTACTGAAATAGTAAATGAAACGAGTTTCCTCTCTGCTGTTTTGAATTTTGAAAGTAATGGGTAATAGGGTTTCATTGTCCATTATGGGTCGATCTTGCTTTGAAGGCGACAATGATGTGCAAACTGTTTTCTATGTTTTGTGTGCGCTAATGGTTATGAAAACCGTAAAAATGCTTGACAAGACTATTGTGTGACTGTTTTTCTTGTCATATTACAGCGTATGGCGGTATGAATCCTCCCAGGGACAGTAAGATCATAGTAGCATCTTTACATTTGTTTGTTCTAGATCGATATGATGTTCTACCTGTTTGTTCTTGGTACTCGTGTATGACTGTTTGGAAAGAAGTTCTTATCTAAATGGGAACAGAGTAGTCTGTCTATAGAATGGACTGGGTAGAGCATACAATTTATATTTTGTTTCTTCGTTGAACTCAATGATATATATATATAATCTGCGGATTTAAAATTCTTCATTGTTTTCATTGAAACTGAATCTGAGTGGATTTCTTACTCGATGTTTGAAAAACGATTCTTTTAATTATTACGGTGAAATCATGATTTAGTTGTCTTGCTGTACACTCTTACTTGTTTCATACCTGGATGGATATGTCCATTTTGGTGAATAATTAATGGAAACGATTTTAATTGGAGGTTCCGTTGTTATTGATACTTGCGGGTCAGATGCAAAATGAATTCTGGAATACTTCCTTGAATGGTAGTTAGTAAGTTATGAATACTGTAATAGTCTTGTATAGAAGAATTACCCTATTGGAAACAGGTCTGCACTAAATAGTTGATACTCGGCTAAGCAATGAGAAGAGGTAATACGAATCTTCTTCCTTTCATTCGATTATTGACTTTAATTGTTCTCTCTCCTTGACTGTTACCGCTGATTGTTATCTCTTCTTGTTTAAATCGTCCAGTTCAGTTGTGAAATAATACTTATTTTCTTTTCTTATCCAATTTGAATTTCTGTTATCTGATATTGAATATATTTCCGACTGCCTTCGGCATAAGCAACTGCATTTTATCTGTTGTTTTTCCCTTTCTGAATTGAAAGAGTACTATGCTGTTTGTTGAATTCTGGAAAGTAACACAAGTGTTGTCACGGTGTATGACTACCTTTCTCTTCTGCATTTGAATTGGATGAAATTAAATGAGTAGTATAAAAGTGAAGGAGTTCTATTTAAAATTTTTAGTTAATTCTTTCTTTGAAGTCCCATCTATAATGAGGGAATGGAGTTGATAGTAATTGCATTAGAACAACAATATAAATATATGTATCAGTTCTTACAGATGCTTTTGATCTGGAACTATTTAGAGAAAATACTCTTCCTAGTAATTGTCTAAATTTGGAATGAACTCTTGCGTTATTGGAAGAAAACAGTAAGGAAATGGGAATAAATTGTTGCGTGTTTACTGTAATTATTGGGAAAAAGTTGTTAGTTAATCTTATTGTCTGATTGTGATGTTAATTATTGGGATTGGGTTGTTAAATTGTTCATCCTTATCGGCACTTAATTCGTAGATGATGTCCATCTCAATTTTGAGACGTTTCATAAAAGCAGAGTTCTTTTATTGAGACAGTTAATCAAGAGCACCTCATTTTAATGATAAGTGCTTAATATGCTCAGTTCGATGAACTGACCCGTGCAAGTAAATTTTGCAGATGGATTCGTGAGTAAAAATGAAGACATGTTGTTTTATGATGCTTCTTCTGATTAACTAAGGGATGGATCTTTTCTGAGATTTTATTATTCTTCTACGGGGAAATGGAAAAAGAAAAAGTTGTATTCTTCTTTCTTTTCGAGTTGTTAATGCTGATTGGCATGAATGAAGTCCGGTTGTGTGGACTTGTAAAATGTATAAATTTTAATCTTGAGGAATGAGTAAAAGGGGAAGGTGTGTTATTTTAATGGTTGTACCACCTTGGAACTGTTTGAATATGATTGAGAATATAATTTTATTCGTCGAATTTGTACTTATTCAAATGATGGTTGTTAGATTTAAAGGGACATAATGTCTATTCTTTACTTGAATACAACTTTTAAGTTGGAACGTGCAATTAATTAATACTTAGGTCAATATGGATTTTAAATTGACATTAGTAAAAGAGTAAAATAAATATGAACTCTTGTATAAATAATATTCGAATTAGATTATAAACTAATGAATATTAATAAAGGGACAATTGAATTTCTGTATTCTGATTTCGTTAATATTCCTTGGGATGTCTTGTCAAAAGGATATTCGGTATGAGGAATCATATCTCCTCATAACAAACCTTAAGCTGAAGTAAGGTTATAGTGAATAAATGAATACATTCAATTGGGAATAGGCCTCATTCAAATGACGTCTAATGAAATGGAATTCTGAATTTAAAATCAGTTGTGAATAAAACTTGGTTAAGCTTAGTAAGTTGATCTTACTACGTTAAGTTGTAGTGGACTATAGTCTGAAGCTTAAATTAAAGAACTAAGATGGAAATATGCAATCCTTCGGTAAGGAGGAGTAAATGTATATTAAGCTATGAGACAATTTAAGTCTTTCTTAGCTATGCAACTGTAATGAACAGTGAGGTTAGAGGATCAACACGGTTCTTGAAAACTTATTCTTAAAATACTAAGATAAGAATCTAATCACACTTTTAGCTAGATGTGTAACCCTTGATGGGAGGATTCCGTAGGACATTGGCACACGCCAGCTGCAATATGGTGTCTTCATGAAGGCGGGGCCTTCATGACGACACAATGTTGCAGCTGACATGTTACAACGCCCTTCCGAATCGAATCATCAAAGTTTACATAAGCTTGGACCAAGTTACTTTGGACCAAGTTAGGAATGTGACCTTGTATACGGAGTGACTCAGGAAGACTAAAGGTAACTAGACACACGCAGTCGACTAGGGTCGACAAGGTATGTCTGCGTACCTTTAGTCACCACGAGTGCCTCCCTATACTCTTTCATATTGCTATCTTGGGTTAAAGTTTAACCTTGGACAAGAGGACTGACAGAAGTTAGAAAAGACCATTCTAGATAATAGACGAAGTGAGGTGAAGGACGTATTCCATTGATGTGTATAACGTCTAGGAATATGATCATGCTAAGCATGTGAAAATCTTTGGCCAAAGTATCGCAAGCTGCTGGTTGCGTTGTCCTAATCACCTGGTTTAAGAAGTAGGATTTCAGATGAATATCGGTAACAGATATTCAGATAGGCCTCTTAAATGGAACACTTCGATAACCAAAAATGGTAAAGAGAACCAAGTATACTTAGTATACAATGCATGGATTAACATGAAGGATCGTTATATAGCCAAGTCATGAGATGAGAGATCGATGAAACTCCGAGCCATGAAATGGGAGATCGGTAGTTCTTCGAGTCATTACAATAGCACATATGGTATCTATTATATGATTGAATGGCATTGAATGTGTGTTCCATATTATAAATATGTGAATAGAGAACATTAGGTTTTAAAAGTATTGTGTGTTCTAAATTACATAATTTAGAACAGAGAACGTTATATAAAAAAATAAAAATTCCTGTTCTAATGTCTTAAAATGGGAATGTTACACGATAGAACCATTCTCTGGCCAAGTCGTGTAGAGTCTCAATGAAAAGTCTGACCGAAACATCCTCATGCTCCACTACAAGCACTCCACAAGATATAAAGAATGCCGCCAAGTGATCATCTGGATTTTTCTTGCCATCTCCAAAGAATTTTGGGAAATTCTTTCTCGACCCTTTAGGCAATTCATGCATAGGTGGAGTCAGGTTTAGAGGTCCAAAAGTTGCACCCCATGGGACAGGTGCTACAGGAGCAAGCGGTGATTCTGATTCTGATTCTGCATGATGAACGGAGCACGTCTTCTCTGGGAGTAGACTTGATAGATAATTCCAGCTGCCGGATTATGTTGAAGATGATCCGGATTTGGAGGATTTTGCACTCTTCTTCTGGCGAAAGACTGGATCTGTGGCTTCTAACTTGAGGAGGATGATTGAAATTGAATTGCTCCTACAATCTATAAAAATGATTAGTCCTTCCTTGTGCCTTGACAGATCGGGTGAATGGGCGTTTAGTCAGGTTGAGAGTTCAATGGGAATTGACAAGATAAGCTTTGGTCTGCGAAAGATTGTTGTTCCCGAGCAGAGTCACCAAAAACTGTTGGCTAGGTTTTTGGTAATGCGTAAAAATCTAATGACAGAACAACAAATATGCGCAAAGAAATGTGAAAATGGTCGAGACAAGGGTTGTGACAAAAAGGATAGTAGGGTGGGCAAAAGCGAATGCGATGTCCTTCGTTTAAGAGGAATCGAAAAGATGCGTCTGGGTGGGACAGAAAGGATGGTGCCCCAAGAGGGAAGACGAAGATGGCCGCAAAGGCAAGATGATGCAAAATGAAAAATGAGATAGAGAACAAAGCCACAGGGAAAAATAAAGATGTGTCATGAGGACCACACTTGGCAAAAGTGGAAGAAAAGATAATTTGGAAGGAAGGATTGATCGAAAAGAGAAAATAAATATTGATTAAAAAGGCATGACCGGGTCAACGGCCATGACGGAAGTGTCGGTGGCGACGAAGGATGAAGTGACGACGACCCAGAGGGGTCGACCGCGGCCGGGTCGGTGGGCTATATTACCCCCGGGTCACCCGCTTAAGCTCATTGGCACTTTGTGCGAAGTGAAGATCAAGATATCCGAGTAGAAAAGAGAATTGATATTGTGAGCAAGATGGAGACCGGTGGAGTACCGAGGAAGCGCTAGAAGACCCGCAGGATGGTAAGTGCCTAAGCCTTAACCTTGTTAAGCTTGTTTATTGTTTTTTTATTTAGTTTTTTTGCATTTTCAAAATTGTGGGGTCGGCGCAAGGGGTGGTTATCGGCGCTTGGTGTGGTCGTTGTCGATCTGGACTTGCTACCATCATCGACCCATGTTAGGAGCGTCGACCCAACCAGGGTCGGTGTCGACTAGAGCTAGGATGTTGATTTTTGGATTGTGGATGATGAGGAATGTAATGATTGCTTGTTTGAGTGGTTTTGCGAGGCCAAGGACATTTAGTATCTGCGAGAGACAGTGTCGGCCTTGTATGATCAAATCGAGGAGATGTCACAGATGTAGAGTGGGACCATCTAGCCACAGTGGGATTGGATGGATTCCGTCATTGCGGAGGATTCGACGGGATGTTGGGCTGATGATTATTTTAGTTGATAGATGGGACGTGTGTACAGGCACATTTTGGTTCAGGAAAGGTGAGATGACTGTGACTCTCAAGGATGTATACCACATTCTTAGGGCTGCCTATACAAGGGGAACCGATATTGCCCATCACAACCGATAGCAGATTGGGGGTGCTGACACGATTGTTTGGTGCTGATGCCCCTTATATTAATTTCACATCCGGGGCATTTTCGTATGAGATGTGATATGAGCCAGAGTGGCACGGAGTAGGTTGATATGTGTAGTGATGATGGTCATTTTATGTTATGCACTTCCAGATTTTGGTGGTGCGAGGTTTCCATGGGCACTTAGCGAGATATTGTGGATCATATGGTGGTGTTTTCATTTGACACAATACTATTGGCCAAGGTATACCATGCGTTGTGTATGTATGCTAAGAGGAGGACAATGTTAGATGTAGGGTTCTACTCCATTGTTGAGCATATGAGCATATTGTCTTGTGATCAGTCATCGGGGATCCCATGCGTTATAGGGGATTACATTGAGCTAGCCGTTGATTCTGAGATGGCGAGCCAATCAAGCTCACCGAGATATGAGAGAAAGAGAGGAGCGGAGTGGTATACGATAGACCGGTAGAGTTGGATGTGGACCAGGAGTTAGATGGCGGCCATGTCGTGATTTTGGTGCATGGCAGGCAAAAATGTAGAGTTGATTGGGATGAGGCGATAAGATGGTTGTAGCGGTGGAGGCCCAAGATGATAGAGGTCGTATAGTTTGATTGAGTTAGGCGGTAGTTTGAGTGGTCCGATAATACCTAGGGAGCCTATTAGATATAAAGCGCGATGAGACAAAGAAGGACCTTCCCGATCCGAGATGGCGAGACCCACTTTGGAGGAGGTGGTGCACCTGGGATGATGATGATGACGTTGGGGTTGGAGCTAGGTTTTTGATTGGATGACGGCATGACATGGGCAGCGCGGATGATGACAAAGGAGATGGCCGAGGGAGGTGAGGAGGAGGCGGTGCTTAGAAGAGGAGGATGTGGCACGTAGGGGTGATGAGGGTGATGATGGAGGGGCTGCCGCAAAGATAGCTTGCTTGCTTGCGCGCAAAGTGCGATTCAGCCCATTAAAGAGGGACGCGCACGCGTGGAGAGAGGGGCGGCATGTCGGGAGGCCATAATTTTGCACTAGGAGAGGGACTTGGCGATGTGGCAACGAGACAAATATAGGAGGTAGAGGGAGGCTTACAGAGCGCGATATGGAGACCTTTGCCCTGTATTGGTTGCGAAAGTCGGAGAGTGGTGCTGATCCGAAAATGGTACTAGTTTTTCACCGTACTTTAGAAAATTTCCAAATTCTAAATTTTAAGAAATTTAAAATTGATCAAGAGAACTTTTAGAACCAATTTTGGGTGTTCTTGAAAGCCCAAATTTCAAACTCTTTAAAAACGATCAATTATCCTTCAAATTCCAACTTAAGTGAAATATCTGAATCTAGTACAAATCCATTAAAATATTCACAAGTTGAATTGATTATGCACTCAATCTGATATTGAATCCCAAAATTGAAAATGTGCATTCATTCTGTTGTGGGTTATGGATACTGAAATTTTGCCTTCAATCCAAATTAACTAGTTTTGTGATTGCTTTATCAATTAATCAAATAAATTAATTTTAATGTTTTATCTAATCAAAAGCTTCCAAAAATTGCAAATGAACACCACAAAAACCAGATTGTTAATGGATTTCACCTGAAGGCTACGTCTCCGGATTCTCGAAAAGGGAATCGATCTATTTAACGTCCAATGAAGTACAATAACCCTCCAATAATGACAAACAAATCCTTATACCTGCAAATGAGCTTATCAAAGACTCAAGGAACTCTAAAAATAACAAACCGCCCTGTGTTGATCCGTGGCTCCTACAGTGCTTCTATGATGAGTTTCCTTTGCAAATGCGTCCAAAAAAAGCCTACAACTGGAAATCTATAACACCTACAAGGAAATAATTCACATGTTTGGAAACCTCATGAAATTCGATCAACTTTGCTTTTTACTTTGCAAGACCTTATTTGGCCTCTGGATGCTCCAAAATTGAGGTTCTTTGCAAATTGCTCCTTCTCTCGCCTTCTACATAGTCTCTGCCCGACCCTTGTTTAAATGCCGGTGAGCCCGTTTCCATATCACCGAGCCCCTCTGGCGACTCGGCGAGTTGATGAGTTTTAGGGTGGTAAGGTCGCGGTTCGAATCTCATCGGTCCACCTTTTGTGTCGGTGTTTGTTTGCATTGTGGTGGAAAATCCCACATCTACTTGGGATAAGGCATGGGTAGCGCTTTAAATGGAGGCCGCCATACCTATTTTGACGTGGCTTCGGCCACACGTTTGCATTTTGTTTGGCCTCCCATTGTGTTGAGCCTGATTGGGCCGAGCTATGTTCACCTCGTCGTTGGTCAGCGTGCAAAAAGGGTGGTCTACGATCGTTGTGTACATTGTTTAACCCGCCCGAGATAAGGGCACATGTCGTGTAGGAGGCACCGAGCTGCTTGTTTAAACCAACCGCCCAATGCGTTGGGCCGTTGATTCCCCGTGGCATATATGTATATACATTTTGCTTTGCCAATAGATAAGGCCGAGCAATTTCTTTGTGGTATAAGGTTGGCCCGAACATTGTAACTCGAACGGTCAATTCGCCGATTAATAAGCCAATAGGGGATAAATAAATCCCGACCCATATGCAAATAGATAGGCTTGTGATCAATTCAACCATTGAAATAATATAGGCCTCGGTGTGATCAACTTGGCGGGGAGTTGACCACCCCACCGAGTTAAAATAAATAGCTGGTCGAGTTACCGCATAGAAATACCGCGCCAATGACCTACAATGCAAAGTTGATCTTGTGGTGGCAAGCCACGTGGTGGCTTGAGGGCCCACCATGTCGGCGAACGTAATATAGCTCTCACGGCGGATGGGCTCCTTCCCATTAAAAGAGTTGAGCCTCTTGTTTCATCAAGCCACAATGTGAGTCAAAGATCGGAGGCCCAAACCATATCGAACAACCTTTTTGTCTTCTTGCTCCTTGTCACGTGTCACGTCCGGATTGGATTGTTGACTAGGGTTGACCCGTTTAAGACCTTAACTTTGACCGTGATAGAATCTGCATACGGACTTTGTTTTTGAAGTTCAACATACTATCGAAAGGTCTCGAGAAGCCCTTCAGCATTGCCCAGGTTTAGGGAAGTTTAGGGAAGATTTGCATAGTGAAAAATCCTTCGCATCAGGTGCACCAAATGGCATCACAGGAGCTAGGTAGATGGCACCACTAGGTATTGTTTCCACAGAGCGTACAAAGTTTTAGCTACAGAGGCATGCTATTGTGAGTGCATAATGAGTTGGAGGCTAGTGCGGATGGTAAGATACGCTGCATATTTAGCGGCGAGGCGGAGGAGGGGGGCACAACACGGCCGACACCATCCGGGAGCACGGCGTGTGTGGCCCAGGCACATCGATATCTAGGCCATGATGGTGGAGATGAGGCCCAGAGAGATGCCAGCACTTGTCCCAGGGGACAAGGCACGAGATTGTCTGATGTAGAGTTTGCTAATTTTGATGATGTACCATCTTTGAGACAGACCCTTAACGACTGTCATGGATGTATATATGTACTTTGATGATGATGATATATATATATATATGACATGATTTTTTCCGTGATTGATCACGTGTATTGATGCGTATGATGTTATGTTAGATTTAGATGTTACATGATGATTATGGATTAGATGTATATGTATGATTATGATGTTATGGATTTGATTTGATTAGTATGATGTCAGCATGGTTGTTATGGGTTTGATTATAGTAATTATGTGTTAAAATATATAGAGTATGATATGGATGTGATGTGATATGTTATGATGAATACATGCATGGATGAAAATGTGATTTGACATGGATAAATAGTTGTTAGACATGATGAAATAATGGATACAAATGATGCGATGGATTTAAAAATATGTTTAAATATAGGTGATATAGCAAGATTAAGAATATACATATAAGCATGGATGAAATGGTTAGACTAAGAATAATGTGATAGGAACACATTATAGTTGAGAGAAAGGATGCAAATTCGATAGAAGGTGACCAAAAGGAGATAAACGACACTCGATCATAGTAAGGAGCGCATGAAGAAACAATGCTTCAAACCGATTAGAGGTAAACAAGAAAAGGAGCCAATTAAGGTAATGCACTTGCAACCAATAGCAGTGTTAACACATAACCATCGATAGTTAGTAATCCCAAGGATCACAAGGGAAAGTATGGAAAATGAACTTATAGACCTAATGTCGACACAACATAAGGGGTTTGGATGACACTTGTATGTGGGAATATAGGTTCTCCTTAGGTGGGTATTCCTAGGTCTATGCCCCAACTTTGAGCAATATGACGCAAACTGATCAATGCGGGAAGTTTGCTATGGATGAGAAAACTGATTGATGTGGGAAGCTTTCTTAGGATTCTTGCTTTTGAAATTTTAATGATTTTGCTTTTGAGTATGTAGAAGGCTGATCAATGTGGGCAGCCTTCACTGCCATGATATGTGGTAGCCATCCTTTGAGTGAGTAGTCTACATTTTGCTTTATGCTTTATTGGATTTTGGATTTTGGATTTTTATAAATGGTAGGATATATGATAGTTGTCCTTCGAGGGATCAATCTATACTTTTGACATTTTTATGGCTTTACATGAACAAGCGCCATCCGGAGCGAGCTATTTTGTGATATGATAGGTTTTTAAATGAGCATTTGCGATTTTGAATTTTTATGGAAGAGCTGAGGGGATAGTTAGGTAGACCACTTAGGAGGGGATGATAAATGTACAAGTGGCACCCTTGGACCCTTAGCGTGGTTCTAGTAGGTAAATAAGAAGGAAATGAATGTAATGATTGTGGAGATCTCGCCAAGTAGGAAGAACCAATCCATAAGGAATATGTTATGAGTAGAGCCGTGGTGCCCATATTCAAGGTCGCAGATAGGAAAGTGACGGTAGACCACATAATTCCAAATCATTACAATGAAATATGGAAGAGGCTAATGATGGATGAATGACCATAAAGGTGACTAAGGTCACGTTAGTGGGTATGTTAACAATAAACGGCCACAAGTTGAATGCGTTAAGAGGTTCTATTTCTGATTTACCATCAAGGGAAGCCAAACAATAGGCTCCAAACCGTACTTATGCGTGATAATGTAAGTTCCAATCCAGATTGGGAGAAAACTTTCCACATTGACTCCTTTCTAGAGTAGTGACATTTTGATTTTCTTTAAGGACAAGGTCACCGATGTTAAAGTCGTGCTCCTTGAGATGTTTGTTATAAGCACGTTTGATGCACTCTTGATAGACATGATGATGTTCAAGAGCAAGAAGGCGGCACTCATCTAACAACTCGATTTGTGCTAGACGCTCTTGGCGATAGTCTTCATCAGAGACAAAGTCGTGAAGAGAAACACGCAAATATGGGATTTGGACGTCAAGAGGAGAACGACCTCGGAGCCATAAACGAGAGAGAAAGGAGTAGCACCCATAGAGGTGTGGATACTAGTCTGATAAGCCCAAAGAGCAAAGGGGATATGGAGGTGCCAATTACGACCTGATTTATCAATAGTATTAGCGAGGATGTTACGAAGGGTTTTGTTAGTGGCTTCGGCTTGGTTGTTAGCTTGAGGATAGTATGGATAAGAGAAGCTAAGCTTAATATTAAATGAGTCACAAAGCTTCTTGAGATCTTTGTTTTTGAAGGACTTTCCGTTTTCCGTGATGATTTTGTGAGGAACGCTAAAACGGAAAATGATATATATATAAATGAAATTGACGATTTGGTTAGCTTTAGTTGACGCGAGTGGAATGGGTTCCACCCATTTGGTGAAGTATTCGATAGCAGTGATGATAAAATGATGGCGTTGGGAGGAACGCGGATTGATGAGACCAACGAGGTCAAGTCCCCATTGTGAGAAGGGCCAAAAGCCCTGAGATGACCGCAAGGCCTGACTAGGAATGCGGATTAGATTGGAATGCTGCTAGCATTTGATGCATTTCTTAACATACTCACAATAGTCTTGATTGAGAGAGGGCCAATAATAACCCATGCGAGAGGACACACTTTGCGATGACAAAACCGCTAAAATGGCCACCACAAATACCATCGTGGACTTATTGGATAATTCGAGTGGATTCATGAGACTTAAGGCAATGAAGCAAGATTCCATCAAAGCCACATTTGTAGAGGATGCCGCCGAGGATAACATAGCTGTTAGCACGTTGAAGAAAAGACCTACCATATTTAGATAGGTCAGAGGGGATGAAGGATTGAGAAAGATAATTGAAGATTTGAGAATACCAAAGATCACGAGGATTGGATTTGACAAGATTGACACCAGGTAATTCACTAAGATGAGCTGGTTTGTCAATGCAATGAACGATAACAGAGAGTTTAGACTCTTCCGTAGACCAAGGGATGAGACGAGAGATGCCATAGTGTTTGTGAAGCGGTTATATGAACGAGCAAACAGTTTGAATGGTATAGAAATTGAATGCTCCAAGAAGGAAGTCAACAATGTCCTTATAATTTTGAAGGACCTCATTCTTACATTGATAGATGCCTTTGACTTGATTAATGATGAGTTGAGAATCCTCGTAGATGTCAAGGATTTGGACACCAAGTAAGACAACGGTTTGGAGGCCTAAGATGAGAGCTTCATATTTGGCCATATTGTTGGTGCATTCGAAATTAAGTTTATAAGTGATAGGAATAGGAGTATCCCAAGGAGGAATGATAATGATGCCAGCGCCTCCCCCTTGCCGACACTTAGAGCCATCAAAGAAGAGTGTCATTTTGAGAGGAGAAAATTCATGTTCAAAGGTGTTGATAGATTTGTCTGGAAATTTCTCGTGAGGAAGATGGGTATTAGGAAGAGGGGCATCAACTAATTGATCTGTGATAGCTTGGCCCTTGATTGATTTTTGTGAGATGAACTCGAGGTCAAACTTTGTCATGAGCATGAGCCATCGAGTGATGCAATCACTATGATAAGGCTTGGAATGCATGGTCTTGAGAAGATGAAAGCTAGTAATGACATAAGTCTTATGATTGAGAAGATAATGGCGAATCTTAGAGGTGGCAAAGAAAAGAGCGCAACATAGCTTCTTAGCTTTAGTGTAGTGAGTCTCATAATCGTGAAGGGTGGGGCTGATGTAATACACGGCCTACTCCTTGCATTGCTCATCGCATGTGCAATCATGGCACCCAGAGCATGATCGAAGGAAGAGACATAAATATATAAAGGCTCCCCCTCGTGTGGAGGTGTAAGCATAGGAGGGGATAGGAGAGATACCGCTTGAGATCGTTAAAGGCTTTTTGCGCTTATCATCCAACTTGAAGTCAATGTCTTTGCGGAGAAGATGGTGGAAGGGTTGGCAACGATCGAAAGTGGCGAGATGAAATGGCGAATTGATTGAAGGTGGCCTTAAAGATCTGAAGCTGCTCTAAGTTAGAAGGAGGCATTTCGAGGATGGCCTTAATTTTGGCGGGGTGAACTTCAATACCCATAGAATCGATAAAGCCTAGGCGTTTACCGCTAACACTCCAAACACTCACTTGGTTGGATTGAGACGGAGGAAGAAGCGGATAAGGCGCTCGTAAAGAACTTCGAGTAATCTGGCTAGGTGATCGCGGCGATGCTTGGATTTACCCAAAAGGTCATCAACGTAGTCCTCTACGGTCTTGTGGATGAGATCATGAAAGATGTAAGTCATGGCTCACTGATAGGTGGCTTCGGCATTTTTCAAAGCGAAGGGCATGACACGATAACGAAAGTCCCCAAAGAAGTGATAAAAGAAGTCTTATGTTGGTCTCCTGATGCGATGAGGATCTGATTATACCCAGAAAAACCATCCATAAGAGAGCATTTCATGGCCTGCGGTAAGGTTCATGAGTTGATCGATATTGGGAAGAGGAAAACCGTCTTTAGGCTAGGCGAGGTTTAAATCTCGAAAGTCGGTGCGAGATGCACGAGCTTGCTTGGGAAGCCTTGACAACGGTACGATATTGGAAACCCATTGCGGATAGTCAATAGGGATGATGAAATTGGCTGAAAGAAAGCATTGCATCTCCTCTTTAAGAAGGAGGGAAACTCGACGGTGCATGCGGCGAAGCTTTTGCTTAAATGACTTAAGTGTTAGGAAAGGTAACGATGTTATGGAAAAAAATGGAAGGATCGAGGCCCGACATGTCGGCGTACGACCATGCGAAGGCTTGTCTATGTCTAGAAAGGAAAGCGGTAAAAGACTCAAGCTCATACGGATCAAGGGATTGACCCACTTTGAGAATGCGAGGCTCTTATGGAGTCCCAATGTTGATGTTGATGGTGGATTCATTAAGAAGGGTGGATGTGTTTGGCGGTAAGGTCTTATGAAGATAGGAATCTTCTGCCCCCATGTAAGAAAGGATGGAGTCGTCGTTGGTGCATTGAAGAATGTCAATGGTAGGGGAATCTTCCTCTATCATTTTTAGAAATTGAAGAGGGAGGGACCTAGCTTCACCTTCACACTGATAAGTGACTGGTCCCAAGGTAATGGTGGATTAAAAAAATGGCTAGAGGACATGGACACGATGTCATCCACGTCCATAATCTCATGGGATGGAGAAGATGGAGGATCGATATCCATGAGAGCTAAAGATGGTGGGAGAGGGTCAGCAGATTGTTCCTTATAGCCCAACTTGAATTTTTCATGGGGTTTGCGAGATTGATCAATGACGAGGTCATGCATGCCTTGTTCATAATGCCCCATTCCAAATCCTTTCTAGGCGCAGCAATGAAGATAAGTGTAAGCAAAGGATTTCTTGTAAAGAAAGTCAAACCCATTGGTATATGGTTGTGTGCGGTTGAGTGTCAATGTGGGAGGAAGGGCGATCGATGCCACCATAGATGAGATTGGTGTGAAGATGAGGTGGATGAAAGGAATGATATCCCCGATGTCAGGTTGATACATTGGAGCTTTGTCGGGTCTACCGAGTCGATGAGGCGTGGGAAGAGCATTAAGTGTGAGGAGGTGATACTCCCCCGCGTGAGCTGATCCATTACTTTGTCTAAGGAATCGTCATTGGGAAGCTTGGACGCAGAGATGGATGAGCTAGTGGATGCCTCAGAAGAATCTTGTTTGGGTATGAGCATGTCATTTGGACGATAAGTCATGTGACATGCTTTGAATGGAGGAGTGTCTATGGAGAGAGTTAAGATTTTCCCCTCATGTTCATACTTAATGCAATGATGGAAGGTCGAAGGAACACAACGCATGGTGCGGATCCATGGTCGTCGAAGGAGGATATTGTGTTGAATCTCCCCTTCTACGATATAGAAGATCTCATGGAGGAGTTTTTAACCAACATGGATGTGGAGAATAATTGTGCCCAAAGTGGGGGCCACAACGTCATTAAATGCGTGAAGAACTACGGGTGAATGGGCGACAATGGAATCAGGGAGCTTGAGCTGATCAAAAGTGTGAGATGAGATAATGTTAATACTAGCTCCATTGTCTATCATAGAACGTCGAATAAATGTGTCATTGATACACACAGTGATGAAAAGGGAAGGTCATGCTCTTCGAAGGCGATATGTTAGGGATTTCAGTGTCGTTGAAGGATATGGAGGCAAAAGCGGCAAGCGCTCCAACGAGAGATGTAAAGGGATGATCCTCATTACTAGAAGTGGGGATACGTTTAAGAGCTTCCATGAGAGCTTTCCTATGATTTGGAGAGCTTTGGATGAGCTCATAAATCAACATCTTAGTTGGGGCTCGATGAAGATGTTTCATAACACTTTTCAATAAATCGAGAGTTTTGGTTGTGGAGAATTTACCCTTGGTAGGAGTGATGACAACTTCAATTGGAGGTTCTAGATTAGGTGATGTAGGTTGTGTTATAGATGTGGATATTGAAGGTGGAAATGGTTTTTGCATGATGTGTTTGACGAGATCTAAAGGGGTGGTAGGTTGTGTAGGTTTAGGATCCGTTGGTGTAGGTGTGGTAGTAGTTGTGGATGGGGTGAAAGTGTTATTTGTGGATGTATTGAGTATGGGTGTTTACATGGTGGATGATTCAAGAGGTAGTATGGATGTGGACGTAGGTTCGGAGGTTGATGTGGGCATAGTCATAATAGTAGATGTAATTGACGCGAAGTAGAGGTGTGAGATGAAGATGTTAAAGTAGGCGTTGAGGTAGTTATTGGTGAAGGACGAGATGCAATAGATGAGGATGTAGATGATATGGATGGAGAAGTGGGTATGATTAAGGTTGATGGGGATGTAGTGATTGTGGTCATAGTTGATGTTGATGAATTTGTGATCATGGGGGAAGAATCCGAAATAGGGTTGGATGCAATGGGTGACAAGGTGATGGGTGTAGGTGATGGTGTTGGATTTTGGTCTATAGTATTAATTGTATGGGCATTAGGTGCCTGTGATGTGGGGGTGGAGTTTGATTATTGGGCGGATGATTAGGAAAGGGTTGTTTGAAGACGTCAAGAGGCTTATTAGGTGGTGTATTAGGATTGTCCACTTGGAGGTCGCTAGTCTATGAGTTTTTGATGAGGTCTTTAAAAGTGCGACACTTCTCAATGTCATGGTCACGGACTTGGATGATATTTATAATAATGTTCCTCACGATACCATGTTGGTTTGGGTCGTGATTCATCATAAGGTCGGATGGGAGGAAGTCGAATGAGATTGACCACCATTAACTTGTCAAATATTGAACTATAAGATTCCCCAAGAGGGGTATAGTTTTTTTTTTTATTGTTAAACACTTTTGACCAAGCTATGAACCGAAGGGTTTTTGACGGGACCCCACCCACTACAACCAATGTCCCGAGACCAGATATAACAATTAATCCAACACAAACCTCGACCACTGAGCCCGCACCGACGATGCAATTTTCCACCACCGCTGTTTTTTAGAGCCACCAACCGCTGCGAACGCCAATGCCGGCGATGCAAAGTCCACCACCACCGAGAATAACCGCCAGCTGTAACCACTAGTGATGCAACACCTGCCACCACCGATAACCACCTCGAAGGGATCGCGCCAGGGGATTTGAACACAGGTGGATCTGGACACAACCACCCATCTTATCTTATCCACTTGTTTCTATTGTGTTTTGCCTTTTCCGCCTATTTAGGAGCAACTTTGTTGGACCCTAGACACGTGGAGGGCCTGTGCTCGTTTGGGGACTTGCCTTTGGATTTTACCTTTGAAGTTGCACTGATGAGGCACGTGGAGGCTTCCGCTGGCTCTTCCCATGCTTAGACTTTTCAACGGCCGGTGCAACTTTCTTGGGCTCTGACCACGTGGAATCTTTCTTTTAAGCATCATACCAAAAGTGCGCCGAAGAGACACGTGGAGGCTTCCGTTGGCCTTTTTATACTTAGCTGATTCGGGCCTCGAGTGAAAAAAACAACTTTATTGGACCCTAGACACATGGAGGGCCTGCGCTCATTTGGGGAAAAGAAGAGGGGTATAGTTAGGAGGCGGTCAGAGCTCTTTGTGGAGGCTCCGTGTGAGAAGTGGATGCGGAGGAAGATTTATCCACATGGCATTAGTAGTGTTTTAGATTTCTCACCATGCATGGAGGATTTAGTGAACTCGGTCTTGGGTTTGTTTGATCAAAGCTTAAGATGGCCTTGCTCAAGGGTGTGGAGTTCAAGTTTATGAGCCATGGTAAACACTTCTTCAAAGGTTTGGAATGATTGAATTTGAAGAGTAGAGGAGATGTGCTTCACACAGGACTGCGATAAAAGTTCAATTAATTCAATCTGTGGAAGGGCGAATGATAGTTGGTTGATTATGTTACGCCATCATGTGACGAAATGCGATAGTTTCGTCATCATAATGTCTCGATGGCATAGAGGTCAGTGATAATGATCTTACGTGCAAAGTTGATCGAGAAATGTTCTCGCGAACAATTGCGTGAGTTGTGTGAAGGAAAATAATGAATATTGTGGGATGTTGTTGTACTAGTCGGCGTGGAGTCCGACTAACGACATGGAGAATGTGTGAAGCATAAGGTCTTGATCATGAGTGATAAGGTAGCATGCATACCTAAAGGCACGAAAGGTGTTGTTGAGGGTCCTCCTTGCTATTGAACTTGGAGAATTTTGGTAATTCCCAATGAGGAGGATAGGGCTTTATGGGGATAGATGGATTGATAGGTTCATTGCAGATTTGTTCATATGAGAATGTGGTTTTGGATCCCAAGGTAGCGGCTTCAAGATTATTCTACTCAATAACGCTTGCATGGGATCGTTAGATGGATGGGTTTGAGATGTCAAAGGATGAGATTGTGATGCATATGAGGTGGATGGGTTAGGTTGTTGATAAGTTTGATATGTTTGAGGATGTGTGGGTGTTGGTGGAAGTGGTTGATAAGGGGGGATGTAATTGAAGGGTTGCGATTGAATGGGTTGTGATAAAGGTTGTTGTTGGGAAATGGGAATGTGATAAGATTGGTAAAGCTTGTTGGATATTGAGAAATGGGAACATTTGATTGGTTTGTTGTAGGATGAGTTGGATATAAGTGATGGGTGGTTGGGATACTTGAGTTGATTAAGTGGGAAGTATGTAGTGATAAGCATCTCGAGGAAGAGGTTGATGGGTTTGCGTTGATTTAGATGGATGGGGCTGCGAAGTGATCACATTTGCATGGACATGGGAAGTGGAGATAAGGGGTAGATTTGTATTATGTTGTTCAGATATAGGAGGAAGCAAGTGAGATTCTTGAGATGATTGGATAGGGGTGCAAGTGACCATAGTAGATGATGAGGTGATGGGGATAAAAGAGGAGATAGTAGTGTTAATGTGAGGCAAATTAAGGGGAATGGGGACCACCAATTGAGTGGTTTGGTGATTGTGAGGGATTGAGGAAGAAGGTTGATGGGGATCAAGCTCATGTTGGGCCATGACAAGTTCATTCATAGCTCTAGGAAGAATACGACAAGTTGTGATGTGAGGACTTGCGTAGATTCGGGATTGGAATGGTAGGCGTAAATTTGTTGCAAAGGAGGTCCATCAATAGGGAGGTTGGTAGTCTTACGAAGGAGATAGTCATGGAGGGCAACCAGATTAGCATCGAGAAGCTCTTGGAATTCTCTGAGACCCGTGAGGAGTGAGAGGAGGCCCAAAAGCTTCGATAGAGGTGGCAGAAGGGGGTGTTGCTGGTCTAGATGGAATGGATTGATGAGAAAGGAAGGGATTAGTTTCGACATGAGTGTTAGGTTGGATCAATTGAATTTCTTAAAGAGGGGGAATGGAAACAAGTGGTTGGGTAACCGCAGAAGAGAGGTGACCAAAGGAACGGATGTAAGGATAAAAAGTGCAGAAATTTGTTGAAAGGAAGTGGTAGTGGAAATAGGAATGTTGTTTGATGACATGTTTTATTCCATTTGTTTTGCTTGGGATCTTGTAATAAATGGCATGAAACAAACAATAAACAAAACTATGCTGATTTTTAATTAGATCAAACAAGTCATACAACAAAATTTTGATTATCTCAATTATTAGAGATGTGAAAAAGAAATGAAAAATGGGCTTGACGAGGACCTAGGAAATGACAATCTATGAATGGTTTCAGGTAGTTTTGGCTGGAGTCATCAATATGCCCAAAGGTACGTGAGGCACGAATCTATGATGACTACTAGTACGGGGCTTGGTATTGGGGCTTAAACCCTCACTTCATGGTCCTACAGCATGATAAAGGAGTCAGGTGCTTAGCCAATATACCAGTAGACAAAAAAATTGTAACGCGGCTAGAACACCGCGGCGACTTTCCTATTGGGTGATGAAATCCCAATAGTTCCACATAGTAGGAGATGTTTAGATGTGTAAATTGGTTTGTGTGTGATAAAGTGTGTGCAACGAGTTAAACCCCTAATAAAACTAGATTTCCAAGCAAATATGAAGGGTTCTTTTTAGATCCAAAATGAAAGGTGTAGATTTGATGAGGACAATCAAGCAAGAAAGGAAAGTACAATGCAAAATGAACAACTAAGAAAAAGAGGAATACCTGACAATGCTTTTCCTTTTTATCTGAATTTTTAATTTTTAAGCAAGCAAACAAAACCCAATCTAAGCAACGCGATCCAATGAAAGCAAGCAACGTGATGCTCCTACTTGCGAGGTTAGTAGAAAATGGACCAAAGAAGATGAAAATGAAAGACAAATAATAAGACTCACAAGGAAAGGGTGGGTTGCACCAGGCATGCCAGATTGTTGAATAAATTCCCTCGTTCCTGTTTTAGATAAATGAACTAGTACTAAAGAAAATAAGTAACTCCAGATATGCGAGGGTTTAAGGTACCTCGAGATGGCGATAGAATACGGATGCAAAATGAGAGATCCTTCTTCACAACAAGCTAGATGACCTGCAAATCAAGTGAATTCAACACGAAAATGGATCAGTAGATAGATGGGTGGGTTGGCTGACGAAGTCAGTTTCAAGAAGTGAAAACTTCTTAGGATGGATGTCAGCCCACGTTTTGATAAAGATAAGTAAAAATTGATAAATTGGATGTAGTAAAATTTGAAGTGTAGAAAAATTTGAAGTGTAACAAAAACTAAAATGCAACAAAAGTGATAAGATGCAGACCTGATCTAGCAAAATTAAACCAAACCGGTGTAGGTCGATGACGACCTAAGGCTGCGAGAGGGCCACTTGATGGCGACCCGAGCAAATCAATTGAAACAACGATGAAAAATGCAGATCGAAGGCACGGAAGGCAAATCTTGATTTGATGATGCACTCGAGATGGAATAAGCGGGACCACTGCATGAGATCGGCGAAAGGATGCAATAAAATTATGAAATCTCAAGGTGAATGTAATAAAGACAAATCCGGTGACGGCGACCTAATTGAGTCGATGGCGATAAGGGCTAGCGAAATAGATCCGAAGTGACGAAGGGCGGGATGACGGATCCGAAGGCTAAGTGACTATGGAATCGAGAGAAAGGATGGTTGGGGATCTAAATGGCGAGGGGAAAACAAAATGGAAACTAGGTCGACGGCGATGGGGGCTGATCTAGAAAATGGATGGACTGAAAAAAACATGCAAATGAAAAACGAAGGACTGAGAAGGAAGAGATAGGGCTCTTGATGATAGCTGAACCTGCACAAGATCTTGGTGAAGAAAATGGTGACAAAATTGCAACAAAGGACCTAAGCATGCAAGGGTGAAAAAGATCTCCAAATCTCCAAGGTTGAAGCACAAGATCTCCAAGATGATGATAGCAGTTGCAAGAGAAAACTCAAAATGAAGGCAAGATCACAAGAAAACCTAAAATCTCCAAAATTGCATCCTCGAGAAAGGGAGGGGTAAGGGCAGCTTTATAGGGTCAACGGTGACCCGTATGGGTCGTCGTTGATCATGGGGATCCATCCATTTGGGCAGTGGAAAGGTGACGAGCTCGAGACAAAGAGCCCATAAGAGGCGGGATTAGGGTTTTGAAGGGTTAGGACGAATTAGGGTTGCTTAGGATGAGTAAATGGGTAGGTGGAGGGTGAAAAATATTAAATAAAGGCCATGGAGAGGTGAAATTATTAAATGATGGCCTAGAAAGGATAAAATATAAGATTTAAGAAAAAAATAAATTAAATGAGGGTTTATAATTAACTAAACATGATTAGGGATGATTAAAGTGGAAAATAATGGTAAGTGGGATAAATTGAATTTAGGAGGTAAAATGGAAGAGGGGTATGTATGTAGAAAAGAGACGACAAAGAGCGAATGCGGGGTGAGGGGCAGCGATACCAAAAATTGGTGTCTACACCTTTGATTGCTATGTTAGGCCCTTCAAGTGGCTGATCTGAATTCTTCTTTACTTTCTTTTGGTAGCAAATGTATTCTTGGTTACCTTCTTGCATGAATACCCTTTAGGCTAGGAAAATCTTTGCTTTGATACCGCTATAAGGTCCCTTTTAGGGCAGATCCAATTTTTTTGGATTTCCCTTGAAACCCTTATGATTCAAATACTTCAAATTCAACTAGCAAACTGAAAATTATCTTCAAACCCTAACAACAATCTGATTTTTATTTTTAATGGCATCATGCATGCAAAAACAGATGGAAATAAATATAGAAACCCTCCAAATTATTTTATTCAAGAGTCGAACAAACATAACACAAGAGAACACCGGAAAATATGATTTTTGTATTTTTCAGACCAGCTGGAATTAAAATATGACAGCAGCAAATATACTTCACCAACACGGCTGGAAATAATGATTCCAAGCCCAAACACAACCACGAAAGAGTGCAAACAACTCCAAAAATTATGAAGAAGCCAAATACAACTGAAATTTGAGTTGTGCCATAGAAGCCCACAAACTCCTCCAAAATGCAAGTCGCCACCCTAAGAGAGGGTCTTAATTTTTTTGCCAAAGCTCTAGCAACCTTTCTACCCCTTGCGCCAGCCAATGATGGAGCTTTTACCCATTTTTACCAGCCAATGATGATGCCCTAGCCCTTTTCTCTAGAATAATTTCAATTGGGGGACATTATGTTCCTCCCCTCCCAAAATTGCTTTCCCTCAAGCAATGCATAGTTCAACTCTTACTCTCTTTTAGACTAAACCCTCCTGCAAATACCAGGGTCCCAAATCAATCTTGGAAATTGGCAATTCCCAATCCATGCTCTGCTTTGTGAAACAATTGACTTCTGTTACACCCTTCTAATATGATTAGGAACTTCTGTACTGGATGAAGCTCCTTCAACATCCTCAACAAGTGCATCCAAAATGGGTGAATCATGAATCAACTGGGATCTAGAAAGAGTACTACCATCTATGATACCCTCCATTTTGTTTGTTGAGACTGATGTTGAAACTGTGTTAGTGATCCCTTGGAGTACTACTTCCCCATCTGATTTAAACTTCAGCTCCATAGTCTGATAGTTTTGGGTGAATTCTCCCAAAGAATGCAGCCATTGTACTCCTAATACCATGTCAGTCTAACCACATAAAAGTCATCACTCATCTGATGTTCACCCAAGGTGATGCTGAGTTGTTCAACCTTCTTCTTGCAAGGCATGGAAAAGCCATCTGCTGTAATGATGTTGAAACCTTTTACGTCCTTTGTCTCCAACCCTCTTCTATTTACCAATCCTTCATCTATGAAATTGTGGGTTGCCCCACTATCAATCAATACTATAATGTCTTGCTTGAGAAGAACTCCACGAACTTTAAAGGGTTGATACTGTGGTGTGCCTGCAAGTGTAGCAAGAGTGTTGCCCTTAATTTTTAGCTCTTCTTCTGAACTGGACTCTCCATCTGATATCACCTCTATGTAGTGAACTTGTCCTTTGCCAAGATAACGGTGATTGGGTGTGCACAAGTTCTTTCTCCTTAATTCATTTATGGTCTCTTCTTCTTTTTCCTTGGCTGCCCAAAAGATGTTTTTAGTTGCCCCAAAAGGCACTGTTCTTGGCTGCTCTAAAGGTGTCGTCCTTGGCTTTTACCACGAGGCAAAAATTTACCCTTTGGAGCTGATGTTTCTAGATCCAATGCCTTCTTAATTGCTTCTTGAAGAGAAAGAGGGTTAAAAGCTCTTACCAATCCTTTGAGTGGTTCAACCAAACCCTCAACAAACAACACCACAAGTCTCCTTTCGATAACAACTGGTACCATCACAAAGAGCTTCTAAAATTCAACTACATAGTTATCCAACAGGTTGTGTTGTTTCCCAATTCCCTAAAGTAAACTTCCGGATCAGTTCTATCAAATCTCTCCATCAATCTCCTACTAAACTCATCATAGGAATTGATGAGATTATGCCCTTGTGTGACCAGTCCATGGTACTGCCATTCATGTGCTATTCCCTCAAGATGAAGAGTTGCAAACTTGATAGCTTCATCTTCTAACATTGGCCTAAGGGATAGGTAGGTATCTAGCTTTTGTATCCATGCTCGAGCTGTACACTTGTTGGAACCATCAAAAGTGGAAAGTGTTAACTTTCCCAAAGCATGTTGAAGATCCCTTTGATGGGCTTGTGGTCTAGGTTCTAGTCGTGGTCCAACTTTGTTTTTCTTCAAACCCATGAAATTTGCAAGAGATATTTCATCACGTATCTCAGTTGGAAGAGCTCTATATTTTGCATAGCTGGCAGCAATGTCATCTACCATAGAGGGCTGAATTTCCACCTTTGGAATAGCTTCTTCCCTAGGAAGTTAAGATAGAAAGGCCTAGCATGAGAACTGATAACAGTTCTTTGAGGCTGATGGTTGTTTTCCCCTAAAGAACTTTCCTTCGCCGTTCTGATTTCTAGGCACATGCATGTTTTGCATGGTATGAACCAACTGAGCCATCATATTAGCCAATCGCTCTTGCCCTTGGACAAGTCTATCAATCCTTGCATCCTCTTCATTTCTGTCAGCCAAATTTACTTCCCCTTTTTCTTTCCCAAATTCCGGACCGGTTTGTCCAAGCCCTTCCTTTGGTTCTTCTAAACCCTTTTTTTCTCTTTTTGGTAATATTTGAATTCTCTATCACTACCTTGCACGGATATTAATTTCCCAACAGGCTAGCAACAAAACCAGCTCTGATTCTAATGTGGTATCCCTTAAGGGCAAAAATAATAGAAATATGGATTTCTAGCAAACCCTTATGGAAAAATACAATAATTTGATTATTTTATGCAAACCCTCAAAATAGAAAATACCCAAGTCTGGAAATTACTGGTAAATCATAAAAAATACATTTTTTTGCATAATAAATGATAACCATGGATAAAATATTGAAATTTGAATTCTTCTCTAAAAACGGAAGTTTTATTTATTTTCTAGACGAAGAAATAATGGAAAATTGTAGTTGACCGTATGAGAGGAAATAATGCCAAAATGTTGGCCCAGCTGACTGAAGATGACATTTTATGGCTGAAGTTGGCTATTTGCAAGCCCTAGGCACCAATCCCAACCATACCACATGTTGTAGCAGCCTCCAATGAAGTCGTCCAACCCTAGGAGGGTGACGTCAACCTCTAAAAGGGCTCCAAAATGGAATAACAGTCCACCAATTCATTGTCCCAGCTGAATAGATGATGCCCTAGCCATAAAAATCCTGAGATCTGATCTGAAATGTGCCCTAGCTGATGAATCAGATTTGAATTGAAAATCCTTGACTGAAAGCACAAATGTAACTCTTGGATGGAGTCACCTCCAAAGATTGAAAGGTTTTTGTCCTTCGTCCCCAACTGTAGAAGGAAGTTGGAGCAACAACTCAAAACCTCAATGACAAAATAGAGTGTATGCAAAAAGTGCCCCCAAATGACCCCATCGACCCCTTTTATGCTTTTTCATGGCACACATTACGAGGAAAGGTCCCCAAATGGGTCGACCCACTTCTATTTTGATATTATGTTTTACTTTATCAAAAAGTCACTTTTCCAACAATAAAACATAAGTTGCCTTTTTAAATGAATATAACATGAAGTTACCTTTTTGACAACTTAAATTAAATTGGTGATTTATTTCCCTTGCGACTCCCTTTTCGCCTATGGGAAATAAAATAGGTTAAGGTAAAAGATCCCAAACCCCTTTTTGCCTAAATACTTTTTTTTTTTTTTTAATATATATTGCTTTGGCTCAAATCTGAACTGATAACATCAAAAGGATCCATAGAACACCATTCTAAAACTGCATAGATAAATTAAATAAACAAATCCCGCAAACCGGGTGAATACAGAAAAGGCGCCTAGGGTTTAACAGGCAGATTTCTTCATAAACAATTCAGCCGTGTATTTAATAACGATTTCTGATGCTAAATATTACGGCAATACAATTATAAATCTGCAGATAGATAAATAATAAAGATTGTCCAAAAACCCACTGTAAATGATTCAAACCAAATCGATTTGATATATATCTGATGTTGGGAATTACAATAATTATCTATCATGAAAAATACCTCAAATACTGCATAAAACAACTGTAGAAAGAAGTCGCCCCACTCTAGAAGAAGTCTCGTATGCCTTTGCTGCAATTTATTTCTCTGTCTAATTGCTGGAATAATAAAAACCTATGAATACCATGAAGATCCCTGAATGGTAACTTCTCTCACTGCTCTTGGGGTTTCCGTCCGTGGATTTTGTCTGCAAAAGCTCAGTGCTAATTGCCGGGGAAAAATAATAATAATCTGAATGCCCTTTCTCCAAGTCACATTTTTCCCTTATAGCCAAAAAACCTTCCAAAGGAACAAGTCGCACTTTTCCAAATCCTCATAATTAATTATTTCCTTTTTCCAACCCAGTCGCATTTTTGGCTTAGGAATGCACATTAAATAATTTATTAATTTATTTAAATGCACTTCCCTAAGTTAAAGTCACTTAAACAGTCTATTAATTAATTATATGTGCTTTAATGATATTTTACTTATTTTTAGCACAATATAATAAAATTAATAAACCGAAGTCACCCTTGAAAACACCCTTTGGCCGTCGGGTAGACAAAACAGGGCAAAGGTCTTCGACCGAACTATCCGAGAAAGAGGGACATTACATAAGGGTTTTCGCGGATTAATTTACAAAGGGGATGTAAGCACGGAAAACCTTGCATAAAACGGAAAGACAAGCAAACAAAGTAACAAACCCTTCCTCTATGTTTTTCTTGCAAACCTTGGATAAGGTTGTGGAAGCCTTTACACATGTGGAACCTTGTAAGAATTTGGATTATGGGTGCTTTTGATTCAATCTCCGAATGAGAGGGTGAAAATGCTACAAACACAAATATGACATTGGGAAAGCTTCCAATATACAAATATTTGAGAGCAAAATAGAAGAGTGATTGTACAGAAATCTAAGAGGGTTTGCAAAGTATAAGCCTTGCTTATTTATAGCCGAAGGAGAGGCCATGAAAAATGGATCAAAGTTTGAATGAGTTCAATGATCATTAATGCATTTCCAAAAATAACAAGTGGACTTAGTCGTGTAGTTGCAACTTTGAAGGGGCATTGATTGTTTGAATTTTATTCAAGGGAGGTGGTTGTGCGTGCAATTTCATTGCCGCCGTCTTTGTAGGATTCTAGAAGTAGAGTTGAGAGTGGAGTTGCCTAGGATGAGGAAGTGGAGTCCAAGTGGATATGAAGTGGAGATAATTAATCATTTATTTAATAAATGTTAATTAAACTAGCTAAAGAGGGTGTAGGAATTAATTTAATTAATTCCAAAAGGGTAATATAATTAACTTAGTTAATTCTAAGGTTTATGATGCAAAGCATGAATTAATTAATTTAATTAATCAATTCTAAAGGTTATGAAGGATAACTGAGGATAAGTTGGAAACATGTATGTAGTTTTGGGGTGTTTACGGGGGACATGACAATTCTATAGAGTAGAGATGGTATTTAGTTATATGTGAGGGGATGTGGTTTTGGTGGTGTCTTTGAATGTTCATCTTGACTTCAATTAAAATCACTTTTCTTGTTTTTGACAAGCATCACCGAGGTATTAGTACATGTTTGGATGATTCTTATTGTAAAATCCTAGACACTTGGAAACGCCCTAGAGGGTCCCGTACCGGCTGAAACGTACTAGGTGCTTGAATCGTACGGGTATGGTACGCAGCTTGTGGTATGGCTGAAAACGTACCCACGAGGGGCGGGGTATGGTCCGGATATGGTCAAAACCGTACCCGGACCGTACCACTGTCCTCGTGGGTGCGTTTCGGCCATACCCATCAAAAAAACTTGCCAAAGAGCATTTCTTTCCTTTTTTGGCAATTCTTTCCTTTTTTGGATTTTTGGTGGAAAAATCACAAGCATAGATTTTTTTTTGCCATTTTTGGAAAGGGTCCAGGAAGATGTAGCAACAAAAACTTGCATGTGCCATAACTTTCATTCTGTGACTCCGTTTCAAGTGTCGTTTTCTCTAAAAGTGTATATTTTCTCGAGCTCTACGCATTGATGGCAATATTTTTCTTATTTTCATAAAATCCATTTTTGCACCTTTTTGGACCAAGCAACTTCTTGCAATCTTCTGAAAGAATCATGAGCTTTGATTTCCTGTAGACAGATTAATAATTAAAAATATTGGATAGCTTTCCAAAACTCGGCGAGTATTCTCCCGTGCTCGGACTAATTGTCCCACCTGCCAGCTTGGATCCATATTTTTCCTGCTTAGTTATGATGTTTCGGGAAATATGTCAGACAATACTATCGTGCTGAGTGGATCAAGGAAGGTCACCATGAACAATCAAAACTCCTTGAATCTTATCACAGTCACTAAGATAAATAACTGTGATAGAGAAATAATAAATTTCAATAAGTATGCAATGTATGAGAATTAAATTTCAATAAGTATGCAAATGCTTCTTTAAATTTATAATTTATATATATATATATATATATATATATATATATATATATATATATATATATATAAAACGTACCCAAAAGCGTACCATACAGTACCCGCACCCGTATCCGTATCCAGGCTGTCTAGGTAAAATCCATAGACCAATTACTTTTTGTGAAATACAATGTATCTTTATCTTTGTCTCCTTATGGTAACTCATCATATTGAAAAATATGTAAATGATCAAGTTGTTGGAATATAACTTGTTATATGATTTTGAGGGAGTTATTTTAGAAAACAACGTTGTTAAGATACTCACGAGGCTCTAACAAACAACGATGGAATGATGAATTCCTTAATAGACTTCATTTTGTCCAAGCAATTTTTCATCATGTACTTATTTTTTTCCTTGTACAAGTTCTAATAGAATCGTGCTTGAGAAAAGATTATTTCTTTAACACCAATGTAGAAAAGCATCATGGATCTAATCAAAACAAGCCTTGTCAAAAAGGAATTCTGACATGTTTTAGGTATTATATTGCATTTTCTTATTTATTTTAAGTGAATGAATAATGACTTTGTAAAAAAGTTTGATCAGTAATTGTTTTCATTTGAATTGCACAACAGAAATTCTATTGTAATAGACCCTCTGGTAGGTTTTTATGGTATTATTTATATTTCTCTTGCTATAGTTATAGATGCTGTTTTCTGAGATCATGATTAGCACAATACCATATTATTCTTTATCTTGCAGGTACTTTGTAGAGCTGCAAGATCCGAAATTCACCTTATATTATGAGCCTCATTGTGTATATAACAAGTCCTTACTAGAAAAAGAATGTGCAGATGTTGTTATAACACCAGTAGTTAAACAATTGCTTCCTGCATTTACCCTTGTCTCTGGACAAGAAGATGCAGTTGAATTGGCACGGTTATTGAAAGCTAGGTATGCTTATTTTCTATCCCAGACTTTAAAAGGTTGAATTGACATTGAGAATATGATCACATCTCTTTCTTAAGTAGTAGGTTGCTTATGTGTTCGGTCACTTTGTGGGCATAGGTATGTAGTGCCAATGAATAATGGAGAACTTGAGAGCAAAGGGTTGCTTTCTAACATTATTTATACAGATGGGACAATTGAGTTATTCAAGGTGAGTGCCTCCCCCTTGTTGGAATTAGTCAAATACAAAAGTAAACAAGACTTCAATATCAGAACTATCTAATTCACTTATAGATCTAGTTTTCAAATCCTGGTTTTCAGTGTTGTTAAGGTATAAAGGTATGGGTTGGTGGAAGGTGATTTATGTTTCACATTCCAATTGATACATAGATACTTTATATCAACATATCGATCTAAACCTTGAAGATGCATTTCTATGTTGTAAAATCTTATGCATTTATGCAGTACTAGTTATTATGGAGAGCAAGTGTTGTTTGCCAGACTAAACAGACTTTCAATTATTTTCATCCCTTACTTTCCCACTGTATTTTAAAGTTATTTTATCTTGATGATACATAAATATCAACTCAAATCGAAATACATTTGCAACCTCTTTGGTTTTCTTTACTTTGCATTTGGATTGTTTACCTTCAAAATCGATAACCATTTTTGGCCTTTTAATTTCTATATAGTGAATACTCCCATATTGCTTTCCACAATCGCAATCTCATGTTGTCATCATTAGTAACAATTTTATTTCTAAAGGGAGTTTAGATTTTACTCAAATTTTAAGAGTTTCAGGGTAAGGCTTTGTTGTTACAGAAATTGTTGTCAATATTTATATACCCACGGTTATGATCGGAGTTCTCTGCCATGAATCTTCTATAAGGCCTTATTTACTTGACTTGGTTATGTTCCTAAATAAATTTGTAAAGCCAAGATGGCTTCTTTGTTCAATTAATTCTCCTATTTTATTACATATCAACTCAAAATTAGAGTAAAATTCAGAATATCTTATAAATCCTAGATTTTGATTTAAAATTGTTTCAAGGGAAAATTGACTGCATTGAATGCTAAAATAAATGCTTAGAAACTTACGACTAAAATTCACTTTCACTCTTTCATTCTTTTTACAACTTCCAAATTCATCTATCGAGACTTAAACTAGCATCAAACTCACCATTGAAACCATTCAATTACAAGCTTTAACATGCAATCATCTTGGAAGAAGGGATGCCGTTCTCGTAAAATTAAAACCAAAAGACTACGTTCATATAATCCTCAATACATCATTTGATTCTTCAAGCAAGGGAGAAGGACCCTGTTGCAATTATTTGAAAGTCCTTTCACATACATTACAATTTACCATACAAGTAAGATATCCATTTAATATACATCAATCCTTCTGTCACACATCAAGTCTCTCTCAATTTTTACATTCTTCTCTCATTCAAATGAACACACATGGATTACATCGACAATAAACAAAGTTTACATTTCACAAAAAGGCGTCTTACACAACTCTCACTTATTCACAAATATCAAAAACACATTCACAAGTCTTCAAATATTCAACCAACGCCATGGAAAAAGGATCAAACTTCAAACTCAAATGATCAGCTTACAGCTGTACCATCCCATGCTATTTCCTTGAGTTCCTTGGTCACTTGTGCAGCTTCCCACAATTTTGATCTTCAAGCATTTCCGTGCAGATCTTTGAATCCTGCACATTCCATGCAGTGCAGGATACTGTGAAAGAGAAACTAGGTTTTATCCTTAATCTACCTATTACTTATATGAATAATTAAGAACTAACAAAGGGAAGTCTGAAATAGTCCTAGAGTATTGCATATCTCGAGTATTGAACACAAAGCTAACTAGAATTTGACAAATTGCAATTTGGGTTAGATAGAGAAACTAGAGTAAGCAGACAAAAGGTGTGACAGAAAAAAAGAAAGAGAGACACAAATAAATAATATTAATATCCAAAAATGACCAAAACTAGGCCAATGGGACTCGAGGATAAAACAATCAGCAATAGAAAGTTCTAGGAAGAATCCTAGAATTGAACTAAAGAAGAAAGTACAATAGACAAAATAGAGCCGCATGCCACTAACACAAGTGGCAAAGAAACCAATACAAATAACTATGGAGGGTGAACAAGAGCCCCAAAAGCATGTGCCAAAGAAGACTGGAGGCAAATCTCATCGAATGTCTCTGTCTGTGCCTGAAGTGGATTCATTTGAGCCATTATCGATCACTGTGAAAGATCTGATAATACTCATTAGGGAGTATACTGGGTTGGAGGAGCCTGGTGGGGAATCCTAGGAGGAAGTAAGATACTTCCTCTAGAATCATCCCTAACATCCAAGGTCTATGGAAAAGTTTAGGGTTATTTTAAAGTTTTGTGATAGAAAATTTGACTGAGAGGGAACTATGGTTGTGAAGGAATGTGGAGAGCAGACAGAGAGAGATCAAGCTAAGGGATCCAAGAAGTACATGAAAGTCTGTATGGCAGCAAGCTGACAGAACTTGTGAAGGTTAGGGAGAGCACATGGTTGATTTTGGTTTGGGAACCGCCTTGGAGATATCAACATACTGCAGAACATGCAGTTCGAAAGACCACAAAATGTAAAAGTCTGGGACGAGGATGAAGAGTAGGCGGACTTTTAGGAGGACCCTAAATGGAGCCATCAGTTGGCAGACGCTGATGCACAACACGGTGGGAGATCCTTGCATGACATGGAGGGTGAAGAAGTGAATGGAAAAGATAAATTTTTGAGTGGCACCGAGCCATTTGTAATAGAGCAAGTCACAAGGATCAGGGCTAGGAGGACTACTTATACGTCAGAGAGAAGTAGGGAGACTTCTGCACCAATCAGGAGTTAGGAATGGACAAAGAGAATGTTTCCTATGTCTAGTGGAGCTTTGGGACTTGGGGCATCAAGGTCTTTGCTGAAATCTATTACACATGTGAGTTTGATTTTTGCGCTAGTGGCCCAAGGAGTATCAATGCCGCTGGGATGAATAACACTGTTCACTGATAGTACTATCATACTATGACTGCTCCATTAAGGACTAGAGGGAGCAACCCCATTTCACTGAGCCCGATTGTAAGTGTTTAGAACTTGTTGCAGCTTCAGGTGGTTTACCTGGTGAAATTGAAGTTGCCAAAGTACACTAGGATTGAAGATGCAACAAAGCATGCCCACAATTGTGAGCTTTCGTGAAAAGCGAAGTGCATAACAACCTCTGAGGTTAAGGCAAGCCTCTTCGTGACAAGTCTGCAAGGGAGGACACATTTGTAGTACATGAAATATGACCCAAATTAGGCTGTGTTGGATTTCAATGTGTTGAAAACTACATTCTTAAAGGAGTTCCATATCCTAGAGTTTGGTAGGAGAGTATTTTTTGCGTTATAATGAATATAACAAGAATGAACCAAGATGGTGCAGGCTTATGATGCACGATTAAAGACATTATCGAAGATCTCTTATGACATCCATATGCTACAGCACACACATTGGTTTGTGGGTGGGTTGCTGGCTCCCTTCAAAAGAGACTACTTGCCATTAATAATTTCAAGGACCTGCGGGAATCTTTGGATGTGGCCTTGAGGGTGGAGCTTGCAAGATACTTCGACATAGGCATTAGCCCGTTTCTAAAAGCTCATGTTGATGATGGCATCATATCTTCAAAAGATCACTGCGTGCCCTGGGAATGCATAATAGATGTAGAAAGGGTTGTGGTGTACCAAGTGTGAAATTGAAGGTCATACGAGACAAAACTATTCAAAAAAGGAGTGCATTTTGTAGTGGTTGAGTGTGAGATTTGTTTGGCGGCGCATGAGACAGATTTTCTTGAGATTGCGGAGGGAAAAGAAGGTGGAAACCTTGTGTTGGTGCAAGATCTACGATGCCAACACACATGACATCGTGGACTCTAGGATGATTGATGAGATGAAGGCAAGAGGATTCGTGCCATCTTCTTCGCAAAATCGAGTCAAGGTTATGGCTCTGCATGATCTCGTGGAAGAGGTTGGTCCGAGGCTTGGAAGTGGACAAATGTGGGGAATGTGTTATAAGTGCAGAGCTACGAGACCATTACCAGAGAGGGAATTTATGAAATTTCCCAACCGTATGAGTTGTCGAGTAAAAGCATCGATATAAGATCTTGCAAGGATATCCCTCGTAAAAGACAATTGGAATGGTGATGGTAGATCACGAACAAGGCTATAGGCGAAGGGGGCGATGGCGTAGAGGTTGAGGTTGAGGAATGTGTAGAAATCGGGGACAAGGGAGAACCTCGAACAAGGATTGAGTTGTGATTATGCAAGGTCGAGCCATGGTCAAATAGGAAGAACCAAGGTTATGCGGGGTCGAGGTATGAGCAAAAGGGAATGGCAAAGATTTTGTTGGCTTATAAGAGGAAGGTTGTTGCATATCCAGAGGCTTCACCATATAATGTTGTGATTACGAGGTGAGATATGTGCTACAAGAGTTGCAGAAGGTGCTAAAGACCATGAAGGAATTACGGGAGTCTCATGCTCGAGAAGGGAACTACAGGGAATGGGGTCCATAGTGATTAGGGAGCTAACGGAACTCCCGGCTTTATTGAAAATAGAAGGTTCCATGGGCACCGAAAGACATGGTTCGAGGCATAGTATGGGGACCCTAGGAGTGTCGAGTTAAGGATTTGAAAGACTTGAGATGCCATCGATGAGGATTGGAAACCAACTGGATTCGAGCACACCCTTGACCAAGAACTTTCGGTGGATGCTAATTTAAATGGATGTTAGTTACCTGTAAGACCTTGATTGATATTGGGTCAGAGGTTAATCTATTGTTCAAGAATGCTTGGGTGTTAATGGGAAAACCTGCACCCGTACTTTATAGGGAGTACGTTATTCTTTAAGAACAAAACCACTGCAAGACCGGTTGGTGTTGTTTGTGATGTAGAAGTTGGCATCATGGGAGTCCCCTTTTATGGTGGCATTGTTTGTCGGTGTCATGCCAAAGACAATAGACAACTTTAATTCATTGTGTATGGGTGAGAAGGGCATGCAACAAATGGGGAGACCTTTGTAGTTGAAGGTTTTCACCACTAACATTGACACCTATATCGATTCCATGTTTTAGACCAAATTCACATATGAGAACCTTCAAAGAAATGCAAGGGCATTTCAACCCTTGTAATTTTCCACTTTATCCCATTTTGTTGAAAAAGGTGATCATGTATGGGGATGGTTCCTTGACACTGTACCTTGCCATACATACCTTCCTTGAAGTTACTAGTTGTTTATGGATGGACTAATTCCTCATATGAAACATCACCAACACAACCAAAGTTAGATTTCCCTCATTTACTCTCACAACATATGGTTCTCTCATTCCTTTCTTCTCCTCTTCCTAATACTTCAATTTACTTTCTTTTGTTTTCCATTCTACTTTTTCCTATGCATACCACAGCCCCTATCGTGTCTTCGTTGCACCTCCTAGATGCGATTGCTAGTTTTATCAATGGTGTTCTTTCAAAGAGATATGTACCATGATAATAAATTATTTGTATTTTTTTATAGAAAAAAGGATTAGTATTTTAACTATAAACTATTGTATTTTACATGACTTAATATTGAATTCCATGTCCTTTCATAAATATGTGCATGATTTTATACGTAGTAGAAGAAAATATGATCCATAATAAAATGACATTTCTAATGTTTTCCTGTTGAGCATTGATATCTAGAGAATGTCTTCATAGAAAAATTGAAGTTCTCTATTTAGTGAGTGTGATATATTCATGACGTTGCAAACATTGATTTGTAAATTTGTATCGCCATTGTGAATGATGCCTTGTTATCATTGCCATAAGTCGTAGATATTTTGACTGCTGCTTTTTGATTTATAATCTTTTCATGAGCAGGCGTTGTTATCAAATGCATTGCCACATGTGCAATTATTAGAGCCTTCTCCTGGCTTACCTTTGGAGGTTCCCATAGCATAATAATTGGCGACACTTGGTTCCAATTTAATCTGTATATGTAAGTTAAATGTATCATACCAATGCTTCTTTTAAATTTTCACGATTCTTTTCTTACCTTTTTCTATTGATCATGTGCACATTGTTCACAGCATATTGATTGTATATGTTAATATGCCTGAGTTGTGTTGCACTTGATATCCTTTATTTGATATGTGGAATAACTTTCGAATAATCTCTTATTTTTTTGTTTCTGAAGATCTTCAAATTTCTAAATATATTTATTGTATTTTCTTATGTAACCAGGAAATTTCAATCCCAGAAATTAATTTTGAAGTATAAAATTTAATGTTGTATTAATATATCTAGTGTATTTGCTATAATGTAAAGCTAAAATTTCAAATCCAAAAAAATGTAAAATTTAACATAGTCATTATATTCTAAATGGCAACATTTTGTGTGCACTATTGGAGACTACTTTATCTAGACACATTGGCATTTATAAACATTATGAAGAATTGTATGGTTGGGCCAATCAACCATAAAGCTAGTGACCACTATCATGACAATTTGTATATTTATTTTTGTAGTTTTTATATACATGCATTAAAAATTATTGCTACTTTGCATTTGGATAAATATAAAGGCCGCATTGTCGTCAATTACTTTATGCATAATTGAATTGATTTATTGTAAAGGCACTTTGTAGACACGAAATTAAATGTTATGGTATTAATGTATTTGCATGTTTATAGATCATTGGCTCAAGTTAAACTCTTAGTCATGCCCTAAAATTTATCACCTGAAAATAAATGCAAAAACATATGATTTTTTAAAATTTAGTTTAACATTGTATGCTCTTAAACTAAGTCCATCCTTGCCGCTTACACTAACAACGAGATAGAGTGGATGGGTTAACACATTAGTTTTAAGTAGAATTGATAATAACGTACTTGAACCAAAACTAAAGTTACTATAATTTGCTAGGATCGCAAAATTTTTTTCTTAAGGTTTCCTAAAAGACTTCTTTCTAAAGTTTTTTTAAAAAAAAGTGCACTAGCAAATAAATGGAGGTTTGCCTACCCTAGAGTCCACTAAGCCAAATAAAAATAAACCTTAATTTAAATTAGAAAGGTCTTTTAGATAAAATCCAATTTTGACTATTGAATCACATAAATCCTTATTTAGTGTTTTATTATTTCTATGATTTTAATAAAAAGTCAACTCTCATCCATAGTTTCCTTTTGTTGTGCCCATAATTTCATGACCCAAAATTACCATCCAAGAAGCCCATAAAATCGGGCATTTTAAAAAAACATTAATCGAGTATAAATGAATAATTCCATTACTATTCCAAGTTGATAAATTAACTACGAATGTATGGAACCAGTCTGAAATTTCAAATTATCCTCTTTGTCAAATCAAATTTTGTTGATGGTTTAGTTTTTTCATGTGCTGTAAATTCTATTTTTTTCTATATTTATTTTTGTAATTTCTTCCTATATATATATATATATATATATATATATATATATATATATATATGGACTATTTTAAAAAATTGTTTGTTTTGTAAATTTTTAGCTTGTCATTCTCTATAGCTACCAATTTTTTATTGGTAATATACGGCTTAAATGACAAAAAACAACCTACAACTTGTCAATTTCAGTACTGTATGGAACTATAACCATATCATTATTAATTGTGCACTCATTTGTTATCCCAACTCATTAATCATTATTATTCCAAATCTAGGAA
This sequence comes from Taxus wallichiana var. yunnanensis, assembly GCA_018340775.1. Classification (NCBI taxonomy): domain Eukaryota; kingdom Viridiplantae; phylum Streptophyta; class Pinopsida; order Cupressales; family Taxaceae; genus Taxus; species Taxus wallichiana. The sequence goes on along the minus strand of CM031243.1, from coordinate 196,470,193 downwards.
CTTCATTAGGGAGTATTAAACATGTATACAAATCACCATTGCTTAATAATGCCTAGAGGGTTACTTAGGTTTAATTATGGGTAATACATTTTTCCAAGCTAGTGCACTTAGCCACGGAAGATAATAATTACCATAATATTATATTTGTGGTTAACGTTACTAAGAGTATTAGGCTACCGTAATCACGTGTATAATATAATCCATTCTATTGTTTGTGCGATTAAACGTTACTAAACCAATGTCTATTCCAAATCATTGATTCTAGCTAGGGATTTATTTTGAACTACAAAATAATTTTTGCGCCTCAATACCATTGTTCGTGTGATTAATGCCAATTATGTTTATTATGTTATCCTCATCAATGGGATTGTTTAACAAGTAAGGAGAATAATTTGGCTAACGTTTAAATGAAAAGCTTGGGCATGGGTTCTATTTGGTCCCTATCTAAATGGATCCATGCCCTTTGCACCCATAAGTAATTTTAAGTTAATTTAAATTGTTATAACTCACCCAAAAACTAAAGGGGGGCCACTTGACTATCTAAAGTCAACCAAGTTGCCCTAATTGGGCAAGTGACAAATCCTAGGTTGATTGAGAGCCCTTGGATCAAATGGCTCTCCACCATTGACTTTTAGGTTAGTTTAGAAACCCTAAAACATGCTTATGAGCTCTATTGTCATTCCTTCTTCATTTTCCCTCTCATTTCTTCTTGTTTTTGCACATCATGGAGGATGGCATACATGGAAGTTTCAAAGCTATTTGTTTATTTTCATTTTATTTCAAAATACCCTCATTAGGGTTTCTATGGAGGAATGTGTGTGTGTGTGTGGGTGTGGGTGTGTGATATACAACAAGATTCTTTTTATATACAAATATAAATATTTTTAAACTTCTTTTATTTTGAAAAAAACATATGGATATAATAAAACCTCTCCTTTATTTCTTAAAACATAGGGAATATATTTAAAATTCTCTTTTTTATTATGGAGAAACGAAGCATTATGTATGTATGCCCACATACATACATAATGCTTCGTTTCCATAATAAAATGAGAATTTTAAATATATTCCTATGTTTTAAGAAATAAAGGAGAGGTTTTATTATATCCACACATTTCCTAAAACATAAGGAATATATTTGAAGTTATCTTTTTATTATGGAGAAACTAAATATAATATACGTATGTATGTATGTAAGGAGCACAAGGATACATTACATACATTATATTTGGTTTCTCCATGATAAAAGAGAATTTTAAATTTATTCCCTATGTTTTAAGAAATAAAGGGAGGTATATATAACCACATATTTCCTAAACCGTAAAGAATATATTTAAAGTTATCTTTTTATTATGGAGAAACCAAATATAATATATGTATGTATGTAAGGGAGCACAAAGGTAAGGGAAAACTAGTCAAAAGAAACGTTCAACCAAACACCAAAAGGATTGTTTAGCAACACCCAAAAACACTACACAAAGTTCCATACTTCTTTCTAGAGAGAGAGTGAGAGAGAGAGAGAATCCCAACTTTATACCATATCCAAATAAGTAGCCAAAAAGGGCCTCAACAAGTTTCCAAGTATCCCAAATTTCCTGCATAACTCCATATCTCTCCAAAGTCCTTATATATTCTTGCCTCCTTGTCGAGACTTTTCAAACCTTGGAGGTTTCCTTAGCAAGGATGGGAGATGGTTCCCAAACCATATGGGAAGAAATATCCCACTTCAAACCATATGAAGGGAGTAAAATAGAAAGCCCAACAAGGCTTGTTCATCAAGCCTTGTGGAAAATAAGAGAGGATTCAACTTTTTTTCCCTACAAGTTCAAAATTCACTCCCAAAGAGGATGGATGGAGAAAATAAAGAAGACAACTACTCATTTGCAAACCAACAAAACTATTCAAAACCAAAAATTCCTCAAAAGCAAACAAGATTTCATTCCAAAGCAGTAACCAAGAAAGCAAGGGTGAGAAGCCTACCTCACAAAAGCAACATGATTCCAAGATTTTAAATCCAGAACAAGCTCTCAAAACCAAATATCCAAGCTGCCCAAGCCAAATCTAAGCTCTTCAAAACTAATCTCCTCTCCCAAAAATTAGCCAAAACAATACCAAAAAGAGAAGCCCAAAACCTCTAAGTTTGAGGATAAAATAGGAAAAGAGTCTTCAAATCAAAACCAATAGGAAGGTGACACGTGTCACTCTTCCACCTAGACTACAAATCATCCAAGTACCTCCAACATGCTCTTACAAATTAAATAAATAAAATAAATTTAAAAACAAGCAATACAAGTCCCCACATGGGCAACTTGCACACAAAACCTAAAGCATACATAAGGTCCAAAAATACTAACTTTGGGTGGTTGAAAAATGGGTCAAAATGGTACAAATAAGCCTTAAAAAGAGCTCACACGACCATATGTTTGGTACTTGAGGCTCTTTTAAGGCAAACATAATATCTAACTTGCCCTACACTCCAAAAAGCCACTTCTTGCTCAAATCCAAGTTACTTCAATAAACAAGGTAATGATGAACTCCACTGTGCACTATTTATAGATTTCTAATTTTTATCGCATTTACTCCTCCTCACATACCACCTCTCGTAAAGCTTTAAATGTTATTTTTATTGTTCCCACACTTTTTCCTACTTTCTTCCATGCACTACAATTGTAACATTCTGCACACTTCTACTTCCAAGGTTGCAGTCTTTTTGTGCACACTTTCCTATCTTTGCAACATATCTTCCCGTATGCCACATACCAAGTAGTCTATCATGTTGTTGTCTCCCTCATGTCACATTGCGCGACCATATTTCTCGTGTGGTCTCCAACTCTAAGAAATTATTTTCAAACACCGTTGTCCTAAAGCACCCGCGATACTTTCGTTTACTTTCTCACATCCCCAGCTTCATATCCATTAAGTACCCTTCTTTCACATTGTCGTGTGCACCAAGTACATTTTTTTATCGCGCATGTCTTATATCCACACATACCCTTTAACTAAATCCAATATGAGTGTCACATATTCTATTTTTCGTGCACTCATACTTATTTTCACCACACACAAAAAGGTATGTGCAAAATCCTCGCACATCAACATATCGATAGTAATCATCTCTTCCACGTAAACACACTTATTACAATAAAACAAGAAAAAAAAACATGAAAGGAAAATCTAATTTAAGTGGAAATGTTGCCTTATTACAAAAACAAGGGAAATTTATTTATAGTAGGGCTTCACCTACTCCCATTGAAGTAACTAGGCAACATGGTGTCATCCAATGCCTACAATTGACATGCGCTTGATTCTAGTATGTTAGTCACTACAAAGGGTCCCAACCAATGAACCTTCAAATTTCCTAGATGGCGCGCAAACTTGGAGTCATATAGAAGTACCATATTTCCCACAATAAAAGACTTGTTCTTGATGTTCTTGTCATGCCAAGCCTTTTGTCTTGCCTTCTTTGTCTTCGACTCCAACGCGATGACGTACCACTCATCCAATTGCATTAATTTTTCAATGCACTCATCAATTGCGTGTTCATCATCCAATCCTCATATGCGCAATACATAGGGATGGAAACTTAAATTCTACGAGTAATACTGACCTGTTCCAAACACCAACTTGAAGGGTGTGGCCTTAATCATTTATAGGTTGTTCTATATACCCAAAACATGACTAATACCTTATCATCCCAATCCTTTCTTCCAACATCACATATATTCGTTAGTGTTTGACCCAAGATCTTGTTGAAGGCTTTGGTAGTCCCATTAGCCCAAGGATGGTAAGGGGGTGGTATTATGGTTTGCCACCATAAACTCGCCAACAAAATTCTAATAGTCTCATTCAAGAAAAGAGTCCCCTTATCACTTGTAAGGCTCAATGGACATCCATACCTGCTGATGATGTTTTCCTAGAGGAACCTTTATGTTGTTATTATAGTGCAATCCTTTGTAGATGCAACCTCCCCACCTTTTCAAGTAAGTTGTACATATGAGGATATAACATGCACTGTCACACGCGCACGGGGTGGTGCAATAGGTCCTACAAAATTAATTGCCCACTTCTCAAAAGGCTCCACACTCGCTATGGGTCTTAATGACATCTCATCTCTATTTCTAGGCTTTCCAATTCATTGATAGTGATCACATGTCTTGATAAAAGCCTTAGCATTCTTGTATGATGTCTCCCACCTTAGACCTACTAATAAGATCTTGCGTCATGAGCTCTCCTAAATCCTACATAAGCCCTTGTTTTTGTCATGTCATCATTTTGCACTAAGTATGATATTGTCATTTTGTAATTAATACTTTACTATATTTTGAAAGGAAGTTTTGTGCATAACCTTGTTATTTTCATCTTGTGTTTGCTTCTTCAAAAATGGGTTAAATGAATCTTTATGTGTATTGATAATGTATTTGAAGAGCATATCTTAAGTAATCACAGGACTTGACTATGGACTAGCGCAAGACTCGCTTTAGAGCGCATGGCTCTCCTGTGCATTATCACAAGACTTACTCGAAGAACTAATGCAGACTCACTTGGAATGAAGAACTCGTGCAAAGAACTAAAATGACTCGGATGACAATTGGGCGAGTTGATGTAGGTGGCACACTAGTTAACACAATGAGAGGATCATGAAATGTGGGCTACCATCTAAACCATCATGCCAATTAAGGACCATGCAATTTTGACTTAACACCCGAGTTGACCATGCGATGATCATGCAATCTCGAATTACCACCGAGTTGATTGAAGACGTGGAGCACACAAACAAAAAAAGTTGTATACTTATAGTCATCATGATTATAGGGATCTAATGCAAAATCTTTTATATCTTCTAGTGTTGATTGATTATCTCAACTAAGAGTCAAGTACAAACCTCATCTGCATTAAAAAAATTAATTTGTTCTAAATATGACATGCATTAGTCCTTCCACAATTTTAACTCCTTAAATAATTAGTTGTTATAGATATCTTCTAGTTAAGTGGTTGTAATTAATTGCAAAATAATTAGTCCTCTTTTGGAGTGACTAGTATTGCTCTGAGTATAAAAGAGCATCTGTAGTAAGATTAAAAAGTTAGTTCATGGATTACTTGTAAAAGTCCTTATGTTCAATAAAGTGTTCATTCGGGGAAAGTTCAATTTGTGTGATTTACAAATTTAAACTAGATCAGCATGGGAAGGAACAAGGGCCACTCCTCCCCAATGTGAAGGGATCATCTCTTGTTCATTTCACTTCTATTATTTGGCATTTATTTGATTTACTAAAATTTCATTATTTTTAGTATTTTCAATTCTGAGCTTAGTAATCCTTTGTTTATCAATATATTTCATTTCTTCATGGCATTTATCATAGTATTTGGTTAATTTTTTTAGAGAATAAGTACTTGATCACGGTTTCAACCATTTCCTTTGTTTTATATAGTCATGGACACTTTGCCCGGACTCGACAATCATAAGATAACTAAAGTACAAGTACCAATGACACTTGTCATTGCGCGTTGTAACATCCCCTACATAGTGTCCTCCACTATGTCTACACGAGCTTCCTCTATGATTATACCACTCTCATGCTCTAGAAAACATCCGTGCAATACCTCATCTCGACCCATTTTATACAAGTCTCCCCAATAAGGTGACATGACACTTCTCGAATAACAAGTTGCTTCTTTTCCAAGGTCTTCATCCCTTTTGGCGCAAGACCAATGCACAAAAATACTTGATATGTCTTCCAAATCAGCTAACGCCAGCTTCATCGAACGATTGTGCACTGAATAGTATCCTCAATACTCAGTGCATTCTCTCTAGAGTTGATCCTTGACGGTGGTTAGGTCCCGGTTGCTCTTGCTCGGATTTACTATAACTGTAAAATTTAACTCTGAAACAAAATGATCCATTGGTAGATGTGCCCTTGAAAAACTAGTTTATTGACTAGGTACTTTAATGTCATATGATCGATGTAAAATATAAACAGTGTGGCTAATAGGTATTGTTGAAACTTGTGAAGCATGTAGATCATGGATAATGTTTTGTGCTCCATAGTGGTATAGTTTTGCTCAGCTGGTGTCAACTTCCTACTTGCAAAGAATATAGGGTGATCAATGTTTCCTTCTCATAGTTGTGCAAAAATGTTTCAATGGCCATACCAGGCCTTGTTCCAAGAAGGAAAGTGCATGACAAGCACAATATTCAGCCTTTTCTTCAAGGTCTCAAAAGTCTCATTCTTTGCATCCACCCAATAAAATTTTCTTTTAGGCTTCAATAACTCTTTAAGGAGCGTGACAATCTTTGCATAATCCTTAATGAACTTTATATAGTAACCAAGTGTGCCCCAAGAAACCACGCACCTCACTCTAATTTGTTGGTTCTTTTAGCCCCAAAATCATTGCAATCTTAGCTGGATCTACCAATAATCCATCCATGCAAATAATGTGCCCAAGTAATGTACCAAAGGGGATGGAAAATATACACTTAATGTTTAGAGAGATGCTAAACTACTGCATCATTCAAAAATTAGCTTTGAGGTTGTCATAATGTTCTTTCACAAGCCCATAGATAGTCCAATCGTCCGATAGACCTACAAAAAGTTCTGAATGAAATCTTAGAATGCCCGAACAATGATGCGTGAGGACACCACCGGCTTATCCTTCAATCCAAAGGACATTATAGTGTATGCAAAACTTACCCATTCAGTTGTGAAGGTGGTCTTCTCCACGATCCTCGCGCACAATACATGCTTGATGACACCCTAAGAATCCATCGTAAAGGAATAGAATTCACACCCTACTACACCTTCCAAGATTTCTTCAATGAATGGAGTAGGGAAAGAATCTATGACACATGAAGCATTGAGAACCCTGTAGTCAACACAAATCCTGATCTGCCATCCTTCTTAATATTAATTACCATGGGGCTGATCCACTCAGATTCCTCAATATGTTCAATGTCCTTGACTCTAACATTTTTTCAATCTCCTCTTTCACTTTTACACGCAGTTAAGATTCATCCTTTATGGCCTCTTTCTAATTGGTCATGCGCCATATTTTAACTTGAAGTATGTACACCCTTCCACTCATGGTATCCCCTTAGGAATAAATCATGGAAGTCACGCAACATTTCTTGATCTTCATAACTTCCGGTTCGACCAATAATAGCCAATTATTGCTTGTTTACGCACATCCTCAGTCCCAATATTCACCTTTTTAGTCTTCATAGGAACATGATATGCACACTCCTACTCCATCACCTCACGTGCACCCTCAATGTGCTTTATATCTAGATCTTCAACTTCCTCATCATATATGAGCTTGACCATCTTTCCTTTTTCCTTCTCTTTCCATACACACCCTAATAATGTTTCTTCCTGTTTGAGCACATCCTCATGCGCATCGGTCTTAGGTTCTCGTAAGAGATGAATCATAAGTTCTTTCACCCTTACGCTATCTTCCATCATGATGTGCTTCATGATCTACAAGGCCTCATGAACTGGTGCTTTTGGGGAAAATAGTCAAAGGTATGAACAATACCTTCCGTCATGTCATGTCGACTTGTAGTTTCTTGCTTCATCTCAGCATGCACATACCAAACACGTGCACATCCTTGCAAAGTAGAGTAAACATTGTGTACCCAAAGAGATGGTGGGATATATTCTTGTGCTTGCATCCATTGTCTCTTGCGATTATGGATGTGCACCAAAGTAGGAGTCATCCCATCATAATCATGTACAAGTGAGGGAACATTGTTCTGAGTAAACCATGTTAAAAATGCTAACCTAACCTAACACTAGCCTAATAGATTGTCTCTGTGTGTTTCCCACCAAATAGCGTTTTTGTCTCGCACAATGTGTAGACCATCATGTTCCATCTATCTCCCTCATTTTTCCACTTTTCTTCCATCACATGAAAGAAAGAATCGGTTTTCTCTTGTCCATTATACCCTAGAAACCGAGTCTTTCCCAAGTTCTTAATTATGCACGGCCTAATCATCCTAGTAAATATTCCCTTGACTTCACAACCTACCATCTCATAAGAGTACCATGGGCCCAATTGTCACAAGCAACAATGGTAGCATCACCAATAGATTTCGTGTCTTCGTAGTGAAGTACACCTTCTTTTGATGGTTATATGTTTTCCGGTTTGAGTCTTGTATGTGCATATATTTTGTTAAGATCTTCTTCATTTATAGGATTTGTATAAGGTGTAACCTTCACATCATCCAAGGGTATGAAAACGTGCTCCTCCTTGTTCTCAAAACTAATATATATTTTTATGAAGCATAAATCTACATTATTAGCATAAAACCAAGGACGTTAAAGTAGTGCGAGGAAATTATATGCCTCAAAAATTTCCAACACTTCAAAATCACCTATAAAATTAGCTCCTTGAATAGCGATTGAAGCATCCTTTAGTACCCTAATGGGCATGTTTTTCTGTTCTTCATATACAACACATTAGAAGATGACTACAATGGTGTCCTTCCAACCTCGGTTCCAAGCATCCAATGTCAGAACACCGACCTTTGTACCTTTTTCAATAAGAATATTACTCACGAACCATCCATTTGTCATTACATCTAGTGTAATATGCTTATCATATTTATGGTCTTGCGGTGGTAAATTTGCATGAAGGATCTAGCTCTCTCGTTCAACTCCGACGTGGTATCTTATTGTGCAGAACCACTCTCCTAGAAAAATAATGATGTTTTCCTATCTAAGCAGCTTGCACACTTCTTTTGAATCATCCACATCCTTTTGAGGAAGTTCAATACTCTGTGTGTTCCTTGTCTCATGCCTGCTCCTTTAAGGACTAGATCTTGCCTTGTAGCTCACAGAGATGACTCCTATGGTCCGCCGATAAACCTCCTTCTGATGAGCCACATCCAGATGCTTAACATGTATAACCTCTTCTTTCCCGATGATGGGTTTTGATTTAATATTCTTACGCACACGTGGTGCTTTTGCGTGCATAATGACTAACATAGGTTGAAGTTCTAGATCAATCATATTCTCATGTTCCCATCATTCATGCTTCATGCATTCCACCTTAATCATTCCACCTTCATGCTTTTTTCCTTTTTGTTGTTTTTACACATATGGGCATAGAGGTCTGGGAAATCCTCAACCTTGTGCGCCTTTCCACAATACGCACAAACCTGGTTCTTAGGACACTCACGTTGATAATGATTTGGTGATCTAAAAGTATAACATGTCCCACGTGTGAACCTTCCTCTACCACCATGGCCTCTTCTCTTGTATCCACCTTGAAATCTGCCATTTTCACTATTGCACCTTTCATTGTCCTACCTTACTTGTGCCTAAGAACTACTAGCTACAATGGTATGTCACAATCCAGTCTCAAAAGCCTCATGAATATGATTGATCAAACGATTACAGTCATTTGTACCATGGGTATGTGTGTCACAAATCTTACAATATATAGAGATGTTCTTTTGTGTTGCAGGATATAAAAGTGAACAATTTTGGACATCATGATTCTTGTGGAAAATATCCCAAGATGTTAACAATGCATGCACATTCTGCGTGGACAACTATCTTTTATGCCTCCTGAGATGATACTAAAATATGCCTACCTATATCTCCTATCCAACGTGGAGATACTTGATTGCCTTCCTGCTCACCTTCACTATGATGCTCTTCTACAACAACCTCTAGATTCTGAACACCTTGTGCAAGGGCTAGGTGACCAAGGTGGGTCGATGCATGCCCGTGGTTCTTATTCCCTCATCGACTCACTTTCATCATATTCTGAAGGGGTATCTCTATTTATTCTTTCCCACTATCAGAGAACATGATCTTGCGGTCCCTCGCCTTTCGTGGGGTTCTCATCACTTCCTGCTACCATCATTCTTCTCAATCTCAACTCTTCATCAACTTCCCTTTGTCGCGCATCCTTATACCTGAGTCATATTTCCTCTCTCTCCCTTTCTTTTGCCAGCTCACCTCCATCCTTCCCACACCTCCTTCCTTCTATTGCACACATTGCGATTTTAGCTCTCTGTCGGTAGTTTTTTCCTTCCTAGTTCAACCATCAAGATCTTGATAGCTAAAGGTGTCACGCGTAAATAGGATCCTCTTGGCTCACGTAAAAACCAAAACTCTACTTCCTCTGGGCATGAGTATGTCAAAATTGCATACTCCAAGGTATAACTATGTAGCACACCTTCCCACCAACAATCTACAGACTCTTGTCCTCAACATTTCCAAATCAAAGAGTTTCTAGTAATTTTCTTGTCTCCAAGCTTTCTTTCTTCCTAACCGAACATCTCTCTAAGCTGCGTAGGCTACCAACCGTCAAAGCACAATTCTACTTGGAAAAAGTCAAGAATGTCTCATACAAGTAGTCATAGATATTGTCTTCCACCCACTTTTATGCATTAAAGTCGGGTCAATTCTTATATATCCGAGAAAACATGTTCTAGTCATTATATATCCATCTCTCAATATTCTCCATGGACAATCAAAATGTCATCTCGCATGCCACATCCTGGTTGAAAAATTGAAAAAGAGCTCTCGAAAGAATGAATCAAAATGTAGTCTTTTATTTACCAATACAAACTAGGCACGCTGATACTTCATCCGGACAAGTTTAGAAGCTCACCCAAAGCGCAAAAAGCCACCAGTCCCTCCTTTTTTCACTCAACAAGATGTTAGCATGCATGTTTATAATCATAACAACTATTCATGCAAGAAGATACATCATAACATAAACAAGTATGGCAACACATATAACAAGGAAGTTCAATCAACATAACAAATGATCAACAAGATCTGAATTCCCATAAATCCATACTTAGATACAGTAATCCTATAAATCCATGCACAATTATCCATGATAACCATAATCCATTACATAGCATATAAGCTGATTACATAAAAAACAATACATTCATGCACCGGACCATGTGTGCATACAAAATAGGCTCCAAAAGCCACACAATACTCAAACTAGAATCCATAACTCAAAGACTTACTAGCACCCTCTATTACATGGATGCATCACCCTATATATACACGGTGGGGACTTTCCCTTCACCGAATACATGCAACTCCTAAATATTGGTGAGTTCTATCAATAGCTTTGCATGTTTTTCTAACTGTACTTCACAATAGTACAAGTCAGTAAATAACTTTTCTTTAATCCTATAATTAGACCGCCTCCAAGAGTCTCTCTTGTCCTTATCTATATGTGCTTTATCTTAATAATATACCTTTCTTGTGTCTCAAGTCATCCCGTTTTTCTCTATTTTTATCCTTTGTCCCAAAATGACTATGTCCTAAATACTCTATATGCACATACACAAGCCTTTCATGCTAACTTGTTTCATTGTATCTCTACGCATTTTCTTGTCTCTCTTCCCTTCTTGTGCGCACCTTACGACACAATTCATTAGATCCGTATGCATTTGTTTACCCCATGTGCATCCTCCTGCACACCCTTTGTGCGTGATTAATACTTAGTCCTTTGTATAACCAACAAAAAGAAAAAAGTGCTGAAGTGATCTAATTGATGGAGGAGTTTTCTAACCTTAAAATAGATATCGTAGTGCATTTAAATACTTCTCTTGATAGTACGTAAGAAAAATCCAAGGATTTAGAGCTTTTATAAATCCATTGTCTTAGGTATAGAGATAAGTATACACTTATAAGATAAATGTCATTAATTATGCTAATGTATAACTCTACTTAGTAAAGACTCTTCCGCATCCCCCCTCACCATTCATTGATGAAATATCTACATAAAAAGAATAATTGGAAGAGATAATTCCTAAAACACCTCTACAAATTGAATAGTATTCCAAAACCTCTTATTTACCAACTATACCATTACCAAAAAGACAGAGAAAAAGAAATAAATTAGTATCATCATAAGATTTTTGAATTTGAGCTCATAAGTATTAAAACTTCTTAGTATCGGGATTCCTCGCATACAAGTAACTAGATGCATTCCTAATATTAATAGCAATGTTAGAGAATTATGCATCAAAACCATTGGAAGGAAAAAAAAGTATCCTAAGACCATCTAAGCAGATGGGAAGTTGGCTAAACTTTTCGTAGGGAAGCTTCTTCCCCCCCATGTATGGAGACCGAGGAAGTCATGTGGTTATTGTTTCTATTGGTAATATCAGTATACCTAATATTATTATAGACCTAGGAGTTGTTATCAATTTCATGACTATTAATATGCTCTCAACTTTGTCATTAACCAAAACACAACCAACTACCATAGTATTGCAAATTCTGATCGGACCTTTGTAAAGCCAAAAGGAATTATAGAATATGTTGCAATAACAATATAATATTGGGAATACCCTATGGAATTCTTGATATTAAAGCCCCATACTCAAAATAAAGGTTATCCATTAATTCTAGGAAGAACTTTTCATGCCACGCTTTCTTTCATAAATAGTAGGATTAGGGATATGCCTATTTCAAACAAGAAAAATCTAAAAAATATTTATTGATTGATCGGTTAAACACGTGATCTAAGGAACTTAATGATTACTTAAGCTATGTGTTTGATATCTGAATGCTAGTTAATTAATTTTATTGCATGTGTTGGAACTCTTTTTGATCTATTTGAGATCTTCCACTTGTTCTGCAGAAGATCTTTTACTTAGTATGTTTGAACTCCTAGTCAAAATATTATTCTCACGTTGTGTTGTAATAGAGGAATATAAAAAGAAATGGGTTAATACAGAAATGGAGCTAGATGGAGAATTAGAAAATAGAGGATACACAAATAAAGAAGTTGCTTTGTTCCTAAATGTAATCTTCATGCTAATTCAATAAAGAATCTGAGTTATGTTCAGCAATTTTTAGTTGCAAGCCTTATGAGGGATTAACATCCAAGGCAGGGCCCACTTGTGGTCTGCTAAACCCCTTCATAATTTTTTTGTTTTGTTTCATTGCTTGATTAGACTAGGAAGCAACTTATCTTTTTATCCACATTCTAAATTCCCAAGATTTTTTTAGCCATAGTATTAGAAGTTATTTTCTTTTGGTTTTGAGTTTTGTTTCAAGCATTGTACTTTCAAGCTTTGTTATTTTTAGTATAGTAGTGATAGCTATTTCTTTCCATACCTCCTAAATTCTTTGTAACTGTGCATACATCACTAACATTATTGAAAGTTTACGTCCCTTGGTTTGATGATTAAATGACTGTGAATTAGTGAATAACATATTAATTTCTACAAGTTAATTTGCACCATCATTTTTGGCGCCGTTGTCGGGGATACTGCCAAGTTATAAGGTTTTTGAGAGGTTTTGCATTTCCTAGGAACAATTTAGGTTTAGGAAATTTCACCTCCAAATCCCCCACTAATTTTCGTTGATTGAGTTGAGCTAGTTGATGCATGCACCATCCAAGGGATGCCCATGGTAGATTTTTACCCAATCCTCAAGTAGCACGAGATCTCTTCATATGATTATGAGGATTTTGAAGAAGACATACTTTCCTCTGTACAAGGTTTGTTGTCGAAAATCCTCCTCTTAAGTGAAATTTTTGAATTTGTTCCTAATCACTAGACATGGCGTAAGAAGTAAATCAAAATATTGAAGGTGCAAGTGCATTTGAATTCCCAATCTCCAACAACAATCAACTTTGTTATGATGAAGAATATTTCTCCCTCTTGCCCTTCCTAACTTTCATGGATCCATAACTGAAGACCTAGACACCTTTTTGTTTGAGTTTGATGTATTATGCAAGAGCTATGATTATACCATTGATGCACATAAAATGAAGCTATTCCTGCTACACTCAAGGATGCAACCTTGAGATGGTTCATGGGTTTAGGAAGAGATTTCGTTACCACACAGGTGCGGATGAAGGAGAAGTTTCTCACTAAGTACCAAGACTACTGCAAGCCAAGTAGCAGAGGAGGTGATGAAATATTCAAGATGGCATAAAAGGAGGATGAACCACTAGAAGACTATCTAGAAAGATTCATGTTTTGTGTTTAGAAGACAAGGCACACAAGACTACCTCCTGAATCTCTCAAATTACTCTTTTTGAAGGGACTCAGTGAGGAGGACATGGATGCTCTGGATCTGATAGGAGATGGAGACATTTCAAAAGCTACCTTTGATGAGATTTGTGAAGCCTGCAGGAATTACTCCAAAGCCACCATGAAGAGAATAAGAAATATAAGATCAAGGGGTGGATCAACTACCAAAGGAATTAGGGACATATCTAAGTTAGAGATTGTCAACATGTTCAAGAACATGAAGCAGGAGATTTTCAATGACATGGCCACTCAACTAGATGCTCTGCATGCCAAGAAGAAAAGAGAAGATGCAGAGGCAACACTTACAAAGTTTTGTCATGCATGTAGAAGAAAGAAAGCTGACTATAGATGCAGAGGATTGGACAACATTGCACAAGAAAGGGAGGCTTCACTTGAATTCAATATGTTGGAAATAGAGGATGGGAAAGTCTTTTATGTTGCTTAATGGAAACCATGACTACCAAGACAAGGAGGTATGTCACAAGACCCTATGTCATCTTTTCATAATTGGGCTAGTAATCCATATATGCAACCCCCACCTTGAGATTTTTTGTAGCAAGGTTGGGCTACATACCCTAGTCAATACCAACAATAATGGAAACCTCAATTTTCAGGTCATCAACAATGACATCAACCCCCTCAATCATGGAAGTAGCTTTGGAGATGAGGGCAACAATGGAACAAACCACCTCCTAATTACCAACAATCTTACCAACAACCTCCTTATCCATAGTAGTAAGCTCTGATGCCAAATCCCCAACCTGGCTCTTAGCCAAAAACAACCCAAATACCAGCTCAACCAATGCCTAACTCCAACAATAAAGCTTCTCAACTAGCCTATTCCACTAAACTAGCTCAATACCCTACCTATTTTGTTGATGTTAATAACATCCATCTCCGCTCAAGAAGAGCACTTCCTCCACCAAGTGAACCCACCATTATAGAGATTGCAGATGAACCATAGTTTCTGCAGAATGATCCATAACAAAGGCGTAAGACGCGTTGCAAGCTGATCCACAACAACCTAAACATTATTTCGGTAAGGACAAGATGCAAGCTAATGAACCACCATTTCTAGAAAGATTACAGAAAAAAAGACTGACCTCAAATCATATTATGATTCTGGTTTTGTCAATCAACTGAAGGATATTTGTGTCAAAATTTCACTTATTCAAGTCATCAAGGATGTGCCCATCTACAAAAAGTTGGTTAAGGATCTATGCATAAAAAAACTAGGTAGAAGAAGGAAGGATCCATCCACTATACAAGTTATTGGATAGTTGGTTGATATTATGCTTGAAAATTCAGTTTTACCCAAGTACATAGATCCAGAAGTCCTTTGGTAAATGTTACAATTAATGACACAACAATAAAGAACACTTTGATTGACTTAGGGGCAGCCATTAACGTCATGACTAAGAAAATTATGGATGATCTGAAATTGGAAGGACTAAGGCCAACAACTATAGTCTTACAACTTGCAGATAGATCAACAATGAGACTTGAAGGAGTACTTGAGGACATAGTTGTGGTGGTAGACTCCTATGAACACCCCGCCGACTTTATTGTATTTCAACCAAAGACAAGTTTAGGAGGATATCCTATCATCCTAGGAAGGCCATGGTTGGCCACTACTGACACATTCATAGGTTGTAGGTCTGACAACATGATTATTTCTAATGGAAGTGGTACTAAAAGTTGATGCTTTATCCTCCTGCCCAACCGTTGAATGATGAAGATCAAACCATTTGGGTAGAAGAACCAAGTAGATTAGAACTATGTACAACATCTCATGATGTTAGAGAAGTCTTGTATAATTAAGGACAAGAAGAAGATGTTGTTCTCTCCAATGTCTTGCAAAATAATTATGGAAGGAACGAAGAAGTGGATGACATATTAAGGTGTTTAAGCTGTCCATTGAACCGAGTTATACCACAACAAATCACCATGGACATTTCAGGTAAGAATTTTATTCTTCATCAACTCCTTCCCCATGACTGCATATTGAATTCTATTAGCAACAATGTATATTCAATGATTGATCTCTCCAAATAAGTGGTGATAACACTAGAGAAAATCACTCAATGTTAACAAGCTAATGGATAGACAAAAAGAGAAATTGTCGATCGCTCTTCTTTAAAAAAATAAAATAATTTTTGCATGGGATTATGGTGATACACATGTAATTCATCCTAAGCTTTGCACTCATAAGATTTATATCAAGGAAATTTGTAAGCCAATCAGGCAGCCACAAAGAAGAATGAACCCAATGGTGAGAGAGATTGTAAAAGGAGAATTGAATAAGTTACTAGATGCTGGATTTATATATCCTATAACAAATAGTAAATAGTTTTCACCCCTAGTCATTGTGTCAAAAAGAATGGAAAATGGAGGATGTGTAGATTACAGGGAGCTAAATGTAGCAACAAAGAAATATAATTTTCCACTACCTTTCATTAATCAAGTAGATAATTTTTACAAGGATAACATTATAGTAGATTTTCTCTCAAGAATGGATACTAAAGAGGAGGAACAAGTAGTTGATGACTCCTTCTCAAATGAACACTTGTTTTCTATATCTACAAAAACACCTTGGTATGCAGATATAACCAACTACTTGGTCTCCGGTAAGACACCACCACATTACTTATACTCTGAAAATAAATACATAGTTGAAAAGAGTGTACATTTTTCTTGGATAGCTGGATTTCTATTTCATACAGGAAAATATCATGTCATGTGAATATGTATAGATGATGAGGAAATATATGATGTCCTCATAGCCTGCCATAATGAACCTTGTGGAGGACATTGTGTTGCAAAATCACAGAAAGTGTTAACAACTAGGTATTATTGGTCAACATTGCATAAAGATGTAACACTATACACCAGGAGATGTGTTAAGCCTCAAATAATGGGTAAGCCTACCAAATATGATGAAATGTCATTGCAGCCTCAACTGGCTTTGCAACCTTTTGACAATTGGGTTTTAGACTTCATTGGCCCTATAGATCCTAAATATCAGCAGAAGGAATACATCTTGGTATGAATCGATTATCTAACTAAGTGGACAGAGGTGAAGGCATTGCTAAATCAGAAAAGTGAGAAAGTAGCCAAGTTTCTCTATGATCATATCTTCACTAGATATGGAGTTCTAAGGGAGATTGTCACTGATCAAGGTACACACTTTATTGTTGATGTAATTTCTGATCTAGCTAAAGAGTATGAAACAAACATAGGAATTATACACCATACCATCCCCAATCTAATGGCCAAGTAGAGGTAATAAAAAGAGAGAAAGAGGCTATTGACAAATACCATTGCACTCCACATGAAAGATTGGGAAATGCAGATTTCTAGAGCTAGTATGGGCATTCAACACAACATGAAAAACAACTGGTTTCACACCATTTGAAATCTTGTATGGTAAGATTATTGTTTTACAAATTGAATTTGAGCACAAAACACTAAGGACTGCACTTGAGCTAGGCATAGATTTATCTAAGGCACAAAGACAAAATTCTCCAACTCGATGAGTTGGATGAACTAAGAAGACAAACAAGACACAATACAGTGAAGTAGTATAGAAGTTAAGAGTCAATTGGCATGACCGGTACATCAAGACAATGAAGTTTTAAGGTGATTGGGCACTCTTGTTTGACTCAAAGTATAAGGACCATATGGGAAAACTTAGGACAAGGTGGCTAGGCCCCTATGAGATTAAGAAAATCTTCCCTAATGGAGTTGTAAAAATCACCACCATAGATCCTATGAGGTTTAAGTTATTGGTGAATGGTCAAAGTGAGATTGTACAAGAAACTAGTTGTGAAATACATTCATGCAATAGTTTAGAGGAGGTCAAAGCAGGATGGAAGGACAACAAAATTGAAATCATAAGTTGATCCTACTAGTTCATCTTCTGATATTCCAGAGGATTGAGAAATTTTAGTGGCCTTGGTATATTCAAATTGCTTGTTGACTATTCCAAGGGTAAATAAAATTGTTGTGATCAACCCTTTTTAGTGATCAACAACACTCAACTAACACATTTTATTTCTTAGAATTTCTATTTTGTAGGGTTTTGATGTTAGATGGTTACAAGAGTGCATGATCTCCATCACAAGGAGAGCATGCAATGATTAAAGGTCCACTTGCAGAATAACATGCAACAAACCCCTGTTTTGTTTTCATGTATGATAGAGCTCATGATTGCATGAAGAAGATCAAATATATCTACATGTGTGAAAGATGGAAAAAAACAACTAAAACCCCAACAGATTGACATTCCCTCTCCAGGAGTTATTTGGTTTTAGTAAGGAGCAATCAATATAAATTTAACACACACATGCAACATCATAGTAACGTCTGCCACATAATAACAAGCTTGCATGCAAAGAAAGACACAAATTCAATGAGCATGCACAATCATAATTCTAAAACAAGCATTGAGATAAGTGCACTTCACTACCAATTTATTAAAGTATAATTAGAATGATTATTATTAATTAGCATTTATGCCAAGTCATCATGTCTTTATTGCATTTAAAATACCGCCATCTTTTATGCCATAACTTGTCCCTCTACACTAGCCCACATTGTCAAATCACTTTACTTGGCACGTTTTAAGTGGTCACATCAATCAATGATCGCTCATGTAACCGTGCTACATGTATTTCGGTCTCAAAGTTCAAAAAAAAAATTAAAACAACTCCACACAACTCAATTGTTCATCGTTTCTCCAATTAGAGTTGTGTGATTGCATATTGAGATAGAAGCAAACCGTATATTCAAAATGGGTAGAGACTTAATACGACATGAACCCATCGAACACTCTCAGCTTCTTAGCAACCCTCAAATTTTATAGTATTTTCGGGTGGCGAGAATACATAAATTGATTCGAGGATTTCAATGAATCAATGGTGGGGAGGAAAAGTGAATGCAGCTTTATCATTAAGAATCAATAATGACATCTTGACCGAGGTAATTGGACTTCCCGCATAGGAGAACTATTTCCAAAGAAGGCTAATCCAGAGAGTAAGCTAGGAGGGAATTTGCAGATGCCAATTACCAATTTTTCTCAGATAGGAAAGGTACACAAATAACTTCTCTTAAACCTTTCTAGGATGAGGTTTTAAGTTAGGTTATTAAGTATTTTACCTGTGAGGGAAGATATTCGAGGTTGAATACAATTTACTTTAAATTGTTGAATTTCCTAAAGAACAATAAACAAGTGAACGTGTTGAATTTCTGACATGAGATATTGAAGAAGATGAGCAAGGAGGCACGAAAGGTTGGTTTGCACTCTCACACCACTGCCTCATAACCATGATAGTAAAGCATACCCTACAAAGGGATCATCCAGAGATAAGGTGGGAGGATTTTTCAAGGTCAAGAGATATAAATGATTTTTTGGGAAAGAGGAGAAAGAAGAGAAAGAGTACTGAGAGTACCTCTGAGCACATCACAAAGGATGTACCATCAACCTCTTAACTTGAAAAAAACTTGAAGAAAACATTGCCTCGAAAATTTACCACTGTTTGAAGAAAATCTTGTTCATATCTCTCTTGAAAAAATTATCTAGTCCCGAATCATCTACCTCCAAGGGTAAAAGGAAGCCTTCCAAGTCCACTCCTACACCAAGGTGCTCTCATAGAATAAAAACCAAAAGGCCAAAAACCTCCAAGCCAACAAAATCATAGACCATATCACTTGATAGTGATGTGGAAGCTGCAGAGGAGAAAATTGATCCCATGGAGGCAAAGTGTAGGAGGTTCTCGACACTACATTTCATGAGCAACAATGCCCTAAAGAGCCCATGGAGGGACTAGAAGAACAAGCTCAAGATGTGGAGACTGTGTGTGTGATGTAGGGCCATGTGGAAAAAGAGGAAGAAGTTGGAGGAGAAACTAGACAGCAATACCTTGGAGAGTCCATGGAGGAGCATGCAAAGACAGTTCAAGTTGACCAAAGAATTCATGTAGCGGAAGGTCATGAGGAATAAAAAGAAGAAGAAATTGGTGAACAAATTGAGCACATGCCCCAAGCTATTGAGGAATTCATTGAGCACATGGTGCATGGAAATGAGGAAGGGCAGATGTATGTGAAAATTGAAGTGCAAGAACATATTCATGTAGTTTAGGACGATGTAATTGAGCAGGTGCTAGAGCTAACACCACCATTTTTATCACATGCTAGCATGCAACAATTGAATGTAGCCCCATTGTAACCACAAATTGTCATCAAAGAAGTTATAAGAGAGCCTATCAAACTAGTTTGTAGGGAGATGACAACATAAAATGTTGCTTTGATTACTAGGTGAATCAATTTGAACCCTATGTTAATAGGTTAAAAAGAAAGTGGAAAAGAGAAAATGAAGAACTCATATTCCATTATAAGTAAGAACATGAGGAAAAATACAGGGAACATTCAAAGGCTAAAGAAAAATAAGAAGATACCCTTCAGGTGGCCCATGAAATATTCAAATGTAGGCCTCCCTCCAACATTTATGTTATCTTTTTAAAGGAAAGATGTTGCAACTCAAACTCACTTGTATCAATTATGAGATACCATTTGATATAAGTGTAGCTAGGATCTTCTTTAGGTTATATCTGAACAACCCTCATGAAATTCAGCTCCTATTATGTGAACTCTACATGTACAATTATGCTCTTGAGTATGATATGGATTGGATTCCAGTCCTATACATTGGAGATGTTCCGGTTAAAGCACTTTGTTCTTATTTTTGAATGAGTTGGATAAAGAAAGACAAATGGAGGAATACAAGAATTTGGAGAAGGTGTAGCCATTGATGGTTAGGGTTGAAACTAATAAAATTGGAGAATTTGTAGAACAGTATGAAAAGTATATGCAGAAGAAGGAAATTAGAAGGAGAGTATGGAAAATGAGGAAATCAACACACAATGAAGCCAGAGACATGATTAAGGACCAGGGCATTCAGATAGTTCAAGCATGCATGATGCTACTGGAATGAGATGTCTCATGAGTAACAATAAAAAGAAATGCATTCTTATCCTAATATCATGCCAACTCTAAGAAGAGTGAATGCATACATTGACATTTCTACCGAATGTGCAGGTACCTAGCTTCCCATTGGATATCACCCCCAATCTTCCACTTTCCAATACCAACATGGACAGGTGACAAACCACTAAATGAAGTGATAAAAACATAGTTATGAACAGTTAAGGATAAACAGTGGTTACTTTTTCATAGAAGAGGAAGGGACATGGAGATCTTTTGACTTCAGACGTTTATGCCACTTTCAGCAGTAGGAAATTGAACCACTTAAATGAGGACATTTAAGGAATTAAGCCTAGGGGTGTGATGAGATGTTTAAAATACCATTATAAACAACTCATCTTTTGTATTTAATTAATCCATTGAGGCCATGTCCTTGTATTTCCTAGTTATATTGTTGAACATCACCATCATAACCTGAACTTATGGCATGAATATTAATAATTATAGTTATGGCTAGTTATCTTTATTTTGAGCATGCATTTATTCTCTTGATTTCAATAAGTGTATGAATGATGATTTTTCTGATGTCACTCTTGTTTGCAAGCAACTTTTATATGCAACAACTTGTATGCAGCAAATGACTTACCTACAACAACCCATTTGCAGCCAAAGGGATCCACCTACAACTAAGGAACCACTTGTAGCCACTGTCGCAACTAAAGGACTTGTCCACGACAACTAACCCGCAGCCAAAAGAGATCACCTACAACAAATAATCTATGGTTATGAAGGACTCTTGGGACATGAATAACGACACTCATGTTTGTACATGTTGTTTAAGAGGCACTTACAATTGGGACGTGAGAACTGAAAGATAACTCAAAGAATGATATAATTATTTATCGCAACTCACTGAAAAAATGATTGATCGGTTAAACACGTGATCTAAGGAACTTAACGATTACTTGAGTTATGTGTTTGATATTTGAACACTTGTTAATTAATTATGTTGCATGTGTTGGAACTCTTGTTGATATATTTGAGATCTTCCACTTGTTCTATAGAAGATATTTTACTTAATTTGTTTGAAATCCTAGTCACAATGTTCTTCTCACGTTGTGTTGTAATAGAGGATATAAAAATAAAAGGGTTAACATGGGAAATGGAGATAGATGGAAAATTAGAGAATAGAGGATACACAAGATAAAGAAGTTTTTTTGTTCTTAAATGTAATCTTCATGCCAATTCAATAAAGAATCTAAGTTATGTTCAGTAGCTTTTAGTTACAAGCCTTAGGAGGGATTAACACCCAAGGCATGGCCCACTTGTGGTCTGTTAAAAACCTCATAGTTTTGTTGCTCTATTTCATTGCATGATTAGACTAGGAAGTAATTTATCTTCTTATATGCATTCTAAATTCACAAGCTTTGTTTTTAGCTATAGTGTTAGAAGCTATTTGCTTTCAGTTCTAAGTTTTGTTTCAAGCATTATACTTTCAAGCTTTGTTATTTTTAGTATAGTAGTGACAACTATTTCTTTCCATACCTCCTAAATTATTTGTAATTGTGCATACAACACACATGTTATTGAAATTTTACGTCCCTTGGTTTGATGATTAAATGACTGTGAATTAGTGAACAACATATTAATTGTTGCAAGTTAATTTGCACCATCAATATTGTTAAAACTGAGATAGAGACGTCATTATAGGCAAGTTTGATATACCCAATATCAAATAGTAAATGGGAGTCTCATCTAGTTATTGTGCATAATAAAAATTTAAAATGGAGAGTTTGCATAGAATATAGAGAATTGAATAAAGCCACATGGAAAGATTGCTTTCGTATTCCCTTTATCGATCATTTTGGATAATTTGGTAGGGAAAGAATAATTTTCCTTTTTAGATGGATTTAGTGGATATAACCAGATATAAGTGGCACTTGAGGATCAAGATAAACTACCTTTACTTGTCATTGGGGAAATTTTTCATATAGAGTCTTGTCCTTCGAATCGTGCAATGTACCAAGAACTTTTCATAGTGAAATATTAGCTATATTTGCAGATTTGGAAAATGAATGTGTGAAAATTTACATGGACAATTTTATAGTCTATGGAGGATCTTTTGAAGAATCATTGACTAATTTAGAAAAAGTATTGACTAGGTGTGAAAATCACCAATTGTCTCTCAATCATGAAAATGTTTAATTATGATAGAACAAGATATAGTTCTTATAGACATCATATTTTAAAAGAAGGAATCAAATTTGACGCTAACAAAATTGAGGTAATAAGATAACTTATAACACCCTCCACTTAAACAGAGGTAAGAATTTTCTCGGATATGGTTGTTATTATTCGAGATTAATAGAAAAATTAGTAAGATAACATCTCATATGTTTTCCTTACTAAAGACTCATGAATTTCTGTAGACTTATGATTATCAATAGTTTTTTGAGGTCATCAAAGAAATATTAACTTATGCTCATGTTTTGAGAGGAACTAATTTAAAGCTTCCTTTCTACATCTAATGAAGCAATAGGGGTTGTTCTTGGATAAAAAGAAAAAAACCATGCATGTTATTTACTACATTAGTTAAAACTTAACACTTGTTGAAAGATACCACACAAATGAAAAACAATTCCTTATTTTAGTGTATGTTATACAAAAATTCATCATTAAATCAATGGTTACAAGGTTATTATATATACGTACCATTTTGTTGTAAAGTATTTGATGAAAAATCCCTTCGTAAGTGGAAGAATTATTATTAGGTGTTTGTTCCTCTTACAAGAATTCAATGTGATAATAATTGATAAAGCAAGAAGAGCTAATGCGGTTACACATTTTTGTCGAGACTAAAAACTACAGGACAAGATGAACCAATAGAAGACGAATTCCTTAATGAATACATATTTTCTATATCTTTTACATCACCATGGTTTTCTGACATGGCTAATTATCTTTCCTTAGGGAAGATCCCATCCTCTTCCACTCTTAAACAGAAAAGACGCTTCATAAAGAACATTTTAACATACAATTGGGTAAAAGGAATGTTATTTAAATGTGGTCCTGATATTATATTGCGCATGTGCATAAGGGAGGGTGAAATTCTAGATGTTTTAAGAGATTTCCATGATGAACCCTCAAAAGGTCACTATTCAAAGACTCCTGACTATCTCAAGGGTCTTGGATATTGCATATTATTGTCCTTATCTACACAAGGATGTATAAAGATGTCCAAGAATATGACCATTACCAAAGAATGGGAAGGTCTACTATCTCTAATGAAATACCTCTCCAATCTCAATTTGTCATGGAACAACTTGAGAAATGGGGACTGGATTTCGTTGATCTTGTTAATCCATCCTCTCAAGGAAGGAACACATTTTTTTCTATGCTAATTATGTTACCAAATAGGTAGAGTTTCAAGCTTTACAATTTTCTAGGGATGAGAAAGTGATTGATTTTTATATGATAGAATATTTCTCAAATTTGGGGCACAAAGATCTATTGAATAAAATTGAGGGCTTTGTCTAACATGATCAAGGAATTTACATATTTATATCAAGTCAGACACAAAATATTCACCTTATCAATCCCACTCAAATTTTGAAGTTGAAGTCACTAACAAATAAATAGAAAACATACTAAGGTTACTAGAAGAAACTTGGGCATATAACACCATATGGAATTCCACTACCGATTCTCTCCATATGAGCTAGTTTATTGGGAAAAACTGAAAACAATAGTAGATGTAGGGATAGATTTAACACCAACACAATAAAAAATATTTTTCAGCCCAATGAATTAAATGAGCTAAAAATTTAAGATTTACACTATAAAAAATTGATCCAACAGTAAAGGAAAGTGTGGCATGACCACCATATCATATAGAGAAAATTTCAAGCTAGATATTGACATTGCTATTTGATTCCAAGTATAAGGACTTCAAGGGTAAACTCCGACTCATTGGTTGGGTCCTCTTAAATTGAAGAAGGATATAATATTGGCTCTATTCAACTCGAACCCATTAATGGTGAACATAGGACATTGTTGATTAATAGTCATAGGATTTTCCTATAATAGAAACAAGTTTCAAAAGAATTGTTTGAAAATGAAGTGAAGATGCATCCATAATTTTTTTATGTGAAGGATATCTCCTCTTTCTCTAGAACTTAATCATGAATACACAAAGACTAAATAAAGGATGAAGGTTGAAAACTAGAAATGGTAGCCATCTTCCCAAAAAAAAAGGGGCTAAAAACCAAAGATGGAAGCCACTTCAAAAAATCAGAAGAAAAATATATGGTGGTAGATAAGAAACTTGTTGGAATATTTAGACAAATATTTCATTTTCCTTCAGAACAAGAATACATGTGTTGAAAGGGACTGATTTAGGTATGTGTATCAAAAATTATTCTTATTGATAGCATAAAGGTCATTTCAAACATTGTTAAGTGACTTTTCTAAACTTATCTCAAAATATGATGTAATGATGACCCTCAAATATGATTAACGAATATTCCATTTTTATTTAAGAAGTGATTTAGGGAATTTGTGAAATCATATCCCCACATATAGAGAATAAAGTGGGATGTGGAGGATTTTAAATCAAATCATACTTTAAGTGTATGGAATGATTAACCTTGCTTCATACACAAGGTTCATATATGTGCATTCAGATTACACAACTCGTAAATATGGTCTAAAGATTTTCCAGTTCATCTCCATTTTGCTTGAAACGAAGTCTTGCACAACATATATTGAGTCATGCACATTTATAGCAATCTATAGAAATGGGGAATAAGAAGTTATCAAAGCTAGAGAATAATACCAAGCTCAGGCATGATGAAACCACCATAGAAATCTTTGTGTGCATAGGATGGTCACTATTTCTTTAGAAGTTTGAAGGTTTTAACCAAGAGATGGTTAAAGAGTTTTTTTGACATTTTCAAGGGAGGAATTCTAAATTATAGATAATAATTTTCAAGGTAAGAATTGAACTTATAAGCCAAATATTTGGGATTCCAACTATCAAGTAACTCATGTTAGCTCTAGGCTTCCCGCATTGAGCTTATTTCAAATTTTAGAGTACAAGGAGATCTTACCCTTAAGTTATGTCATGATGGCATTGGTAAAGTAAAAGGATTTGTCAAAGATAGTTTTCCTCACCCATGGTAGTTAGTAGAAAAGTGGGTTATGAGATACCTCACTTGTGATGACCAATATCGAATTCTACTTGGCCCTACCATGTACATTTTGAACCATTTACACCATGGGGTAGAATTTCCTTAGTTGAGGATTAATTTACTAGAATACCTATACAATTCCTTGCAAAATATGGTGAAAATTTTAATAAGACAGGGGCACCCTTGAGATAATATGGCTTAATCAATTTAATTTGCAATTATCATTTTCTACTATCAGAATGGGAAAGTTGCTTGGAAAATATTTGTAAATAAACACAAGAAATAAGAATCTAGATTAATACATTCTATGAAATCCCCTACTACCAAAATAAAAATACATAAAATAAAAAGAGAAGTAGAGTCAGATGAAACTAGAGAGCCAACTGTTATTACTCTTCTCTTTGATTTAGAGGAGGTTCTATGAGAACAAGTAATGCCTTTACAAGCTGATACCCCCAAGTTGAAAAGATATAAGAGGAGACTAGTGTTGCAAAGAGACGAGGATTATGAATAAGAAAGGATCATGGAAGAGACTCTCCAAAATATAGGTCAGCCTATTACTTCCACACAAGAACTTTCTAACAACTTCCCACACAAGAAACACCTAAGGAACAAATTATCACATCTTCTACCATTACTCCATCAATAAAAGAATTGGGAAAATGTCAACATCAACTCCAACCAATGGAAAAAGGGAGGACCCTCTCGTATGGTCAATTGATAAGCCTAACAATCATCACCTCAACATATAAAGGGAGGTTCAAGTTCATGTGTTGAAGAAGATGAGAAAATAAATCGAGATAGTGGCCATATCAAGAGTTGAGTTTTTCTTGCAAGAACAAAATGAAGAGATTGAAATACTCAAACAAATGTTAAGTGAAAAAGAAATGAAAATTAAGAGCTTAGATTCGAATTAGTAAATGAAAAAGAGAGTTCAAAAAGTTTTTATAGGAATATGTTAGAGTTAAAAGCATAATTAAAAATCACAAATGACAAGTTGTAAGAAAAAGATAACCATGTGTTATCTTTAGAAAAAGCGCCAAGAAAAAGGAAAAATAACTTAAATCCATCTCCCATAATTTTGAGACTACCATTTACACATTCCAACAAGAAATTATTGATGTCGAGGTAGAAGAGAAATATTATTAGCAATTAGCCCCTAGAAAGAGCTAAATGACAAGTAGATCAAAACTAATTTCTCTTTTCCCACTTTCATCTGCAAGGGAATCCTAGCATGGATGTCCTATTTCTATGAATTGAAAGGATTTGAGGCCAAGAACAAATAGCTAGAATCTAAAATCAAATAATTAAATAAAGGAAAGATAACTCTAGAAGGAAAACTTACATTAGCCTCACAAATAGGTGAGACTTTAATCATATGATGCCCTCCAACTTCTATGATATGTACCTCAAGGAATGATTTCTCAAATGGAAGCTTTTAAAGCTCAAGAATAATACCCCACATGGTATCAAGACCCCAAACAAGTCATGTAGTTTTATATAGCTAGTAATATTGAGTTTAAAAACTTATTATGTGAATTCTATGTCCACAAATTTATATTGGGACATGATGTAAAATGTATTATTAACTTTTTTCACATGGAACTCAGTAACTTAGGGCATTCATGTGAACCTTGAAAAGTTAGGAGATTTGGGTGGAGAAACTTGCAAAATTAAAAAAAAAAATTGGTAAATGCAAGTTTCCTCATGAAGCATGACTTTCCTACCCCAAACAAATTAATTACCACCTTTAGGGCTCAACCACATATTCCCAAATTAAGGAGCATTATGTGGAAAATATGGAATAATCCATCAAAGGATTCTAAAATCGTTCATTCATGGTAACTTGCAGAGCATGTAGGAAGAGATGAAATGAGCTACCAAAAATTTTGAAAATAAGGGAGGTAGTCTTCCCAAGAAATTTAAATCGGGCCTATAAAAGCGCACAAAAATTGGTTGCCATAATTGGGATACTTGAGCATGATTGGATCAGGATGCATTATCGACCACCACTACTTTGGGCACTAGTACCAACATGGAATTCCTATGAACACCAATATGAAAGGACTTCAAGGATGGAGAAAATGGGTTATATAAAACAATGGTTATACAAATCTAGAAGATAGGACCTAGAACACATACACCCAAAATTATACTTGATGCAGGATTGTTAAAACAATGAAGAGGGGAAGTTAGGAAGCTTGCAGGAGGTCCCGCAAGATCTTAATTATGAGGGAGTGATGATATTTGAATAATCTCATCTTAATAAGGTTTAATTCCTCAATTTTGAGTAAGTTTGAAACGTACTTAATCATGTTTGCAAGTTTTTTTATCTATTTTAAATATTAAGTATGGTACATGTATGATGAATTAACCTTCATAGCATTATGGATTGTTTATTTCCTAACTCGAATCGTTTATGAG
Organism: Taxus wallichiana var. yunnanensis; assembly: GCA_018340775.1. NCBI lineage: Eukaryota > Viridiplantae > Streptophyta > Pinopsida > Cupressales > Taxaceae > Taxus > Taxus wallichiana. Next base: position 196,441,573 of record CM031243.1, on the reverse strand, counting down.
GAAAAAATGTTTTGTTATGTAAAAAAGGGAGATAATAATTGCAACAAGTAATAAGTCCACCAAAATCCTTAATTTTTTGAGTTGCAAAATGAAAGACTTTCAAAGAAAGTGCAGAACTCCCAAGAAAAGTATAGGACTTCTAAAGAAAGAACAATGCTCCTTTCAGGCTCAAGAATTTGATCCACAATCAACAAATTCCCTACTTAGTTGCCTAGTTGTCAAAGTTACCCAGATATTTGAAGATTGAAGGGGATTTATAGATCGTGAATAATATTTCTTCACTGCAACACATGGAATTCCAACTTCATAAAAGAAGTATTCAATAAAGAAGAAATGAAAGAAAATATCTCCCTTTGAGATAGAATTCCTAATGAAACTTTCAAATTGAATAGTTCATAGTTTCTTTGTAATATGATATCTATGATGGCATCCATTTGTCAATCAACAAAGATGGATCCATAACTAAGTTTCAATAGGACTTGTCTTTAATAAAATTTCCATGAATGTATAGGTTAGTTTTGCATTTATGAGAGGCTGAATACTTCAAACTTAGTTTATCAATTCATCATTGTGAAATTGGGAGGATCTAGTCAATTTATCAATAGATATCATATGTTTTTGTAAGACACATTAAGTTAATAGAATCATATTTGAATATATGTGTTGAGAATTCTGATTAGTTTCATGCCAAATCTAAGGGGAGAGAAAGGACCACTCTCACCCAAGGAGGAGGAACATTTTTCTCGTATTTTTCATCTCTTGCATTATGTACTTAATTAAATTATAGAACGTTTTAAATAGGTAAATTGGTTTAAAGTTCATTTAGCTATGTTACATATTTAGTTAATAATTTATTGTATTTATGTATTTTCTCACTTCTAAAGAATTCAAATGCATATTAGTGGGGTTATTGGAAACATATTTCATCTTGTTACCTATAGTAGATAATTTTTGATGTTGCCTTGGATTTGATATAATTAACTAACGTGGAGGATATAACAACCCTCATCAAGAGCTTTTCATCCTAAGCTACGAGGGAATAATTGAGAAGATAATTACCATTATATGTGAATTTTGTTTAGAATTCCTTGAAATGTTCCCCCGTGGTTGTCAATTCCTTGATATTTTTCAAATTTTTATGTTCAAAATAAGGGGAAAGGTATGCACAATATTTCTCTATCAAGGGATAAGGCATGAGCTCCTTAAACCTATATTTTTAATTTCTACACGCTTGTTCTCTTATAATCCATGTAGTGAACACTTCATCAATTTTCATCCTTACGAGAATGGTGTACCATGGTTTGGTAATGACGGGGTTAATATAAAGTTGTATTTAGAAGGTTAAATGATCTGATTATTTGATTTTTGTGTCTCATATGAAGTTTTTTATTTTTTGAACTTATGTGAGAAGATAAGTTGGCAAATTGGTAACTTAAGCTTTGTATTATCTCTTGATGATTCTTTGTTTCTTACAAGGAGTATGTGGTGAGTCTTCACTACTTTTTTCTTTTTCAATTAGTATTGATAATGAGGATTTTTTTAGATAAGATAAAAAGAGTTTGGTTTTTTACAGGGGACCAAAAACCCCGATTGATGATGAGGATTTTGATATGAGTAGTTTTTATGGGATTTAGCATGATATCTTGCATTAGATTCTATTTTGTTTTTAATTTTTTTATTGGATGTTGATAGGTTGTTTATGTTCAAAGGATATTTAGACATAAAATGTGTCTCTAAGTTTAATGTTATTCACTCACCGATGATATTTGTTAGGAGTTTTGGATCAAAATTGGTAGGGATTTTGGCTTCCAATCTGATTAGTCGAGGAGGATATTGTCTCTATATTGGAATTGGAATTGAGTCTTTTGGAATAATTATATTAAAAAATTCATGGAGCTCCTCACATTCATTATGTTTTACTAGATTATCATCATCATCCATGTGTCATGAAGTACATTTAACATTTTGGCATGTAGTAGGACTCATTATTTTAAATTTGATCAAAGGTTTAATTTTAGAAATATTGGTATTTATTTCATTAGAATTTCAAGTTGTTTTAGATTTGGACAAAATATCATGTTGTTTGTTTAAAATTTCTTTTCATTTAGAAAAAGTTTTGCATTCTTTTATTTTGCAAAGTTGATTTCGATTTTGAGCAGAGTTTTGAGTTTTTATTTTTGAATGCATGTATGAAACAAGGGGAATTCAAAAACACAATGAGTACAACCTATGGAATAAAATATAAGTATACTTATATAATATCCCACCAATATATATCGAAGGTATGGGGTGTAATTCTTAGGGAATGATATGTTCCCAACACTACTAAATTATTTGCATGCAAAAACTATTAACAATGTTGTTAGGGGCGTACTTGATATACATTATGGTACATGATGCCTAAGTCCATAAAATAAAAGAGTGTTGTCTAATGGTTTGGTATTTGAGGTTTAAATCTCCCTCACTTTACTTTATCCAATTAAATGGAGCTTCACCAAAATGACATTTCCTACCTCAAAGGGAGATGTCTAGCCCATAGGTATTAGAAGGTATAGCCTCCCCATGTCACCGGAGGTACAAGATAATAATTTCCAGCTTAGCCAAAAATGATAGCTCTTCCACTAAAATTTTATAGCTCATCGATACACATGATTTGTTCGAATAGAAAGCATTTTAATTCATTGAACCCTATGAAGGAAAAAAATGTGTCTAAATTGTTTCGAGTCCAAAGATCACCTTGTGTCATGAGGTAAGATCTTATGAAGTTTGACATCAATTTTGAACAAACATAAAGGTAAACATAATATCAAATGATTTGAATAAAGAATATATAAGAAAATTAATGAAATAAAGAATATGATAAGTAAATGAATTAATTGAATAAGCAATATGATTGTTGCATAGATCTAAAAAGGATTAGAAAGTCAATATGGATTTAGTTTGTATGATTACACAATCCCATCAGAATGTAGAATTCACATAATATATATACAATAAAATATATAGTGCTCTATTGGGAAAATACGGATGTTAATAACCTCTTTTTGTAGAAAAAGAAGAAGATAAAATCACTATTAACTCAATAATTACCTCATAATGTATAAAACTATGTAAATGTTATGTGTAGAAGGTGTTGGCCATTATGTGTTTGTGTTTTCATTGATGTCAAGTAAATTGATGGAAAATGGTGTCATGAGATCATTAATGGTCCATGGGGTGTGTTAATGGTGTCTCTAGGTCTGCGTATGAGGTCAACAAGGATGGATCACGAGGTGTCATATTTGAGTCGGTTCATTTATTCTTAGCCCCAAGCATGCAAAATGAGATTGAGATATGAGATTCAAAGTTTATAAGTCTTGTTAGTTCATGGTATCAACATGGTGGCAATGTATATGAGGTATGTGATGAGTTTCAGTCATTTCTTAGTGGTATAGTGCATGTACGAGGTCCTTGGGAAGAAAGCATGTGAGAAACAGACATGATAACACATGTAAGTCTTAATGGATAGAGAGTTTCAGACCTATTTGGGCTGTATAATGCGGGCATGAAAACTTATAGGATGTTGTCATGATGCTTCATGATAATTTTTAGGTTAGAGTGAAGAAGGATTTGCAAGATATGTCAGTTTTGGCAAAACTATGTATTCTATAGTGTGATTTTGAAGTAAAAGTTGACCTTCTAATGCTCTCTTTGAATTTTGTTCTTTCGATGGAACCTATAGTTTTTGGGGGATGTTTTTACATAGAAATAAGGATGTTTAGTGAAAATAATGAGGTGGTTTGATCGTCATGTTTTTATGAACGATCGTTAAGAAGATAAGTTACTTTGAAACCATAGATAAACCCTAGCTCAAAGTGACTTGGAGAAACTTGAATATACTAAACCAGTTTTTATTGATTTTTCCAAAGTGATGATTGGATGTTGTAGAGGACTCTTCCATATTTCCATAAAGGTAAGATAGTTCTTGTGAAAGTACGTAGGTCCCACCTAAAAATGCAAGTTTTCAAATAAGTTCGGTTTTGAAGTTCTCCAAAGAAGGTGAAGAATAAATTGACATTTTTTTAATCCTAGGAGTTTTTCTAGGTGTTCGTGATATTTTCAAATCATAGTTGAATTGAAAAAGGGAAAAGTGTACCCTATTTACGAAGAATGGTTTTTGGGAAAATTTGGAGCAGCTTGTGGTAAAATTAGAATTGCAAGAGCTACATAAAGAGTTAGGACTCCATTAAAAGTGTGGTGTGATACTGATTTATATATATTTACATTAGTATATAAAACTTGAATTTTGATATAGTATGAAGAATTTATGACTTGTTCTTTGAGGGTCAAATCTGGAGGATGTTTGATCTAGCAGGGTTTGAAGTGGATTCATGAGGTAAGACGATGTTTCGAGTTATTTGTGCTTGGTTAAGGTTGATAAGTGCTTAGAAAACATGTATAAGGGTCTTTCATGTTTTGGTTAAGCTTGGAAGTGAGTTTTGAGGTGATGGAGCAAGTTGAGCTCAAGGTCGGTTCTTGAGTCCTAGAAGGGTAAATAAGCGGTTTTCAAAGATGGTCTTGGTTGAAGTCCTTCCACTTGGAGTTGGAAGGAGATATAATATGTTATGGAAATATGCTTCATATTTATTTCCTATGATGTATGGTTTGTATCTTGGTGATTTGATTTGATGGGTCATTCAGGCTAGTTTATAAAGAAGAAGGTTGCTTCGTTTTTAGGATAAATTTTCTTAGGCTGAAATAATGAGGTGAATGATTTAATGTTTGTTATTAGTTATAGAGTGAATATGGATGAATTTTTCTCTTATTAAAGGAATTATGAGGTATTTTAAGTGACAAGTAAGGGTGAGAACCAGTTGAGTTTTTAAAACTAGTTTCTGGGAAGCTTGATTTGATGAAGAGGAAAGTTGTTGTGGTTTGCATGTATGGCTGTTTCATGAGCTTTGACATGTATGGATGTGATCTACAAGTTTTGAGGATTACATTTATTTGTTACATGTCATATTTTAGTTGTTCTTGTGAATTCTTGAGGTTCAAAGGTGAAAACAGGGTGTTGGAAACATATGTTTGGTTAAAGATATGAGTCTTCTTGTGTTAGTTATGTAAAATTTGATTGGTTCAAGAAAATTTAAGACCATGAATTATTTTTATATTACATATTACACATGTGTGATGAATTTTTGAGCTTGAATAATCATAGTTTTGGTGTTATTGATTTTTACTCATCTAGATGATGGGGTTTTGAGGTGTTTTTGTGTTTGTTTGGTTTATTTGGGCATGACCGACCTACATGGGCCCAATATGAATGTTTTTTTATGATTTTTTGGGATTTTTTAAAGTTGCATTGGCCAAGCTAAAGGTATAGGACTGAACTCTCTTTTGTTTGGAAGAAGAAGAGCATATAAAAGCAAAGTTTTGATTTCATTTGTGAACTAGTTGTGCATGGGGGAAAAGTGCAACCCATAGGAGAGTGTCTAACATGTATGAAGGAATGATTTGAGATCTGAATAAGATTTTTACATGTTGATTAATTATAGAGAGCATGTGTGCAAGAGTTTGAATCCAAGAAAAGTCATGAAATTAAGAGACATAATGAGTCAAGGAATGAGGGTTTGAATGTGTGTGTATGAGCTCAATTAGTGATCTCCATCAATTGCGGAAACAAAAAAATTAGATATATTCATCTTTAGGTGGCTAAGTTACTACTTATTCATCTTAGGGGTTGTAGCCTCCTTGTGGAGTGGGTGCTTCACTAAATTAGAGGTCAGGTGCTCTACTAAACTAGGGGTCGGTTCTCCTTATGGGATTGGTGTCTCACTAAATTTGAAATATAGTAATTTAAAGTTAGGGTTTTAGTGGTTTTTCTAACTAGTGAGGTATTTCCACTTAAATCTCGTGTCTACGTGTTCTCTCTCATGTGTTATGGTTATTTGAATGTATTGTGCACACCTAATAAGCTATTATTGAATGTATATGAATGAATGGATGTTAATGGATGTTATAATTAATGGTAAATGAAATAAGTGATTTTTAGGATTGATTCCCCCTCTCACCCATTTTTCTTCCAACAATTGGTATCAGAGCAGGTCCTTGAAAAGAAAATTTAACAACTTGAAGGAGATCCTTTGGAGCAAAAAAATTGGTAGGTCTTAAGATATTGAGACAACATTAAGAATGAAGTATGAGGTCATTGAGTCAAAGTGATCCATAGCTTGCAAAGATAAAATTAAGTGCATGGAGATAAAGAATGGTCAAATCATCAAGGGTTTTGAATCTCAAGTGGAGAGTATGTCTAAAGCCCTAAAGGATAAAGAAGACACTTATTTCAGGTATGAAGAGAGGTTGAAAATTTTGGAATTTGATTTATAAGAAGTTTCCAATAGGTTGAAGATGTATAGTAATTTAGAGAAGAGTTTTGAAAATCTTAAGGGGATCCTAAAAATCCAAAGAGTAGATACTGACAAAACATGCCTAGGGTTCAAAGGAGAACATGTGAAGAAAGATGTTGAAGCTCAACTAAACTCTCAATAAAATGAGAAGGTGACCAAGAAGACTGGTTTGAGAAGGTCTAACCCTATTAGACAACCTAATGCTATGAGGTATGGTTATTCATTCAATGGATATTGGTACTCTTGTAATGATTTTGGTCATAGGGCTAGAGATTGCAAAATAAGGTTCTATAGAAAAGTTAAAAGTCTCTTCAAATGACAATGTTATTCATGTTGTGAGTTTAAGCATTAGGCCAAGGAATGTGGCAAGAATCTAATTATATATGAGCTAAGAGGAAAGAAGAATGTTATTTTGCAAAATCACAAGCTAGGCCATATTGCAAGATATTGTCACCAAATAGAATCTTCAGGGTATACTAGCAGGTTTCAAGCATCCAAAAGGAAAGAAAAGAAAGAGTTCAAGAAGAAAATCAGTCCTAAGAATGATGATGAGATAGTTAGGTCTACTCCTATGGTCAAGAAGGATTTTTTCAAGTCAAAGAGGTTAAGAAAACTAATTCTCAATCTAAAATCACACTATGAAACCTAATCCATCAAGTTTCTTAAAGAAAGTTCTAGTGCCATCATGATGGAAGACAAGATTCTCAAGCCCAAGTTAGGTCAAGGAAGCATGTTTGCATTGGTTTAAGAATATCATATGTGCATTACAACTTCAAAGACGTGAAAAATTAAAGAAGCTTGTATTTTTAATACTTCAAGCGTTATAAGGTATGTGAAGTGACATGTCCATGTGTTTTTGATTCCTTGTCATTAGGAGGTTTATGAGTTGTGAAAATATGCATGGTCATGGTCTAGGTTATTATCAAGTGATGTCTCAAACAATATGCTTTCCGTCAAAGGTCCGATATTGATGAGGTCTGATTTTAAGGTCAAGTCTTTGCTTGAGGTTATCAAGTTTGTAGGCTCTTTCAAGAGCATTTTAAGCATGTTATTCTATGTGTTCATCTCTTCATTATTCTTCAAAGTAAAAGGGGTTTTGAGTCAATCACGAAGCTTCTTAAGGGGGAGAAAAGGAAACAATCTATTCCAAGAGGTATTATTAATTGATCCAATAAAGACTTCAGTGATTGTCAATTTTCCTTCTCCCAAAACACAGAAAGATGTTAGAACAATTCTTTGGTATACTAGATATCACAGAAAATTCATAAGAAATTATGCGAGGATAAGTGCACCTTTGGAGGAGCTGCTAAAGAAAAGAATGAACAAGCAAATACAATGTACCAAACAATGCACGAATTCCTTTGGAGTTCTGAAGAATAAAATTTTACATGCACCGATATTGATATTTCCATACTAGAAAATTCCATTCCATGTCCATGTAGATGCATCCAGCATTGCCATCAAAGGGCGCTCTTGACACAACCTAAAGAAAAAATGGACCATCCAAAGAGCATTTGCAAACATAAAATTGGCCAGAGCTAAAAGGAACTATTCAACTACGAGAGAGGCATTAAACATGGTTTATGCCTTGCAAAAGTATATACAATATTTATTTGCTACATCATTTCTTTTCTACACAGATCATGAGCCATTGAAATATTTACTAAATAAGCCAATGCTACAAGGACAAATATGCCAATTGGTTAATACTATTTCAAGAGTTTAACTTTACCATCAGAGCTTACCAAGAAGATTGAACAATGGACCAGACTATTTATCAAGGATAGAGACAAGAGAAGATAAGGGACCAATAGATGATGATTTTCCTAGTGCACACCTATTTAGAGTTGAGGCTATTCCAAAATAACTTGATGATATAGCCCAACTACTGACTATAGGATAATTTCCTAGTGAATATACAAAACAACAAAAGAACTTGCTAAGAAGGGTGTTCCCTTTTACTTTGATCCAAGGACAACTATATAAGAAAGGAAAAGATGATGTCCTTAGAAGAGCTACTTTAAAACATAAAAGAAAGAATATATTAGTAGAGGCTCATGAAGGGGTAGTTGGAGGACATAATGGAGGAGATCAGATAACCATAAAAGTGATGATGGCCGGATTTTGGTGGCTTACACTCTTTAAATATGCACACAAGGTCTTGTGATATTTTTTTGGCAGGTCGGCAAACCAAATGCTAGAGATGAGATGCCCTCGAAACCAGTCCCAACACTAGCTCGATTTGAGAAGTGGGCCATTGATTTCATTGGACCTATAAAACATATTGTAAAGCACTCTCAAGAAAGATTAATCATCACAGGACAAAATATTTAACAAGATGGATGGAAGCTATCCCCATTAAGGATTTTACTGCTAATACAATTTCTAGATTCATCTATGAAAATATCATTACGCGGTTTGGATGCCCCTTGAGTATTACAAGTGACTAAGGGAAACATTTTGTGAATGCTACCATTAAGGAACTATTAAGAAACTTCATGATTAACCATAACAGAAGTATGCCTTACCATCCACAAGTGAATGGCACAGTAGAAGCTTTTAATAAGGTATTGGAGAAGGTACTTACGAAGATATGTTCACAACAACAAGTAGATTGGGATTTGAAGATACCTATAGCCTTATGGGCTTACCGCACCACATATAAAAGGTTACAAAATACTCACCTTTCAAATTAGTCTATGGGCTTGAAGTCATGCGGTCCCTACAGAATTTGGAGTTCCAATCCTAAGAGCGGAAGTCAAATTTAGGATGAATGAAGACCCTTCCCTACATGAAAGACTAATTTAACTAGAGAAATTGGATGAAATTTTTTCCTAGCAGCATACAATCAAACTCAAGAGAAAATAAGATAGAAAGCTTGACATGACCGCCACATAAAGAAGAAATAATTTGACATTGGAGATCAAGTATCGCTCTATGATAGTAAAGGAAACATCTAGGGAAACTTAAGGTTAAATGGCCAGGGCCTTACATTATCAAAGAAATATTTCCTTCAGGAGCAACAAAATTACAAACCTTGCAACTCAAAGAATTACCGTGGTATGAGCAAGGTTACAAAAATATGATAATTAAAAATAAATAAAATTAAAAATAATAAACCGCCTATCTCGAAAACCAATGATTTGGTAGATAAGATGAGGAGTAGGATGAAAACTTGCAAAGACGTCCTTACTCTAATAAACATAAGAAAACATGAAAAATCAAAGAAGAAGAAAAAATTAACTGTGGAGAAGGGATACTCGTGAAATAAAGGAAAAGAAAACCGTAGAGGAATAATACCCACACAATAAAGGAAAATAAAGCCACGAAGGTGACATCCGCACAACGAAGGAAAGAAGAGCCATGGAATGAAGGGATGAAGATAAGTCATGGAATGATGAAGGATATTTTTGTAATAAATAAAAACTACGAGTGAACGAATGATAGGAAAAAATCCGCGTGATGACAAAAAAATCCACAGAGTGAGGGAGTGAGAGGAAAAATCCGTGTGATGAAGGAGAAAAGATACACAATAAAGAAAACACACAAAAAGAAGGAAAAATCCATGGAAGAAACAAAAATATATCCTGCCAAAAACATAATAAATGCGGTAGGTAAAAGTGGAAGGTTATAAAAAGACATTGAATTGTAAGTATTAAGGCATCAAAAGATAAAGTAGAGAAAGAATAATTCACCAACGAAGTGCGACAACAAAATAGCTAGGGAACATTAGGGAAAATCAAGAGAGATGGATACTCCAATTGAGCTTACACAAGCTGAGCTTCCAAAACTATTTTTCCATAGCGATACTCAAATCAAACAAGCATGATCCCGAGGGTGCTTTATCACATATCTAATTCAAAATTTCCCATAGAAGGGATTTTCAGAAATATATCCACTCACAAATCATTGAATACGACCACACACAACTCAAGTATATAGACAATTGTTATTAGGAGAAAATCCCGACATTAAAGAGCCGCAATACAAGAAGAATACCAAAGTGATCAGTGAATTGAATATTGATGCATGGAGTAAAATCTTATATTTTTCTAGGTAAGATCAAGCAATTGGATTTCTCCTTATCTAGTTACACAACAATATGTTGTATTTGGATCAGCCATACCCAATCACTATAGAAGTCATGGCTAGGGTTATAGGAGTATGGGTGGCAGGACATTCAACCATCACAAGGAAGAATACTTTGTGATGAAAGATACAACTTACACAATGGGATTCACAAAGACAAAGAGAGGTGTACACATTATGGATATTGTCAATCATACACTCAGGTATGTCGTTAAAGCTATATGCTTGAAAATTTATCATACAAACTGAGAATATGGTGCTCACGGGATTAGTGCACAAATTTCCCTCGATATGGTGAATTCTCATTCAAAGTATAATTTAGCAGAATTATTAGCTTCAAAATTTCATGAAAATACTAGAAAAATAAAGGAAGGGAAGCATACCTTTTTTATGGGTCAGTATTGATATGTTTAGCCATGTATTTCAAAAAAACCCTACCCCATAAATCAATTAGTTGAATGGAGGACCGACACACCTGTGGCCAAGAAAATTTGGGAATATATGAATACATTAAATGGGGTTACCCAAATAACTTCTACATTAGGGTGGATAAATAGAATCGAAAGATAGTCAAAACAGGCCGTGGTGTTAGAACAGATAGTCGCAAGATATGAATAAGATATCATTTTTGTAACATTCCCATTTAAGACTTTAGAAACAAGGGAATTTTTTTAAAATATATAATGTTCACTGTTCTAAATAAAGCATTATTTAGAACAAACATTCCATGCCAATCAAATTCAAATAGATAACCATATGCAATTGTAATGACTCGGTGATCCACCAATCTATTCATTCCATAACTCGGTAAGCTACCGATCTATTTATGTTATCTTAAGTATTGAATACATATTGTATACTTCAGTATACTTGGTTTTCCTACCCTACATCGGGTACTGAGTGATCTGTTTAAAGAACATATTTGAATATTTGTTACCAATATTCATTTGATATCATGTTGTTTTAAACTTGGTGACATAGGACAACGCAACCAACAGCTTGCGATACTTTGGCCAAAGTTTTACAACATACTGTGTATGTCACTATTCCTAGATGACATACTTGTCATATTGGAATATGTCCTTCACCTCACTCCTCTATTATCATGATTGGTATTTACTGACTACCGTCAGTCCACTTGTCCTAGGTTTAACCCTAGCCCTAGTTAGAAACATAACTTATTATAGGAAGACGCTCACAATGGCTTAGGGTAAATGGGCATACTCGGTTGACCTAAGTCAACTAGATGTGCCAAGGTACCCTGAGCCATTAGAAGCTACTTCCTATCCTAAATATGCCACTAACTTGACCTAGAGAGAAACTAAGTTCAAGTCCAAGTTTTTATTGTGTGTAGATCTGGATGATCAATGTGGAAGGGTGATGCCACATGTCAACTACAACATCAGTATTCTCGAGAAGACCCAAGTCTTCTCAAAAGTACAGCCCTGCAGTTGGCGTGTGCCAACATCCTACAGAAACTACCTCATCGAGATGTACATACCCTAAGGAGATTGTTAATACATTGTTAATTTGGATTATGTCTTGATTACAACAACCCTGCTAAACCCTAATCCAACACTCCATAAGTTCTTATTGTATACTTGTATCAATCGAGTATTAAAGAACTTCGTTAAACTTATGGTTGCTTTTAATGTTCATTTTCATGGTGTAACCAACAGTTAACCAAAACAGACAGCGATATCATAAGTTTCATTAAAATGTACTTTAACTTTCAGGAAGGTTTAACAACCGCATATATCCAATTAAAGTAGACTTCATACAAAATGAAGTCTAATAATTAGTAATCATATCTCCAAACCTTTTAGGTTTATATTCAATTGAGAGAGAGAAAGAGTCTTCCTCTAAATGATTAAGTATTAGGGTATATTATTCCCAATATCCATAGTTCTTACTTCATGTTTATTACGCAACACATTACTATGTTAAATTGTTTAGATAAAACACATCATATTATGCAACTCAACAAGTTGCTTCATTATAAGGGAAATTGAACTAATTCCCATTATCCATCTTATCAAAGATAACAAGATAAGCATAACATAATATAAAGAATATCAACAAGATGGAACTTTCATCTTCTTTATAAAAGTATGAGATAATTTACACAACCAATGCAAATAAATCACAACTCACAATTCATCATTACAACTTATAAAATTTACAAGACTATGCACTTTAGGCAAATTGCATAACAACAACCCTCATTCTATAAAGTATACAACTTTTCTTTTACAATACAACAAAAGAATGAATCATAATTCTTTACTAAGAATTAGACATATATCAACCAATGCATCATATAAGTTTTTGCCTTCTTTTACCACTTAAGTCGTCCATTTGTAAAAATAGCTAGCATGGGTCAGTTCAATGAACTGAGCATGATAAGCACTAAGCATTAAAATGAAGTGCATTCCACTAATTGTTTCATTAAAGCAACACTTTGCTTTAATGAGATAATTAAAACATCATACAATCAACATAAGTGATAACAAACAGAAAGGAAGTACATTAATAAATCTAGATCAACTTTAAAGAGAAGAGCATAATATAATAAACAATATCTGCCTAAGATCTTAAAGTTCTATTAATCCTATCAATGGCTTGTAAACAACAATATATCTTGCCATCCCATTGTCTCATAATTCTATCCTAATAGAATACCACATTTATCTTTTCTAAGAGACAAAATAAATGAATACAGCATGGTTCATTCTAGGATGATTCATCTAAATCATAAGTAAGGAATAAAAAGAACCAATGCGTACCATACCCAACTTATTACATCTGAAAGACAGACTAGGTTCATACATGAATTACCTGTTCCTTTCTAGGTAACAATCTTGCACATTCAACATTAGAATATACATCAAAACAAAATTCCATAACAATACAAGAAGGTAAGGAAAATCAAAATAGTCCAACTAGTAATTCCAATTCCAACTCTTCATGTTAGAAGTTATCAATCAAATATCAGAAATCAATGTTCACAAACAAAGTAGCCCCAAAGAGGAGTTAATCTCTACTCAAGTTCTTCACAAAAGATAAAGAGTACAAGAGACAAACCTACTCCTATCCATATAAACTAGGAAAGACTAGTCAACAACAATCGAACCCATAAGTATAAATTTACTTATCAACAGAACCCTCTTGGCTACTAGTTCTCTACATTATTTCATCAATGATTCGAACAAGGTAGACCAACAGGTCAAAATAAATCACCATCTCGAAAGAGAATCGAGTACAGAGAAGTTCAAATAATGAGCTTATCCAAGGACAGAGGAATGGTAACTCAAATAAGGAAAGAACCAATGATAAATCATTTCGTTCAACTGAACAAAGAAGTTCCAGTTTCAAACCAATTTAGGATGAAAGCATACTACAGACCGAACCATATATTGGTCTCAAAAGAATACGTATATATATATATATATATATATATATTTCTTTCTTAAAAATAATTCAAAGACTCAATCACTGTATCAGTTGAGAATAACATCCCAAAATAGTAAATTATAAAGTTCAGAATTACCTATGAACCCAAGACTGAGACTTACAATTGCCTCACCACTAAATACAAAAAGGTAAGTAGTTCAGTAATTCAAAAGAATCAAACTCAATACAACTGAATGGAGAAGGTATCCTTCCTAATTATTTCAGTGTCCAAGGTAATAACCCAAATCTTCCACTAAGACCTAAATTTATTCAAAGAGACAGAATAGAGGGAGAGCAAGAACCCAAAACGCCTAATACAGAAGATGTCTCAGTCTTAACTCCAAAGCAACATGAACAAAATATCGACCAAAACTTCACAACCAAAAATTGTGACAAATGTCGTATCTTGGTACAAAACAATATAGTCAACCCAGAACGTGGATTCCCTCAAAACAAAGTGGAAAGAACACTTCCTCCAATTCCCATGCCCATACCATCTCGATACAGTCATAGAACTGAAGTTCTACGTTTCTTAAGCATGATGTTACTAGTTCCAAATCTCGAAGAGATTTTAAACGACTCAACAAACTTTCACCCAGTTCTCGGTGAGTAGTCACTCAAATAAAGAGTTATAAGCTTAGTCATTTAATAAAAGAATAACCCAATACAAAAATACCAGAACATAATCGAATGAATCGACCCAAATACAAGCTCATAACACTCAAGTGTTAAATAGGAGTACAATGATGAACCCGAGCTTCACACACAAATGTTCAAAACTACACTAGCAAAATAATGCAAGTACAATGCTAAATATGAACTCCAAGCAACAGTTCAGTAATGCATGAGTTTTCCAAACATTGGTTCCAAACAAAATGAAGCTCCAACACAAGTTTAATCAAAACAAAAAGTTCCAACACAAGTCTACATCCAAAAACGTAACCTAAAATCAAAATAAAAATAGAACTCAAGTTTCCCCTAAGTTCAGATCTATATATTTTCACGAAAGTCAGTTCAAAGCTCAATAACTTTGAATACAAGATCAAGAGTGCAAAAATAGAGATACGAAACAAGTTTCACATACCATTATCACTTGCATGCTATCATAAAACTTGCACAGAGAGAGACAGTTCCCAAATCAATACTATTTTTGCCATGGATTCAAATCCAAACAACACAAAGATTCACTAAACCCAACAAGAAAATAACCAGACAAACATGAAAATAAGAATCTCATGAGAGTAGAGTTGTTCTAATGAATCATTTAGAAGAAAGCAAATAATTTTAATAGTTAGAGCCTATCATGCCTGATAGTGCTTCCACCAAATCGAAGGAGACTTCCAACCGAGCTTCCAACTCTTTTTCTCCTCCATGAAAGATCAACAATCAAACATCTCTTCCTCCTATGCCTCAAATACTTTCCTTCGATCAAAAATAGACTAAAGAAACCAAAAATAGCTTTGAAGTGAAGGTCAAACTACTAGTTCGAAGAACCAGTTAGCTCCATGCAGAGAAAAATCCGCCATGCATGCAAAACCAAATGACCTCCTACAAACCCGCCTTCTAAGTTTCCAAGACAGTTTACACACAAAGACCGAGGCTCATAAATGCCATAAATGTCATTCATTCCAAAATTCCCACTTATCTTTCCTTGCCACCGCCTCCTAAATCTGGCGAATGCCAATTCCACACAAAAATACAATTCCATCTTTTAGTGGAGCTTCCACGTAAGCCTCTACCAAGTCTACTAGCCCCTGCCAAATCTGGTAGTACTTCCTTCATTTAAACCCTTTCACCTCATTTAAATGTCATTGGAACCGTTGCCCTTGTGACATGCGACCCCTTAGGTTCCCTTAATAGTTTAGGATAGATTCAAATAGAACTTAGGTTAGTTTAACAATTACCAACATAGGTCTTAAAACATTTTCCATTAGAATTCCCACCTTAGGTTAGGTTCAATTCATAACCCTTTAGTATTAGGTAATAGCTAAAATAGCCTAGTATTACTTTAGTAACCCTTCCCTTATTCATTTAGCACAATGCTTAGGTTAGGACATAATTCAAATAAGTAAACGTAGTTAGAACATAGGTGTTCTTACCTAGCTTAGGCTACTATTAGGGTAATCCTTAGGTTTTTAGGACTCGAACTCATCCTCAGAGAATTGAATTTTGCTTAAGTCCTTAATGTCCTACCAAGATCAATCACCAAAGACCCGAGCACAAACATACAACTGAACGAAAACATGTTCAAATAAGATCAAAGAATTTGTAACAAACAAGGTTCAATATTTTACATCTCTCAAACTACTGAATGTCAATTTTACCATTTAGTCTATGAAGAAGATTTGAAACATTCCTTGGATCACTGAAATTGATCCAAGGATGAGTCAGAAGTCTGCAACTCTTAAAGCCAGATTGCAGCTCATCTTTCCAAAGTGAAAATGAATTCTTGATAACCATATAATTTTAGTCTAATGATTTTTAAGAACAGAAAAGATTTATCCTTATCAAGCATGATCTTCAACAGTCAAAAGAACACATCTTTATCCATAAAATCACATGTCAACACTTGAATGCAAAAGAGGAATATATCAATTGTCGAGGGTGTTACAATTTTTATCATTAACTCAAGGTCTCGGTGCTATTGGTGAGTTACAATTAGTTTGTAATCATCAACCCAAGTTCCATTCCCATTGAGTTCATTGGATGATTTCAATAAGTGGCTATGGGGACACCTTGAGGTAGGGGTCAAACTTCTCCATATAAACCAAGTGAAACATAACGGGGCACTCCGAATGTGGATCGCTCGGGACAATAAGGACCCAAGCCCACCCCCATGTCCCACTTAGAGAAAGTGCTCCTCCACCACTCTAGCTCGTAGCTCTAGTATGATAAAAGTGTTTACCATCAAAAAAAAATTGCTCCTCCACCACTCCAATTCATAGCTCGGTATAATAAAAAGATTTACCATCCAAATTTTAATGTATTTTCTCTCATTTATTAAAATTTGTGACTAAGAAATAAAATCATGGAAGGAGCGAGAGAAGGAGCAAGGGGTTTTGAATTTGGTTTTTGCAAGAATTCGAGAAGCTTCCTGGTGTAGATGATCATGAGGTGCATCTACATGAGGGTAGGAAGGATGCTCGCCACTGCGCAAAGGGATAAGGTGGAGCTGGTCAAGGGTCCCTTTGTCTCATTGGCGAGGTGTGTGGTGGGTCAACCAGTCAAACAGATACCTTCCATCGATCTCAACCTTGTCTGTAATGAGAAAGGTGCTTTATTTGAAATACCAGAATCTCTAGCCAATCGGGTTCGTCTTTAATGCATAATACCATTCTTGCCAAGATTCCTGGTAGATAACCAATATTTGAGAATTCAAGAAATGGGCTAGTAGGAAATGGATGCCTAAGGGGCGATGGATGTTGTGGCTTATGCTAATGCATTCTTTTTATCCATCTATCCTTGGAGGAGGATTTTTAAGGGTTCTTGTAGGGGGGCCTTGGTTCATGGGTCATGTTGTGGTTTTGGTTCAAAAGTGGGTGTCGGGATTCAATCCTTTGAGACTATTATCAAAGAATACCATGTCTAGGTCTAGCTACCTAGACTTCCATTAGAATATTGGGACTTGATATCCTTCATGGGATAGCTAAGGCCATTGGTGCCTTGGTCATTATTGATCTAGTCACATGTGCTAGAACAAGGCTTCTTTTTGCACATTTCTATGTAAATGTAGTTCCTAAAACACCTTTACCAAGAAGCATTGAGATCAAAGCACCATGGGGTATTCACACCTAGAAGATTGACTATGATTTTTCTTTGTTTATGTGTTTTTCCTACTTTAAAGTAGGACATAATATCAAATCTTGTCCCAAAGCTAAAGAGGAGGCTTCTCAAAATCCCTTCTTAAGAAGACTAATAGAAAGGAATATCTAAAGGGAAAGGGCCTAATGCAGTCAAATGGAAGTGGACCATCAAAGGTCAATCTGAATGGTGGAAGATAGAAAAATCCAAGGATCATTTTCCAGAAGTTCCAGATAAGACAGGTGATGAGGAAGGATAGGATAAAAAAAAAAGTGAGGAGACCTAAGAACCTAATAAAAATGATGATACAATGATCTTTGAGGATTTTTAGGAGGATAGTATAGTGGGTTAAATAGTCCCGAACTCTTTGGAAGCAAGTTTCTTTGCTCATAGAGACCAGAGGAATCTCTACTGTAAGAAATATGTATCAAATGTTAGATGTAAATCTGGAGGACATCTCTACTATTGTGGAGGATGCCCAATGGAATAGGAGGTTTCTGAGAAACTGTCAAAAGAAGATCCAAATGGAAGTAAGAAGATGGATGCAGTTGTAAAAGATAGAGCACTTATGGTGAGGCTTGAATTTTCTTGTCCTTGAAACTAGGCCATCCCCAAACCAAGTTTCAAGACCACAAACCAGATCTAAGGCGGATGTAGGAGAAAATAAGGCATCCCCGAGATGTCCTTCTTAAAAAGGAAAAAAGGGATAAAGTGACAAAGAAAGATATCATGGAAGGTCACCAAAAACCATTAGTGTTGGGTAAGAAATCCTCTTATCATAAATGATTTGCATTTCTTGGAATATTAGGGGCCTTAATCAGCCCAGTAAGCATAGGATTTTGTGGGATTTAAAAGAGAAAGAGAAACCAAACGTGTTAATGTTACAAGAGACTAAGATGAATGACACGAGGATGAAGGATTTTCGGATTCTTTTTGGAAAGATTTTGGATTCCACTGTCAACCTTCTGTTGGTGCCTCAGGAGGATTGTTGTGCATGTGGCAAAAGGATAAACTGAGGGTTTTCCCTTATCAACAATCAACATCATATTGTTATTTTTTTACTGAAGTTAGAACTAGAAATTAGTTTATTCTATCTAATGTCTATGCTCCTAACACCTCTGTGGGAAGAAGGGAGCTATGGGAGTAGCTGACCACTTTCAGAAGAATGTTTAATGACTTAAATTGGATTATTGGTGGAGACTTTAATACCCCCTCATTCCTTCTGAGAAGAAAGTGGTATTAATGTTTTCATGGAAAGTATGGAGGACTTGGGTAATTTTATGGGTTAGAATGCCTTAATAGATTTAAATCTCAATGGCTCCAAATTCACTTGGTCCAACGGAGAGAGGGGGATAATCTAATCCAAATAAGATTGGATCATTTTCTTGTTAATACTTAGTGGGTTCAGCAACAAAATACACTCTTTCCTCCCTTCCTAGGATTGGGTCGGACCATAACCCAATAATCCTCAAAATGGGTGTCAGAGACACAATGTGGGACAACCCTTTAGGTTTGAAAATATGTGGACTACTCACCTAGATTTGGAACAGAGACTTTAGGACTGGTGGGACATTGAAGTGAGAGGTAATAATATGTTCAAAGTGACCACCAAGCTTAAAAATATCAAAGTTAATATGAAAGTTTGGAATAAGGAAATTTTTGGAAACATTTTTCTCCAAAAAAGTAGAATAGTGGAGGATCTCAAGATTCTTGAAGAAAACATGGAACAAGGAGGGTGGATCCCTGAGGAAAAAGCTAAAGAAAATATCCTTCTATCTAGATTACCACAATATTCTACATCGGGAAGAGGTCTACTGGAAGCAACAATCAAGAATCACGTGGCTTAAGGAGGGGATCAAAACACTAATTTTTTCATATCTCTGCTACTATTAAAGCCAATAAACTACGTGTATTCAAGAGATCAAGAAAGGTAATGGGGATGTGGCCACTTGATGATAAAGATATTGCTTCTACCATTGTTGCCTTCTTCAAAAACCTTTTTGTTGAGGACCTTCTCAATGATGAAGTTACTAGGGAAGAAATCCTTGACCTCTTTGAACCAACTATCAGTCCAGATGAAAATCAGGTTCTCATTGCTTATCCCTGCTGAAGAGGAGATCAAAGCTATTCTGGATGCTATGGAAGGTGATAAAAGCCTTAGCCTAGATGGGTTCCCGACCTTTTTTTCCAACTTTATTGGGATATTGTTAAGACTGATGTGGTTTCTTTGTTCAAGAATTTTTCCAATCAGGTTTCTTACTCAAACAAATTAATCATACTTTTATTTCCCTCATACCCAAAAAAACACAGGTGCTAAGGATCTAGGGGACTTTAGACCAATTAGTTTGTGTAACACCATGTACAAGCTCATCTCTAAAATATTGGCCTTCAGACTTAGGGAGACCCTTGGTAACTTCATTTCTCCCAACCAAGGGGCCTTTGTGCATGAAGAAAATTCTAGATAGTATTATTACAATTCATGAAACTATTCATTCTGTGGAACTTTCAGGAAGGGAAGCTATGATTCTGAAGTTGGACATGCAAAAATCCTATGATAGAATTTCTTGGGAATTTTTGTACTCTCTTCTCTCTAAGTTGGGTTATAACTCTCATTTTATTAAAATGATTCAAGCTTGTACTAAAGATCCAAGCTTCTCTGTTATCATAAATGGAAAACCCAATGGTTTTCAAAGCCGAAAGGGGGCTAAGACAAGGGGATCCTTTATCCCCTTTCTATATATAATTGTTGTTGAAACTTTGTGCAGATTATGCCTTAAATCCCAGAGAGAAGGAAACATGGAGGGGATTAAGGTGGCCAATGGTATTGAAAATCAATGTCTGCAATAGTTTGTTGATGATATGGTCCTTTTGGGTCATGTAGTTGTTCAAGAAGCCATGACTATCAAAGGTATCACTAAGAAGTATGAGAGAGCTATAGGAAGAAAATTAACTTTAGGAAAAGCTCTTGTTTCTTTATAAATGTTGAAGAGGAACAACATAAAATATTGGCTACCATCCTAGATTGTAATATCAAAATCTCCCAGATTCCTACTTGGGAATGCCTCTCTATGGGAGTAAACTCAAAGGAGGTTGGAACCAACTCATTGAGAGATTTCATAAGAATCTTGCCTCTTGGAAAGGATCTTTACTCTCTCAAGCTGGGAAGGCTCAACTTCTTCAGAGTAGTATGCAAGGCATTCCAGTGTATATCATGTCCATTTTTATTCTTCCAAGCAGAGTCAAGAAGACCATTGAAGGAATTCAAAAAGGTTCCTATGGACTAGATCTGAGGATAAAAATAGATTACCTTTGGTTGTTTGGGACAAGGTTACTCAACCCAAGGACAAGGGTGGTTTGGGTCTAAAGAACATTCAGATTATGAACCACACCCTCATTGCTAAGGTGGGGTGGAGGCTACATAAAGAGGTTAGTATCTGGGTGACTATTCTAAAAGTGAAATATTTATTTTCCCTTTGGCGAGAATGATGGATTTCTTCAGTGACATGGTGCTCTGAGAGGCTCTATATTCTGGAACAACTTGTGTCAAACTAGAAAATTGTTAATCAAGGGGTGCAAATGGAACCTTGGAGATGGTTCTAAAATCAAATTCTAGGAGGATCCTTGGGTGGAGGATGTTTCAATTTGAATAGCCCATGGAGTGAGCTTTGGCATTTCTACTCTAATGAGAAGGGAGATCTTGTGTGTAATTACTTGGATGAGGAATGCATATGGTCTCCTATCCTTCCCCCTCCTTTCTTTCATGGGGATATTCAACCTTTTCATGAGTTAAATAGGAAACTCAAGGATCTTCATATCCTACTGACAACGTCGAGGATGAGATAATATGGAGACTCACTAACACAGGGATTACAAGGTAAAATCTAGATATTTGACAAACTTTGATCATTTGGAATCAAATATCATTTGGAGGAAGGTTTGGAATAAGCATCTTATCCCTAAGATCAACATTTTTTTTTGGGAAGTCATCAAAGGTAAGGTCCTTACTATGGATAGACTCAGAAGGAGGGGAATGATCATTATTAATAGATGTGGGTTGTGTAAGGACAATGAAGAAACCATTAAGCACTTATTTCTAGAATGTCCCTTCTCTTTTCAAGTCTTCACCTTGCGATCCTATGTATCTTCAATGTGTAGTGGGTCCTTCCAGAGATGTGGCCCTCTTACCTAGCAAAGGGAACTTCAATTTTAGAATGACATGGTTAAAAAAATGTGGAAGTTGGCCCACCTCATGTTTTGTGGGGAATTTGGATTGAACGTAACAATAGGATCTTCAGGAACAAATCAATCAGCTTGAGCAGGGTGTTTGATAAAGTGAAACATGCTCTTAAGGATAACTCTAGGATCCTTAAACCCAAACAGGTCAGAGTGTGTCCAAGTGGGAAATGGATGTTCTTAGAAACTTAGAGGCTTAATCCACCACCACCATTAAGGAAAAATTGAAACTTAATGTCAAATGGATAAAACCGTTGGATGGCAGACCACAAGCTCAACTTTGATGGCTCGGCCCATGTGAATGACAAAAAGTGGTTGGCGAGAGGGGGTCTTGTTCATGACCATAGTGGAAATTACATTGGTGCCTATGTGGGGCCCATAGGAAACCAATCGAACAATGTTGTTGAGGCCAGAGCCATGCTTTGGGGTGTTAGATTTTGTCATGATTTAGGGATAAAAATATGATTATTGAGGGTGATTCAACGTGTGTCATAAATTCCCTCAAGGATAGCAGAAAATGTGGCTGGAAGCTTAATAATTTGATTATGGAGGCACATGTGCCATTCTTGCTTCATTTGAACAAGTGGTCATTCAACACACTTATCGGGGGGGAACAAACCGATAGATGCATTGGCCAAAAAGGTACTGCCATGGTGGATTTAGAGACATGGATTGGGACACGTACTCCTTGGGGTCAGGTGAACAAGCTCATTAATGATGAAAAAATGTAGGAGGAAGGGTTATGATGACACCCCTGGTTTGCATGCTTGGGTTTTCGAAAGGACTTCCTTTTTTTGAAAACTAGCCTTGTCAATTTCACTTGCTTTTTCCCCAATTTTTCCTCAGTTTATCTCTCGGTCTGATGAAGGTGTTCATCTTGTAGGTTTCATGGGGGTGATAGGGTGAGAATGGAGCCCTCTACTTTTCTCCACCTCAAAAATGACACGGGTATGTGGAAATTGTTGCATAAAGGTGGTTTTACCAAGTTCATTCACGACTCAAAGGTAATGACCCTATCTTGTCTATTGATTTTGTTGTTTCCTGAAGGATGGTGGTTTTGTTTTTCATGGGGTTCATATTGATGTTTCTGAGAATGCAATCTCTGAGGTTACTGGGTTAAAAATGGAGGCCTCAAAATTTTTAAAGACAAAACCAGGAAAAAACATGAAATTGCTACTTTCTTTGAAGTTGGAAAAAATCATAGCTTATGATGATGGTATTGCTCGCACTATCTCTCCGGATAGGTGGGATGATGTCTTCCTAGTTATTATGAAGTATCTGACCCTCGAAGGAAAATTTCAAAAAAATTACTCATCATTTGTCTATCCTCAATTTTTTCCATCGGGACTAGACTATGAGTCTTGCTTATTTTCTCTATCGGTCATTTCTCTCGACCATTGAGGATTTTAAGAAAGAGAAGATGGATATCCCCCTCCACTAGGGTCTCATTCTTCTCATGGTTCAAAGAGGTAAAATGGCCATTCCTTTCCTTGTCAATGACCATGATTCTAATCAGGAAACCCTCACTTCCCATTAACAAAATTAAGAAACAAAAGGTATTGATCTGGATAAGGGTATCATGGATGCCTTGTGTAATCTTAAAAAGGAATCAAGAATTTGGATGAAAATTCCACTAAAAGACGTAGGAACTGTTGAATGGGAGGCCAGACTGATGAGGGTTGAGACCACTACTGACACCATTCTCACCGTCAACAAAAACCTCATACAAGAGCTGAAATATTTCCATCAAAGAATTGATTCCCAAAAAAACCATCAGGGGTATCCAAGCTGATTATGTTATGCAAGAGTAGTGGATTTCTATTCTGCAAGATCAAGTTGCTACTGAGGAGGGAAAAAACAAGATGAAGTTGATGTTGAGTTCTTCTGACAGTGAGGATTCGGATATTGGTGACAACTCGGGTATGGTTGTTGAGTCCAATCATAGCAGAAGGATCAGAGGAAGAGAAGGTTAAGACCAGACTAGAATGAGGCAATTAAACCATCTAAAAAGGTCATTATCAAGGTGGCTGGAAAGAGAGATAGGTGGTTCGAGTACCGAGATCCCACAACAAGGCTATGGTGAACTAATTTTGTACCTTTTCTTCTGCCTTTTTCTTTTTTTTGTTTTATTTCTCTATCCCTTTGGGACTTCAAAAAACTTTGTATTAATTTTCAAACTCTTGTAGTTTGGCCTGTTTGTGTGGGGGCTTGTTGTGAAGTGTTTTTACTCTTCCTCCATGGCTCTATTTCAATTTTTGTCTTTGAAAAACTTTCTCCTCTTTTTATGGGTTTTTTTGGTCCCGGTTTAAAACCAAACCTTCATGGCTAAAAACATATAAATTGACCAACACATGTATTTTTAAGAGGTTATAAATATCAAGGTGCAGGCATCCTAAATTTACCTGATTTTTTAAGTTTTATAATACTTTTAAATATTTATTTGCTAGTAAGATTTTAAAATATATTTGGCTACCAAGTAGGATACACTTATATGCTTTAACCGTAGTACCACCATTACCATATGAGGCTTCAGATGAGCTAGTAACTACTTTAGTTGAGGCAATCAAGAATCTACCTATAGACCCTAGGAAGCCAGTGCTACCTAATTTTGATCAGGTCATTGAAGAAACTTGGGAGGAGTATAAAAATAAATACCCGAATCAATGTGCAAAAATAGAATCCAAAAATAAGGCCCTAAAACATATAAAAGAAGAACACAAAAAGGCCCTATTGCTTTAGAACTCCGCTACTAAACGCCAAAAACATTGACAACAAAAGGCAAACTAAAACAAGTCATGATCAATAAAGAGGAAGAAGAGTCATCACACGAAGTGGAAAATATTTCGACTCGGAAGAAGATAAAACTCACTTTTCCTCATCATCACTATCACCATAACACCTAGCACTACAATTTTTAGGGAGGCCGAGCCATGTGTGGAAATAACTTTGACCGCGATAGCCTATGGGTACTATAAGAGATGTCTATATCTCGGCGGTATCTCACAAGTAGCCCAAGAATATGAGGATAGTACAGAAGTGAACAATTGGCTATAGAAGAATCCGTAGTCTACTACATGGATAAATTCACCCCAGTAATTACGACATTGTTTTTTTACTTCCACCAAAATTGGCAAAGGAAATTCAGAATAGATAGAGATGGAAGAAACAAACCTGCAAGGTTTTCAATAAGAAAGAACAACCTCGAAGCAAAGAAGAAGAAGTTTGTTGTGGATCAAAGCTGCATAAAGGAAGTGGAGGAACTAATTGGGTTTCTTATTAAAGAAAGGAAAGAAAGAGAAGAGGAAGCCACATAGGCCACAACTTGAAAATCAAAAGACACAAAGGAAAAAGTGGAGGAAAAGAAGAGGAAATGTCTAGAAGACGAACAACAAAAATCTGCGGAAGTGGATAGAAAAAGAAGATAAAACAAGAGAAACAAAGAGAACAAGAAGATAAACAAAAGGAAATTAAGAAAGCTAAAAAGATAGCTGAAGAAGAACAAAAGAAATAGGAGTTGGAGAATGTAGAGAAGAAATAAAAAAGAGAGGATAAAAATCAACATGAACTAGAAAAGTAGAAAAAGAAGATAGGCGAAAAGAGGAAATAAAAAGAAGAGGAAAATAAGAAAAAGAAAGAACAAGAAGAACATAATAAAATAGAAGAAGAAAGAAAATAAGGAGAAAGAGGAGACAAAAAATAAGGAGAAGGAAGAGAAAGAACAAAACACAAAGGAAGAAAAAGAAAAGAAATAGAAGGAAGCAAAAGAGAAAGAGGAAAAAGAGGAAAAAGAAAAGAAGGAAAAAGAAGAAGAAAAGTAGAGAAAATAACAAGAGAAGAAGACCAAATAAGAAGAGAAGAAGAAAGTAGAAGAAACAAGAATACAAGAAGAAAAAAAAAGACAAAGGAACAAAAGACAGTACAATCAGCATCATCCACAGATACTTCCACAAGTATACTACCTATGGAAGCACTGTGAGATTCACTAGCCAAAATCAAACAGGCACTGCAACAATGGAAAAAGGATCAATCTATACATTTACAACAAGAGGTAGTAGAACAGAAAACATAAGGGTTCAAGGTACACTTGGAAAAAATTTCACCCTTACTGAAAATAAATTCTAGTCAAGTATTGGAGAAAAGTGCTAAACAAGATTGGATGCAGTGGTGTATTGAGATAGAGGAGACAATGCAAAAATACTATCTTCCATTCTCGTAGCAAAGTGGCACATCATTACAGTGACTCTAATATTTAGGTAGAGGTGGCAACAGAGAAGGCTGTAAATGAAATACTAAAAGAAGATAAAGTCAGTTTAGAAATAGAAAAGAAAAAATATATGAAGAAGCTATGGAGGAATACAAACATAAAATTTTAAAACCACATATTTTGGAGAACCAATAGTAAAAGAAAGCAATGCAAGTCAGTAGTGAGTAAACTAGACATAAAACTGAATAATGATACGGCATATTATACCTACATGGTAGGATGGCCCAAAGTGAGACCCAAAAAGAAAAATCAAAGCTTGAAAAATTAGAACCACAAATACATGTTGCATTTACATAATGTGATATCGAGAAAAGATAAATATGGATCTCGAGAAGCAAGCTTGTTGAAATTACGAGATAAATATCAAACCAATCAAATGGTACAGACTAAGAAAATTACATAAATGCAAGAATGTAGCACTATGATGGACAAAGAAATAATCAGAATGCAACAAGAGTTTACAATTTCTTGACAAAGATGGGGTCAAACTCAAGTAAAACCACCACCCTTTGACATTCTTCCTTTGGTCCAATAAAACACACAACTTCAAGAATGGGTGAAATAGATTGAAATCCACTTAGAGTTATGGTACACATTTGAGAAGAACATTACTCCACATATTACCAAGTACATCCCCCAAGCTCCACCATAAAGAAGAATAGGAGGCATGACATCCCGTAATTTCATTTGGGCAAGTCGGGTGAAGGAAATTTTTCCTTACGCCAGACGCCTAAGTTTTGGGGGTTGATGCCTATATAGCATTTTTTGAGAGAAAATTTTGAAGAAGAGGACAAGGTTCTTCATCAGTTGTTGTCTCAAGGATGAGACAAGGTTTGAAGTCGAGGGATGATGTTGATAGGGTTCTTCATCGATTTTTGAGCAAGTTATAGACATCAAGAAGAAGTTGTTGAATTCAAGAAGAAGTCGGACAGATTGGAACAAGTTACGAGAAATAGAAGGAAAGCCGCAAGATATTGATAAATCTGCAAAGACACTAGGAAATTTTTGATATATTGAAGGAAGACGCGATACACTAGAAAATCATGATACACTATAGGAATCCGTATAAGTCGACACAAATCCACATAACAAAGATAATCCAAGCCAGAATGGGACAAAAGCCGACAGAGGTGTGATTCAAAAGAAGTGACTCTTGGAATATTTTGTATGAAATGTATTTATTGTAATTAATCCATTATATATGTGTGTGCCATAAGAAATGTATGTGTGCATCACGAAAAATATATGAGTGAGATGTATGAAGAGTAAGATATATGAGAGAGAATAGAGAGGATTAGTGTATGGGAATGAGACTAATGTAATGAATATTGAGATATGAATAAAGATTGATGTTCTGGAGAAAATCTTGTTATGTGTTTTTACATTCTTTCTATTCACAACTTAGAATAGTTTACTTTCCCACCTACATCATTAGCAATAGGTTGAACTCTTAAATATCATACTCGTTGACAAGGTTTAAGGTCAACAACTACCCTATAGATACTCTTTGTGGTAATGTCGGTCATCTTGAATTGGTCGATGCACGCCTCCCAATCTCTTAAAATCATAATGAAGACAAGCCTAATGAGGTAACTTATAGAATCAATACTTCGATATTCTTGAACTTATCGTATCTCATCTACCTCCTTCTTTGTAGCCTCACAAGAAGGAGCCTTCAATTCCCGTAGTCATTTCACGTACACCGCAGCCCCCAAAGGAACATGTGGGTCAACTATATTCCATATTTTATTCTTGTGTGGTGGATACTTCCACATCAAATTACAACAATCATTGCGCTTTAGATGACCCTCACCCAACTAGCTATTCCCATTCGTGATCTAGAAGTCTTGCATTACTAAGAAACCTACACACCAAATTTTCTCATGACGTGAATTTCATCCTCATACAAGAGGAGCCTCTGAACATAGTTGACACTTCTTCCCATTTGATACACTGATTCTCAAATTACTCCACTAGCTATGCTTCCATATACCACCATCAACATAGTCGTCCCATCTTCCCTAACAAAATCGAATGATTAGGTTACTAGTTTTGAGTACGAAGCCGATGATATCATGGGTGATGATCCCATTTATTGTGCCTCAATGTCTAGGTGACACACCGCTCCATCGTTGTCATATTTACCTATCAGATCGGTTCCCCTATCAAATACTCTCACTATCCCTCTACAACCTACGAGACCTCTCCCTCTACACCTACGAGACCTCTCCCTCTACCTCTTTCCATTATGGATCCTCAGTCTTCTATGAACGAACCATATTGCACATGACACAAGGCTCGGGGCATGATGTTTCTAACTATAGAGCCTATTGACGTAACATGAAGAAGATTGAATCCGAGGAAAAATGTGACAAAACTGAAAATGCTACACATCCTTTTGTTTCAGCTCCTTTATTTTTCTCTTGCAACATGTATTATAAGCGCACCGATATCGACTATCGTGTTCTAGTAGCAAAGTGTCCCATTCCCTAAACTTCCTCTCGTAATGAGAAGCATGGAGACAATTCCTCTCAAAACTGACCACCTTCTCCTTGACCAACTAGACCACACCCTACCTATGGACCACCACCCTACCTTGATTTGTGTCCCATTATGGATATTGTTTGACAAGATATTATCACCGACTCATGGATTGGATAGATGAAACCTTATTTTCCATGCAATCAAAGTCCATCAACAAGTCGGTATTGCACACCATACCATCTAGGACCTCATGACCCATGCTAGAAGCCATAACTTAAATCAATTTGATGACATTATCACCGACACATTGTGATATTTTCCCCCTCGTGGCTAGTTATCTATAGTTCATTGATTGCATATTACTTTGGCTTGATACCTCACGTTCACTTGGGATCTCGAACCCCACTTGGGTTTTACACATTACGTTTTATCTTCTCTTGGGCTCTCAATCCCCATTGGATTTTTCATAGTGTCTTAAATATATCAAGTACATCCTTACTTGGTATTTCACTCCACATGGATTTATCACCATGTACGCCTTAACTTATCCTATTTTTGGAGTGCCTTCATCTTGAATTTTCCTATTTTGGATCTGATTCACCTCGGTCTTTCCTATTGGAGTGAAGTGGTATTTTGTGCATCCTCATTTAGGCCTATGGCCTTGCTTGGATTTATATACTCAATAACTCCTTACCATCCTACTCGTTGGATGTTTGGGCCTTATTCTACCCTTGGCTCCTTCAAATCACATGGGTGGGGATATATTACTAATTCTTCCTCTCATCGTAGGTACCTACCTAATCACATTATCATTATTCCTAAGTACCATGGTAATATCACATACATACATGTAGAAAGTAAGAAAATGATAAGTAAATTATAAACATAGAAGAAACTAAACATCCACATACCATCATATATATATAATATTAAATTTGATACATCGACAAATTACATACAAATATAGTTTTGGCCCATATACAAAATGGCTCAAGCACCCTCACCCCTCATGCGGGGTATGACGTAGGAGCATCAAGAGAATAATCTACAAAATGTCAAAATGACCTCCTAGTCATAACAAGGAAGATGTATATGGATCTTGAATCCATTAGGAAGGAGTTAGAATGCAATTTAAAGCATTAAGTAGGTTCATGACATTCAAAATTTCAAAAAACTCATGTTTTTCCCTCTAAAGTGTAATTCCAATTCTAAAAACATGTAAAGGTGCCATATGGGGTTTTAGATAGTATAGGTGGTTTAAGGTGTTTGAGTGATATCTATACACATTATAAAGATTCCTAGAGTGAGTCATGAGGTGTGTATATGAGTCTTAGATGTAAATTGTTGTAACATGCCATGTATGAGCATGATGAACTTTGTAAAAGGTAGTTAGGGTTTATAAACAAGGTTTAAGAATATGGAAACTCAAATGAGAGGGGAAATTGGGAAGGAGAAACCTTTTGAGGAAGGTGTGAGAGGAAGTAAAAGGAAGATGACTTGAAGGAGAAGAAGAGAAAGGGAGGAAAAAGTATGAAAAATTTGTAATAGAGTTACGATTAAGCTGAAATGTATTATGTTTTTGCTTAGAAATTTGTAATTTGTCAATACAAATCTAAAGAATGGTGATTTTAGATCAAGAAATCCTCCCTAATCTGAAATGCATGATTAATTTCTTGTTCCTTTATATTTATCCCTTAGTTTTGAAGTGTGTTACTGTTGATTCTAAACATGTTGAGACTTTGGATATGGACAATAGTTGTATGTTGATGTGAATTCTTGAGAGTTAATGCTCTGTATTGGGTTTGGATCATGTCTTTAAAATATTTATGGTTAAATATGAATCTATGGCCTTGAATGAAGTTCTTTTATTGATAATCACGTGGTGAAGAATGGAGAAGGTGTTATCATATATCTTTGAAGCTAATTCCCATGTTTTGTGCATGCATGCTTGAAAATATCAGCTAGACTATGATTGTACATTTTTGAGTTTGATCAAACCTTGATATATGTTTTCTCTGTGGTGAGTGAAATAATGAAGGAAATCTACAGAAATGTGGGATGAATTTATTACAAGACATAGTTAATACTTTTTTCAAGGAAAGGGGTTTATGGTTCCTTTAAGACTGAGTGTTAGGGTTTCTTATCCCTATTTTGAGAATACATTCACGAGTCCTTTCTTGTTAAAGATGAAGAAAGTATGAATTAATTATGCCCACCGTTAGAACAATATCAAAGGGGGAGTGGAAATAGTCATTGAGGTCAAACCGTAGAGTTTGAAAGTTATGGTTTTCCATTTGATAAGAAAACTATGCTTCTCGTGCTTTACAATGAAGTAGTTAGGGTTTTGTGAAAAATATGTGATAAAACTCTCTAATGTGGAATCTAGCTTTGAAATTTGGAAGGTACAATGGTGAATAGAACCTTAAATAAATTCAAGAGGAATTTTAGGGTTTCATGGGTTAAGATTGAATATAATGATGACAGGTTGGAATGTAGGATAGTGAACACGATTTGAATCCTAACCGAGTGGTTTAGTATTCAAATGAAGTAGGGTCTAGAGATGTTACTATATGCATAAGAATCAACAAGTGACTCTAGGACATACTTGACCTCTTGAGGCCGTGTTGGGACAACTGATATAATATGGAAAGATGGCTATAGAAAGGATAAACAGGCGAATAGAAAGAATATGTGAATATAGGTGAAAATGGATAAAGGGTAGATAAAGGAAAATGAATGTTTGCTATGGGCTTTGCAAGAATGTGCTCATCTAAGGCAATGAAGATTGTCTAACCTTTGTGGGTGAGATGGAACGATCAAGGAGAATGTATACATGAATGTTTCAATCAATATCAGAATCACCAAATATTCCTTGAGTGGGCTGTGGGATACGTGGGAATTGTCCTCGCATCTCATGCAGAAATATCTCCGACAAGGTCATGGAGGTGTGAAAAGAGACATATGGGAAGGAAGAATCTATGGATTATGGAATCTAATCTCGACCAGGTGTTATAGAACATATAAGCGTTATCCGTTTTGACGTTCAAAGTCATTGGTTGTGAGATACTAATGGAGAGAACTGGAGTGGTTTGAAATATGAGGTGTCTGAGGCCCTGATCAATGTCTATCAATTTTGCAACTAGGTTGAGTTGTGGAACTCTGGATCACACACTATTTCTTTGGGTTTTCTGGGGCCTTGAATGGTCATGTGGATGTGTAAAAAAATAATATAAGGAAGTAAACAAACACACAAAGAATCAAAAAAGGAAAGGTCATGTTTTAGGTAACTTAGGCCAACTAAGGAAATGTAGGGAGTTGTGTTAATTTTCATCTAATTAATTCTATGTGCCTAAATTAACAAAAAATGCAAACAAATTTTAATTGAATCAAATTTATTACTCTCCTTGAATCTAATTAAAACTACGTGCAACTAATTAACTTAACAAAAGGAAACTAGTTTTCATTGTCCCATTTGGATTTTGATCCTTTTTGTTCTAGTTCTCATTCCTATTCTGGCTTCTAGGCCCTCTTTTGTTCTCAAGGTTATAGTCCCTTTCAAAAAACTATTTGCCAAAAATAGAAAAAACAAAAGGAAACTAGTTTATTGAAACAAAAAATGAATCTAATCTAATTATTTTTATATTTTTCAATGATCTTTAACAGAAAGGAAATAAGACAAATAAAAGAAACTAATTAATTTAATCTAATGTTTTTGGGGTTTTTAGTTTTGGAAAATAAAAGAAATTTACACAGATAATTTAACTTCTAATAAAATGAAATTTGCTTCTACTTTAAAACAAATTAAACTAAATAATGAAATAGCCGAATGTGGTTATTTCCCTGTTGCATAATGGTTTAATCTAATATAAAAAAAGGTTTTCATAATTTGTATTTATGGATATTACTTCTTCTAGTTCTACCTCAGAATCACGGGAAGAATGAAAAATATTTTTAGAAGCAATTCTTCCCTGAAGCTTCCCTAGTAAAACATAAGCTTTCTACAATGAAGCAATTAAAGCTAATGCACAGATATAGAAGCTTCTAAAACTCACTTCCCATGCACATCCATAGGGATAGGCAGGGAGGAATCTTTTAACCTAATATTTTCTTGTCTGTAAATTGGATCTAAATTATGATTGCAATAAACTCTATAGGTAAACTAATTGTGAATAATTAACAAAAATGTGGCAAGCACCTCCTCCGAATTCTTCCCAAGAAAATCCATAGGGATGAGATGAGAATAAATCCTCAATGGAAGCTTTGCAAATAGAAACTATTGTAAATGTTACTTCCTTAAAAATGTATTCTAACAGATTATGATTTGAAATCTATCTAAATAAGAAAAGGAAACTTCTAGGAATTTAAAACACCTCCAACCTAGAAATGTAGTACAAAGACAAATCCAATGCTAGTAATGATTTTTAGATCCCCTCAACTTCTTTTCCAATGAATGTCCAAATGTGTCCAGGAGTTGTGTTGGTAGTGTGCAAAAGAAAGGAGTGTTGGAGCTAGTTGGTTTGCAGGCAGTCTAGTAGTAATGCAAGCAAGAGAGTAACAAGGAAAATGAACTGTGTTTGCTTGTGTACTTCTTGTAGGATTTTGGCAGCATAACAGTGCAATTCCAAATCAAAATACTCCAACCAATGCTTTGGGAAGAAGCTTGGTTTTTATAGAAATTTGGCAGGAAATGGTCCAACACACTTGGCAACCAAGAAGTGCCAGATCACCATAAGGAGGGGTAGTTAACTTACTAATAATAGTAAGTAGGGAAGAATAAGTCTATATACATCTAACAAGATCAAGAACAACTGATTCAGTTAAGAAACATGCAAGAAAGGTGAGTTTGAAGAAGACAACATGCTTCTAGAACAAACTAGAAAGTCCTGGATAAATGCACACACAACCACCACCACGCAGAGACTAGTGGTTACGCAACCGCCGAGTGGTTGTGTAAACTCCTACACAGCCTCCGTAACTAAAGGTGAAAATGCTAGGAAAATACTTTGCAAAACAACTTAGGAAAGCAGGAAAAATATGGAAAAGAAAAAGCAAAGTGAAATAAGCTAATAGAACATGATGCAAGTGAGAAATTGGACTTGAGCATTATTAGAATCGATAATTAATCATCACTAGGGATTTGAACTATTCTGATAATGTAACACATGTAAATTTGGGTGCATACATATTTCCCCCTCGGAGAAGCATTTTAGCCACGAAGAGGTGTAAAACGTGAAGCCCGAATATGATGTTCCCAAATGGGAAGGTTATAAATTATACTTGACATGTCCATGTGTTGATATCATGCCAATCCAAGCTTCCCACTACCTGCAAGAATAAAATGGGAATCGAGTACAAATATAGTGATATAATCAACAAAACATTAAAACTAAAATAATGAGAGGACTTACCTATTTGTGGGAAGAGAGATATACCTATTCTAGTGCTCTAGCACCGCAAAACACACATACTCAAAATAATGTTAAAATATGCTATATATCTCAAATTTACTATTTTTAGAAATCATTTGCACTTACCCACCTATTGAAATTTGAGCTTTGGATTACTGTCATGGTTTCGTATAAGAGTACAGAAAAGCAAAGAGGATCTTGAGATGATGACATCCCAACTAAGAGGAGGAGAATCAGGCCACGAACATGTGAGTTATCTATATTTCTTTATTCCTACCCTAAAATGTAGGAAAAGTAAAAATCTTGACATAAAGGGGTGGGGGATTTCTAATAATTTAACAGTTAAAATGATCATAAGGGGGGCACCACATAGGATCTATAGCTTGTTTTTATTAAAAATGGTTTATTTTTGTCTTTTTGATGTTTTGGAGCCCTAGTGGTACGAACCAATTTTGAAGATGGAACCGTCAGGGAGGTTATGCAACCACTGCTCTTTGTCTTTTTAGAAGTTGTTAGGGCCTTAGGGTGACCCATTTTTTGCGGGTTGTTATCATCCCGTAAAATTGGCAAGGGCAATTTTACAGATAACCCTACCAAAATTTTGTTCCAGTCCCTCGTCAGGGACTCCTTGCGTTCGAACGTTGCAAAATCCCTTCCCGAGAAATCTGGTTTTCCGAACTTAGCCTTTTTGGTCTTTTTTGGTCGGGCGCACATAATGTCTATGCAACATCAAGTTTTGGTGTGCCCCCTTTAAATCCTTTGGTGCACGGTTTGAAGTGTCAACACACCTTTTGGTGTGCCTCACTATGTTGTGCCTTTCTTGCATGCGCCAAGGCGCATGCACCTTCATGTCAGCAATACTTTTGTTGCGCCGAGTTTTGGTGTGCCAAGGGCATATATTCTTGTGTCAACAACACTTTCGGTGCGCCAAAGGCACACATAACTTCGTGTTGGCAGGTGTTTTGATGCGCCAAAGGGCGCATGCTTTCCATTGTCGACAACACTTTTGGCGCGCCACTTGAAAAAGTGGTTGGCGCATTTATTACCACCTCACCTATATATAGGTGCATCTACACTGTCATTTTCATCGACAAAAATCACGTGATTTTCTCTTCCCTCTGTACCTGTCAGCGCACCTACCCTGTCGTTTTCGAATCACTTCGTGGACCCGGTTTCACACTTCTCCATTATATAATCCGGGTAAGAGGTCCTTTGCTCTTGTGCTTTGTGTTTTGGTTTTTGGCTGCTTGTTGGTGTGGATTGGGTTAAATAAGGCTGTGAAACCATGAACTTCCCCCTTTGTTGTTTCTTCTATTCTTCCACATGCATTTCCCCCTCTTTCCAGATCTGCTGGTAAAGGGGACTCTGTCTTGAAAAGATTGCTTGAAACTCTTTGATTAAGCTTCTTCATCACCCAAAGACATCCTGCAAAAGAAGTTTAAATGCATGTAACCCCTCGGAGAAAGAATCAAGGCTTGAAAATAAGACACTGTCATTTCCTCTTTTGGCGCATCTGCCACCCCTGCAACATGATATACAGTCGTGCCAATGGCACATATACCATGCCTGTTACATAAAGAACAAGCTTGCGCCCTCAAGGCGCACTTCCCTTGCTTGTTGCAACCGCTTTTCCTGCGCCCTCTTGGTGCACCAAACTCATGTGTTGCATTATTAAAACTCACGCCATTGGCGCACCCTGCATCCATGTAACACCAACTTTATATGCGCCAAGTACAAAACTGTTAAAAAGGCGCAGGCGCATCCATTGTTACAACAACATTATGTTATGCAGACCTTCCATGCACCGCGCCAAGTTCCCCTGTGGCGCATGAAAAAATGATGTTACACGCATTAAACTGTGCCCTTTGGCGCATCCTGTACCCGTGTAACATGAAAAATATCAGCGCCCTTTATAAAATGCATACATATGGCGCAGGTGCACTTCTGCTTACAACAAAAAAATGCAACCTGCAATATCTATGCACCATGCGCCCTTTGGCGCTGATTTATCCCTTGCAGCAGCCCTTTTCTGTGCACCATATTGTTTAACCCTGTAGCCTGCAGTATTCATGCACCATGCGCCCTGAAGCCTTAAAATCACTAACTCTTCCTTCTGTCAACACTTTAATGGAAGATCAAACAACTAATATGACTTTCTTGCGTTGGGTTTCACTTCTTCTTCTTGCAGATCAGCAACTGAGTTCAGAGTTACATATGTCAACATCAAGCAAGAAACCTACCAAATCTAAGGGCAAAGCCAAGCTCACGGAAGAAGAAATGAAGTACAAATATCAGAGGGTCAGGATGCCCAAATCCCAGGCAGAGTGTGACCTAGATATCAGAGACTCAGAACTTGGTCACATTGATATGGAGGATTTCTGGGCCAGAACCCGGAAGGTCACAAGAAGTCCATGGATGGATAAAACTGATGGGCAGTGGGTTGCATTTTACTGGAGGGATCCCAGTTAGTGCCGTGAATAATGAGTTCATGATGGTAGTAGCCCGCTGCTACAACAAAGACACAAGATGTGTCCATAATGAGAAGGGCGAGGTCATAATCAACCTCACTGCCCGACACTTTGAAATAATGCTCGGCATTCCTCACCACCGGCACTTTGTGGCCGTAAGCCGGGAAGATTGCATCAAGGCTTGGGATGATAATGAGGATCAGTGTATGCAGTTGATGAATGAAGTATACCTGAAGAACAAAAAGGTGGTGACCCGATGGCCATAAGTCATTCATCGCAGTGACTTTTCAGAGGAACTCAGTGATACAATCATGTTCCTGAGCAGAGTATTTGGGCTTCCTGATGCCCATTACTTTCACAAGTGGATGTTGCGATACTTAGAAATGATGAACAAAAATGTGCCCGATCAACGCTTTGAGTGGGCGGAGATCATAAGCAGCACAATATCTGAGCAGCTCCAACAACTTACCACAATGGGGAGGTTCTATATGAACTCCTACGTAGTCTATGTTGCGGCTTCAAAAGAGACTATCCAGCTCTAATGCGGTGCGGGGTTTGGCCCCAAGTTAAAATATATGAATACTATCTAGAACTGAAGCTGGAAAATAGCATCCCCCAGTTCACAAAGATCAACGATGCCTTCTTCTACGGCATCATCTACCTTTTGAGGCCAAATATGACTCACGGTCGTATGACCAAGAGCATCGTCAGCCACAGAGAAATGGGGGGCCTTGTTCACTCAATTCCCCACCTTTACTTATCTAAGGGCAGTTAACTTCTTGGGGGAACCAACCAAACTGCCGAGATATGCCGGCCCCAAGTTGATCCTGTTGGAGCTATCAAGACAGCTTATCACCTACCACGAAAAGTGTCTCAAGAGAAAGAAGGGTGGAACTCCTTTCCCCCTCATAGTGGGCAGGTATACTTGTCTCTCTCACCACAAGGCGAAGGATATGTTTGCAGAACTGGAGCTGCTAAATCTAAAACATAACTTCCTAGCAAGGCCCAATTTCGACCCAAGAAATTGTCTCCCCAGGGCTAAACTCGATCCGATCCACATCCCTCAGATCGAGGATATTTACATTGACTTATATCATGAGGTCGAGCTCAGGAGGAAGGATCATTCCCACTTGGCCTTGGCTGAAATCATCCAGTACGGTGTGGCCATCGTCCCAAAAGGCTATCAAACTACTGATCAAGAAGTTGATCAAGTATATCTTGACACAAATGGGGACGATTGGCCTTTCGCGTGATCGACAGAAACAAAGCTCCTCAAACAATAGAGGAAAGGGTCAAGGAAACTCTGCGAAGAATAGAGCATTGGTGCAGAATGAATGGTCTCATTTACCTCGAGTTGATTTCATCACATCTCCGTTGGGCAACGCACCTCCTCGGGAAAAACAGCTACCAAGGGCAAGGGGAAAGGCAAAGAGGGTGAATCCAGCTCCACCCAAGAGGAAGCTCCTAAAAGTCCTCCTTCCGCTTCACAAGAATGGGTTGTAATCCCGAGAAAGCTTAGAAGAAGAAGCAGCGGAAGATGTTCCGATAGGCACATCCACTCAGGATGTTGCCACTACTATAACTATTGAGGTCCCTTCTATCCCTTCTCCCTCTCCTCCTTCCCCTCCTCGAGTGACCCAAGCGACCATTCCTTTGGTCGTGTCCTCTCCCCCATCTTCTACTTTTCCCCCTTCTTCATCATCCATCTTCTCTTCTCTCGTGGAGCTGTCCCCACCATTTCTTCCCTCATCTCTCGAGCTCCCTTCCATTCCTATGTCTACCTCCCCTACTGCGGTATCTCTTCCTCCCGTGAGCACTTCCTCGGCTTCCCTCTCAATGCCACCTCCAGTGTCTCCACGTTTTCCTTCTTCTACTACTGCATTTGCCCCTTTTCTATTTCGGTCCTTCTCCCATAAGTCCATCTGGATCTCCCAGACACTGAGTCAACAGAAGAGGAAAGTTCCCATCACACCGATGGACTTCTCCGTAATCCCATCAAAAGGGGCCAAGAAGCAAAATCCCATAACCCGCTTCTCTCAGAGTGCATCAGGGGAGAGAGTGATGGAGATTGCATACCCCAATCCTTTGAAGGATAAGAAGGATCTGTCTTTGACAGATTACACAGTGACTCAAGTCATAATGGGGACATCTTCAAAAATCCTGCAAGGAGAGGCCCTATCTGTAGTTGACACCCTTTGCAAAAATCTCCAGGAAGCAAAGGAAGAGAAAAGGCTGCTAAAGGAGAAAAATAAATATCTTCTCCATGCCTTGCAGAAAATGGGCAGTGCGCCTCCTACAACTGCCACAAAACTCCTGAGCCTCTGAGCCAGGATAAAATTAATGAGTATGCTAAAATCGGTGAGCAGGGCATGGCAGTTTCCTCTGGAGGAGCCAAATCCTCAAGGAAAGCGAGGGAGTGATCGCTAAGTTCACCGGTTTGTACTAGAATATCAATCGGACAAACAGAGAACTCCAGGCGATAGCAGGACCCATCTCCGAAGAGTTGGATCATGCCAGGATGCAACACGAGACCTTTCAAAAAATGCTCACTGTTCAGTCGAAGATCTGTCAAGTTCGGTGTCTTTGGACACCCCAGAGCCCTCAACAAAATCCTTTCTACTCTGGATTATCGGGTGGATCAGCTGGAGTTCGTCCTGGAGAAGATCGACAAAGTAAAGGAGGAAGCCCTGGATGCAATGCATCAAATGGAGCAGATTGTCCTAAGAATGTCTCCAGGCTTGCTCACTTCTTCTTTCACCTTAAGAAAGGTTGAGGAAACTATTCAGATCTTCAAGGAGATCGTTTCACAGGGGCTGGGGCTAGAGGTCACGTTCGACGCTGAATCCATCAATAACCTGTTGGCTTGTCGCGACTTCATTGGGTACCTGATAGAGGCAGAGAATGATTATTCAAAACTCCCAGAAAAGCTCACAGATGCGGGAGACCTGCGAAGCTATCAGCGATCGACACAAGGATCCTTCCCAGGATCAACTTCAACCCATGATTAGCAAGTTCATGGAGTACCGTGCCCAGTTCCACATCTCGTCGCCCAAGCAGCAAAAGCAAGATACCCCCTTTCAGCCATGGGACGACGACGAATAGTTTCCTTCTTCCCATCTTTCTCCTTGTAAATATCCAAAGTGTGTTGACACAAATGATGACATCATCCATGTTGCACCATGGGATGATGTCATCCACTAAAGTTGTCAAAAGTCAACAAATGACTTTGTAATCTATTGTAAGATATTTTTGTAATTAAGTGGTTGGTTTGCTTTTGTCTTCTTTTCTTCTCTCCTTCTATATATACTTGAATACTTGTTGTATTCAGAGAGTGGATATCTTTTAGATGAAAAATAGAAGTGAGAAGAAAAGGCTTTGTACTTTTTGTAACAGAAGAAGATATTAATGCAAATATTAAGACTTTGTGCTGAATATGTGTGTTATGGGCATCTGATCTTTCTTATGTCAGATCTATGCATTTATTCTATTGAATCTATCTCTACTTTTTGTCATTTATTCATCAGTATTGCTTTATTCGTTTATGCAAGTAGGTTTGGCTCTGTTTACTACCAATCCCAAAACATAAACCCTCTGACCTTTCTGCTTTGGAATTCATTTCTTTTCTCCCTTCGGACCTGATCTTTCTTCATCCTCTCTTTCATTCCTTTCTTTTCGCAGTTGGAAACACCCCTACTGGGATGAGATCCCAAACCCCCGAAGGTAGAATATTGTGAGACTTGCACAGATTCCTGCTGGTAGAATAGCAATAAACCAGTTTCACTTTGCTGACTCAAAGAGGGGCTATGCCCTGCACACTATTGGCTCGTCTATCCATAAATCTGCCCAAGCGATAGATTTTCAAACCAACAGTTTTTGGTGACTCTGTTGGGGATCGAAATAGATCTATCAGATCTATGATGGTGGTATGATAGAAAATCAGTAAAAATCAGAAAAATCACTACCTGTTTGCAAATTTTAACTTTTGTTCAAAATCTAAAATTTTTGCAAAAGTGACCCAAATTGAAAATTTTCTTCTGAGATCCATAGATCTGCCTAGTTGGAGATCTTTAGTTCAGCTGACTTTTTATAAAAATCTATATTTTTCCGTAGATCTGAGTTTTTGACAGTTTACCAAAATTTTCAAACTCTTTGAAAAGTCAACTCTAGATCTGAAAATCAGCTTACTAAGCTTCACCATCATTTTATCCTCGTTGTTCTTTGTCATTAAACCGCAATCGGTTTTCAGAAAAGGATAAAATTAAATATTCAGAAAAGTACATGCTGCTGATTTTTGTCAGAAAAATCAGAAAATCAGCAAGTACAACCAAAAAGAGTTTTAAATCTGCTCCACAATATTGCAGATCGGGAAGGTACACTGGCAGGTGAACCATTTACTCGTAGCAGGAGAGCTCGTGGAGAAGTCGATCCTACTTTCGATCTGCTTCAAAGGCACAACTTTAGTATAACACCGGCGTACTTTTCATCACTAAGTTCAGCTGATCGGTCAGCCAGAAGTGCCTCACCTCCACGAAAGAACCGGTTTTCACAAGGAGCCTCCACATCCCTTTGTAGTGCCTTGCTGCTTAGTGGAACTGTACTTCCAGCCACGTTCTTTTTCCACCCGTCCAGATGGCGGTACCATGGGGAAATGCTATGGGTCCCCTGGCTTTGCGCATCCTGTTCACGCGCTCCCACATGGAAACCGAAAGAATTTTCCCAAATTTGACAGGAGAGCGGGAACCAAAGCACGGATTCACACATATCTGCATTCATCATGTCATGTAGTATCCTGGATGTGACCCATGAAGATGTGTCGGTTCACCTTTTTCTGGAAACTTTACAAGGGCCCGCAGCAGAATGGTTTCAGCATTTGCCGGCCGGATCTATTACCAGTTGGGCCACCTTGCGGGATGCTTTTGAAGACAGGTACAAGCCTTCGGAAGATGCATTTGCATTGTTATCATAGATCACTCACCTAAAGAAGGAGGCCAATGAGACCATGCGTGATTTTATCACTAGGTTCAATGCATTAATCAACCGTGTCCTGTTGCCATGCTTCCAACACTGGAAAATCAGAAGTGTTTCTTCGTGAACACTATGAGCTCAAAAGTAAGTTTCTTACTCCTGCAAGAACAAGTAGCTACCTTGATTCTCACCCAGGCCGCTGCCATCCAAATTGAAGATAATTTGCTAATATCTGGCGAATTAAAAAGGGAATCATCCAAGCCTAAATCTTTGGGCCCTTCTCCCACTACTTCATCTGATCCGACATTTCAAAAGATGGCGAATGACTTACTTGCATTAAAGAAGCAGTTAGCTCAAGCTTCCCTCAGTTCCTCATACTGGGATATTCCACGGAGGAATTTCGTTCCCAACAATGTTCCACAAAGGCCGCGCTTACCCTGCATTGCTCCGCGGTTGGCACTTGAGGCTCCTCCGGTCAACGCTTTAGTCGAAATCAAAGAAGAGGAACAAAATTACGAAGAACCTTCGTCTCAAGGCGAAGATGATCAAGATGTCGGTGAACCGACTGGCGACTCTACTATCGGGTATATGGAATTTGATGAGGAAGAATCTGATGAAGAAGAGGGTACACAGGGGTATGTAAGTGGACAATCATATGCTGTTTTTTACCCACTCATGAGAGGAAAAGAAGCGAGAGGTCACTGCCCATGTGCAAAAAGAAAGAAGGCCGTGTCAAACACGCCTCCAACCATTGCTAAAAGAGGTAATCCTCTTCCTACTCAACCCCCTGTTAAGTCTTTTACAAAGAAATCTTTTCCCCCCATCTCTCCTCCAAATCAGCCTTCTTCTATTTCCATGAAGACCAGTAATCCTACTCTACCATCGCGAAGTGAGGACTCATTCCTTCACCAATGCAACCCTTGGCCACGTTTGACATCATAGATCATGCTAAAAGACTAAGATCCAAATGTCTGAAGCCGAGTATCTTCAGTCAAACCCCGAACAACTTGTAAGGTTGACCAAGTATATTCAAAGTCAAGCTGTCATATCTCCCCAGATCTCCCTAAAAGGAATCCTTTCCACTCCTCCTGCATCCCGCATAAATGTTGCCTCAACATCTGCATCAGGCAAGATAGAACCTTTCTATCTCTCCCTCCTAATCAATGGCCACAAGTTAAGTAACTGCATAATTGATTCTGGAGCTTCTGATAACGTCATGCCGGCAAAAGTCACCCATGCTTTGGGCCTCACCCTTACCAAGCCTTTTGGTAGATGTTATTCCTTGGAAACCAAGCAGGTTCCGTTGATTGGTCAAATCAAAGATGCATTTCGCATTTGCGGCGTTCCCAGAGAAAAGAGTAAAGATGACCGTCCTTGTTGCCGACATTCCAGCAACCTATGGAATTTTGCTGGGAAGAAGTTTTTGCAGTGAAGTTGGTGGGGAGATTCATATGGACTGGTCTAAGGCTAGAATCCCTGTCAAAGGTGTAATGCAAACATTGGAGCCTAAAATCACAAAAGAAGTACTTGGTTACTAACTCCGAGGACCCCAAAGCCCAAATTCTTTTCGAATCATCAGGAATGGGGAACTATTTCTTGTCTACCGAGTCTGACAAAATGGTTGTTCTCATCCAAGAAGAAGATCTTAACAAGATCTGGACTTTGCAGTTTGATGGCAGCTGCGTGACTAGTGGATGTGGCACCGGAGCCGTGCTAATATCTCCCGAAGGGAGATTATTCCTCTCTCTTTCAAGTTGTAGTTTTTCAACACAAATAATACTGCTGAGTATGAATCTCTGCTACTTGGCATGCAAGCCGCAAAGGAAAGAGGGATCAAAAATATGAAAGTACAAGGTGATGCAGAGCTAGTCGTGAATCAAGTTAAAAGGATATATCAAGTGAAGAATGAGAGGCTCAGGCATTACCACAATGCGGTGTGGGACAACATCGAGGAATTTGACACTTTTTCAATAGAATCCATTCCAAGAGCTCAAAATGACATGGCCGATTCATTGGCCATTTCAGCATCCCTCATGCTCCCTCACCCAGGTTTGAAAATAGACAAATACACCATTGAGGTGGTTTTCCACCCAAGCGTGCTAGGACAATTCTCAGCATTGGCAAGTATTCAACGATGACAATCAACTCATTGCCTTTCTAGAAAAGGTGGAAAATTTTAAGGAACTTCACTTTGAAGGATCCACTTCTACGTGCCGTGAATCAGTCACCGGTCAAGACGATGAATCCGAAGGGAATGATGGCATATGTCAGCTCAAAGG
Organism: Taxus wallichiana var. yunnanensis; assembly: GCA_018340775.1. Taxonomy (NCBI): domain Eukaryota; kingdom Viridiplantae; phylum Streptophyta; class Pinopsida; order Cupressales; family Taxaceae; genus Taxus; species Taxus wallichiana. Next base: position 196,397,743 of record CM031243.1, on the reverse strand, counting down.
AAATAAAATTCTAAAGGGCTGGTTTCTTTAGAGTGGTTGTTCGATAGGCATGACCGTTTTGTAAAAAAGAAAAGGCGAGATGATACTGGCTCCTCCCCAGAAACCGAACCGGTTAATTTAGGTTCGGTAGAACATCCACAGTTTGTGAACATCGGAAAATGTTGCACACCTGAAGAGAAGCGGAAGTTTTCAAACTACTTGAAGAAATACATGGATGTATTGGCATGGTCCTACGCCGATCTAAAGTCTTTTAAGCCAAAGGACGTCCAACATGACATCCCATTGAAAGAGGACGTCAAACCCTTTCACCAGAAGCAGAGGCATTATAACCCTAAGATCTCAGGTACTATCCAGGCTGAAATTTAGAAAATGTTGGATGCGAGAATCATTTTTCCTATCCATCACAGTACTTGGGTGGCAAACATTGTGCCAGTGCACAAGAAAAATGGTGAAATACGCATATGCGTAGATTTTCGAAACCTGAATCAGGCTTCCTTAAAGGACAACTACCCACTTCCTATAATGGATCAAGTTCTACAAGCGGTAACTGGATCAGAAATGTTGTCCATGCTTGATGGTTTTTCAGGCTACAATCAGATTGAAGTCTCACCTGAAGACCAATTTAAAACAGCATTCACTACTCCCAGGGCACGTTTGCTTATAGCGGGATGCCTTTTGGCTTGACCAATGTTGGCGCCACTTTTCAGTGGGCCATGGACCTTGCATTCAAAGGTATGATGGGGAAGGTCATTGTGGTTTATCTGGATGACTTAACTGTGTTCTCTAAACAACGAAATGATCATTGTGATCATCTGGAGCAAGTATTGGCCAGATGCCGAGAGCATGGGATTTCCCTGAACCCAAAAAAGTCTGTTTTTGGAGTCACAGAAGGAAAGTTGCTAGGACATGTTGTTAGCAAAGAAGGAACGAAGATAGATACCGAAAGAGTTAAGGCTATTCAGAGCCTTACTTTGCCTACAAGCAAGACCGGCGTCCATTCTTTCTTCGGAAAGGTGAACTTTCTCAGGCGCTTTGTTCCCGACTTTGCTGAAAAGACTCGTCATATATTAGACATGATGAAAGGGTCACCAACTTTCCGATGGAGTGAAGAAGGGAAGAGATCGTTTGATGAAATAAAAGCTTCCATCGCTCACGCGCCAGTCCTGGTGTGTCCCGATTTCTCCAAGGATTTTATCATGTATAGCTATGCATCTGAACATACTGTATCTGCCATCTTGATGCAAAAGAATTATGAGAATGTTGAATCCCCGATTGCGTTCATGAGCTCTCCCCTCAAGCCTCACGAATTAAAAATGTCTCAATTGGAAAAGCATGCCTTCGCCATTGTCAAAGCAGTCAAAAACTTCAGGTATTACATTTTAAATTCTCATACAGTGGTGCTGGTCCCTGACACGGTAGTCAAGTCAATTTTAACTCAACAGGAGTTAGGAAGCTTGCGAGGAAATTGGATTGCAAAGGTCCAGGAGTACGATCTGGATATAAAACCAACCAAGTTGGTAAGAGGCAAAGGCCTATGTCAACTTATGGCCGAAAACCAAGGGTCAGAAGTTTCGGAGAAAAGATGATTGCACCAATGAAGCACAAAGCCAGTTGGAGAAACCCGATTCACTGCCTATGGTCCTATTTGTCATGCAACCAACGATGAGTGGTATTCCGATATTGCTTTCTTCCTCACCTACGGTGAATGCCCAGCTCACCTAACTGCAAAGGAGAAGTGCGCTATAAAGCTCAGAGCAGCCAAATATGTCATCTGGGATGACGGTTTATACAAACGTGGGATAGATGGCATCTTCTTGCGATGTGTCGACAAGCCACAACAGGTGAAGTTACTTGAAAATTTTCATAATTCAGCCTGTGGGGGCCATTTCTCCTCTTCCGTGACAGCACACAAGATCATCTAGGGCCAGGTACTATTGGCCGACGCTTTTCCAAGATACAACTACCTAGGTAGCAAAGTGTGAGCCTTGCCAGCAGTTCATCGGCAAGCCCAAGTTAGCTTGCTTTTCCCCTCAGGCCGGTCATCATCGACGAACCATTCAAGCAGTGGGGAATTGATTTTATCGGCGCACTCAATCCCCAATCAAGTGCTGGACATAGTTATGTCCTAACAATAATAGATTACTTCACCAAGTGGGTGGAAGCCATACCTGTCAAACATGCCACTTCCGAGGTTGTTTGTAGTTTTATCAAAGAAAATATCATTGTCAGGTTTGGCGTTCCAAACAAGATTGTTGCTGATAATGCTTCTAACTTTTCTTCACGGGAAGTTATTAGTTTTTGCTATGAATATGGAATAACTTTGGCTCACGCCTCGGATTATTACCCTCAGGGAAATGGTCAGGTAGAATCCAGTAACAAAAACTTGGTGACCATCATACGAAAGCTAGTGGATGAGAATCAACGAATGTGGCACAAGTCCTTATACGATGCTTTGTGGGCAGACCGCATTACTCCCAAGAGATCTCTCGGTATGTCACCTTTTCAAGTGTTATATGGCACCGATGCCAAGCTTCCCATTTCCGCTTGAACTCCTACTCTGTGCTTGGCACGAGGCAAATCGAAGATGAAACTTTTCAAAATTCCCTTGAAAAGAGGATCATGTATCTAGCAGAGCTCGAAGAAAAGAGAGTAAGGGTGGTCGACAAGATCACCAAACATCAGAATCAGGTCAAAAGATTGTTCGATAAAAAAGCTAAGCAAAGAAATTTCCAGGTGGGAGACCTCGTCCTTTTGTGGGACAAATGAAGAGAGCCAAAGGGCATGCATGAAAATTTGATTCCCTGTGGAGAGGACCTTTCAAGATCAAGCAGCTCAATGGAGAGAATAGTTTCTATCTCTCGTATCTGGATGGAACTGATCTCCACTTCCCTATAGCGGGCAGCATCTGAAAATCTTCAGGAAGTAGAGCTTGCTCTCTTCTTTGTATAGTTTGCTTTTGTCGTGTGTTTGTTTTTGTCGTGTGTTTGCTTTTGTTGGTTGTGTGTTTCCCTTTCCGGTCCCCCTTGTTTTTGACTCTGTTACCCAATGGATAGGCACATGAGATCTGGGATTCTCTACCCCTGAGGTTCGCTCAGAGATAGTCCCCAGAAAGAGCCAGCTGTTATCCTGTAAAATTGGCAAGGGAAATTTTACAGATAACCCTACCAAAATTTTGTTCCGGTCCCTCGTCAGGGACTCCTTGCGTTCGAACGTTGCAAAATCCCTTCCCGGAAATCTAGTTTTCCGAACTTAGCCATTTTTGGTCTTTTTTGGTCGGGCGCACATAATGTCTATGCAACATCAAGTTTTGGTGCGCCCCCTTTAAATCCTTTGGCGCACGGTTTGAAGTGTCAACACACCTTTTGGTGCGCCTCACTATGTTGTGCCTTTCTTGCATGCGCCAAGGCACATGCACCTTCATGTCAACAATACTTTTGTTGCGCCAGTTTTGGTGCGCCAAGGGCATATATTCTTCTTGTGTCAACAACACTTTTGGTGCGCCAAAGGCACACATAACTTTGTGTTGGCAGGTGTTTTGATGCGCCAAAGGGTGCATGCTTTCCATTGTCGACAACACTTTTGGCGCGCCACTTGAAAAAGTGGTTGGCGCATTTATTACCACCTCGCCTATATATAGGCACATCTGCACTATCATTTTCATCAGTCAAAATCACGTGATTTTCTCTTCCCTCTATACCTGTCACAATCACCTACCCTGTCGTTTTCGAATCACTTCGTGGACCCGGTTTCACACTTCTCCATTATATAATCCTGGTAAGAGGTCCTTTTTCTTGTGCTTTGTGTTTTGGTTTTTGGCTGCTTGTTGGTGTGGATTGGGTTAAATAAGGTTGTGAAACCATGAACTTCCCCCCTTTGTTGTTTCTTCTATTCTTCCCCATGCATTTCCCCCTCTTTCCAGATCTGCTGGTAAAGGGGACTCTGTCTTGAAAAGATTGCTTGAAACTCTTTGTTTTAGCTTCTTCATCACCCAAAGATATCCTTAAAAAGAAGTTTAAATGCATGTAACCCCTCAGAGAAAGAATCAAGGCTTGAAAATAAGACACTGTTATTTCCTCTTTTGGCGCATCTGCCACCCCTATAACATGATATACGATCGCGCCATGATGGCATACATATACCATGCTTGTTACATAAAAAACAGCTTGCGCCCTCAAGGCGCACTTCCCTTGCTTGTTGCACCCACTTTCCCTGCGCCCTCTTGGCGCACCAAACTCATGTGTTGCATTATTAAAACTTGCACCATTGGCGCACCTCTGCATCCATGTAACACCAACTTTATTTGCGCCAAGTACAACTGTTAAAAAACGGCGCAGGCACATCCATTATTACAACAACATCATGTTATGCAGACCTTCCATGCGCCATGCAAGTTCCCCTGTGGCGCATGAAAAAATGATGTTACACGCATTAAACCTATGCCCTTTGGCACATCCTGTACCCGTGTAACATGAAAAATATCAGCGCCCTTTATAAAATGCATACATATGGCACAGGCGCACTTCTGACTTACAACAACAAAAAAATGCAACCTGCAATATCTATGCGCCATGCGCCCTTTGGTGCTGATTTATCCCTTGCAGCACCCTTTTCTATGTGCCATATTATTTAACCCTGTAACCTGCAGTATTCATGCGCCATGTGCCTGAAGCCTTAAAATCACTAACTCTTCCTTCTGTCGACACTTTAATGGAAGATCAAATAGCTGATATGACTTTCTTGCGTTGGGTTTCACTTCTTCTTCTTGCAGATCAGCAACTAAGTTCAGAGTTACATATGTCAACATCAAGCAAGAGACCTACCAAATCTAAGGGCAAAGCCAAGCTCACAGAGGAAGAAATGAAGTATAAATATCAGAGGGTCAGGATGCCCGAATCCCAGGCAGAGTGTGACCTAGATATCAGAGACTCAGAACTTGGTCACATTGATATGGAGGATTTCTGGGCCAGAACCCGGAGGGTCACAAGAAGTCCATGGATGGACAAACTGATGGGTAGTGGGTTGCATTTTGCTGGAGGGATCCCAGTTAGTGCCGTGAACAATGAGTTCATGATGGTAGTAGCCCGCTGCTACAACAAAGACACAAGATGTGTCCATAATGAGAAGGGCGAGGTCATAATCAACCTCACTGCCCGACACTTTGAAATAATGCTCGGCATTCCTCACCACCGGCACTTTGTGGCCGTAAGCCAGGAAGATTGCATCAAGGCTTGGGATGACAATGAGGATCAGTGTATGCAGTTGATGAATGAAGTATACCTGAAGAACAAAAAGGTGGTGACCCGATGGCCACAAGTCATTCATCGCAGTGACTTTTCAGAGGAACTCAGTGATACAATCACGTTCCTGAGTAGAGTATTTGGGCTTCCTGATGCCCATTACTTTCACAAGTGGATGCTGAGATACTTAGAAACGATGAACAAAAATGTGCCGATCAACGCTTTGAGTGGGCGGAGATCATAAGCAGCACAATATCTGAGCAGCTCCAACAACTTACCACAATGGGGAGGTTCTATATGAACTCCTACGTAGTCTATGCTGTGGCTTCAGAAAGAGACTATCCAGCTCTAATGCGGTGCGGGGTTTGGCCCCAAGTTAAAATATATGAATACTATCCAGAACTGAAGCTGGAAAATAGCATCCCCAGTTCACAAAGATCAACGATGCCTTCTTCTACGGCATCATCTACCTTTTGAGGCCAAATATGACTCACGGTCGTACGACCAAGAGCATCGTCACAGAGAAATGGGGGCCTTGTTCACTCAATTCCCCACCTTTACTTATCTAAGGGTAGCTAACTTCTTGGGGGAACCAACCAAACTACCGAGATATGCCGGCCCCAAGTTGATCCTGTTGGAGCTGTCGAGACAACTTATCACCTACCACGAAAAGTGTCTAAAGAGAAAGAAGGGTGGAACTCCTTTCCCCCTCACAGTGGGCAGGTATACTTGTCTCTCTCACCACAAGGCGAAGGATATGTTTGCAGAACTGGAGCTGCTAAATCTAAAACATAACTTCCCGTGAGGCCCAATTTCGACCCAAGGAATTGTCTCCCCAGGGCCAAACTCGATCCGATCCACATCCCTCAGATCGAGGATATTTATATCGACCTATATCATGAGGTCGAGCTCAGGAGGAAGGATCATTCCCGCTTGGCCTTGGCTGAAATCATCCAGTACGGTGTGGCCATCGTCCCAAAAGGTTATCAAACTGCTGATCAAGAAGTTGATCAGGTATATCTTGACACAAATGGGGACGATTGGCCTTTCACTGTGATTGATAGGAACAAAGCTCCTCAAACAATAGAGGAAAGGGTCAAGGAAACTCTGCGAAGAATAGAGCATTGGTGCAGAATGAATGGTCTCATTTACCTCGGAGTTGATTTCACCACATCTCCGTTGGGCAACGCACCTCCTCGGTCAAAAATAGCTACCAAAGGGCAAGGGGAAAGGCAAAGAGGGTGAATCCAGCTCCACCCAAGAGGAAGCTCCTGAAAGTCCTCCTTCCACTTCACAAGAACGGGTTGTAATCCCGGAAAGCTTAGAAGAAGAAGCGTGGCGGAAGATGTTCCGATAGGCACATCCACTCAGGATGTCACCACTACTATAACTATTGAGGTCCCTTCTGTCCCTTCTCCTCTCCTCCTTCCCCTCCTCGAGTGACCCAAGCGACCATTCCTTTGGTCGTGTCCTCTCCCCCATCTTCCATTGTTCCCCCTTCTTCATCATCCATCTTCTCTTCTCTCGCGGAGCTGTCCCCCACCATTTCTTCCCTCATCTCTCAGCTCCCTTCCATTCCTATGTCTTCCTCCCCTGCAGTATCTCTTCCTCCCATGAGCACTTCCTCGGCTTCCCTCTCAATGCCACCTCCAAGTGTCTCCACGTTTTTCCCTTCTACTACTGCAGCTGCCCCCTTCTCTATTTCTGGTCCTTCTCCCATAAGTCCAGCCTGGATCTCCCAGCACCTGAGTCAACAGAAGAGGAAAGTTCCCATCACACCGATGGACTTCTCCATAATCCCATCAAAAGGGGCCAAGAAGCAAAAGCCCATAACCCGCTTCTCTCAGAGTGCATCAGGGGAGAGAGTGATGGAGATTGCATACCCCAATCCTTTGAAGGATAAAAAGGATCTGTCTTCGATAGATTACACAGTGACTCAAGTCACAATGGGGACATCTTCAGAAAGCCTACAAGGAGAGGCCCTATCTGCAGTTGACGCCCTTTGCAAAAAGCTCCAGGAAGCAAAGGAAGAGAAAAGGCTGCTAAAGGAGCAAAATAAATATCTTCTCCACGCCTTGCAGAAAATGGGCAGTGCGCCTCCTACAACTTGCCGCCGAAACTCCTGAGCCTCTGAGCCAGGATAAGATTAATGAGTATGCTAAAATCGGTGAGCAGGGCATGGCAGTTTCCACCTGGAGGAGCCAAATCCTCAAGGAAAGTGAGGGAGTGATCGCTAAGTTCACCGGTTTGTACCAGAATATCAATCGGATGAACAGAGAACTCCAGGTGATAGCAGGACCCATCTCCGAAGAGCTGGATCATGCCAGGATGCAACACGAGACCTTTCAGAAAATGCTCGACTATTCAGTCGAAGATCTGGTCAAGTTCGGCATCTTTGGACACCCCAGAGCCCTCAACAAAATCCTTTCTACTCTGGATTATCGGGTGGATCAGCTGGAGTTCGTCCTGGAGAAGATCGACAAAGTAAAGGAGGAAGCCCTAGATGCAATGCATCAAATGGAACAGATTGTCCTAAGAATGTCTCCAGGCTTGCTCACTTCTTCTTTCACCTTAAGAAAGGTTGAGGAAACTATTCAGATCTTCAAGGAGATCGTTTCACAGGGGCTGGGGCCAGAGGTCACGTTCGACGCCGAATCCATCAATAACCTGTTGGCTTGTCGCGACTTCATTGGGTACCTGATAGAGGCAGAGAATGATTATTCAAAACTCCCAGAAAAGCTCACAGATGAGCGGGAGACTTCTGAAGCTATCAGCGATCGACACAAGGATCCTTCCCAGGATCAACTTCAACCCATGATTAGCAAGTTCATGGAGTACCGTGCCCAGTTCCACATCTCGTCGCCCGAGCAACAAAAGCAAGATACCCCCTTTCAGCCATGGGGACGACGACGAATAGTTTCCTTCTTCCCATCTTTCTCCTTGTAAATATCCAAAGTGTGTTGACACAAATGATGACATCATCCATGTTGCACCATGGGATGATGTCATCCACTAAAGTTGTCAAAAGTCAACAAATGACTTTGTAATCTATTGTAAGATATTTTTGTAATTAAGTGGTTGGTTTGCTTTTGTCTTCTTTTCTTCTCTCCTTCTATATATACTTGAATACTTGTTGTATTCGGAGAATGGATATCTTTTAGATGAAAAATAGAAGTGAGAAGAAAAGGCTTTGTACTTTTTGTAACAAAAGAAGATATTAATGCAAATATTAAGACTTTGTGCTGAATATGTGTGTTATGGGCATCTGATCTTTCTTATGTCAGATCTATGCATTTATTCTGTTGAATCTATCTCTACTTTTTTGTCATTTATTCATCAGTATTGCTTTATTCGTTTATGCAAGTAGGTTTGGCTCTGTTTACTACCAATCCCAAAACATAAACCCTCTGACCTTTCTACTTTGGAATTCATTTCTTTTCTCCCTTCGGACCTGATCTTTCTTCATCCTCTCTTTCATTCCTTTCTTTTCGCAGTTGGAAACACCCCTACTGGGATGAGATCCCAAACCCCCGAAGGTAGAATATTGTGAGACTTGCACAGATTCCTGCTGGTAGAATAGCAATAAACCAATTTCACTTTGCTGACTCAAAGAGGGGCTATGCCCTGCACACTGTTGGCTCGTCTATCCATAAATCTGCCCAAGCGATAGATTTTCAAACCAACAGTTTTTGGCGACTCTCACTGGGGATCGAATAGATCTATCAGATCTATGATGGTGGTATGATAGAAAATCAGTAAAAATCAGAAAAATCACTACCTGTTTGCAAATTTTAACTTTTGTTCAAAATCTAAATTTTTGCAAAAGTGATCCAAATTGAAAATTTTCTTCTGAGATCCATAGATCTGGCCTAGTTGGAGATCTTTAGTTCGCTGACTTTTTATAAAAATCTGTATTTTTCCGTAGATCTGAGTTTTTGACAGTTTACCAAAATTTTCAAACTCTTTGAAAAGTCAACTCTAGATCTGAAAATCAGCTTACTAAGCTTCACCATCATTTTATCCTTGTTGTTCTTTGTCATTAAACCATAATCGGTTTTCATAAAAGGATAAAATTAAATATTCAAAAAAGTACATGCTGCTGATTTTTGTCAAAAAAATCAGAAAATCAGCAAGTACAACCAAAAAGAGTTTTAAATCTGCTCCACAATATTGCAGATCGGGAAGGTACGCTGGCAGGTGAACCATTTACTCGTAGCAGGAGAGCTCGTGGAGAAGTCGATCCTACTTTCGATCTGCTTCAAAGGCACAACTTCAGTATAACACCGGTGCACTTTTCATCACTAAGTTCAGCTGATCGGTCAGCCAGAAGTGCCTCACCTCCACGAAAGAACCGGTTTTCACAAGGAGCCTCCACATCCCTTTGTAGTGCCTTGCTACTCAGTGGAACTGTACTTCCAGCCCACGTTCTTTTTCCACCCGTCCAGATGGCGGTACCATGGGGAAATGCTATGGGTCCCCTGGCTTTGCCGCATCCTGTTCACGCGCTCCCACATGGAAACCGAAAGAATTTTCCCAAATTTGACGGGAGCGGGAACCAAAGCACGGATTCACACATATCTGCATTCATCATGTCATGCAGTATCCTGGATGTGACCCATGAAGATGTGTCGGTTCACCTTTTTCTGGAAACTCTACAAGGGCCCGCAGCAGAATGGTTTCAGCATTTACCGGCCGGATCTATTACCAGTTGGGCCACCTTGCGGGATGCTTTTGAAGACAGGTACAAGCCTTCGGAAGATGCATTTGCATTGTTATCATAGATCACTCACCTAAAGAAGGAGGCCAATGAGACCATGCGTGATTTTATCACCAGGTTCAATGCATTAATCAACCGTGTGCCTGTTGCCATGCTTCCAACACCGGAAAATCAGAAGTGTTTCTTCATGAACGCTATGAGCTCGAAAGTAAGTTTCTTACTCTTGCAAGAACAAGTAGCTACCTTGATTCTCACCCAGGCCGCTGCCATCCGAATTGAAGATAATTTACTAATATCTGGCGAATTAAAAAGGGAATCATCCAAGCCTAAATCTTTGGGCCCTTCTCCCACTACTTCATCTGATCCGACATTTCAAAAGATGGCGAATGACTTACTCACATTAAAGAAGCAGTTAGCCCAAGCTTCCCCCAGTTCCTCATACCGGGATATCCCACGGAGGAATTTCGTTTCCAACAATGTCCCACAAAGGTCGCGCTTTCCTGCAATTGCTCCTGCGGTTGGCGCTTGAGGCTCCTCCGGTCAACGCTTTAGTCGAAATCGAAGAAGAGGAGCAAAATTACGAAGAACCTTCGTCTCAAGGCGAAGATGATCAAGATGTCGGTGAACCGACTGTGACTCTACTATCGGGTATATGGAATTTGATGAGGAAGAATCTGATGAAGAAGAGGGTACACAGGGGTATGCAAGTGGACAATCATATGCTATTTTTACCCACTCACAAGGAAAAGAAGCAGAGGTCACTGCCCATGTGCAAAAAGAGAAGGCCGTGTCAAACACGCCTCCAACCATTGCTAAAAGAGGTAATCCTCTTCCTACTCAACCCCCTGTTAAGTCTTTTACAAAGAAATCTTTTCCCCCCATCTCTCCTCCAAATCAGCCTTCTTCTATTTCCATAAAGACCAGTAATCCTACTCTACCATCGCGAAGTGAGGGACTCATTCCTTCACCAGCGCAACCCTTAGCCACATTTGACATCATAGATCATGCTAAGAAGACTAAGATCCAAATGTCTGAAGCTGAATATCTTCAGTCAAACCCCAAACAACTTGTAAGGTTGACCAAGTATATTCAAAGTCAAGCTGTCATATCTCCCCAGATCTCCCTAAAAGGAATCCTCTCCACTCCTCCTGCGTCCCACATAAATGTTGCCTCAACATCTACATCAGGAAAGATAGAACCTTTCTATCTCTCCCTCCTAATCAATGGCCACAAGTTAAGTAATTGCATAATTGATTCTGGAGCTTCCGATAACGTCATGCCGGCAAAAGTCGCCCATGCTTTGGGCCTCACCCTTACCAAGCCTTTTGGCAGATGTTATTCCTTGGAAACCAAGTAGGTTCCGTTGATTGGTCAAATCAAAGATGCACAGTTCGCATTTGCGGCGTTCCCAGAGAAAAGAGTAAAGATGACCGTCCTTGTTTCCGACATTCCAGCCTATGGAATTTTGCTGGGAAGAATTTTTTGCAGTGAAGTTGGTGGGGAGATTCATATGGACTGGTCTAAGGCTAGAATCCCCGTCAAAGGTGTAATGCAAACATTGGAGCCTAAATCAAAAAAGAAGTACTTGGTTACTAACTCCGATGACCCCAAAGCCCAAATTCTTTTCGAATCATCAGGAATGGGGAACTATTTCTTGTCTACCGAGTCTGACAAAATGGTTGTTCTCGTCCAAGAAGAAGATCTTAACAAGATCTAGACTTTGTAGTTTGATGGCAGCTACGCGACTAGTGGATGTGGCGCGGAGCCGTGCTAATATCTCCCGAAGGGGAGATTATTCCTCTCTCTTTCAAGTTGCAGTTTTTCAACACAAATAATACTGCTGAGTATGAATCTCTACTACTTGGCATGCAAGCCGCAAAGGAAAGAGGGATAAAAATATGAAAGTACAAGGTGATGTAGAGCTAGTCGTGAATCAAGTTAAAAGGATATATCAAGTGAAGAATGAGAGGCTCAGGCATTACCACAATGCGGTGTGGGACAACATCGAGGAATTTGACGCTTTTTCAATAGAATCCATTCCAAGAGCTCAAAATGACATGGCCGATTCATTGGCCGTTTCAGCATCCCTCATGCTCCCTCACCCAGGTTTGAAAATAGACAAATACACCATTGAGGTGGTTTTCCACCCAAGTGTGCCAGACAATTCTTAGCATTGGCAAGTATTCAACGATGACAATCAACTCATTGCCTTTCTAGAAAAGGCGGAAAATTTTAAGGAACTTCACTTTGAAGGATCCACTTCTACGTGCCATGAATCAGTCACCGGTCAAGACGATGAATCAAAGGAACGACGGCATATGTCAGCTCAAAGGAAATAAAATTCTGAAGGGCCTGGTTTCTTTAGAGTGGTTGTTCGATAGGCATGACTGTTTTATAAAAAAGAAAAGGCAAGATGATATTGGCTCCTCCCCAGAAACCGAACCGGTTAATTTAGGTTCGGTAGAACATCCGCAGTTTGTGAACATCGGAAAATGTTGCACACCTAAAGAGAAGCGGAATTTTTCAAACTACTGAAGAAATACATGGATGTATTGGCATGGTCCTACGCCGATCTAAAGTCTTTTAAGCCAAAGGACGTCCAACATGACATCCCGTTGAAAGAGGACGTCAAACCCTTTCACCAAAAGGAAGCAGAGGCACTATAACCCTAAGATCTCAAGTACTATCCAAGCTGAAATTTAGAAAATGTTGGATGCGAGAATCATTTTTCCTATCCATCACAGTACTTGGGTGGCAAACATTGTGCCAGTGTGCAAGAAAAATGGTGAAATACGCATATGCGTAGATTTTCGAAACCTGAATCAGGCTTCCTTAAAGGACAACTACCCACTTCCTATAATGGATCAAGTTCTACAAGCGGTAACTGGATCAGAAATGTTGTCCATGCTTGATGGTTTTTCAGGCTACAATCAGATTGAAGTTTCACCTGAAGACCAATTTAAAACAACATTCACTACTCCCTGGGGCACGTTTGCTTACAGCAGGATGCCTTTTGGCCTGACCAATGCTGGCGCCACTTTTCAGTGGGCCATGGACCTTGCATTCAAAGGTATGATGGGGAAGGTCATTATGGTTTATCTGGATGACTTAACTGTGTTCTCTAAACAATGAAATGATCATTGTGATCATCTGGAGCAAGTATTGGCCAGATGCTGAGAGCATGGGATTTCCCTGAACCCAAAAAAGTCTATTTTTGGAGTCACAGAAGGAAAGTTGCTAGGACATGTTGTTAGCAAAGAAGGAACGAAGATAGATACCGAAAGAGTTAAGGCTATTCAGAGCCTTACTTTGCCTACAAGCAAGACCGGCATCCATTCTTTCTTCGGAAAGGTGAACTTTCTCAGGCGCTTTGTTCCCGACTTTGTTGAAAAGACTCGTCATATATTAGACATGATGAAAGGGTCACCAACTTTCCGATGGAGTGAAGAAGGGAAGATATCGTTTGATGAAATAAAAGCTTCCATCACTCACGTGCCAGTCTTGGTGTGTCCCGATTTCTCCAAGGATTTTATCATGTATAGCTATGCATCTGAACATCTTGTATCTACATCTTGATGTAAAAGAATTCGAGAATATTGAATCCCGATTGCGTTCATGAGATCTCCCCTCAAGCCTCACGAATTAAAAATGTCTCAGTTGGAAAAGCATGCCTTCGCCATTGTCAAAGCAGTCAAAAATTTCAGGTATTACATTTTAAATTCTAATACAGTGGTCTTTAGTCACGACATGGCGAGTCAAGTCAATTTTAACTCAACACGAGTTAAAAAGCTTGCGAGGAAATTGGATTGCAAAGGTCCAGGAGTATGATCTGGATATAAAACCAACCAAGTTGGTAAGAGGCAAAGGCCTATGTCAACTTATGGCCGAAAACCAAGGGTCAGAAGTTTCCGGAGAAAAGATGATTGTACCAATGAAGCACAAAGTCAGTTGGAGAAACCTGATTCACTGCCTATGGTCCTATTTGTCACAACCAGCGATGAGTGGTATTCTGATATTGCTTTCTTCCTCACCTACGGTGAATGCCCAGCTCACCTAACTATAAAGGAGAAGCACGCTATAAAGCTCAGAGCAGCCAAATATGTCATCTGGGATGACAGTTTATACAAATGTGGGATAGATGGCATCTTCTTGCGATGTGTCGACAAGCCACAGCAGGTGAAGTTACTTGAAAGTTTTCATAATTCAGCCTGTGGGGGCCATTTCTCCTCTTCCATGACAAAGACATAAGATCATCCGGCTAGTACTATTGGCTGACGCTTTTCCAAGATACAGCTACCTAGGTAGCAAAGTGTGAGCCTTGCCAGCAGTTCGTCGGCAAGCCCAAGTTAGCTACTTTTCCCCTCAGGCCGGTCATCATCGACAAACCATTCAAGTAGTGGGGAATTGATTTTATCGGCACTCAATCCCCAATCAAGTGCCAGACATAGTTATGTCCTAACAACAACAGATTACTTCACCAAGTGGGTGGAAGCCATACCTGTCAAACATGCCACTTCTGAGGTTGTTTGCAGTTTTATCAAAGAAAATATCATTGTCAGGTTTGGCATTCCAAACAAGATTGTTGTTGATAATGCTTCTAACTTTTCTTCACGGGAAGTTATTAGTTTTTGCTATGAATACGGAATAACTTTAGCTCACGCCTCAGATTATTACCCTCAGGGAAATGGTCAGGTAGAATCTAGTAACAAAAACTTGGTGACCATCATATGAAAGGTAGTGGATTAGAACCAACGAATGTGGCACAAGTCCTTATACGATGCTTTGTGGGCAGACCGCATTACTCCCAAGAGATCTCTCGGTATGTCACCTTTTCAAGTGTTATATGGCACCGATGCCAAGCTTCCCATTTCCACTGAACTCCCTGCTCTGCGCTTGGCATGGGCAATCAAAGATGAAACTTTTCAAAATTCCCTTGAAAAGAGGATCATGTATCTAGCAGAGCTCGAAGAAAAGAGAGTAAGGGTGGTCGACAAGATCACCGAACATCAGAATCAGGTCAAAAGATTGTTCGATAAAAAAGCTAAGAAAAGAAATTTCTAGGTGGGAGACCTCATCCTTTTGTGGGACAAATGAAGAGAGCCAAAGGGCATGCACGGAAAATTTGATTCCCTATGGAGAGGACCTTTCAAGATCAAGCAGCTCAATAGAGAGAATAGTTTCTATCTCTCGTATCTAGATGGAACTGATCTCCCACTTCCCTATAGCGGGCAGCATCTAAAAATCTTCAGGAAGTAGAGCTTGCTCTCTTCTTTGTATAGTTTGCTTTTGTTGTGTGTTTTCTTTTGTTGGTTGTGTGTTTCCCTTTCCGGTCCCCCTTGTTTTTGACTCTGTTACCCAATGGATAGGCACGTGAGATATGGGATTCTCTACCCCTGAGGTTCACTCAGAGATAGTCCCCAGAAAGAGCCAACTGTTATCCTATAAAATTAGCAAGGAAATTTTACAGATAACCCTACCAAAATTTTGTTCCGGTCCCTCGTCAGGGACTCCTTGCGTTCGGAACGTTGCAAAATCCCTTCCCGGGAAATCTAGTTTTCCGAACTTAGCCTTTTTGGTCTTTTTTGGTCGGGTGCACATAATGTCTATGCAACATCAAGTTTTGGTGCACCCCTTTAAATCCTTTGGCGCACGGTTTGAAGTGTCAACACACCTTTTGGTGCACCTCACTATGTTGTGCCTTTCTTACATGCGCCAAGGCATGCATGCACCTTCATGTCAGCAATACTTTTGTTGCACCGACGTTTTGGTGTGCCAAGGGCACATATATTCTTGTGTCAACAACACTTTCGGTGCGCCAAAGGCACACATAACTTCGTGTTGACAGGTATTTTGATGCGCCAAAGGGCGCATGCTTTCCATTGTCGACAACACTTTTCGTGCGCCACTTGAAAAAGTGGTTGGTGCATTTATTACCACCTTGCCTATATATAGGCACATCTGCACTGTCATTTTCATCAGTCAGAATCACGTGATTTTCTCTTCCCTCTGTACCTGTCAGCGCACCTGCCTTGTCGTTTTCGAATCACTTCGTGGACCCGGTTTCACACTTCTCCATTATATAATCCGGTAAGAGGTCCCTTTTGCTCTTGTGCTTTGTGTTTTGGTTTTGGCTGCTTATTGGTGTGGATTGGGTTAAATAAGGCTGTGAAACCATGACCTTCCCCCTTGTTGTTTCTTCTATTCTTCCACATGCATTTCCCCCTCTTTCTAGATCTGCTGGTAAAGGGGACTCTATCTTGAAAAGATTGCTTGAAACTCTTTGATTAAGCTTCTTCATCACCCAAAGACATCCTGCAAAAGAAGTTTAAATGCATGTAACCCCTCAGGAGAAAGAATCAAGGCTTGAAAATAAGACACTGTCATTTCCTCTTTTGGCGCATCTGCCACCCCTACAACATGATATACAGTCACGCCAATGGTGCATATACCATGCTTGTTACAT
The DNA here is from genome assembly GCA_018340775.1 of Taxus wallichiana var. yunnanensis. Classification (NCBI taxonomy): domain Eukaryota; kingdom Viridiplantae; phylum Streptophyta; class Pinopsida; order Cupressales; family Taxaceae; genus Taxus; species Taxus wallichiana. The sequence continues at coordinate 196,381,326 of CM031243.1, read as the reverse complement.
AAAGAACAGTTGCGCCCTCAAGGTGCACTTCCCTTGCTTGTTGCAACCGCTTTTCCTGCGCCCTCTTGGTGCACCAAACTCATGTGTTGCATTATTAAAACTCGACACCATTGGCGCACCCTGCATCCATGTAACACCAAATTTATATGCGCCAAGTACAAAACTGTTAAAAAGGCGTAGTGCATCCATTGTTACAACAACATTATGTTATGCAGACCTTCCATGTGCCGTGCCAAGTTCCCTGTGGCACATGAAAAAATGATGTTACACGCATTAAACCTATGCCCTTTGGCGCATCCTGTACCCGTGTAACATGAAAAATATCAGCGCCCTTTATAAAATGCATACATATGGTGCAGGCACACTTCTACTTACAACAACAAAAAATGCAACCTACAATATCTATGCGCCATGTGCCCTTTGGCGCTGATTTATCCCTTGCAGCAGCCCTTTTCTATGCACCATATTGTTTAACCCAGTAGCCTACAGTATTCATGCGCCATGCGCCCTGAAGCCTTAAAATCACTAACTCTTCCTTCTGTCAACACTTTAATGGAAGATCAAATAGCTGATATGACTTTCTTGCGTTGGGTTTCACTTCTTATTCTTGCAGATCAGCAACTGAGTTTAGAGTTACATATGTCAACATCAAGCAAGAAACCTACCAAATCTAAGGGAAAATCCAAGCTCACGAGAGAAGAAATGAAGTATAAATATCAGAGGGTCAGGATGCCCAAATCCCAGCCAGAGTGTGACCTAGATATCAGAGACTCAAAAATTGGTCACATTGATATGGAGGATTTGAGGCGAACCCGAGGGTCACAACAAGTCCATGGATGGACAAATTGATGGGTAGTGGGTTGCATTTTGCTGGTGGGATCCCTGTTAGTGCCGTGAACAATGAGTTTATGATGGTAGTAGCCCGATTCTACAACAAAGACACAAGATGTGTCCATAATGAGAAGGGCAAGGTCATAATCAACCTCACTGCCCGACACTTTGAAATAATGCTCGACATTCCTCACCACCGGCACTTTGTGGCCGTAAGCCAGGAAGATTGCATCAAGGCTTGGGATGAAAATGAGGATCAGTGTATGTAGCTGATGAATGAAGTATACCTAAGAACAAAAAGGTGGTGACCCGATGGCCACAAGTCATTCATCGCAGTGACTTTTCAGAGGAACTCAGTGATACAATCACGTTCCTGAGTAGAGTATTTGGGCTTCCTGATGCCCATTACTTTCACAAGTGGATGCTGCGATACTTAGAAACGATGAACAAAAATGTGCTCGATCAACGCTTTGAGTGGGCGGAGATCATAAGCAACACAATATCTGAGCAGCTCCAACAACTTACCACAATGGGGAGGTTCTATATGAACTCCTACGTAGTCTATGTTGCGGCTTCAGAAAGAGACTATCCAGCTCTAATGCGATGCGGGGTTTGTCCCCAAGTTAAAATATATGAATACTATCTCTGGAACTGAAGCTGAAAATAGCATCCCCCAGTTCACAAAGATCAACGATGCCTTCTTCTACAGCATCATCTATCTTCTAAGGCCAAATATGACTCATGGTCCTACGACCAAGAGCATCGTCGCAGCCACAGAGAAATGGGGGGCCTTGTTCACTCAATTCCCCACCTTTACTTATCTAAGGGTAGCTAACTTCTTGGGGGAACCAACCAAACTACCGAGATATGCCGGCCCCAAGTTGATCCTGTTGGAGCTGTCGAGACAACTTATCACCCACCACGAAAAGTTTTTAAAGAGAAAGAAGGGTGGAACTCCTTTCCCCCTCACAGTGGGCAAGTATACTTGTCTCTCTCACCACAAGGTGAAGGATATGTTTGCAGAACTGGAGCTGCTAAATCTAAAACATAACTTCCCAGCAAGGCCCAATTTCGACCCAAGAAATTGTCTCCCCAGGGCTAAACTCGATCCGATCCACATCCCTCAGATCGAGGATATTTACATCGACTTATATCATGAGGTCGAGCTCAGGATGAAGGATCATTCCCGCTTAGCCTTGGCCGAAATCATCCAGTACGGTGTGGCCATCGTCCCAAAAGGATATCAAACTACTGAGTAAGAAGTTGATCAAGTATATCTTGACACAAATGGGGACGATTGGCCTTTCGCGGTGATCGACAGAAACAAAGCTCCTCAAACAATAGAGGAAAGGGCCAAGGAAACTCTGCGAAGAATAGAGCATTGGTGCAGAATGAATGACCTCATTTACCTCGGAGTTGATTTCATCACATCTCTGTTGGGCAACGCACCTCCTTGGTCAAAACAGCTTACCAAAGGGCAAGGGGAAAGGCAAAGAGGGTGAATCCAGCTCCACCCAAGAGGAAGCTCCTGAAAGTCCTCCTTCCGCTTCACAAGAACGGGTTGTAATCCCAGAAAGCTTAGAAGAAGAAGCAACGGAATATGTTCTGATAGGCACATCAACTTAGGATGTTGCCACTACTGTAACAATTGAGGTCCCTTCTGTCCCTTCTCCCTCTCCTCCTTCCCCTCCTCGAGTGACCCAAGCGACCATTCCTTTGGTCGTGTCCTCTCCCCATCTTCCACTGTTCCCCCTTCTTCATCATCCATCTTCTCTTCTCTCGCGGAGCTGTCCCCACCATTTCTTCCCTCATCTCTCAGCTCCCTTCCATTCCTATGTCTACCTCCCCTGCAGTATCTCTTCCTCCCGTGAGCACTTTCTCGGCTTCCCTTTCAATGCCACCTCCAAGTGTCTCCACGTTTTTCCCTTCTACTACTGCAGCTGCTCCCTTTTCTATTTCTGGTCCTTCTCCCATAAGTCCAGCCTAGATCTCCCAACACCTGAGTCAATAGAAGAGGAAAGTTCCCATCACACCGATGGACTTCTCCGTAATCCCATCAAAAGGGGCCAAGAAGCAAAAGCCCATAACCCGCTTCTCTCAGAGTGCATCAGGGGAGAGAGTGATGGAGATTGCATACCCCAATCCTTTGAAAGGATAAAAAGGATCTGTCTTCACAGATTACACAGTGACTCAAGTCACAATGGGGACATCTTCAGAAAGCCTGCAAGGAGAGGCCCTATCTGCATTTGATGCCCTTTGCAAAAAGCTCCAGGAAGAAAAGGAAGAGAAAAGGTTGCTAAAAGAGAAAAATAAATATCTTCTCCACGCCTTGGAGAAAATGGGCAGTGCACCTCCTACAACTCCCGCCAAAACTCCTGAGCCTCTGAGCCAGGATAAGATTAATGAGTATGCTAATATCGGCAAGCAGGGCATGGCAGTTTCCTCCTGGAGGAGCCAAATCCTCAAGGAAAGCGAGGGAGTGATCACTAAGTTCACCGGTTTGTACCAGAATATCAATTAGACAAACAAAGAACTCCAGGCAATAGCAGGACCCATCTCCGAAGAGCTGGATCATGTCAGGATGCAACACGAGACCTTTCAAAAATGCTCGACTGTTCAGTCAAAGATCTGGTCAAGTTTGGCATCTTTGGACACCCCAGAGCCCTCAACAAAATCCTTTCTACTCTGGATTATCAGGTGGATCAGCTGGAGTTCGTCCTGGAGAAGATCGACAAAGTAAAAGAGGAAGCCCTGGATGTAATGCATCAAATGGAACAGATTGTCCTAAGAATGTCTCCAGGCTTGCTCACTTCTTCTTTCACCTTAAGAAAGGTTGAAGAAACTATTCAGATCTTTAAGGAGATCGTTTCACAGGGGCTGGGGCTAGAGGTCATGTTTGATGCCGAATCCATCAATAACCTATTGGCTTGTTGCGACTTCATTGGGTACCTGATAGAGGCGGAGAATGATTATTCAAAACTCCCAGAAAAGCTCACAGACAAGCGGGAGACCTGCGAAACTATCAGCGATCGACACAAGGATCCTTCCCAGGCTCAACTTCAACCCATGATTAGCAAGTTCATGGAGTACCGTGCCCAGTTCCACATCTCGTCGCCCGAAGCAGCAAAAGCAAGATACCCCCTTTCATCCATGGGATGATGACGAATAGTTTCCTTCTTCCCATCTTTCTCCTTGTAAATATCCAAAGTGTGTTGACACAAACGATGACATCATCCATGTTGCACCATGGGATGATGTCATCCACTAAAGTTGTCAAAAGTCAACAAATGACTTTGTAATCTATTGTAAGATATTTTTGTAATTAAGTGGTTGGTTTGCTTTTGTCTTCTTTTCTTCTCTCCTTCTATATATACTTGAATACTTTTATATTCGAGAGTGGATATCTTTTAGATGAAAAATAGAAGTGAGAAGAAAAGGCTTTGTACTTTTTGTAACAGAAGAAGATATTAATGCAAATATTAAGACTTTGTGTTGAATATGTGTGTTATGGGCATCTGATCTTTCTTATGTCAGATCTATGCATTTATTCTATTGAATCTATCTCTACTTTTTTGTCATTTATTCATCAGTATTGCTTTATTCGTTTATGCAAGTAGGTTTGGCTCTGTTTACTACCAATCCCAAAACATAAACCCTCTGACCTTTCTGCTTTGGAATTCATTTCTTTTCTCCCTTTGGACCTGATCTTTCTTCATCCTCTCTTTCATTCCTTTCTTTTCGCAGTTGGAAACACCCCTACTGGGATGAGATCCCAAACCCCCGAAGGCAGAATATTGTGAGACTTGCACAGATTCCTGCTGGTAGAATAGCAATAAACTAGTTTCGCTTTGCTGACTCAAAGAGGGGCTATGCCCTGCACACTGTTGGCTCATCTATCCATAAATCTACCCAAGCGACAGATTTTCAAACCAACATGGGTCAAATCAAATGTTAAATTTTCATGGTGGTTATATAACCGCTGCTTTAGACAAAGCGAAGTTATGCAACCATTTCTCTCGCATGAGCTGACGATTGGGTAACTGTCCAAGGTAGCTTCCAGATTTTAACTAAGTACTACAATTTTTTTAATTTTTAATTATTTTTATAATAATTTTTTCAACCTTATTAGTCATTGTTATGGTTCTAACTTGCTCTTTTTGATGTTTATGAATGCAGGGACAATATATTAGATGTAGCGGACCTCGGAGTGTGATTGGTTTCCCCGATTTGGGATGCACTCACCTAGGATGAGAGGGACTTATTACATAGAGTTGGGATATGGAGGATATCTCAAACGTCCTTAGATTTACCATCAGTCTTCTATTTTGTGACTTACCGAGTTCTTGGGATGTAGACCGAACACTTTCTAACTAGCTGGAGTTAAGGGGAGTGGAAAATTACTTTAGAGGATGTCTACTGAGATCCTGGGGTTCCTTTCATTGGAAGGAATTTAACTTTGGCTAGTGTGAGCATATTTTTTCAAGACCATGTCCTGGAAAGATACGGGGAGATGGACAGGCACCAAACAAGTGCCAAACATGGGATGAGATTTCTATCAGTTGCATCTATAGTTATCCCTACCTTGCGCAAGGTCATTACTGGAATCTTGGCTTCGTACTTGGTTGGGGACAAGGAAAGGGAAAAGATTATTTACTTGTTGGAAACTCACTATATAGATCATTGAGTATAATGGCCGCATATTTACATGGGGCATTGATATCATTGGTGTTGTTTACCATGATTTAAGTAAAGTTGTTTCACTGAAGCGCAGGGCCCTTAGTCATCCCACACTAGTCATGATTTGGGTGTATGAACACATGATCCCCTACCAAAGGGACATCGGGATAGTAGATCCAGGGGGTGATCGAGTGGCTACATGGGTTGACATGGATCCACTCAAGTGGCCACATTCATCGCTTTCTACACTCTATATAGATGAAATGATCACACAACCGTACTAGGACATGTCTGGAATTTGGGGTGATGAGGCAATTATATTAGCTACATTAATTTTTACTACGTAGTTAGTGGACATGACCAACATGGTAGAGACCCATCTAGTTCACAAGGTACCACAACATTTTGGTTTTCCTTACATTGGTGCCTTCCCAAAAATCCTTATAGTATACAAAGGGATCCGAGAGGATAGAGTTGGCCCAAAAGGCAAGCTCGAGTGGATAATTGTCATTCTTAGAGTTTTGATCGACACTCCACATATTACACAAGACCAGGCTAGGCCATTGTAGATCGTACAAATTGAGGTATGACCCACACATAGGCAGGGAGGAGGACAAAGATGAGGCAAAGACAGAGACAGAGGGTAGAGAGTGAGTCAAAGATGAAGGTAGAGACCGAGAATGAAATAGAGTGGGTGGTTATTGGAGAGGCATCTGTGGTAGTTAGGTCCAAACCGGAGGTTGAGGCAGAGACATTACATTTAGAGGATCCTCCGACTCTCGGAGGAGGAGGGGATGATGAGTGGGTCTTTGGTCAATGCATGGCCACATAGGAAGTCATAGAAGAGGAGGTTAGAGTGGAGGAGATACCTGCCATAGCTCCCGCACCACAATTAGCACCAATTGATCCCTCCTAGATTCCCGGAGATACGAGTAACTAAAATAATCTTCTTTCAATTTTACTTCTTAAACTAGATTTTTAGAAAACTACACACTACGATACTTTTTTTTATTTTTGGAGGTTTTTTTGACTCGTTTTCATTCGTGCTTATAGGTACTACTAATGGTGGTGAGATCTTATTCATTAGATTCTCCTAGAAACCTTTGCACACCCTATGAGGAAGACACAAGAGTAGTTGCTTGCAGAGACGCTAGGTGACCAACAATGGTTGGTCATCACACTTTGATTTGTTCGTGTCGACATGGCATGTTGTAACGACCATGACTCGATGAGATCCGAGCTTCTTGGATGCAAGATGGTCAAGAGGAGACACCGATGAGGCCATTCTCACGGTGAGACCACCGCCACCACCGGTAGATCAGTTTCCGGCACTCTCTCGGGCATTCTCATCAATTGACACATAGAGGTTGTCACTCTTGCCATAGGAGTCATAACAGAGCCATCATATGACCCGAGGACATTTCATACATTGATAATTCCCTAAATATCCCTAAACCATGCTAATGTGGTAGATCATTTATCAATATTTTCATCAAGTACATGGAATGTGAAAAATAAACTTCATATGCTCAAGTTATGGCTGGTCAAAGTTTGGTCACGCTTGAGACTGATAGAGTCAATCGATTAATATGAAAGTGACACAAGGAAAAATTGATGATTTGGAAATAATCTAGATTCAACACCATTGCGTAGATATTTTCAAGACATTTCCGACGCACTTTGAGCGGACCAAATTTGCATCTCATGCAAAAGTTATGACCGGTCAAAGTTTGATCTATTAGGGATCAATGATCGGAGGTAGAAAAATCATAGGATGACATGTGGAACAATTGCATTTGGGCATACATACATGGCAGAAAAATGGTCTAATGCATGGCCCATGCCAAATTTATTTTTGTTTCCACTTTTCATTTAAAGCCACCGTGATCCTTTACGCTCATGGATGTGGGATTTTAAATCCCACACTAATGTAAAGAGGTGGAGTGGATGGGGCGATTCGAACCCTTAACCACCCACACACCAAAATTAGATTCCACTACCATGTCATAAATCTGGTTAATTTTATATAATGGGCTAATTTGGTTTTGTATACACACAAGCCCGTGTATGAGTTATGGGTTCAAGGAGGTGTTTGTAGAGATCATCATTTTAGGGGCATTTAGAGACATTTTTAGCCTTTCATGTGAAAAGGAAAATTGTTCAAAATATCACCATGCTCTTGATGGTGAATCTTGTTTTCCCATTTTAGGGATATTATTTTCAATTTTGGGGATATTGTACAGTTTGTGTTTAAGCCTTGGGATTATCCTGGCATTTTTTAAATCTACATTTTTGAGGCACTTAGAGCATTTCTAGCTCTCGGTGTAAACTAAAAAGTTGTCCAAAATTATGAGATGCTCCTTGTGGACCTATTGTTTTCCTGATTTGGAGGTGTTGTGATATAATTTTACCTTGTGGAATTCATTAAAGAAATTAGAGTTCATTTGGAGCCTTCGTCAAGCGTGCACCTTGTTGAAGGAAGAATTTTGGAGATATGGTCTTCTACATAAGTCATTGTAAGCCGAGATATTCAGTCTTCATAGAGGAATCTAGGGGTTGTGCAACAAAGTATCATACTCGGTGGAAATGTAGGATATCATTTGTCTTAAGTTTTTCTTGTATTGATTCACTGCGTATCAATTGGACCTTGATCACATTATTTTCCAGTTTAGAGTCATTGCAAGTCAACTGGATACGTGATCATCTTCTGTAATCTAGTTCAGATTCATATTGAATCAATTAGATCTATGGTCATTTTATCATCTGGTTCAGATTCATTCGAATCAACTAGGTGTGTGTGATCACCTTTATGTTCTGTTTTGGAGCTATTGCAGATAAACTAGGACATTATTCTTCTGCACATTATTCAGCTCGAGTTCTTCAAATCATGTTCGTATCGTAGATGGTTGATCTTTCTGGTAAAATTGCTAATATCTAAGAAATTTGGTATCTCAACATGCTTATTTGATAGTGTGTTTATGTGAGCTTGTTCTTTTAGAGTCCAAATTTGTGGGATAGGCTTAACATACTCAATATTTTTCTTGCATTTAAATCTTGGATTATTCAATTATATCTTCTAATCATATTTTGAGTTATTTTTATAGCTTGGATACATGATTTAACTCATATTTATAATAATATGTATTTGTTATCTGTTTGTGCGACAATTGAGATCATTGGTGTTAGCTCGATTCTCATTCTGTGTAGAAGATTATGAGCATGTAGTAGAATGGTGGCTGATCATCTTTGACATCGATATCAGTCATATTTTCACTCTACATAAAGGCTTGTGGCCATGCAAAAAAGTGGTACATGATAGTTTTCTTCAATGAGAGACTTTGCACCGTGTAGAGGAAGAGACCATGCATCGAGGTGAAAGTCATCATTATTGAGCTTGTGGATGTTAGCGCACAATGTCACTCTGCATAGAGGATTTTTGAGTCCATGTAACATATTGATAGCTAATCATTGTCACATGACACCGGCTCGGATCGAAATTTTGTGTAGTGGCTTATGACCGTGTAGCGAGAATGGTACGTGATCATCATGGACTTGGCATCGAGTCAACTATTAATTATGTGTAGAGGCTTCTTGTGGTCATATAACATGATGGTACCTTATTGTCATCACCATTAGTGATTTAGAATTGTGTAGAGGTAGATTCTGTGCAATGGGGTAAAAGTCACCATCACAAAAACTTCTTAGTACCGTGTAGACGTAGAGGTCGTGTAATAGGGTGAAGAAAAGTGTCTTCTTCAGTGGCACTAAACTTCGTTACTGTAGAGGCGTAGTCAATAAAAATGAGTAGTACCAAGAGGTATCATTAGTGTGGTGAAGAAGCCACATGTCCTAGGATTGATCCATCAGTTGTCTAATTGTGAAGTAACACTATATAGTGTAGATCTCTTCTAAACAACACCAGGTTTGGGGTTCATAAGATTTTTGTGTATGAAAATCCTTCTCACTGAGGAGGTGTGATCCAAAGGACATTTGGGATGTCGATAATTCCATAAATCTACCAAAACCATTCTAGTTTAGTATAGCATTCAATGTTCTTTTCGTGAAGACATGGAATGTGGAAAACAAACTTTTATGCTCAAGTTATGGATGGTCAAAGTTTGGTCGTAGTTTAGACTTGATAGAGTCAATTGGGCAATAGATAATGACATGGGGAAAAATGGATGATTTGGAAATCATCTAGAGTTAACACCATTTCATATAGCTCATGAAGACCTTTCCAAAGGCATTTTGAATGGACCAAATCTGAGTTCGTATACAAAATTTATGACCGATCAAAGTTCATTCAATTAGGGATCAATGAGTAGAGGTAGACAAATCACAGGTTGAAACGTGGCACAACTACATTTGGGAATAAATACATGGAAGAAATTTTTCTAATGCATGGCCCATGCCACATTTAATTTGGGTGGCCACTTTGCATTTAAACTCACCGTGATCCTTTATGCTCATGAATGTGGGATTTTAATTCCCACACTAATGTAAAGAGGTGGAGTGGTTGGGGAGATTTGAACCCCCAACCACCCACATACCAAAATTAGAGCCCATCACCATGCCATAGATCTGGCTAATGTTATATAAGGGGCTAATTTGGTTTTTTATACACACAAGCCTGTGTATGAGCTATGGGCTCAAGGAGGTGCTTGTAGAGATCATCATTTTAGGAGCACTTAGAGGCATTTTTAGCCTTTGGTGTAAAAAGAAGAATTTCTCAAAATTCCACCACGCTCTTGATGGTGAATCTTGTTTTCCTATTTTAGGGATATTATTTTCCCATTTTGGGGATATTTACAGTCTCATCTTAAGGACCTTGGATTATTATGGAAATTTTTGTAAATATGCATTTTTGAGGCACTTAAGAGCATTTTTAGCTTTTAGTGTAAACTCGAAAGTTGTCCAAAATTTTGAGACAATCCTTGTGGAAATTTTTTTCCTAGTTTGGAGGTTTTTTGATATCATTTTACCATTTGGAAGTCATTTGAGTACTTGGAGTTCATCTAGAGCCTTCATCAAACGTGCACCTTGTTAAAGGAAGGCTTTTAGAGATCTGGTGTTCTACATCATTCATTGTAAGATGATATATTCAATCTTCATAGAGGTATCTTGGGGTCATGTAATAAAGTATCTTACTCAGTGGACATGGAGGATATCATTTGTCTTCAACTTTTCCAGTTTGGATTCCATGCAAATCAACTAGACCTTAATAACATTTTTTTCTTATTTAGAGTCATTGCGAGTCAACTAGATACATGATCATCTTTTACAATCTGGTTTGGATTCATATTGAATCAACTGGATCTATGGTTATTTTATCATCTGGTTCAAATTCCTTCGACTCAACTCGGTGTGTGTGATCACCTTTATGTTCGGTTCGAACTATCATGGATCAACCGAGACATTATTCTTCTACACATTATTCATCCCATTATTCACTTTGCGTATAGTTTATTTATGACCATGAAACATAGTAGTAGTTGTTAGTGAAGGAGATTATTACCATTTTGGATTAATTGTGACTCAACTAGTTACATGATCATTTTATTATCCAGTTGAGTCTTTGTGAGTCAACCGAATATATGATCACTTGTTTGTTCTTGTTTGGATCCATTGTGGATTAGGAAAGACATTATTCTCTTGCATTTGTTTAGCGCGAATATTTTCTCTAGATAGAGGTTGTTCATGGTTGTGCAATAGAGTGATAGCTATTCACGTAGAAGACTTAATACTTCAGGAGGATCACTTGAAGTCCATTGAAATTAACTGTTATATGTTCTTCTGAAGGCTAGTTTGTAGTCCTTGTGAGTCAACTGGATATATGATCACATGTGTGTTCTGGTTTGGAGCGATTGCGGATCAACTAGGACATTGTTCTTTTGCATTTGTTCAACTTGGATATGCACTCTGCGTAGAGGTTGTTCATGGTCATGCAAAAAGTAGTAGTTGTTTGCGTATAAGACTTAATACTTAGGAGGATTAGTTTGGAGTCCATTGGTGTCAACTGTTATATGTTCTTCTCAAAGGCCAATTTGGAGTTCTTGTGGAATCAACTGGTAAGATTTGGTTCATTTTTGTGCATTCATATATTCATTTGTAAATTCTATCTATTTGCAAATCAAAAGTGTAATGAATCAATTCAACATTTGAACCTAGAGATGTAGGAAGTTTCCGAACTCTATTATCAAGTTGTTTATAGTGTGTGGGTGTTTTTTTCCATTGCATTTTCATTTAAGTTGATAATTTTATGGAGTTATTTAATGAGTTCCTATAGGGGTTTGAGGTTTGTTAAATTTTTTGGCCCCATTTTCATATCATCATCCTACACCTTCAAAGTGGGATCTTGTAGAGAGGGATAGGCTACATGCCTTTATTGCTTTGAGACCATTTTTGTGTATATATGATTTTTTAATTTTCAACTCATAGATGACCATTTTAACCACACTCGCAAGAGTCTAATGAAATTGTACATGAAACATGATCTTATATATATATATATATATATATATATATATATATATATATATATATATATATATATATATATATATATATATATATTTAGTTTGGCTATTATGTGTAAGAGGTGACTCAATCATGGTTTTCTTCATCTGTGTACTCTTAGATGTTTTCAAATTTTCAAATGCTTTTATGGATGCATGTTGTGGATGATGATGATGCAAATGTATAAAAAAATGATTGTTTATTTTATATCTTATATGATGCACATGAGAACAAATTATAACTAGATACTTTGGTTTTCAAAAATATTTAGAACTTTTATTTTATTGGAAAAATGTGATGAATGTGATATAATAGAAAGATGAACTTTCTCCATTCCTAACCCCATGCAACCAATAAGATGTGAGGGATCATCACCGAGAGCTAGGAAGGACGCAAGTTATATGATTTTGATGAATGGAGATGGTGACAAGAAGACAAGATTTTGACAAAGACCCAATTAGGAACCTACAACTCAACCCTAAGCAAGGTCAACTAACCAGTTCAGAATGTGATTTTCTTGCAATTTTATCTAGACTTAGATCTATAGATGGCCTTTTGATTGACAAAATCTAGTTTTAGGAATGAATCTCTTGTAACATACACATCTAACTCACTTTCTTGGGATTTTTAAGATTTCAAAGCACTTTTTATTCATTGACTTATTTACAACTTATTGAATTATTTGACGGGACCCCAACATCTTGCCCCATGCTACCAATAAGAATCATGAGCTCATCACAGAGGACGAGTTATAGGTGAGTAACGAAACTTCCTTCCTTTTCCAACCTCACGCCACTTGTAGGAAATGTGGGCTCACCACCAAAGATTGGTAGGGAAAAGAAGTGTAGTTTTATTTTGAAATGAAAACATTTTTGTATTTATTGTTGATTTATATTTTTTTGTTTATTGATTTTAGACTTGTGCTTTTGGGAAGGAATGCTTTCCCCTAGCCTCAACCCCATGCAACCAAGTAAGATGTAAGGGCTTACCACCAAAGGTTGAGATAGGCGGACAAGAGCTCTAGGTGAAATGTTTAGACTACTTCTCTATGAGAGAGATTTTGAGGGAAAGATGTGACATCAAGAAGCTTCTAGAATAGACTATGGGAAAAGACACTTGAGTTATAAGAAATCATGAATAGAACTAAGTGTGTAAGTCTTGGTAGGACCAATGTCAAAATTCTATCTTAATCTGCTGAAATGATGAAGAGATTTAAATAATTCAAGATGATATGATGGATACTTGAAGAGATATGATTGAATGTTTTTTCCAATATTTGAAAGTTTCTTGATTTACAATTTCATAATATGATAATGTAGATGGTATACAATATGGATGCAGTAATGTACAAGTGGAGATGCAAACGAACTATACATAAAAGTGTTTTAGGTGAAGTGAATTAACCGATTCAATGAATTATTCACCTTATAAAGTACGTAGGTGGTAAGCACCATTTTAAAGTCTTCTATACTTGGTACGAACCTAACCATTTGTGTTTGAATTTTCTTCCTTTGTTGGTATTTTTTGTCGATCCAAATTATCGAGTCTCAAAACTAGATCTCCTAAGTTTATTTCAATGCATGTATACTTTCTTTTTATATTGATGGCACATCATGTCATCATAAACATGGTGATGTTGTTCATCTCTAAGTCGCTTCATCAAGGGTTTCCAATTTAGCCAATCGTGTTTCTAGGTACCCGTCTTCGTCCAAATTCCTTGTAGAGATATGAGAAGACTAGGTAACTCTACTTCCAATGGTAAGACCGCTTCAAATCCAAGACTAAAGAATAAGGGGTTTCCCCATGGGTGTTCTCACCAATGTCCTATAGGCCCACAAGGCCGGAAATAAATTTAGGTGTCAATCTCTTTTTTTCTCCTTAACCATCTTAAGGAGAATGGAATTTAGGGTTTTATTTATAGCCTCAACTTGTCCATTAGCCTAAGGATAATAAAAGAGCATTATCTCGAGATATATTAAATTACACACATAATTCTTACACCTCTTTGCTCTTGAAAGGTGTGTCATTATCTGAAATACTTGGTTTCTCGGGACTCCATACCTATAGATGATCTAGTTTAAAATAAACTTTTCGATTATAGATCCAGGAATAGTAGTAAGAGGAATGTCCTCAACCCACTTTGTAAAATACTTAGTGGGCGTGATGAAAAATTTATGGTCATTCGATGATGAGGGAAAGAACTATTATCACCAAATTATAGCACCCTATGATTTTCTAACATGTGAGTTTACTTGGGAAAATCAGTGTAACTAGGTAACATGGAATTATCTCAAGGTGTGGGACCTTACAGTTGAGACAACTCTCTAGAGAAGGTTGGTTCCTCTTCCTAATCTAATGCTCAAACTACTCCTAATGCTGGAAATACACTTATCTAATCCTATTATATGATTCCAAGGGACCAAGGAGAGAGGTATGAACATGAAAATAAATAAAACCTACACTAAAGGAGGTGATAACACTTTGGATAAGGGAGTGAAATATTCTAGTGAGGGAGTTTAATGAGAGGGAATTCATCAAGGAAAGGCAATACAACTGTGACATGAACCAAATATCCATGAAACACAACAATAAGAACCTACAGATGAAGGAAACATGCAAAAAATAGACAAATAATAATAGAGAGGCAAGAGAGAACAAGAAAATAAATGTAAGGTTTGAGAAAACACCACAAACACAAATTTTATTGCTCCATAATAGTTACACAGTCCATTACATCTAGAGAAGTAGAGGAAAAAATACATTCTACAGGCCCATGTGAAGGATTATAGCTCAATGGAATTGAGAAACCAAAATGCAAGAGTTTCCCTAAGTCCCATAATATCTCCCCCTCAAAATGAGAAGAGTTTACAATATATAAAAGTGAATGAGAGAAGAGAGAAAAGTGAAACTCATATTTCTTCTCCCACCCACCAACAATTGTCATTGAATGCAATGAAAATGGCACATGAATCCTTACAAATCATTTCCCCATGTACTCTAGCTTCTGGAAGAAGAAATGAGAACCATACTTTCATTAATTATGGTGGTTGGGCGTAGAACTATATATTTTTGTTCTAGAGACATTTTCCAATTTTTTGCATATCTAACCTTAGTAAAATTGATAAATTAAATTCCCATTGCATAGAGGATGTTGAGACATTTCTAAAAATATAAATTTTGCAAACAACTGAGCAACGAGTCAAAAGTTATGGTTGTTTTAAGTTCGCACAAAAAACTATCGTTTTCCTTTGTTGCGCAACTTTTTACGCAGCTTTTTTCCTTTGTTACACAACTTTTAGCATGAATTTTTTCCTTCGTTATGCAGATTTTTCTACATATTTTTCTCGAATCTTTTTCCAAAATTTTCAATTCTTTCATTAACTCCTTAGAATTTTCTTGGATTGGGGAGTTAAGAAAAATGATGT
Source organism: Taxus wallichiana var. yunnanensis (assembly GCA_018340775.1). Classification (NCBI taxonomy): domain Eukaryota; kingdom Viridiplantae; phylum Streptophyta; class Pinopsida; order Cupressales; family Taxaceae; genus Taxus; species Taxus wallichiana. The sequence goes on along the minus strand of CM031243.1, from coordinate 196,365,877 downwards.
AGAGCGCCCCAAAGCCACATATTCCCAAATTTACTCACTTTTTCCAAATTTTGCTAAGAATTGAAATCCTTTGCCTCTAGAAGATGGGAAAAACACCAAATGACCCATAAGTTCTCAAAATCACTGCAAGTGCTCCAAAATTATGAAAAATTACCTGAAAACCGCATACTCAACAATGAAGCTCTATCAACTAGCCCAAGTTTAGTTTTCTCCATTCATCCATTTTTACCAAGGGGGTAAAAATAGATAACAATTTGGTGACTCATGGGGATATATTTCTACTAGATGATGTGATCAGTGACCTTGAAGCATCCATTGGGCATGAAGTCAGCCTAGTAAACACAAATCTGATCTAAAACTTTGAAATCCGGTCCCTGAGCCACTTGAAACACTACTAAAACTGGAGCACTTACTGATTTGGAAAGAACTTATGACTTATGTTAAAATTGGTTCCTCTCCTAAAAATTTCCACTTCCAATGAGCTGAACTATGCAAAAGCAACCACAAAGCACCAAAACTATGTACAAAAGAGGAAGATCATACATGCTCCAAGTGGAACATGCAAAAGATTAAACACTTCTTCTCTGAAAACAAACCTACTCCTATCAAAAACACTATGCACCAACACTTAGAGGAATGAGAATCCTAAACTAATATGTACAAGGGTGAGAATTCACTTTAGTAATAATGTTTGAGATAGATTCCATTGACTAGAATCTATAATTCTTCACCATCCAACTTGGCCAGTCGGAAATCATTGTTACTTTTGCATTTTGTGATCATGTATGGACCACTCCATATTGCATCAAACTTGGAATGCTTTCCTAGTTTTTCCTGATTTGCATCCCATTTTAGCACCAAGTCTCCTTCCTGGAATTTTCTTGCTTTAGCTTTCTTGTCAAATCTCCTCTTGATCAATGCTTGATCCTTCTCTATGGTTTTCATTGCATGCTCTCTTGTTTCTTCCAACTCCATGAGTTCTACATACTACAGCTACTTGAGAAGCTCCAACGCTAGTAATTCAAGAGATATGGGCAACCTTGCTTCTCTTCCATATACTAGCTTATATGGAGAGCTTCTTGTAGACCTTTTTGGTGTAATTCTATCAGCCCATAGGGCTGATTTGAGGTTTGTGTGTGTCAGGTCCTCTGGTTTTCATCAAGAGTCCTTATTATGATTCTCAACAAGTTTTTGTTCATGGACTCAGCTTGCCCATTACCCTGGGGGTAATAATTAGATGAAGTGTTGAGATATACTCCATTTCTAACATCCCATTCAGTGATCCTTGTGCCAAGAAAGGAAAAAGCATTGTCTGATATGATTGTGGTAGGTACGCCAAACCTTGTGACTATCCCCTCATAGAAGTCCAATATACAAGATTCATTTTCCTCCTTGAGCGTTCATCGCTTCGGTCCACTTGGTGAAATAATTTGTTACCATGAGTATCCACTTGTGGTCTTAGCTTGAGTTTAGATAAATGACCCCAATGAATTTCAATCCCTATTACATGAAAGGATGATCCACTGAGATTGGATGAAGGGGCAGTGCTGTTAGATTTTCTTTCCCAGAGAAGAATGCACATTTTTACACTTTTTAATCCATGCATGACATTCAATAAATAGTGTTGCCCAATAACAAGAAACCTTAATGATCTTGAGGATATTACTCATGGAGAAAAGTGGCCTCCCTCTTTTCCATCATGAAACTGCAGTAGCACTTTCTCAATATGATGTGTTGGAACACGCCTTATAAGAACTCTATTCACATCCTTCTTGAACAAGATGTTGTCAACAAGAACATATGGAATGGACTGTAATATAAAGTATCTTCTCTTTGTTTTCTCAATTCTAGAGGGCATAGGCCTATTTGAAGATAATGCACCATGTCTTGAGTCCAACATGGAGTGGGTATACCATCAACTAACTATTCTTGATAATTTTACGACAAAGACTAGGACAACATCTTCTTCGTTATTTAGTTCAACATGTTGTTTGGAATTGAGTTACTCACACTGCGCCACGTACCATCTTAGTCACCTTGATTTCAATATCATACTCCATCACACGGGTGATCTAACCTACTCTTTTCTCATTTAGATCCTTGTTTAGGAGAAAGTCTTTGACCCCAACATGAGACACTAACAATTGAATCTTGTTGTTTGAGACTAAGTGTCTGAACTTTTTCAGGCTCCTAATGAAAGCTAAGACATGATTTTCAATGAAATAATATCTTACTTCATAATATTCCAAGCTCTGGCTGAAGAATGTTATGGGCTACTCTGAACCTTCTTTATTTAGTTGTACCAAGATAGCTGAAATTGTATCTCGAACCACCAAAGGCATGAAACATGAAGGTATTTGAAAAATATGGGTTTATGAGAGTTGGGGCCTGAGATATGGCTTGTTTGATGGCCTCAAAACTATCTTTACCCTCAGTTGTCCATTTTAATGCAAGGTTCTTCTTCAACATCATCGTTAGTGGCCTAACAAGAGTGGAAAAGTTAGGTAAAAATATGTGAACAAAATTTATTCTCCCCAAGAAACTTTGGAGAGCTTTCTTATGGCTTGGAAAAGGAAGTTCTTAGATAGCTTCAACTCTTTCAGGATAAATGGTTATTCCTTCCTTCGAGACAATGTGGCCTAATAGATTTCCTTCATGAGCCAATAATATAAATTTTTTCGGATTCAAGGACACCACGGATCTTCCGCATCTTTGGAACACTTGCTTGAGGTGAAAAAGGTGGTCTATTACATTTTTGAGAACACGGTGATATCATCAAGATAGACAAGTACTATCTTGTTAATCAACCCTTTAAATGCCATATACATTGCTCTCTAGAATGTAGCTTTAGCATTTGATAGTCTAAAAGGCATCTTCTTATAAACATATATACCCCATTTTGTAGTGAAGGTTGTTTTGAACTGATCATCTTCTTTCACCATGATTTGATTATAGCCTAACTAGTCATCTAGCAATGAGAATATCTCTTAACCAAAAACTACTTGTAAGATTTGCCCCATGGAAGGGAGTGGATAATGGTCTTTGAGAAGAGCTCTATTTAGGTTTCGAAAGTCCACACATAATCTGATTTCTCCATTTCTCTTTCTCACGGATACTAAATTTTCCACCCAACTTGAGTGTCTGATAGGAAAGATGATGTTAGCCTCTATCAACTTATTCAATTCTTTTCTCATAAGAGGTTCAATGTGAGGATTTATCATACTTTACTTCTTCCCGATGGGCTTAGCTTCTAGATCTAATTCAATCATGTGTTGTGCCAATTTTGGATTGAATCCTCTCAAATTCTTATAATTCCATGTAAAGACATCTAAAAATTCTTGCCGAAGTTGGATGAAATCAAATTTTTCTTGCCAAGTATTGACCTTGACAATTTGCAACATCTTACCTTCACCAACTCAAATAGATTATGAGTCTTCACCCTTGACTTGAATGTTTGCCTTTTCTTTTTGGACTGATCATTGGGGTTGAAGATTGATTCCAAAGTCATAAGACCCTTTGGAAGTTTATTTGTCCTCAACTAAACTACTTGATCACCATCTTCTGCTGCTCCAACTTGTCCTCGATTTCTAGCAGAGAATTCAAATTCTTCTGCGAAGAAATTAATGATTTGCTAATCATTTTCAAACACTTTCTAAATTGTATTGTTGTCTGGGAAAAATGGTCTTACATCTAATTTGATATAAGGCCAAGTTTGTATTTCTTGATACTTTACATAACATCAAAAGCTGCCCCAATCAATACAAGTTTGTCTACAACCTCATTCTTCTTTCTTGGGATGACATTAATGTTAAAATTCAAAATATTCAATGAGATCCCATACCCGGGTTTTTGTATCTTTTTAGAAGATCATTTTTATCAGCATTGAACCCTCTCACCTGATTTACAATGAGTTCACTGTCCCCAAAAACTTTTAAGTTCTTGATACCTCTTTTCCTTAGCTAATGCAATCTATGAATCAATGCTTTGTACTTAGCTTTGTTTTTTGAGAAAGTGAATTGAAAGTGGAAAGCTGAGTAATATTTTATATCTTGAGGTGACACAAGCATTGCTCCTCCTCCAACACCTTTCCTACTTCTTGAGCCATCAAAAAATAGCTGCCAAACCTCATTATCATCTTTTTGATCTGGTTTGGTGATGCTAGGGAGAGGTGGATCTTCTTCGTGCAAGAAATAAATTCCCAACTCAGCTTCTTCCATCTCTTTGTATGGATCAAAAGCATGCCTTTTTTTTCCCATTCATCAAGAGTTAAGTCTGGAATATTTCGACCTTGGTATCCACTTCATGAGTTCTTAGACAATCTTCTTAATCGAAAGCTGAGCAATATGCATTGATTGGACTTGGTACAAGAGGATCAATATAGAATTTTGCGTAGGTTCATACTATATTTTAACCTTAGATCCATACCTCATTCTGAATAGCATATGTGACCAATCAATAGACAAATAGCCTCCAATTTTAGCGGTGAAGTCTCGAGACAAACATAGAGCAAAGAGTGGTGGCAAGTCAATAAATGACACATCTTGCAATACTGTGACATTTGGGCATGCATGTAGTGTAAGGATCAAACCTTTGATCACACCAATAGTTTTCACTGTTGTTCCATCTAATTGCACTACACCTCTAGAAATGAATTCATATGAAGGCCCAACTGATCATCTATTTTCTTGGGCAACACAGAACTGTTTGCTCTCGAATCAATCATGTAATTATGCACAAGATTGTTCCCAATGATTAGAGATATATAAAATGAAGGAGGTTTCATGTTTTTACCTTATTGACCTCCTTGACTGCCCTCTTGTGGAGCTGCATTAGTGATCACCTTCTCTTGATCTTTGGATGGTTCATTTGATGTAGACCAATTTTCCATGGCTTCTTGTAATAGATCTCTTTGGCCCAGGATAGCTAATGACTCCCACATTGAGATGTTCACATTTGTTTTCTTCATTTGTTCTATGATATTGAAAGGAGATGATTTATCTTTCTATTTCCCTCTTCTTTGCACAAAATTTTCTTTCACATGAGTTGTTGTAATGGTACATTAGCTGGTTTAAAAGGTTGTTTGGGATGATTCTATGCATTTGGTGTTGCACTTGGATTTCTAACACCTTGTAGAGTGACGAAGCTTAGAAGTACTTAGATTAGATGAATTTTATTCATTTATATTCCTCATCTTAGACCTTGTGTTCACCGACACACCTTGAGAAGGAGCTTGATTTATGCGACAAAATCCTCAACTTTCCAATTCACAAACGTAGTTTCACTTGGAGGTGTATCTTGGGTAGCTACATGTTGTTGAATTTCTTCTTGATTTGTTTCTTGAGATACACCAACCATTGTCACCATCAAAGCTTACTTCAAATAACCAATGAAACATGTATACCTTTTGATTGTGAAGTTGATTACATGGGAAGCATCACTCATATTCTTGTGTCATGTTATTTTGAGTTGTAACTAAGGCTCTAGATGTAAAAGTAGCATTAAGATTATAAGGTTGAAATGGTCTCTTATCCGGAGGTTGTCCTTAGTTTTGATTAGAATCCTGAGAGGGTGGTCTATTTGGCTGATACATATGCCTATTGGGTTAGGCTTGAGGTTGATATGATCTAAGATTCTGTGCTTGTTGGCTTTTAATTATCACTAGCTCATTGCCTAAGTTTTGTAATTAATTCATGACCTCTTGAAGCTCATTTGAGGAGCTAGGAGAAGGAGTAGAAGCTTCATTTGAATTCTGATTTTTTTTGGGTAGGAATGGGAGCTAATGTAGGTGTTTGGCTAGAACTTGGATTCCCCATTTCCGGATAGAGAGACATAGGTGGTCTAGGTGTGAGCTTACAGGCTTGAATAAGACAATTTTCTACTCCAATAGCTATATTATAAGCTACGAGTAGAGTTGTACTTCCCATATATTGTATCATCATGGATATAAAAGAAGCACCTTCACCGCTTGATCTCACAAAAATTAGAATGCTATCCTATGCCCTTTAAAACCTGAAGTTGAAATCATAAATTTTCTCATTTGGTACCCTCTTGATAGTGGTCAATTGTTCCAACAGAGGTAAGTTGTCTACTTTTTCCCCAAACTTGCCACAAAGAGATGTGCACAATTGATCCCAATTATTAATTGATCCTGCTCCTAGGCTTCTGAACCATTGTAAAGCCTTGCCTTTGAAAGAAGAGGATAACAATTTGACTGCCACATCCATCTCATTGACCTCATGTATAACACATACATTTTTAATGTCTTGAATGTGATCAATCATAGTTGTATGGTTTTCCCTAGTGAAATATGGGATATTATTCAATGCTACAACTAGGATTGGGTTTTGGATATTTAGAGCAAGTGGGTTAGTGCCTGTAAAATTGATAAAAGGATTTTGTGGTGGTGGTTTTGATGAGCCATTATGATTGGTCTAAGAAATGTAGTTGACTGAATAAATGGCCTACTAGGTGGAGGTGTTGACAACATTCTATTTGGTGGAGATGAAGAACTTTGAGATATTCTTCCCCTTCTTTCTCTTCCTGGAGATAGTTGTAATTATTTGAAAGTACCTTTTTCTCTTGCTCTAGACCTTGTTTGAATCCTACTCATAAATTTGACATGCTTGAGATTTTAATACCACTAAATTCTTCCTCTTGGAGTCACCAGGATGTCTTATTACGGGGCCTCAAAAGACTGAAAATTACAACAAGAGCACACCAATCTTACTGCAATAAAAATGAAGACTTCTTGCGGTCGCAGGGGGGAAGCTAGAAATGTTATCACCAAATTACATCACCCTCTTATTTACTAGCATGTGAGTTTAATGAGAAATCGGTGTAAGCTCGGGTAACATGGAATTATCTCGAGTGTGGGACCTTGCAGTTGAGACAATTCTCCAAAGAAGGTTAGTTCCTCTTCCTAATATAATGATCAAACTCCTCATAATTCTAGAAATACACTTTTCTAATCCTATTATATGATTCCAAGGGACTAAGGAGAGAGGAATGAACATGAAAATAAATAAAACCTACACTAAAGGAGGTGATAACACCAAGATAAGGGAGTGAAATATTTTGTTGAGGGAGAATAATGAGAGGGAATGCAACAAGGAAAGAATATATAACTATGACACAAAATAAATATTGCAATCACAACCAAATATCCATGAAACAAAAAAACCTATGGATGAAGGAAACATGCACATAATAGACAAATAATAATATAGAGGCAAGAGAGAAAATAAAATAAATACAGGGGTTGAGAAAACACCACAAACACAAATTTTATTGCTCTATAATAGTTGCAAAGTCCATTACATCTAAGAAGTAGAGGTAAGAATACATTCTACATGCCCATGTGAAGGCTTACAACTCAATGGAATTGAGAAACCAAAATGCAAGAGTTCCCTAAGTCCAAGAATATCTCCCCTCAAAATGAATGAGAGAAGAGAGAAAAGTGAAAATAAGATTTCTACTCCCACCCACCAATAACTATCATTAAATTCTTTGAAAAGGGCATGGAATTTTTAAAAATCATTTCCCCCATGTACTCTAGCTTCTAGAAGAAGAAATGGGCACCATACTTTCATTAATTACAATGGTTGGGTCTAGAACTATACATTTTCCTGCTAGATTCATTTTCCAATTTTTTTTCATATATAAAATAAATAAAATTAATAATTTCAATCCCCATTACATAGAGGACATTGAGACCTTTCCAATGATATAAATTTTGCAAAAACAAAGCAATGGGTCAAATGTTATGGCCATTTTATGTTTACGCGAAAAATTGTCATTTTCCTTTGTTGCGTGGATTTTTTCGTGGCTTTTTTCCTTTGTTTCGTGGATTTTTCCACCACTTTTTCCTTTGTTTCATGGATTTTTCCAAATTTTTCAATTTTTCACTAACTCCTTAAAATTTTCTTGGATTAGGGAGTTAGGAAAAATGAAGTAGAGTGCCCCAAAGCCACATTTTCCCGATTTTACTCATTTTTCTCAAATTTGGCTAAGAATTGAACTCCTTTGCCTCTAGAAGAAGGGAAATACACCAAATGACCCCCAAGTTCCCAAAATCACTGCAAGTGCTCCAAAATTATGAAAAATTTCTAGAAAACCCCAGACTCAACCATGAATCTCTGTCAACTGCCCAAGTTCAATTTTCTCTAGTCATCCATTTTTACCAAGGAGTAAAAACGGATAACAAGAACTTCCCTATCAAATCAAGACCCCAAGTAGAGAAATTCCAAGATGTCACAATGGGTTGTAGGGCCTGAGTAAGAATATGTATCTCATTTGATAACTCTTTGAATTTTTGACACCTATGTACATAATCTATTGTGTCGTGCTCTAGAGTAGGCCATAAATAGCCCATGCGATGAATTTTGCGATTGGTCATATGTCCTCTAAAGTGACCGTCACAGACTCTACTATGGGATTCAAAGAGTATTTTATCCTACTCTTATTTATCAACACATCTTAACAACATACCATCAAAGGCTCTACGATAGAGAACTTCTTCCACAATTATGTACTTGGCAGCTATGACACGTAGTCATCGTCTTTTCTATGAGGTATCTCCCTTAGGATACGTTTGGTCCAAAATGTGATTAATAATATCAATATACCATGGAATCGAAGTGACAGAGGGATTTTCCCTTATATAGAAAACACATTCATTAGAGAAATTTAAATCTACTAGTTCCTCATAGTATATAATTTTTTTTTCTAACCAATTTGCAATAATTTGTCCCTTTATAGACTTTTTGTTAACAAAGGTGAGTTCAAACTCACCCATCAATGTAATGAAATGACCAAACTTCTTAGATTAATCACCTTGGGTCAAGAATGTTTGCAACTGGTCAGATTTAACTATCACTCACATCTCTTGGTTAAGCATGTAATGCCTTAACCTCTTCATTGTGAAAACAATAGCCAAGCACTCCTTTGCTTGCATGTATCATGTCTCATAATCGAGAAGAGTATGAATAATAAATCAAATGGCCCACTCACGATGATCATCATCCTCCTATGCCAACATGCATGTAATTGAGACATCAGTGGCTCAAGAATATAAAATCGAGGAAGGTTAGCCTTCGATGGCATGAGCGTAGGCGGTGACATAAGGAAGTGCTTCACAGACTCAAATGCCTCGTGACACTTAATTTTCCAAAATTTGCAACAATATTTATTCAATAAGTCATTGATAGGGTGAATGACATACGTTAAGTTAGGGATAAACCTACGAATTTCCCCAATTTTACCTAAGAAAAACCTGATGCTTGACTCATCGTAGGCGATAACATCTCCAAAACTTCCTAGATCTTTCTGATCAAAATCAATGCCTCGGGATGAAATGATGTATCCTAACAACTTACCTCATGTTACTCCAAACATGCATTTCTCAAGATTTAGCGTTACTCCATATTCAATTAGGCGTGAGAGAATGACATAAAGCACCTTAGGGTGGTCACCGTATTTCTTTGCTTTTTCTAGCAAGTCATCAACATACGACTCAACAATCTTATGAAGACTCAAATGCTTCGGGAAACTCAGTTGTCCAAATTTTGCAACAATATTTCTTCAATAAACGATTGATAGGGTGAATTTCATACATTAAGTTAGGGATAAACCTGTGAATTGCCCCAATTTTACCTAAGAAAGACCTGATGCTTGACTAATATGTGGGCGGTAACATCTCAAAACTTCTGGATATTTTCTAGATCAACATCAATGCCTTGAGATGAAATGATGTATCCTAACAACTTACCTCTTATTACTCCAAACACAAATTTCTTAGGATTTAGCATTACTCCATATTTAATTATGCATGAGAGAATGACATGAAGTACTCAGGGTGGCCACCACATTTCTTTGCTTTTTCCAAAAGGTCATCAACATACGAATCAACAATCTTATGAATAAGATTGTGAAAAATGTACGTCATTTCCCGTTGGTAAGTGGATCCGACATTCTTCAAGCCGAAAGGCGTGACTACATAGAAAAAGGTTCCCTAAGGAGTTGTGAAATTGGTTTTGTTTGGTCCTCCTAAGAAATCCTAATTTGGTTGTAACCAAAAAAACATCCATAATAGACAACAACTCATACCCATCCATTGCATCTACGATAACATCAATCAAGGGAAATGGAAAATTATCTTTGGGAAAATCCTTGTTAATGTCCCTAAAATCAATATAGATGTGTATCTTCCCATTATTTTTAAGGACTAGGAAAATGTTTGACACCCACATGGAATAATCCACAGCTTAATAAACCCTACTTACAGGAGTTTCATTACCTCCTCTTTAACCATTAAAGCCACTTTTGGCTTCATGGGTCTTGATTTTTGCTTCACGAGTTTGGCACCAGGATTCGTAACTAAATTATGCACTATGATGTTAGGAGAAATACCCATAATTTACTTATACCTGAAGGTGAAGGATTTTGAATTCTCTTTAATTAATTTCGTGTGTGCTTCTACCTCTTACGTAGACAAATCGAATAACTAGGTTTTAGGATTTTGGGTTCGTCTTTCGTCCATATGTTTATGTCGATTGTTCTCTCAATTAAAGAGGCATTTCCATCTTCAAAATGAGGCGAGGCTGGGGTAATTCCATCTCTTCTTCCTTGACTTCATATATCTCAAAATCCTCCGATGAGGAAGAGTTCATCGTGCAATCCTCGAAGTAGGAGAAGGGGTGAGGTATGAGGAAAAACCATTATTGTGGTGCATGAGATGGAGGTTGGTGTAATAATTGAGGTATCTTAAGATCACCTCATCATTTTCCATGAAATCTAATGTGGCAGACTCATTTTCACCCTCGACGCTTGCCAAAATTTCATTGGTTGGCATCCTTCAAACCAATGGTTCGGTTCGGATTGAAATGGTGAATTCAGTTTCCTTCAAGTCCTGACTTGGACAGAAAATGTGAAGAGGAAGTAGCCATAGAATCAGCTAATAGGTTTTTTTCTCATGGAATGGCTTCTATGGAAATAAAATCAAAACCATTAGAAAGCTATAGGACTAAAAACTTATAGACTTGTAGGTTCCTTGCTCTAGTCTTATAGACTTATGAGACTTGATTAACAATAAGTTGAGAGTCACCCAATACTCTGAAGTTGTTCACACCCATCCTCTTTCCATGATATGACATAGAAGTAGAGCTTCATATTCAGCTCCATTGTTAGTTCATTCAAAATTTATTTTGAAGGAAAAAGGAATGACCCTTCCCTCAGGAAAAGTGAGGATCACCCACGCTTTAACGCTAAATTGGTACTTTGCACCATCATAATTGAGATTCCAATATATTGGGGGAATATAGAAGCTTGATTTTTCTTGGATTATTCTTCCTTGACTTTCGAGACCTCAACCATAAAAATCTCTTCAAATCCCTCACCCGGAAGAGAGGCGATTCTAAGAGCATGACCTATTCCCAAGGAATCAAATGAGAGAATAATAGGTAGATCGTTTTCCAAAATCTTAACAATTTAAGATATGGTTTTTGTTGATACATTTTCTACCACAGCGGCTTTATTTTCGTTAATATCAACCCCTTCAATTTCCTTAAGGGCTTCCAATTAAGTCGTAGCAACAAGATTAGATTAAGGTATTGATCCTTGTGGCTTGTTTAACTGATTAACCAGGAGCTCAAATTCAGGTATGAACCCCCAATTTCTTATTTAAGTTGGCCAAATGGATATCAAATGGATTTGGGTCACCCTGAGCCATGAAAACCTTCCCCAAATGCAAGAATATGACTTCTTGGAATAACATAGAAGGGATTACCTTCATCCTATGAATCCAAGGTTGACCAAGAATCATATTATAGTTAGTTTCCCGATCTATAATATAAAATTCAATCAACATGGTCTTGGGTCCAAGAGTGACTAGAAGCACTATGGTTCTAATAGAGGTTTCTTTGAGACTATCATAGCCTCTCAGCGTGTTTCGAGTGGAGGAACAATTCATCTCTCCATAGCCTAAATTTTGTAGAAACGAGAAGGGGACTATATTAACAAAGACCCCCATCATCTATCATAGCTTGCTTGACATAATTATTGTAAATTTATACTTGCAGATATAAATTGGGATTGCCTCTCCACACTATCTCGGCGTCACTAGGCATATTTTTATATCAAACACAAATTTGGCATCTCTTTCAGATGCCATAGTGGATAGACATCAAATTCTATATGATTGATCTAGACCTCTAGAGGAGGGGTGGCATAGATTAGATGGCCAACACCTGGCGCTTCTAATCAAGCGAGATCGATGCTTAGGGAATTCTTTAACAAATCTAAAAAGAAAATATGGGAGAAGGTCTTAGTTAGATCTGTGATGAAATCATAGGATCCTACCGGCTTAGAATATATAAGCATATCATCGACATTTATGGATAAATGGGAAGAGGTTATAAAGAATAATCACACATGCAAGTTCTTTGCAAGAAATTTTGGTTTGGTTTCTAACTCAATGAGGCCTACTATCTTGGGTTGATTTCAATTGTCCAAAGGATGAACTAATCGAGGATCCATATATATAGAAGCTTTGTGATAATTACTTCCCATAGGAAACCCTTTATTGGTACCATGAGGGTTAAGCTTCCCATTTTGAGGAAGCAATGGAATGGGGTCTTTATAGATCCCGATAGTAGAATTCTATGGAGTAATTGGCCCCATGTGAGTGTTTTTCATAGGTGTCATGGGATTAGCCAAGAACATATCAATGAAGAGTTGTATTTGGTCTTCTGGAAGTTATATGAATTTATTGCAATCACGGAACATTCGAGCATCATGTCCTATAACCCTATGGAAACCATAGTATAAGTTGGGATTATAGTCACGAGGTATTTAGCTCTAGTTCTTCTATGGCCCATAGTTCCTATTTTTATTCTCTGCATGTTGGTTATTGTAATTGAAGTTAGGAGGCCTCTATCCTTGGTCCTAATCTTGATCTAGAAATTGATTTGGATATTGGTTTGGGTATTGAACTGGAACTTGAGTCTAAACTTGATGAGGAGGAATGGGAGGGTGATTAAAGTCAACCAATTTGATAGAAGGAGTGAAATTCTTACTCCTTTGGTTGTTCGTGTTTGCGTTGTTATTGCCATTATTTGCATTGTTGGTGATAACAATGTTTGGCTTCTTAGATTGATCAATTACACAATCTGTCGTAGCACTGTGGTTTTTTTTGAGTACCTTGGATCCTTGGTTATTATTTGAACTTTTGGGGTAATTTGAATAACCTTGAGAGGGAGTGACCAATTTCCCATTCGAACCGTAAGTATTTCATCCATTATCGATAGCCACTTGTTAATGCGGAGAGAACCCTATAAAACCTCCTCATAGCTCCTAAGAGGAAATTTTTGTACCTCCTTGGTTTCTCGATTGAGGGAGTGGAGGAACAGATCACAAATCTCCATTTGATCCATATTTAGAGCACTAAAAGAAGAGTAGAGGATTTTCTGCCATCTCTTGATGAAATGGGAGGCAAATTCATTATGCTCTTGTTTAATGTGAAGGAATTCTTTGATTCTTGTTCTTAAGAGCTTGTTTATGTCGAAATACTTTAAGAACTTGGATACGAGTTGCTTGAAAGAGTGAATCGAGGCTTTCGTGATCCTATAGTACAATATGATAGGACCACCCTAGTTCTTTGTCCGATATGGGTGTTAGTGTCCCTATAGTAGATTTTATTTTGGTCCTTTTAGGCTATGAAATTAGCTTCTTTCTTTTTATATTTTTCACATCCACTTTGTTGTAGGGTTCATGTATTGCACTAATACCTATAAAATAAACCCTAGCTACTGCACAAAGCTCAAGAAAACATTATATGAAATAAATAATGCATATGATTGAGTTAGACTAACATCAATGGTCACCCTAATGTGATTATCACCAAGCATTGCACTACATTTCAGACTCTATGTAGTTCGTGTGTATGTGTGATTGCAATCGCATCCCTTGAAGGTATGTTTCCCTTGTTCTAATCACACAAAGCTAATGAGCTAAAACTGGTTTTCCCCCAAGATGAATGTGTGAAATGGATTTTATAAATGCCCCTTCTTAGTTAGTGAATTATTCATTCTAAATGTATTCTTTAAATATTAGTTTCTCCCAAGTAGTTGATAATAAGTATTAGCCCCGAATGTCACGACCTTTAAAATGGTAAGTAAATCATGTATATATATGACTCCCTTATTTGAATATCATCCTTAACAATTGAAAATATGACCAAAAGTGATAAAAAAAAATGCTCTAGAAAAGATACCAAATGATATGGAAATTCAAAATAAAAAAGGATGGAAAGGGACAAAAGCACCTAAAGGGGATGGTATTACATGAGGCAATCCTATCCCTAATGGGAAATAGTTTCCAAGATGATAGGAATATGTAATGGTCAATACAAATTTGGGTCACATGTCATTAAGTATCCAAAATTAAAGTGGTCATTATAGAAAAGAAAATAAAAATAGTGGTAAAAATAAAAGCACTAAAAGAGTAAAATAAGTCTTATTAATGTCTAGTCTTCTTTCTTAGGAATCACGTATATAATGAATATTTTTGCTAGAATATGACAGACCTCCTTGGGTGCTAGTGTTTGATATGGGTGTTAGTGTCCCTATGGTAGCTCGATTTTGGTCTTCTACGGTATGAACTTAGTTTATTCCTTTTTATGTTTTTCACATCAACTTCATTGTAGGGTTCATATATCACACTTATACCCATAAAATAAACCCTAGCTACTTGAACAAAGCTCAAGAAAACATTATATGAAATGATTAATGCATATTATTGAGTCGAATAACATCGGTGGTCACCCCAATGTGATTGTCACCAAGCATTGCACTACATTTCAGACTCTATGCAGATCTTATGTATGTGTGATTGGGATCGTGTCCCTTAAAGGTAGGTTTACCTTGTGCTAGTCACACAAAGATAACGGGATAAAACTACATTTCCTCCAAGATGAATGTGTGAAATGGATTTTATAAATGTCCCTTCATAGGAAGTGAATGATTAATCATAAATGTATTCATTAAATGTTATTTTTTCCCATGTAATAGATAGTAAATATTATCCCCGAATGTCACGACCTTTAAAATGGTAAGTAAATCATGTATGTGTGTGTGTGTGTGTGTGTGTGTGTGTGATTCCCTTATTTGAATATCATCCTTAACAATTGAAAATCCAACCCAAAGTGATAAGAAATTTTCAAAAAAAGATACCAAATGATATGGTAATTCAAAATCAAAAAAGGAGGGAAAGAGACAAAATCACCCAAAGGGGATGGTAGTACTTGTGGAACTCCTATCCCTAATGGGAATTAGTGTCCAAGATGCTCGAGAATATGTAATGGTCTATACAGAGCTAGGTCACATGTCGTTTAGTATCCAAAAATAAAGTGGTCATTCTAGAAAAGAAAATAAAAAGAGTAGGGTAAAGATAAAAGAAATGAAAGAGTAAAATAAGTGTTGTTAATGTCTTCTCTTCTTGCTTATGAGTCATGTATATAATGAATATATTCTCTATAATATGAGAAGACCACTCTAGGTGCTATTGTCTAATATGGGTGTTAGTGTCCCTATAGTAGCTCGATTTTGGTTTTTTTAGGGTATGAACTTAGCTTCTTACTTTTTAATTTTTTCACATCCACTTCATTGTAGGGTTCATGTATCACACCTATACCTATAAAATAAACCCTAGCTACATGCACAAATCTCAAGAAAACATTAGATGAAATAAATAATGCATATGATTGAGTTGGAATAACCTTGGTGGTCACCCCAATGTGATTTTCATCAAGCATTGCACTACATTTTAGCTAATATGTAGTTCTTGTGTATGTGTTATTGGGATTGTTTCCCTTGAAGCTAGGTTGCCCTTGTGCTAGTCACACCAAGATAATGGGCTAAAACTAGTTTTACCTCATGATTAATGTGTGAAATGGACTTGTAAATGTCCCTTCTTATACAAAGTGAATGATGCATCCTAAATGTATTCTTTAAATTTTAATTTTTCCCAAGTAGTAGATAGTAAGTATTATCCCCGAATGTCATGACCTTTAAAATGGTAAGTAAATCATGTATACATGATTCCCTTATTCGAATATCATCCTTAACAACTGAAAAGTTGACCCAAAGTGATAAAAATTTCTCTAGAAAATATACCAAATGATATGGCAATTTAAAATCAAAAAAAGGAGGGAAAGGGAAAAAATCACCCAAAGGGGATGATAGTACTTAGGGCGCTCCTATCCCTAATGGGTAGTAGTGTCCAAGATGTTTGGAATATGTAATGGTCAATAGATAGTTTGGTCACATGTTGTTTAGTATCCAAAAGTAAAGTGGTCATTCTAGAAAATCAAAGAAAAAGAGTGTGGTAAAGATAAAAGCAATGAAATAGTAAAATAAGTGTTGTTAATGTCCATTATTCTTGCTTACGAATAACGTATATAATGAAAAAATTAGAGGCATGATGTAAATATAAAGTTCATGATTTCATGACTACATTTTCCCCCACTTTGTGCAAGTGAATGATTATTCGGTAGCATAAAGTAGATAAGAAGAGTTTACATTATGGAGAGCGAGGAGATTTGTAACCAATAGTGTGATGAATGAGGGTTGTATTTGATATTTTGTCAAATGTTGATAGTAGAATGTGCATTGTGGAATCTAGAGAAGGATAAGGATCATAGGGGTGACCTTTACATGCATAGTAGAAGTGATATTTGTGTGTGTTTCTTATATATTGTCTTTTTCAAACTGTCATTGTGCTTGATATTGTTCCTTGCTCAATTTTGTGTGCTTCCATTTTTGTTGGAGTAAGGTCGGACCTGTAAAAGAAAATAAGTGTAGTCAATGCTCATGATAAATGAAATGAAATTTAACTTAGTATATGTCAAAATAGAAATGTGTATTGAAAAATAAGTGAATCAAGGGTATAATACACTTGTGTGCCATGAGAGAAGAGATAAAATTGTTCCTGTATATTTACTTCCTTGGATATGTTGTAATAGTACTAAGGATTTGGGCATCATGTTGCCAAAATTCATATTTGAGTGTCATGCCCCTAAAATTTATATTTGAGAGTATTGTTGCTAAACTTCAACTTTGATCATCCTTTCACTAAACTTCATATTTGGGAATAATAACACCAAGGGAAGAGCATTGGGAGAGTAGTGAGATTACCTCTCCAACCCTTAATGCTTCCCCATAGATAAGTGACACTACAGATGGTCACAAACCCAATAAAAATATTCACCAAGCCATATGAATTAATTAGTTTTATTGTGAAAAGTGTGTAACATGCCATTGATAGTAACTTTAATCAAGCCTATGTTTCGGAAATTGGAAAATATTGTTACCGAGAACCTAATGGTTTTGTACTATAATTATTTCTTCCCCTCGAAGAGGAACACCTAGGTGGGACATTAGTGCACATTGGTCCTATCTGTGTTGTGGACTGATTTTAGGCCGATTATGATTCCAATTTTTGTAACTTGATTTTTATTTTTATCATTATGTATATAGTTTGTGAACTACTGAGAGGGTTAAATAGTCACCCGATTATTCCCCCACTTGTTTGGGGTGCATGAGATGGAAAAATATGAGCATGGCCCAAATGAGGAAAGATGAAACTAATGTACACATATGAAATGGAAATCTTATAGGGAATAGGTAATGTGCATGGTAGCAACATTGTGTGTGCATACACAGGAAAAAGGATATCCAAAAGAGTTTTTAGAAACAAGTATATGTGATGTAATAGAAACAAGTCACAACATGTAGGAACATTGCAAAATACATATCAAGTAACTTTTTGAACACATAGAACACCACTCAGGATGTCACAAGACAATCAAATCCTTCATGGTGATACAAGAAAACAAGTCATGACCATAGGGCATATCCCATAAATACACCGGTGTGTGCATTTTCATAATCATGTGGTGATTCATCTCACTTAGGTGAGGTCACAAGTTTTAGGTGCCGTAGGGGTTATGAAAAGTTCATATTCTGTCATATGCATCAGTGCGTCATATGGGAGTTACTTTCCATTTTAGGAGTGTAACTTTCCTTCTCCACTTGAGGAGATATGATTACTTATACTAGGGGTTACACAACACCCCCTATTTGTAACCCTTCCCTTTTCAGATCTATGAGAGATGGAATGAGATTGTTATGACCCTTCCTTTTCTTTGCATGCACATTTCATGATTGATGCTTGATCCCCCATGGAACCTTGTTACGTTGTGGAAGTGTAACTTGGTTTATGTTTGCGTTATCCCATAGATCCTTGTGATTTCACTTTCTTAGTCATGGTATCAGAGAATGTTGTTGGGATTTGCACTACTCACTGTCTATTATTTCCTACTACTTATTGATTTTATGTTTTTCGGGTTTCGTGAACAAGTTTAGTAATGACTATTCCATCCGTGTCATATGCATTGATTTGTATTACTATGGGTTTTAAATATTGTTCGAGGTTATTGTTCATGTTTTTCAGGGTTTATAGGTTCTATATGAACTTATGAGGTTTTGCACGGTTTCAACAAAAATAAAGTTTTCGGTGTAGTCTTTTGACTTTTTTTTAGAAAGTATTGAAATAGTGTTTTTGGCCCCACTCGACCCCACCTCATCGATATGGGAACCAAGATGGCTCTTTCAAATCAACCACCTCTCCTTGTTAACTCACAAAGGTGTGCTACTTCAACTTGTGTTTTGGTCATTTGGCATGTTGATTCTTCTGTATTTTTATTATTCACTTATGTATTGACTTGTTATCCACTTACACCGAGTTCATTTAGCTCGTGAATCCATGTTGCTAACCCTATCGTCGGACTTGGTCCTCAGTAACCCATCCTATACTTCATGTTTACTTTGAATGGTTCATTACCTCCCTCTGTTAGCACTCTATTTGGATCTCTTTCATTGCTTTGTTGGGTTTTGTACCTTGCTCCGCCTCATGCCTCACTAACCTGGTTTCTAAGCTGCATTGATCTTGTGTTCGGCCCTCCTACTTGGCAATTGGTTCCAACTTATCTCGACCCTCCTACCATGTGCATATCTCGACTCCCGGTTCGGACTGTCTGCTTTTCTTTGAACTACTCACATTTGGCTCCTACATTTCCCTCCTTGATGCCTTACACTCACATCATCATCTTTGTCCACTCATTTAGCCAATATCTACAACTCGATGCCTTCCAGGTTTAAATGACCATTACTCTAAGCATAGCTCTGTATTGTCCTTCGTCAATATGTTTCTTCTTCATCTAGTTCCTACTCGTGCGGTGCATCCAAGCCTCCTCGACATGTGGGACTCTACCCAACCTCCAACTCTCTGACCCCTCTATGGAATCAACTTAGACCCGACTACCCACCTTGAATGCCACCGACTCGGTGCACCCGATGCAACCAACTCATCACACTGTCCCATCTAACTCCTACATTGGCTCGCTCCTTAGCTCTCCCACCGATCTTCTCTCCATCTCACCGAGCCCATTGCATCCATCTCTCCCTCATCTTTCTGAACTACCCTTTAACTCCCCTCGAGAAAGGAACCTCCTTAACCCCTTCCTTGATTTTTTTTTCTCATTTTTTCTTCCTTTTCCAATTTAGTCCAAATATAATTCTTGCACTCAATATTTATTTTCATCTTGAGGACTACCTTGACATGTGTGACCATGTTATTGGTCACTTGATGTTGCATGTCTCTAGACCTCTCTGCTTTCATGTGGCAGACTCAAATCCTCCCCACACCATGTAGATCATATTTTAATTCTTTTTTAGAGACCCTTCATGTATTGTTGCTACTGCTATTTCTATACAATTATATCCTTTTCTTCTTCATGTGATGACCCTTTTGCTAACACATAATCACTTGCTTCTATCTATGATGATGAGGATTGTGCTTTTAGTTTTGATGATGAGATTACTACTAAGGACTCCTCTCCTCCTTCTCTCGGCCCTATTCCAGAGTATGTTGACACTCCTCCCTTCCCATTAGACATTGAGTGATCTAGTTCCAAGCCTAATACAATCATTACATCTTCCTCCTTTCTACTTCCATTGTTTGAAGCCCTTTCCACTCCTCATCCTCCATATGATGATTCATACATGTTTGACATTGCTTGCTTGTTTTTTATCCCCCTTCTTGAGAAGAGTATCTACCAGACCTTCATTGTCTATTTGTAGTGCCTACTTGTGATGTAGTACAGGGTGTTTCTCATCCGTATACAAGATTTTTTAAGGAGTCTTTCATCTCCTTCGTTGGGAGTTCCTCTTCTAGGACTCTTATCACTTCCATTATTTTAGAGATCAACACATTGATCCAACCTTTCTTGTGGATCCTCTTAATGTTCTGGGGGTTGTTGCATTTCCTTCACTTCACTTGGGCATCCTTTCAGTGAATGTTCCTCTCTCACACTCTAACAATTCTATGCTTGTGGCATTACCTTTTGTTCCTTGGAACTCATTTTCTAGACCTATGTCAAACTTTCGTGGACCATATAACAATTTTTTTGTCTCATGTTGCCTTTGGATTCCTTCATAGAGTGGGAGGACTTCTAGTACTCCATTTCTATCCTTCCTACGATTAGGCACATAGTTCGGTGTAGTTTTTTCTTCCTAATTCCATTGTCCTAAGACTATTTCATCAACGATCTTGTTGGAGACTTCCTATTGTTACAAAGTTCGATCCATCTATTGCTTCTTCGCATTCCTCTTGTATCTTTCTTATCCTCTCTTCTTCTTCTTCTAGAGAGATTTCCCTTTTACATGGGTACCTTATCAGGCTCGTTATTTGTCGGCACCCATTTGTGGCATCTTTCTTAGATTGTTAAGGGAGTTTTTTTTTCTATATCTTGTTGTCGATGTTTTTACCTCTAGGTTTTCCTCCATTTCTTAAGATAATTGTTGTTCATGGGTGCTTCATCAAGATTTTTCTAGGACTTGTTTCTCATTTCTGACTTTCCACCTCATCCTAAGTTATGATGAAGGGGGTGTTGGTGTGTGCATTTTCCACATCACGTGGTGAGTCCTATCACTTAGGTGAGGTCATATGTTTGAGGTGTCGTAGTGTTTATAGCATTTTCATATTCTGTAATACGTGTCGGTGTGCATGAAATGGGAGTTACTTTCCACTCTGGTAATGTGAATTCTCTTCTCCACTTGAGGAAGTATGATTACTTGCACTAGGGGTTACACAAAACCCCTATTTGAACCCCTTCCCTTTTTATATCTATGAGACATGGAATGAGATTGTTGTGACCCTTCCTTTTCTTTACATGCACATTTCATGGTTGATGTTCACTCCCCATGGAACCTCATCATGTTGTTGGAGTGAAAATTGATTGATGTTCACATTATTCTACAGATCCTCGTGTTGTAAAATTTTCCCTTTATTTGTCAAGATAATGGAAATCAAGACATAAGAAAGGAAAAAAAGATATAATCAAATCAAAGAACCATAATTGGAATCAGGCCTTCGATACAAATGCTACACATGAAGCACCCGTTAGTATGTTATAAAACTTGACAATATGCCACAATGTATATAGCTAAAAATAGGAATGAAAGTAGTATTTTTGTAATGATAAGACCTGAATATAGAAAATTAAGAAAGGTATATGCCCCAAGATCCTCAATGGGACCAATATGGTATAGTTCCAAACATCATACATCATATAGAAACATATACATGATATTCATTCACTTCAAAAAGTACTGTGTGTATGTAAAAATGATAAAACATACTATGAACCTAAGTAACATGATAAGTAGTGTGCAACATAGAAAAGAAAGAGAAAACAAGGATACATGTAATCAAGATATAAGTTATTGTTTTTGAATTTTTGCAAATATGTGAACATGAAATAAAGTATCTATGAGTGGGAGAGAGGTTTCCCCAATGTATGATTTTAAAGTGAGGTCTATTGAAGTAAATGTGCCCTCAATAAGAGTGTGTCATTGGGTAGAAATGGGGGAGAATATGCCCCAAGTGTGTATGCCACAATGATCTATCCAATAAGGATAGCGAGTGAGGTCTCATTGTCTTCTAGTGTGAATGAAGTATGCATGTAATCATGATAAAATACTCTATATCCATAGGGGAATACACATGGAGAAAGAGATTGTGAAATGGGACTATATGTACCATGGGTAACTTGTGTCCTATGATGAGACCTATCCATGTGAGGTGGACTATGAGACTAATGTATCCATCATAAATGAGGAGTAGAAGCTATATGTATAGGAGATCTAGGTTACCTAGTACCAGTAGGAATTGTAAGAGCTCTAGATTCCATAGGAGTATGTACCAAAGTCATGTGGCCATCATGAGAATATGTAGTATGTGCACTAGTGATAGAAGTAGTTGAAAATGTGACAATATGAGGAGGAAAAGACAAAAGATTTCATGATGGTATGCCTCAAATAGTAATAAGGTGACTCTCATGTACAAACTTAAGGCATAAGTGAACTATGGATGGCATAAATTTAACATACTTAAGATAAAGGATTCCTAAGACCATGTCACAATGTGCAACGATAGATCCAACAGTAAAAGGCATAGAGATAGTGAGAGGCCCAACAATGATGGGAAGAATGACATGCCCATGAGAAGTAGGGGTCATATGGGTCATTAGAGATGATAAAAAATAGATATCTTGTAAGAAAAATATTGAACATATACTACTTTTGTAAGTAGGATGCACCATAACATTGTTGATAGCATGAGAACTAATAGAAACATCAATGTGTAATTTGTGTGATGAAAAGAAGCATGAAAATTAACATTAGTGAAAGAAATGATAGGTGAAGGAAGATTAGTAGTACCAACAAGAAATATAAGAGGATGGTATGAAGATGGAGTAAGAAAAACATGATAAACATGATTTTCGGAGGATTCAAGAGCTTATTTTTCATGCTTAGGTAGTAGATCATTGAAGATTTTAATCTTTCTATTTTCATTTGTATATTTTAGAATGGAAAGAGTAAATTTAGGAAACTCAATGTCATTATTGTTAACTAGATCTTAAATGATATGTCTAAGCTTGAAAAAATTATCAATAGAATGGCCATTGCATATATGATAATTGCAATGTGCATGTTCATCAATTTTTTACAATGAGCCCTATTAAGATCTATCTCAAGAGGATGTGGAAGAGAACTTAGATTACTTTCAAGGAATTAAGGTAAAAACATATGTGGTGGGTATTGTATACACATAATTTTTCACTTTTCATAATTCATACCTATTACTAACAATTTTGTCTCTGTAGATAAGGGTAAAATATGCATCTATTTCTATAGTGGGTTCCTTAAGAGGCCTACAGGGAATGGGGGATTGTTATTCACATATCCATTATGGCTTAGAGACAGATACGAAGAGAGTGTCGTTATTTGGTCTTAGCCTTAGTTTTCCTTACATTAGTCATATTTGTCCCCTTAGGTCTTATACACATTACATTTATAAATATTTTCTTGCATCCCATCATCTTGGCACCTTTCTCATCCACCTATTTGATCCACAACACATATTTTTAGCTCACATTTCTTTTTTTTCATCCATGGTCTACACAATCGCCCATGGGTGATTGTGTTAGTATATATATATATATATATATATATATATATAGATAGATATAGATATATACATACATATATATATATACACACATATACATATGCATATAAATATACATATATATATACACACACACACACACACATACATATTACCTTTATAGAGAAAGGCATCTCAAATATTAGGAGTTGTCATATACTCTACTCTTTTGCACAATATTTACATCTTCTCTCCTTTACTTTGTTTCATCTTACATCTTTCTTGGATTGGATACTATTATTCTTGGATGGTTGTTTACACTATTATGTCACCTATAATGAGTCTAGGATAAAAATGATGTTCCCCTTCTCTGCCTAATAGTGATTCTCTCTATATGTGTTGAGTTTTGGAGAGATAGATACATTAACGACCACCCTATAAATACAAGGTGAGTTCTCTAACCATATTTTTTCATTTTCTATAGATAAGTTAATTTCCTTCCCTTATTGTGCTATGTTAGCTTAGTATTACATATGTTTGAATGCTATTTAGCATAGTACTTACTAATTATCAAATATTTATCTATCATCACTTTTATTTCAGTTATATCATGCATGATTGTTTCATTTATTTCTGATCTATACCTCACCATGCCTAATTACCAATATCTCAGTAGGGTTCCTTCCTTTATCTTGAACGTGGGCCTTGGAAACCCTAGGTTGACCTAGTGTAGGGATTAATTTCATCTAGATATGTGACCCTAAAAATCATTTTATTCCCTTTCAGTCTACCCCTTGCATGTCGGTATATGTGTGTTTCCTAATCATCACCTCGATACCATTGTAGAATAGATGACTTAGGTGTGTAAGTTATTGAGACACATTTTTTGCCCACACACATCTCTAGTGAACCTGGCGTGAATCCTACAAACCTCCTTATAGATCACCACTTGTTAAAAGCACCTATCTCTAGATTTTACCTCATCTAAACATATAAAAAACCCTCAAAATCTCAAAAACCTATCATCACAGACACCATTACCTAGGGAGATCCTTCTTTTTCCTATTTTCTCACTTCTAAATTCCTTTGGCCCTTATCCAAACCTATTTAGATAGTCAATCCTATCTATTTTCCCAAATATCTTTCCATGCACCTTTGGCCCCTATGTACACTCTATTGTACAGTTGATTGTGTATGTAGCCCTCATTTTGGACATTTTCTTAGCCAAATCATCACTCCATCATGGAGTATTTGGGCCTGAGGTCCTCTAACTCAGTTGTGCATAAAATTGAATCATATCATCTTGAAGTTGAGTTCCCCTTTTGTATGGATTGTTGCATCGTATGAGCACCTAGAAAGAAGCATTCTACCCACCATAATGGACCACCTAAGGAAGAAGAACAAAAATAGAATTACAATACTTTTGATCATCCTCTTGAGATTCAGAAGTTTCTATCTCAGTTTCCTCAATACAAAAACAAATAAGAATAAATTATTAGAAAATGTCTTATTGAATTCATTTTCAAACAACTCAACCATAGGGAAAAGAAGGGGAAATATGCTGAAATAGGTTCATCTAAAAATGCCTTTAGTTTTGACCCTATTAACCTCATTCTCTAACTCATTGATGAAATGATCCAACAAAAATCTGCCACTACGGATCAATTTCTCCAAATGCATGCCAACTTTGGCTTAGTTAGTCAACTTCCTTCCAATGATATCTTGGGGTACCACACGCCCTTCTTTAACAAATGGGGTGCCCACCACATAACCCCTATCTAAAAAAATGTCTTGAGGGAATTTTAATAAGATTCTTTAACACCTTATATTACTAGCATGGATATTGGAGGAATTTATCCTTCTATCTCTTACAATGGTTCTATTGATCACAACCTTCATATCAAGGCCTTATTATGTGTGCATGAAATCGAAATCATTGTTGGCCTAATGGTTGGGGATCCAATAGGGGAACTCCACTGACCCTGTGGAAAAATATTGTAGATACTTGCAAGAGAGGAATTTGCTAGGAGAGCGGGAAAGGGAGTGATAAAAAGAGAGGGGGATTAAGTTGCAAGTAGAAAATCAGATTCCTATAACCGTTAACTAGAAAATTCCAACACACATATACTTAGAGGAAATTTTTTTGCAAAGCAACAACAAGACGAGTTAAGATTGAGAACTCAAAGTTTCTAAAACCTCCTCATCAAAAAAGGTATGAAACTCCTTCTTTCTTCATTGATGCTTTGAAAAATTGTGCATAGTTAGAAGTAGAAGAACATAGGAAAGGAACTAGAATAAATAACTATCTCCTTTGTTTCTTCACAAGTAGTGATCTCTCATGAGTATACAAAATTAACAACCCCTAAGAAAGAGGATACCATTACATTATATAGAACAAGAATGACTCTTCATCTACCCCCCATGGTGACCTTTCATTTTTCTTTTCCATTTATGGCTTTTGGCATTCTTAGGAAGAAAATTAAGTCCCCTTTTATAAAATGAGGGCAACTTATTACATTTTAGATTATAGTCACTTTAGTGAATAAGATGAATGTCTTGATTTCTCACAATGAAGGATTAGATAAAAGGGGAAGAGGAAAGGAGAAAAATGAAGAAAGAGAAAAAGGAGGAAATTCTCCCACGAGATGAAGGTACCTCCTCCATTGATGGAGATCTTGTCAATGACGATCGTAGCCTCTTCCTTTGCATGATGCACGAACACCCTGGACTATGGAATGAGTGTTGAAAAAAACTGTTCAAGAATGAACACAAGAAATGTTTACAAATATCCTCCTTGACACATTAAACACACCCCAACTAATCTATTTTAAATCAACTAAATCCTTGGGTGATGAAGATGAATTCACATATAGTTCCTCGCGATGCCCTATTTTTCCTCATGTATACCATTAAACTCAAGATAATGCGTCTAGGACTTCTGTGAAGTTCCCATTCCTCCATTTGAACCATGAAACCATCTCATTATCTGAAGGAGAGTCTAAAAAGCAATACGGTGAGTGACAACAAAGCCATCTCTAAATTTTTTCTCCCAAAATGAAAACATTCTATTTTTAGAATATGAGACCATGCCCTATTATTTTGGGACATATCACCTGTCTTGCTCAAGTTTCACCTTCTGAACCTTCTTCCATATTCTATCTTCCTTTGTTCTTAAGATATTGATATTTTTAGCACATTTCTGTTTTTAGCAGGTTGCTTTTAGGGGACCTACTATTTTGGAAATAAGTCATTTTCTATCTTACTTTCCATTTTACACCTTTTTTATTATCCCGAGTGATTGAACTTGCAATTCGAGGGGAATTTCCATTTATAGCATGTGGGGAAGCATAAAATATGATATTTTTAGTAAGTGGTGAAAACACCATTATTTTGCAATGGGAAAAACTTATTTGGAATTGTCTCTTCGTCGTGAAGAACTTGTGCTCCAATTTTCATCATGATTCACTCACCGAAAAACTCAAAAATATAAAAATGAAAATTTACACTTGGTAAGAGCTTCGGGCATGGAGCTACTAGGGCAGCACCAAGATTTTGTTGACTATTTTCTTCCCCACCTCTAATTGATGAAAAATCAACTTCTTTGTGATGGGTTTTTTCTCTATATACTTTGTACAAATTTGTAACTTTGCTCACTTATCGGATCAACATGAAAATGAGGAAAATGAAGATGGGGCACAAAATTTGATTTTTCCACCATTAAAGGTTTGATACACCTTTTCGAGTTTCTATTCTTTGCAGATGGATGTGTTTGGTAGAAGATAATTTTCTCAAAGTTTTATAAAGATTCGACCACTTTGGTTTTGCGAGTTATGAGTGATTTTTCTATTTTTCTACATGAGAGTTTTTGACAGCATATGATCATGGTTTTTTCTCAGAACTTTTGGTTTTTCTCATTTTAGAAGTGAAGAATGATGGAAATATGATGATGAAGATGTTTTAGGTGCTGTAGAAGGTTTATTAGTAGTATAAAAGAGGATTGGAGGAGAATCTAGAAATTGGAAAAACTTGTGCGTGCGTGAAGGAAACAAATGAGTGGCTGACTCGACAGCTTAGAATTTTTACATATTTTGAAGGTTGGTAATGAGTCAAACTTTTCTCAACCAAGTACACCAAGTTCTTGGTTCATTTGGTGTAAAATTGTGTGCCCTAACCCTATTGGGCCACTTGGCAGAGCGTGATTGATAGTTAAGCTTAAGCGGAGGGCTTAAAAATAACACTTTTTGGTCCTGTCAGGGTCCCATGCTTGAACTAGGGGCTTAAGAGGATTGGGGCATATTTTCTTGCATCTCTTGCACCAAGGTTTGGTGCACTTGGTGTAAAAATTATGCCCTATGCTGATTTGGACATGTGGGGGAGCCTGGTTGGTCGGAGCGAGGGTTGGGAAATGAAGCCTAGGGGTTTTTTTGTAAGTAGGAGCTAAAACTTGGTCATCTAGAGGGTCCGGGAGCTCAAATTGGGTTGGGGCACATTTTATTACATCTCTTGCACTAAAAATTTGGTTCAATTAGTGAAAAAAGGTGCTCCACATTCTGATTGGTTGAGTTTTTCACTCATAAATTGGCTAACTAGTAGAGATTTACCTTGGGGAGTGACTTGTCAAGGTCATTTCTGGAGCTTCTAGTACATGTTTTTGTGAAATATTATACGATATTGACTTAAAATGGTGTTGTGAATCCAATGGTGGGGTTAGAAAATCTTTATTCCACTATTTACCCTTTGGATCTAAGGTTGTGCATGAGGAAAACTGGATGGGGACATAGTGCACCAAGGTTTTGTGAAGAATATGATTCCACCATATTGTAGATATTTGAATTACCTTTCGATGATATCTTGTTTGAATCTTAACTCCTTTTGGAGCTCCCAAAATCACTTCCCGAAGCTCAATAGCTTTTTTGGCCCTGTGCATTGCTTAGGCCTCCAAGACTCACTTTTGTTGAACTTGTGAAACTTCCCAAAACCTTCCAAAACTGATTGAACATTGTAATTATATCTATGATATGCCTCCTTGATGAATTTAGGCCTTTTTCTCGCTTCGGGGTGTACATCGGCTTTGAGAAGATAAAAAATGAGATTTCCTAAGCTTGCCAAAAGGCTTGTCTTGATGGATATTGCTTGGGAAGCACTTGAAATGACTGGGTACCCCTAAATCACCTATGGGAAAATTGAATCAAGGATTAGGGTGATATGAAGGAGGGATCAAAATGACCTTTGGGTAAAATTTTTAGGTAGGGTATGGTTGTCATGCTTGAAAATTGTGAATTTTCTTGTTACACATTTACATGACAACATTTGGCTCTAGCTTGGGGACATGTCATGGACTGAACACATCGAGTACATCACATGAGAACTACATAATGTCAATACAACCCATCATTTTGAATAATTCCTTATCCATTGGGCCTTGCAGAACCCACACAACTTGCAAGAGATAGACATAACGGGACAACACACACAAACACAACTGAAAAGAAACACACCATACAACAAAGGGAAAAACACACACAAAATGGAAATAGGAAAGAAACCTAAATAACCTATAGTACAAGGTGGGGGAAAACTTGATTTTTTTGTAGTGTTATTCTCTTCTTAGAGGTTACCCTTAAGTAGGCAACACCAAGTGATGCTATTCTACGAAGCTATTGAATGACAAGTTCAAGAAAGTATCCTCCTCTCCTTAACTATTTATGAAAGTCAGTGCTTTCATGATTGTATGTGTACTTTGTAGGAGTGATTCTATATGATCTTCTTGATGCTTAGGCCTTCTCCTAAAAATTCCCTTGCCTTCACACTCTTCAAAATTAGTCTCGAATTGCACCGCCTTCCATTTTCATCAACAATGCCGATCTTTCGCTGAAAATATCATCATCATCCCATGGTTTATTATTGTTCAATTTTTTAAATCTTCTGATCTCTTTTCATTCCTGTATTCACGTTATTCATATTTGGCTTGTGGGATCATGGCTTGAGTTAAGAGGTTGAGACTCAACTTGGGATCTCCTGTGTATTCTATCGCTTCTAAAATGTATTGAATTTAATCCTTATTTGAAATCACATGAAGATCGTCTTTACCTTCGGGTGTGATTTTCCATATGAACTCTCATTCTATACTGGAAGAATATCCCAAAGTGATGGGACCAAGTTGACTTTGAACACATCCCCAATGCTAGAAACAAATCTCTTCAATGTGAGTCACTCAACATATTCCACACTATCTTCTACTATGGAAGAGTTCTCAAAATTGGAGATGTCCAAAGGAGATTAATTAACTTTTCTTCTTTTGCATTCACAAACTTCTTCGCACGATGTGGAAGAAAAATACATGCTTTCACTTTCATGTTTGTCATTGAGGAAGTCATCCAACTTATCTAACTACTCCATCTCCACATAAAACATTGGTGTATCAAAATGTGGAGTGTAAATTAATTCATACCTGTCTTGCATATCCATAGCCTGAGTCAAGAGTTCTAGGCTAAGATGAGTATTTTCAGTTTCTTCTGCAACCTTCAAAATATCTTGCACGTATGGTTCATCCTAGGACCATTTTCATTTCTATTGAAAGAGCCTTGACATAGTGCCCCTAGGAAATGATGATAAATCTGATCCATATGCTCCTATGATTCATTTGAAGTGACCTTGTTCATTTCTTCCAAGTTTTCCATCTCTCAAGTTTCACTTTTGTGCATGTACGGGCATGTTTATTCACGACACCTTTTGACAAGGAGAAGAGGTCCATGCTTTGTGGTAATGGTACTCCTTTGATCTTGAAATCCATATCATCCTCGTAATCATCATTTTTCTCTTGGTTTCAAGAAATAAATTGGCCTCTTCCATATATTCATCCATGATTGAATCGGAAAGAGAATTTGATTCCTCAACCATCTCTATCTCTTCATTCAACATTTCTACATCACTTGAAGAACCAAAATAGGAGAGCGAATCATTCATGACCATTTTGAATGATGTTGAGTGGATTTATTTAATTTATTCACATATCTCCATTCTTTCATAGATTGAAAAACCAATATTTGAAAGAGGATTATCCATGATTACCTCAAATCCGATGTCTTGTATTTCCTCATCGTTAGTGGAGTCTTCAAAAAGCATCAAATCATCCATTGTGCAACATGAATCTTCCTCAACTGAATATGTTACTCCCCCAATGAGTTGTTTTTCACGCCAAAATGATTTGACTAATGTTAGTTTCATCTCCATGTATTTATCAGTGAGGAAGGGAAAATATTCATCTCTCTCGATGTGAGGAAATAGTTTCCTATCCCACTACCTTGAAACAAAATGTTCACCCTTGGATCATCTAATTTTTGTACTATGTATTTCATCTTACGCATTGGAAGTAACTTCTTCATCTCCCATTTCATAGGTATGGTTGTAGAGGACCAGTCCATTTTGATTTCACCACCTAAATCCCCACAGAAGCTTCTACTTAAGAGCACGAAAAACAAAGCTGAAATGTTAGCTACAAAAATTGTGAGTAGTAATTTTTTCTCTGGGAATTTGGTCAAAAACAACATGAGGATCCTTTAGCCTACCTAAAAATGACACTTCTTTGGATTCCATTGAATAATAAGAGAATTTTTTACTTGTCAAGGTAAGTCCTGAGGAATTTGTGACTTTCATGGGCATCACATTGTTAGAGGCTTCAAAAGCTATGATGCAGTCATTATGTTGGTAGCCTTTGGCTAAGAGAGATAGGTATAAATTTTTTAACTTGTTGGTTTTCGATGTGTTGAGTGCTAAAATTTTCTATGAGGATGGTGTGGATGGGGTAGGGAGAAGACATTTAGCACTAGGGTTTATGACATGAGGCTTTGGGGTGCCACTTCATTCAGTGTCAAAAACCTCTCAAACTGCAAAGGGTGGGTTTGTAAATACTCCATCTCTGTGATTTGAACTTTAGTTATGTTCACATGTTCAACATAGTCAAATGGAGATGCGTGGAGCACATACAATTTTATAGGTACAATATTTTAGTTGCATTGTGGGGATGATGCTACCTTAGGAGCTTAGGTTTCTTTGATGGGTGTGGTAGTGGGTTTAGAAGGAGAGGGAGAAAGTGGTTTTCTTGAACCTTAGTAGGTTTAGCTTAGGTAGCATTTGATGAAGGATTATTTTTAGAAATATCTTTTGAATTGGAGGGAGTACCAAAGGACTTACTTAGTGTGTTAAATGAATTCATGTTTACCAAAGTGGTTCTGGTTTGTCCTTGGTTGAGTTCTTTGACGGTGGTAGTAGTGACCCTTTGTTGATGATCTTATTTTGTGGAATTTCAATGGGAGGATCTTCTTTCTTCTTCTTCACTACAAATTGTAAAGATGAAGCTACTTTATTTGGTTGAGCCCGCATGAACAACACACATGAGAATCTTTGATATTCTTCATCATTTTCATCTTCATCTCCTTCAACATACTCAATGAGTCCATTTTGAGACTTGACATTAACTTCTTCAACCTCAAGGTAGTCTCTATCATCACCCTCTTCTTCTTCTTTTTCATCAATGTCACACGTGGAATTAACCAATGGTGCTTCAAGAGAAAGCCTACAAGGAGGTGGGGTGATTCTCGACCGGTTTGGAGGATCTAATTCCCTTAGAGAATTCCGCATGGTAATTTTTAGAAAATTGTTTCTTCATTGAAACCATGTCATCGATCATCTTCTGAATCATGGGGTCCATGAGAATTGATTTTGAGCTCTACCTTTTTGTTTTCCATTAGGACCCTTCACCTTTCTAGACAAGATCAAATCATCCCTAGTTTGGATCACATAGTCTTGTGCTTCTTTTAAATCCCAAGGTTGGGCTTTTCTAAGGAAGAAACCAACTTCTGGTGGTAAGGAACTGATGAAGAACCTTTTTAGATTGTTTTCCAAAGGCACAACATCTTCTAAAATCCTCCTAATTATTTGGTTATATTCAGCAATAAAGTATCTCATTGACTCAAAAGATTCCTTCTTCATTCTGCAACAATTGGACAAAGAGATGTTGGCAGTCCTCTATAGATTTGAACCTATGCTCAAATATGTTTCGTATGTCTTGCCAACAAGTAATAGACCTTGGGGGTAGCATATAGAACCATTCGGAAGCTTTCTCCTGTATTGATTCCACAAAGATTCGAATAGACACGTCCTCGTGTTCTACGCCCAATACACCGCAAGTGGTGATAAATGTTACTAGATGTTCCTCAAGGGTTAGAAACCATCTCCTATGAATTTTGGAAGTTTTTTCTTGAGCCTTTTGGTATCTCGTGGAGTGGTTGAAGAAGAGTGAGTGGGTCGAGTGTTTCTTCCCCATGGTACATTTGGTCTGCATTCTTCATGATCATGATTTTCCATTCTATTTCCAATTCAAACTTCCAACCTTTCCAATGCTTTGGTACCTCGGTTGTTGCTCTTCTTCTTCTTTATCTTTTCAATATCTTCAATTTGAGATCTTAGCTCCACTTTAACTCTTGCTTCTTTTTCTCTAGCTTCTTCTTTAATCTCTATGTTGGTGAAATCTTCAATATTCTCATTGATATTTGGAAATTCTATGTATAATATGTTGATGACTCTTGGACTTCGATTGAAGTAGTTTCTGATGAAGGGGAGACCTTAGATTTATAAGCATTTCTTTCCTTCATTGAAGTTATTCAAAGATGGGGTCAGTTTGTCCTCCTTTCCTTTTTTGTTGAGTGTATCTTTCATCCACCAACTTGAAAATTTGAAACGATTTTAAGCTTTCCTTTGAGGTAAATGGAATTTTCTTTGTCTCTCTAATTCAACAGCGCATTCTTCTTCAAGTTCCAAGACTCTCATGGCAATGAAGTACTATGTGAAGCTTTGTCTATTATGCCAAATGGATTCCCTCAAGTTAGAAGTGATGTCTTCTTAAATATGAAACAATAGTTTGGATATTTCAACAAGAGGGTTTTGGGTATAACTATTGATGGAAGGCATAAGGCTCTTAATTTTCTCAAATTCTAGAATTTTTATATTTTGGATATCTAATTTTTTGGATTTTTATGGTCGTATTTTGGGTGCAGATTGTTTCCAAGTCTTCCCCATGGTGGGTGCCAAAAAATATTGGCAAGAAAATTTGTCAGGGACAAATTTGTGGATTTCTTGCCAACGTCTCCTGGGACTCTAGGTCCCTCTACTTGGGTGGTGTATCTCCACTTATTATGTGTGCATGAAATATAAATCTTTGGTGGCTTGACGACCGGGGATCCAATAGGGGAACTCCAAAGACCTTGTAGAAAAATCTTGCGGATACCTGCAAGATAGGAATTTTCTAGGAGAGCAGGAAAGGGGGTGAGAAAAGAGAGGGGGATTAATGTTTCAAGTAGAAAATAAGATTCCTATAACCGTTAACCAAAAAATTCCAACTCACATATACTTAGAAGAAAATAATTTAGTAAGTGGCAACAAGACGAGTTAAGATTGAGAACTCAAAGTTTATAAAATATCCTCATCAAAAAGGCATGAAACTCCTTTCTTCATTGATGCTTTGAAAAAATTGTGCATAGTTAGAAGTAGAAGAACATAGGGAAAGGAACTAGAAGAAATAACTATCTCCTTTGTTTCTTCACAAGTAGTGATCTCTCATGAGCATACAAAATTGACAACCCCTAAGCAAGAGTATACCATTACATTATATAGAACAAGAATGACTCTTCATCTACCCCCCATGGTGACCTTTCATTTGTCTTTTCCATTCGTGAATTTTGGCATTCTTAGGAAGAACATTAAGTCCCCTTTTATAAAATAAGGGAAACTTATTACATTTTAGATTATAGTCACTTTAATGAATAAGATGAATGTCATGAGTTCTCATAATGAAGAAGTGTAGAAAAGAGGAGAAATAGGAAAAATGGGGAGAGAAGAGGAGAAATAATGAAGAAGTGAGAAAGGAAGAAATGCTCCCAAAATGAAGGTACCTCTGCCATTGAT
This sequence comes from Taxus wallichiana var. yunnanensis, assembly GCA_018340775.1. Taxonomy (NCBI): domain Eukaryota; kingdom Viridiplantae; phylum Streptophyta; class Pinopsida; order Cupressales; family Taxaceae; genus Taxus; species Taxus wallichiana. The sequence continues at coordinate 196,331,353 of CM031243.1, read as the reverse complement.
GGAGATATTTTTGATGACAATTGTAGCCTCTTCCTTCTCATGATGCACGGACACCCTAGACTATGGAATGAGTGTTGAAAAACACTGTTCAAGAATGAACACAGGAAATGTTTACAAATATCCTCCTTAACACATTAAACACACCCAACTGATCTATTTTGAATCACCCAACTTTCCAGTGACCAAGATGAATTCACATATTGCGCCTCACAATGCCTTGTTTTGCCTCTAAATACCATTGCATTCAGAATGATGCTTTTAAGACTTATGTGAAGTTCTTCTTCCTCCATTTGACCCATGAAACCATCTCATTATCTGAAGGAGAGTACAAAAAGAAGTAAGGTGAGTGAAAACAAAGTCATTTGTAACTTTCTGCTCCCAAAATGAAAACTTTCTATTTTTAGAATATGAGACCATGCCCTACTATTTTGGGACATATCACCTGTCTTGCTCTAGTTTCACCTTCTAAACCTTCTTCCATATTCCATCCTCCTCTATTCCTAAGATATTGCTATTTTTAACACATTTCTATTTTTAGTAGGTTGCTTTTTGGGGACCTTCTATTTTGGGAAAAATTCATTTTCTGTCTTTTTTTCCATTATAAACCTTTTTTGTATGTCTGAGTGATCGAACTTGTAATTAGAGGGGACTTGCCATTTATAGCATGTGGGGAAGCATAAAATATGCTATTTTTAGTAAGTGGCAAAAATGACCTCAATTTGTGATGGGAACAACTTTTTTGGATTCAGCTCTTCGTCGCAAACTCGTGCTCCAATTTTCATCATGATTCACTCACCGAAAGCTCAGAAATAAAATAAAAAATTATGCCTGGTAAGAGCTTCAGGCACAGAGCTACTAGGGCAGCCATTAATGGAGTCACCAAGATTTTTTTGAAGGTTTTCTTCCCCACCTCTGATTGATGAAAAATCAACTTCTCTATGATGGGTTTTTTCTCTAGATGCTCCATACAAATTTGTAACTCTACCCGCTTATCGAATCAATGTCAAATTGAGGAAAAGGAAGCTAGGGCACAAAATTTGATTTCACTACCATTAATGGTCTGATGCAGATTTGCAATTTAATTTTTTTATCATGAAGGAATTTTGGAGAAGATAATTTTCCCAAAGTTTTATGAAGATTCAACCACCGGTTTGCGAGTTATGAGTGATTCTTCATTTTTCTACATGAGAGTTTCTGACAACATATGATCATGGTTTTTGCTCGAACTCTTGGTTTTTCTCATTTCCACAACAAGGAATGATGGAAAGATGATGATGAAGATGTTTGAGGTGCTGTAGAATTTTTGGTAGTAGCAGCAATGGAGGATTGGAGGGAGAATCTGATAGTTGGAGAAAACTTGTGCGTGCGTGAAGGAAGCAGCTAGTGACAGCCCAACAGTTAGAATTTTCACATATTTTGAAGGTTGGGAATGAGTATCACTTTTTTGCATCAATTTCACTAAGTTATTGGTGAATTTGGTACAAAAATTGCACCCTAACCCTATTGGGCCACTTGGCGACTATGATTGACATCCGAGCTTGAGCAAAGGGCTTAAAAACAACACTTTTTTGGTTCGCCAGGGTCCAATACTGAACTGGGGGATTAAGAGGATGTGGGAACATTTTTTTGCACCTATTACACCAAATTTTGGTGCACTTAGAGAAAAAAGTGTACCCTATGCTGATTAGGCCAAGTGGAAGAGCCTAGTTAGTCGAAGCAGGGGTAGGAAATGAAGCATGGGGGCTTATTTTGAAAACTTGGTCATCTGGAGGGTCCAAGAGCTCAAATCGGGTTGGGGTGAATTTTATTTAACCTATTGCACCAAACATTTGGTGATCTTGGTGCAAAAAAGTGGGCCACATTTTGATTTGTTGAGTTTTTAACTCGATTTTGGCTAACTATTTTAAATTTACAGGGAGTGACTTGTTGAGGTCATATATGGAGCTTCCGGTGGAGGTTTTTGGTGAAATTTTATATGATCTTGACTGAAAATTTCCTTTTGAAGATAATGGTGGGGTTATAAAATATTTATTCCACTATTTATGCCATGAAATTTAATATTTTTGTTTTGGATGTAAGGTTGTGCATGAGGAAAACTAGATGACGACATAGTGTGCCAAGGTGTTGTGAAGAATATGATTCCACCATTTTTTATATCTATAAATTAAATTTGTGATGATATCTTGTTTGAATCTTAAATTTTTTAGGAGCTCCCAGTGAATTCTGAAGTTTAGTAGCTTTTTTTACCTTGTCCACTGCTTAGGCCTCCAAGACTCACTTTTTTTTTGAACTTGTGAAACTTCCCAAAACATTCCAAAACTCGTTGTACCATGTAATTAGCTCTCTAATATGCCTTCTTGATTAATTTATTCCTTTCTTTTTTTCCGATGGGTGTGCACCAACTTTGAGAAGACCAGAAAATGAGCTTTTGTAAGCTTGCCAAAATGCTTGTCTTAATGTATCTTTCTTGGGAAGCACTTGAAATGATTGAGTACCCATAAATCACCTATGGTAACATTGAATCATGGATTTGGGTGATGGTAAAGAGGGATTAGAATGAGCTTTAGGTAAAATTTTCACGTATGGTATGCTTGTCATGCTTGAAAATTGTGAATTTTCTTGTTGCACATTTACATGACAACACGTTATAAGATCCTATCCACATGGGAAGAATATAACACCCCTAATGATAACCTCGTTCCAAATTTTCTTAGAATCTCTTGAGCCTCACCTTCAATATAAAGTGAGGTCCTTTTCTCCTACTTCCTTATAATAATCCTTTAAACAAGCCAAAACACAAGACTATCTCCTGAGGGAATTTGAGAAATCTCCTCCTAATGCATAAGCTAACAAACAAGTCCAAATCCTTCAGCGTTCCAAAAAAAATAACACGAAGGATGAATAAGTCTCAAATACTCTTCCTCTTATCACTTCTTCAAATAGGATTGTTTTCAACATTGACCAACAACCTAATATCAATAAGAATTATCCTAACTATCATCAACCATTGAGTAAGGAAGAGTTGAAACATCACTTACCTAATCCGTTTACCGTGATCTTGGATCCTTCTCAACTTGTTCCTCATTGGCATGATGAGATTAATTTTTGTTGGTGGCATGTTAATTGGGGTCACTCCCATAAAAATTGTCATGCATTATGAATGGCTTCCATTACCTTCTTCTTAGGTCCCTAATTTGACTATGATGTCATCACTCAAGAACGCTTGACCGAAGTGTTCAAAGCTCATGATGTGGCTAAAAAAAAGGATCACCATGAAGTTATCAACCAGGATAATGAAAATATAAAAATATTCTCTAATCCTATGCCTAATCATGATGTTGCTGAAATTTATGAGAAGCAAGAAAATACTACAACCAATGCAGTTGACACATATTATCCTCCTAAAAATACAATTGTGATTAATGATGTAAAATGTATCATAGTTTATGTAGAACTAGAATAACTTATAGCATTCCATCCTCGGACTCATAAAATCATATATCTTTTTGTACCTCGAATCAAGCTACTCAAGTCAAAAAATTTCCTCCTTTAGACACCATAGGCCACTTGTAAATATTATCCCATAGGGCCAATGACATCTGAATCTATTTCTCTTTCCACAAACACCATCATCCCTTGTACAAATCAAACTTTCAAAGTTGATAGTGTAATAACTAAGAAAAAATCAGTTTTGGAGTTTCCTTTATCACCCCTTCTCCTTCTAGATCTGTTTCGAGAACTCCCAATACTATCATCCTCCTGCAAAGTCCATTCATGATGAGTGGGATCCTCTCGAAGCATTTTCCCAAATTCCTAGTTTAGTCCCCTTATTAGAACTCATGTGTATGTGGCCTCACCATCATGAGTGTCTCATGACTGTATCTTATTTGATGTGAACATTCCCTTTTAGACTCTTTGGGGTAGAATCCTATATTGTATGGCTTGGAGGAAAGCATCCATCAAAAATTTGAGGAAACCTCCATTCATACCGATCTCACTATAGATGTTCATTCTTGATTTTTTTTCTATTGCTTTTATTATCCTGGATGAGTTCTTGCTTCGTGAAAATGATCTACCTCTTTTCATTTTAGTTCAAATAGGTCACACTACGGTCAAGCATTCTCTCATTGATGTGGGAGCAGGCATGTTTGTGACCTCAATATATTTCATTAAGTTTATTATTTATTCTATTGATAAATTAAAATCTGAAGTGAACCACTTGTAAAAGGTACGATCATCGACAAATGCCTCCAATGGTGTGTATTTGGTTAATTATCACTATTCCTCTAAGACTATTTGTGTCAAATTTATGGTCTTAAGTTTTCCCCTATCTTATAATTTTATCATAGCTTTGTCCTTGGACTCATCATATGTGGGCCATTGTTTCTTCCGCATGTCGGTGTATGAAGTTTACTCAACAACGAGACATTTATAAGACTCAATGGGACACTAACCCTTAGAACCGGGATACGCTTGAAAAAAGGGTACTGTATAAAATAAAATCAACACGTGACCTTCTTCACACCTAACTTCCCGAGGTCATGTCGAGACAACCAGTGTAGAATAGAAATGGATGTGTATGTGTGGTGATGGTGGATAAGCTAATGAGGCAACCTTATATCTTTGACGCGTAATATTGGGATCTATGAGTCTAAGGAAAATAATGTTCTCCTAACTGAAGAGGTGTGATGGATCAATATGATATAATAACTGCTCGAAGACTCTAGTCAATATAGAGATCTACCAAGATTATATTCACTGGTTGTTGAACATGTGGGAAGTTACGGGCACCTCGTATAGATTTCTAGACAATGTCATGGAAGTAAGAATGAGAGGCGTAATGAAACCACATGGACTATGGACAATTTTATGGTCTAGTCTAGAAAGTCTTAGCCTGCTCGACTGCTATGTTCAATAATGAAAGTTGTGTGGTGATATCAGGTGGAAGTGGTAATGGTTTAAATATTGATGCACACAAACTAGTGTCGATGTCTAATTTATTAACATGCCTGTTGGGTTGTAGGACCTAGGCATCACAACCAAAAACTCATGGATGTTGTGGTCCTATTATTGTCATGTGTGTAATCAAACCCTATTGTCAGGAGTAGTCCAATAATCATAGGTTTGATTAGTTACGATGTTTAACATGTTTAATTGTTTTGTTTTCTCATAAAACCTAGCAGGTGTGTGTAAAAATTACAAGTGTAAACCCGCGTCAATATCAATATCGGTGAAGAACTCGCCCATTGGATTGTGGGACCAAAGGATCAAAACTGTATGTCTTTTCTTGTTATGGGTTGTTGATGGTCATACAAAATGAATTGAAATTATTTTGGGAAAAAAATAACTATCAAAGGAGACTTAATCTATCTTTTTGGTGTTTTCGCAATATATCGAGAGAAAAAAAAGCAAAATAATCTAGTGAAAGTAAATGTTTTTGATATTTTCTAGTTTTTAAGAAATGTGTCTAATCTAATAAAAAACTAAATACAAGTAATCATTCGAGATGTAGCTAATTACTTGCGTGAATATGTGAATCTAAATATAAAATAGATAACCTAATTTAATCAAAAACCCTTCAAAACCTACCTTAGAGGTGAAGAACAAATCGTAACCCTAGAAGAGTTATTGTTCCTCACACTTCCCCGGTAATGCCAAAGAGAAAGATTTCGATGATTTGATCTATTTGTAATTTCCCAATCAATTGAAATGAACAATTTTACTACTCTATTGGATATGCAATTGAAGCTAATGATTCAAAATTGACAATTTGACAAATGAAGCAAACGAACAAGTAATTCTAACCTAGATAAGCAAGAGCTTTGAAAATTTTGGTTGTATTTGTGTCTCTGTCCCCGCTTTGTTCCTTTCTTTCTTTGTTTGTCCATATTAGCCCAAGGGATTGAGAATGCAAGAACAATAGCAGAAGAAGATGCTTGAGCAATGATATCTTGAAGGTAGTTTGGCTACAATGCAAGTAGAAGAAAGATAACACAAGAGATATGAGCTTGGATATGCAATTCCTAGCAATATAGTGGTAGCAATACAATGAAAGATACACAAAAGTATTTGACCCTTTTCTTAAATACAAGAATTGATTATATAAGAATTGGGGCTGGGATGTTCCTTCCTACACAAGGTAAGAAGAGGCAATTCCAACTAACTAAATCTATTTAAAAATAGAAGATGGAAAGAAGAAACAAGCAATCAAAACTATTTTTAGACAAATTAGTTCACAAACGCATCCTAAAAGTGAATTTAAGTGAAGTGTCACATGTTAAAAATACACATGATGAATTATTGAAAAATTTCTTGGAACCGCCGCCTTGCCCGAGTGGCGGTTTTAGAGCCGTGCCTGGAAGGGTGGTGATCCCGACACTAAAGGAAAAAACATGCAAAGAACGAAGCAAAAAGTTGGAAAAAACATGAAAACCTAAGTAAGGACATCTAGGCTACAAATATACATTACAAATGGGTTTAGGAGCTCTAACATCTTTTGAAAGGACATGAATCATCATTGGGGACTTTTGTAACCATTTTCTGACAATGTAGCACATGAAAATTTGGGTGTGTACATATTTCCCCCTCAGAGAAGTGTCTTAGCCATGAAGAGGCATAAAACATAGAGTTTGAGTATGGCGTTCCTAAAATGGGGAGTTAGAAGCTATACCTGACATGCCCGTGTGTCAAAACATCGCCATCCAAGCTCCCGCTACCTACAAGAGGGAGAGAAGACTCAAGTGCAGATAGATAAAATATCAAAAAAGAAACACTAAACTAAAATGACAAGAGAACTTAGCATTTCTGTGTGGATATAGAAATATACATACGCCAGCGCTCCAGCCCTGTGAACACATACACTCAAAACAAGGTCAAAATAACACACACACACACACACACACACACACACACACACACACACACACACACATCAAAACAAACTCATTTTTCAATTCATTTGTGCTTATTCGATTTGGTGATTTTGGAGCTCTAGACCCACGGTGACCATTTTCGACGAGAGTACAACTGAAATGACTGTTACGAGATCGTGATCATGCCTCCATGAGTGGGAGATCGACTTGTGTGGTCTAAGGTTGGTTTTTTTCACTTTTGCATTTTTAAACCTAAAATATAAAAATGTTGAAAAGTTTACTTAGGGGGGGTCATTTTAAAAATTTCTTGTCTTAAATGAGTCTCTAGGGGTACCCATAGGAAGTCTTTTATTTTATCCGAAATGGTATTTTTTTGTGTTTTTGAGCATTTTCTAGGGTTAAAATGCATTTGGAAAATCAGTCCAGAACGCCGCTCTGTACTAGGCGGCGGTTTTGAAAGAAAAGACCAAAATGCGTGCTAACTTGATTTTTTGGGATTTTGTATGTTTTGTCATGTTTTTGGTGAGCTTATCCTTTGATATATGTTACTAACTTGATATTTTTATTTGTTTTGGTGGATGCAGAAGGAGGAATACATCCATCGATTCGCGAGAGGGAGTTTTATTAGCTCCTAGATATTTTCGATCGAGTTGACTCAGGATGAGATGGACACTCTCTAGAGGGTAGGGATTTGGAGGATTGCATAGGTGCCCCATGTCACTCCTGCTATTCACATATTATGTGACATGTTTTCTTCTTGGGTTTACATACCGTAACACTTTTTGGTTTCCAGTGCTAGAGGTGAGTGGACTGTCACCTTAGAGGACGTATACCACATTCTTGGGCTCCCGATACTGGGGAGGAGAGTGACCTTGGAGATAGCAGGATCTAGGTCTGTGATGACTCAGTAGGCCACATACATAGGGGATTTCGTTGTTTCATTTAGCTTGAAGAAGGGGAAAAAGATTCATTCTATTGTCACTGCTCCCATCCCCATCATTCACAAAACCATCATGGGCATCTTTTCCTTATGATTGATCAGTGTACAAGGAGGTAACACCATCCTTTACTTCTAGGATCCTATTATTACATAGATTGAGGGGCATGGCTGCATATATTCCTGGGGAGCATACATCCTGGGACTACCTATCATGACATATATAGGGTTTTCAAGTTACATGGACAGTCGTTGAGCCATCCCATGCTAGTTATGAGCTGGTTATACAAGTGCATTACGTCTTATGGAAGGGTAATACCAGTGTTGGATCCAAGGGCTATCTCGGGAAATGAGGTGGACATGGATGTCGGTTTATAGATGCCACAACAACCAAGTGGAATCTTTGACTATGACAGACATGGTTTCCACACCCTACCAAGATATGGAAGGGTTGTGGGGGGAGGAGGAGACTATAGTGGCAACTTGCTCTACCACGAGATACTTAGTTAACTCGGGCATGAAGAGTCAAGATTCATCCATTCGACCGGGGTTTTTAGTAGTTTCACTTCCCTTATGTTGACATGATTCCTCAAGTTTTTATAGTATACAAGACTATTCATGAGGCCCAGAAGGGCCCTAGGGGATCCTAGATGGATTGTGGTTACTCTAGGTGTGCCTATTGTAGTTAGACATGTGGTCTATGTCCGATTGGATGCTTTGGTGTTGCTTTATTACCTTTACTCCATATTGTTGCCTCTCCCACTCACATCGGAGAGGAGGATGAGCCCATTGATGTAGAATATAACTCGAGGAGAACATAAGAGATGATATTAATGAGGAACCAATTGGAGAGGATACAAAGGATGAGGGGTTAGGTGGTGAGGCTAGCGAGGAAACCCACATGGAGGAGGAGGAGAGTGATCCCGAGTGGCATAACACTCGTGGATATACTAAGAGTGGCACAGCTTGAGGCAAGTGTGGAGAGAGAGACCTTAATCATAGGGATATGATGAGTCTGTGATAGGAAAGTGTCTCACCTCTGGATTTTGGGAAGCCCCGCAGCCAACAACAAAAGCGCAGATAACCACTTACCCTACCTGGATGCTTGGAAATCTGAGTATGTTGATACTCTTCGCATGATTTTGTTTGTTGGGAATGTTAGTTTGGTACTTTCATTTTGGTTTTGTGGTTTTCTAAGTCACCGTTTCTTCTTCTTTTCTTGCTTGCAGTGACTACACATGAGTGATGAGAGCTTATTGGAAGGGTGTGTGTGGACACCCTATTGATCCCCTCGAAGAAGACTCGAGACAAGTTGACTGATGATTTAGGCCAACCACTAGCATTTGGCTGACACACTGATGTGTTTTCACCCATCTAGAGGATAGTGGAGGTGGTGACCTCCCTTCGTACCTAGGTGACTATGTATGAGACAACCGAGTGACTAATGAGGTGGAGTCACTCTTGCAGTGAGACTACGGCTAGCGGCCACCACCATGAGCACTCACACCATTTAGTTCGTTCTCATCATCTTAGCCATAATAGGAGTCCTAAAGGTGGCCATGCACCATCTGAGGGGTCCCATAGGGATTGATAGGCCATTGGGCCTTTATTTATTTGTTACCATTTTGCCATGCATTTATATGTTTTTTTGTATATTTTGGGCTCATTATGAGCATTTTGACCATGCCCATTGCGTGATGGCATTGTACACAAACCTGACTCATTATGATATACAAAACTCTTCATTTTGGTTCGGTAATCCATTGTATCTGAATTGAATTCCTCTTGGATTATTCCACATGTGTACTCTATACATTTAGAACTTCCACTTTTCTATGCTTTTTAGAATGTATGTAGTGGATATGAATGCTAACAAAATGATTTCTTTTTATATTTTATAATGTTGATATATGATAATGCAAACACATTGTAATGTTGAACTTTAGTTTCTTTAAGAAATTTTTGGTACTTCGTATTGTTTTGGAAAAACATGGTGATATAGTGATATGATAAGTGAATGAAATTTCCCCATTCCTAACTCCACACAACTAGTAAGATGCGAGGGCTCAACACCGAGAGCCAAAAAGGGCACAAGTTATGGAAATTTGGTGAATGGTAATGATGAGGGAAAGACAAGGATTTGATAAAACCAAATTGAGACACCACAACCTCACTCTACTCAAGTTTGCTTCATATTTTAGAATGTGAATTTCTTTTCATTTTATCTAGACTTAGATCCGTAGATGGCCACTTGGTTTACAAAATCTGGTTTTGAGGTTTTAAGCTCTTTTGGAATTTTGGACATCTAATTCACTTTATTTTGATTTATGATTTCACAATATTTGAATGAATTGTTTTTAAGTTTTAATTTTGTCAAAGAGACCCCCTACACCTTGCCCCGTGCCACCATTAGGAAGTATGGGCTCATAACCATGGATAAGGCATATGTGAGTAAGGGAATTTCTCTCCTTTCCCAATCCTACATCACCATTAAGAGATGCAGGATCAACACTAAAGGTTGGTAGGGAAAAGAAATGTGTAAAATAAAAAAATTGTGGATCTCTGCAGTTGTCTTATTTATCTAGGGAAAATGTTTACAATGTTTTTATTTCCAAAGAGATGTATATGGGATAGATGTGACACCATGAAGCTTCTAGAATAGAATATGGGAAAAGACACCTAATCCGTAGGAGACCATAAGTAGAGCCAAGTATTCGTGCCTTGGTATGGTTACTCACAACACTTTGTCTTATCTTGTTTGGACTGATGAAGTGATTCAAAAATAATTGATGACACTATGAAGATTTGTAGAGACGTGATTTGAAAGTTTTTCCAATGTTTTCAAGTTTTTAGGAATTGCTCTAATAATAAGTCCCTTGATTACAAAATTTTACAAAATGAATCGAAGATGAAAATGCAATGAAGATGCATTAATGTACATATGAAAATACTAATGGATCATGCGTAGTACCTCTTTAGGTGAAGAGAGTTTACAGATTTGCTAAACTCCTCACCCTCTAGTGTACACAGGAAAAATGCCCCATTTTTGTAGTCTTTTATCACTCAATATGGACCCAACCACCTAGGTCTAAATTTCCTTCCATCGTCGGTATTTTTTATATTCGGATGTCAAGTCTTAAAACCAAATCTCCTTCATATATTTTACACTCGTAAACCTTCTTGTTGTGTTACTTGAGCCATCTGGTTAGCATAAATGTTATGTTATTGTTCAGCATTGAGTCTAGTCCCATCAAGAATTTCTAGCTGAGAGAGTCACACCTCTTGATAGCCTTCTTCTCCCAAAATTTCTTTCCATGAGATATGGAGAATAGGTATTTTGACTTCAAGTGGTAAAACCACTTGTGCACCAAATGCCAACGAAAAGGGGTTGCCCCCATCAACGTTCTTACTGATGTCCGATAGGCCCACAAGGCCGGAAAAATATTTAAATGCCAATCTCATTTTTTCTCCTTAACGGTCTTAAGGAGAATGGATTTTAATGTCTTGTTCATAGCCTCATCCTATCCATTAGCCTAAGGATAATAAAGAGAAGTTGTGTGGTGACTTATTTTGAATTTTTCACACAATTCACATACTTCATCATTTTTGAAAGATGTGTCATTATCTCGAGATAATGACTTGTGGGAACTCATACCTACAAATGATCTAGTTCAAAATGAACTTAGCAATTATAGGTCCAGTCATGATGGTAAGAGGCATGGCTTCTACCCACTTAGTAAAGTACTTTTTGGTCGTGATTATGAAGTTTTGACCATCTGTGTATGAGGGAGATAATTTCCTATAAAATCCAGACCCCATGTGGAAAAGGGCTATGGTATTACAATTGGTTGCAGAGCCTATGTCAATATGTGGATCTCATGGGAGAACTCTTGACATTTATGGCATTTATGCATAAAATATACCACATCATGTTCTAGCATGGGCCGAAGTAGCCCATGTGATGTATTTATTGTGCGGTGGTGTGGCTGCCAAAGTGACCTCCACATACTCCGTTATGTGATTTATAAAGAATCTTTTCAGATTCTTCTTCGTCAACACATCTTAACAACATTCCATCAAAGGCTCTATGATAGAGAACTTGTTCTAAGATAACATACTTAGCGGCTATAACACGTAACCACCTTCTTTGTTGCGATGTTTCCCCTCTAGGTATGTATGGTCCACTATAAAATTAATGATGTCAGTGTACCATGGACACACAAAAATGGGAGGCTTGGTTTCAATGAAATACACACACTCATCGGGGAAGTCTAGATTTACTAGATCACCTCCATCCAATGGGTTGTCAGCCAACCAGTCCACAATGATTTTTCCTTTGATGGATTTCTGATTTACAAATGTTAACTCAAATTCTCCCATTAGAGTTATGAAGCACCCAAATTTATTAGATAAGGACCCTTGTGTGAGGAATGTACGTAGGTGATCTGTTTTAACAATAATCCTCATTTCTTGATTTAGCATATAATTTCTTAAGCACTTTATAATGAAGACTATAGCGAGGATTCCTTCTCTACTTGCATGTAAGGTGTCTCATAATCAAGCAATGTTCAGATAATAAAACAGACTACATGTTCTCTTTTATCATCATCTTCTTGAGCTAACATGTAGGCCAACGAGACATCCATAGCTCTTGAATACATGATCAAGGGGTGATCTGACCTAGGTGGCATGAGTGTGGCAGGAGACAATAATAAACGTAAAATTGACTCAAATGCCTCATTGCATTCCTCCATCTAATCAAGGTAGGAATACTTATTTAAAAAATTGTTGATTGGGTGATTAGCAAAGGTGAAATCAGGGATAAACCTTCGGATTGCACTGAGTTTGCCAAAAAAAGATATGATGCCAGATTCATCTAACATTGGATTCATCTCCAGTACAACTCATATTTTGGCTGGGTCTACATCAATACCTCATTCAGATATGATGTATCCAAAAATCTTACCTTCCGTTACACCGAATACACATTTTTCTAGATTCAACATGATGTCGTATTTGATTGAGCAAGAAAGGATGATACGAAGCACCTTTGGTTGATCACAGTGTTTTTTAGCCTTAGCTAGAAGGCCATCCACGTAGGATTCTACAATCTTATAGATAAGATCATGAAATATATATGCCATTTCTTGTTGGTATGTGGTACCAACGTTCTCAAGTCTGAATGACATGACAACATAGCAATACGTTCCCCAAGGATTTATGAATGTAGTTTTAGCTTGATCCTCCTTAGAGATTCTAATTTGATTATCCTAGAAAATCCATCCATGAGAGACAACAACTCAAAACCAACTATTGCATCGATAATAACATTGATGGATGGTAATGGGAAATCATCTTTGGGACAAGCCTTGTTGATATCCCAAAATTCTATGTAAATGCAGATCTTTCCATTCTTCTTGAGAAAGGGGATGATATCAGATACCCATTGTGAGTAGTCAACTGGCTTGATGAACCCTACATGTAGGAGTTTCATCACTTCTTCCGTCACCATGAGGGCCACCTTTGGCTTCATGAGCCCTGACTTTTGCTTAATTGGCTTAACATCTAAATTGGTGAGGAGGTTGTGAATTGTAATGTGTGGTGAAATTCCCATCATTTCCTTATAGCTAAACACGAAAGCTTTTTGATGCTCTTTAAGGATTCGGGTATGTATTTCTATTTCCTCTGGAGTTAGAGAGGATCCCAACTTAAGGATTTTTTGTTCCTCTTCCATCCCAAAGTTTATATCGATCGTTCCATCGATTAAGGAGGAATTTCATTCCTCAAATCTCGGGTGGGGCAGGTTAACTCTAAATCCCCCTCTTTTCCTTCTTCATAAATTTCAAGATCCTTCCTGTGGGAAGATTCTATCACGAGATTTCTAAAATAGGAAGAAGAATGTGGGATTAGAGAAAGATCAACCTTGTGATGAGAAAGATGCAATTCTACAAAAGTGTTTAGATATCCTAGAGTTACTTTATCACTTTCGACGTGGTCTAAGATGACAGGCTCGTTCTCAGTTTCAATGTATGTCAATGTTAGGGTTATCATTATTTTATGAACCAAAGGTTCAGCATGAACCAAGACCATGAAGTTTATGTCCTCTTACTCACTACTTGGAGTGAAGTGGGAAGTAGAAGCTGCTACAAAGTCTACGAGGAGGTTTTTTTCTCATGGAATTGTTTCAATTGATATGAATTTAGACCCCTTTGTTAGGTTTAGCACTAATGTTTTGTAGAGTTCTAAATGCTCATCTCTAGTCTCATATACCTTAGATACTTGATTTGCGACCAATTGTGAATCACCCAACACCCTAATATTAAGAGTTCCCATCCTTTTGGTTATGATGAGACTACGAAGGAGAGCCTCATATTCAGCCTCTTTATTTGTACATTCAAATTTTAACTTGAAGGAAAAGGTAGAATCCTTCCCTTAGAGAGGTAAGGATCACACCTGCCCCGATGCCAAAATGACACTTGGATCCATCAAAATGGAGAGTCCAATAATTACAAGGAAAAATGGATGTTGGATCATCCTTTGTATCTTCTTCCTTTACCTCAATTACTTCAACCATACAAACTTCATTTGTTGGAAGAGAACCAAGTCCCAGGGTATGTCCCATACCCATAGAATCAAATGGAAGAAGAATAGGTAAATCCTTCTCCAATAGCTTGACAACATTTGTTGTGTTTCCTAATGATACTATCTCTACGATAATAGTTTAGTCTTTAACTGTCGGAATGCCTTCGATCAAGCTCATGACTTCTAATTCTGTTGTAGGAACCAAATTTTCTTCTAGCACTGAGCTTGTAGGTTTATTTAACTGATTTGTAGGAAGCTCAAACTCATAATGAACCCCTAGCCTCTTCTTTAAGTTATCCAGAAGTATGTCGAAGGGTTTTGGATCACCTTACACCACAAAGACCTTCCCCAAATATAGGAACCCAACTTCCTGAAATAAAGTGGATGGAATCGCCTTCATGTGATGAATCTAAGGATGGCCAAGGATCATATTATAGTTGGTTTCTCGATCTATAATATAAATTTTGGTTATAACCATCTTAGGTCCAAGGGTGTCTAAGAATACTTTAGTTCTCGATTGACATTTTCTTGAGGTTGTCGTAGCCTCTCAACGATGTTTCGTGTTGAGGAGCAATTGGTCTCTCCATAACCTAAATTTTGAAGGAAAGAGAAGGGGACTATGTTAACCACTACCCCATCATCAATCATCACACACTTTACATAATTGTTGTAAATCCAAACTTGTAAAAACAAAGTTGGATCACCTCTATGAGCTATTTCAACATCCATGGGCATCTTGTTGATATCGAATAAAAATCCAACATCTCTTTTAGGATTCCTTGGAGGATGAACATCAAAGTCTACATGGTTTATCTGTGCTTCTGGAGGAGGGGTGACATTAATCAAATGGCCAAGACCTAGTGCTTCTAATAGAGTAGCTCTGTGAGCATGGAAATTCTTTAATGATATCAAGAAGGAAATGTGAGAGAAACTCTTGGTTTAGTTGTTGATCAAGTCATAAGATCCTACTGGCTTGCCTAGCATATCACGAATGTCATATGATATAGTTGGGTAAATTGGGATTGGCTGTAAAGAATAATCTTTGGTTCTAGTGGTAGCGTTAATATGAGGTTTAGTGTCTAGCTCTATTAATCCCACAATTTTTGTTTTATGCTGGACATCCAAAGGAGATGCCACTTGTGGGTTTGACGAAGTTGAGGCTTCATGATTGTTGGTTCCTATTATTATACCTTTTTTTGAGCCATTGGGATCTATTCTACCATCTTTTTGGCGCATGCGGATAGGATCATTAAAGATTCCTAGTGGTGTGTTTTATGGAGATACCATTCCCATGTAAGTGTTTTGATTTGGCGCGGTTGGGTTTGCTAAAAACATATCAACAAATAATTGTCTTTGATCCTCTGGAAAACATTATAGAAACTTTTTGCAATTGTGGCATGTTCTTGTGTCATTCCCATGAACCCTATGGAAACTACAATATAAATCAGGATCATAATCTTGAGGCCTTCGATTTGCACCTTATTGCGGTATGAAATTACGATTATTGTTTGATTGCTGATTGTTATAGTTAAAATTTGGAAACCCTTTCCCTTAGTTTTGGAATTGGTTCTGGATACCCACCTGGGTATTGATTAGGGCCTTGGGTTTGCATTTGTCATGGTTTTAAAGGTTGTTGTTGTTGATGCTATTAAGGATGATTAAAATCCACAACATTGATTGAGGGTGAGAAGTTATTATTTCTTTGATTATTTCCATTGTTGTTGTTTGTAGTATTTGTATTGGGAGAACTAACAACATTAGGTTTCTTGGGTTGGTTAGTAACACCATCAGTCATAACCCCACGATTCTTATTAAGGATCTCTAGTCCTTGATTATTGTTCGTGTCATTGGACTAATCAAGTTATTTTGGTTAGGAGTGACTAACTTCCCATTTGTTCCATAAGTCTTACGACCACTATCAATGGTTGCTTGGTCAATTCGGAGAGCACCCTCTAGCACCTCTTCGTAGCTCCTTAGTAGGAACTTTAGAACTTTTACTTTGTCTCCCGTTGAGGGAATAGAGGAATAAATCACAAATTCTTGTCTCGATCCATGTTTGGAGCACTTGCAGAGGAGTAAAAAACCTATCGCCACCTTTAATTGAAGTGGGTTGCAGACTCATTGTACTCTTGTTTGATATGAAGGAATTCTCTCGATTTCTCCCTAAAATTTTGTTCATACCAAAATCCTTAATAAACTTTGACACAATTTGTGTAAAGGAGTGTATTGAAGCCTTTGATATCCTATAGTACTAGTTGAGAACGATGCCTTCTAGCATCTTAGGTAAAATTTTCACAACAACTGCATCCCATGGGAGAAAATCTTGAATGGTCGCTTAAGTAAGGTTTGATATGAGCATTAAGATCACCCTCCCCTTTGAACTTTAGAAGATCAAGAAAGGGTCTTGGGAGCATAAATGTTCAGATAGAGAAGTCTAGATGATCCTTAAGATATTCGAATAGGTCTCCATTGGTTTAAATCATTGAAGATCCTTATTGGGGAGGTGGAGGTTGTATCGATTGCTGAAATGGTACAACGTAAATTTTTTTGGGGCATATGGTATCCCCGTGGATGACCATAAGGACTTGGGTAAGTGTACATATCCCCCTGTGGTGATTTAGAGTACATGTGTATGTAAGGGGGTTGACTACTTTGATATGGAGTTGAAGGCACAAAGCCAGGGAACATTACATTTCCAGCTAGTATGGTGTTTGAGAACACACTTCTTTGCTGGTGCCATTGTAGAGATATCCATATGCAGCGTGAGGGGGCATACCTGTGGTGCCCATCCTAGTTAATAAATCACACGATGAGGTACTTGTCCATAATTTTGTGGATAGTGAGAAATTCTTACTTGCCTTACATATGAACTTTGAGAATCTTGGGAAAGATCTAATTATTTGACTTTATCTACTAACTCCGAGATAACGTCACCCATTAATGGGATGGTGTTTTTTTAGGTTCTTGTTGTTGAACTTTTGGAGGTTATTAAGGACTGTGGTATCCTGCTATAAATTGTTGACTATGCTTCGACCCCTCATTATCAATGTTTTTTGTTATTAGAGGGATAGTGTTATTGTTTTGAAGTGGGAAATTACCACGTCTCAGGCAACCTATCAAAAACCTGGTTCATATTCTAGAAGCATTGTTCACTCTTGGTGTATCGTGATAAGTACTCCTCATCTAGATGTGGGAGCTGGTCTCGATTGCATGCTAATGGGTTGTTGAAACAATACCCAAGGAGATGAACTTGCTTCCTAGTGAAATTCATGTTGTTTGAACTTGATTGTTCATGAGGATATGTCTATGTAATTTGGTCAAGCTCCTCGATACGTACATAGGAACCAACATTGATTCCTGAAGAAGGAGATTTTGAGCATTTGAATGATTATTTTCCCATGTTGAGAGTGAAGGTGACTATTTTTGTCCACCTATTTGATAATTTTATATATCGTAACCTAGAAGGGGTTGACCATATTCATCGTATCCTGACATATTCGGGGGTATAAGGAAACCCGCTAAATAAAGGGGAAATGAAAGGTAGACAAAGAAAGTGGAAACATTTAGAGACTAGCTCTTCACGTCAGGTTCACCAATTTGTATGAAAGAAAATCAACACATGACCTTCTTCGCACCCGACTTCCCAAGGTCATGCCGAGACAACCGGTGTAGAATAGAAATGGATGTGTATGTGTGGTGATGGTGGATAAGATAATGAGGTAACCTTATATATTCAACGTGTAATATCGTGGATCTCAGTGAGTCTAAGGAAAAGAATGCTCTCCTAACTGAAGTGGTGTGATGGATCGATCTGATATAATAGTTTCTGAGACTCTAGTCAATATCAAGCTCTACCGAGATTCGATTCACTAGTTATTAAACACGTGGGAAGTGACCTGCGGGCACCTCGTATAGATTTCCAGAAAAGGTTATGGAAGTAAGAACGAGAGGCATAATGAAACCACAGGGACTATGGATGATTTTTTGGTCTAGTCCAAAAGTCTTAGCCTGATCAGCTGCTATGTTCAATAATGAAAGTTGTACAATGATATCAGGTGGAAGTGGAGATGATCTACATATTGATGTACAAAAACTAGTGTCAATATCTAATTGGTTAGTAGACCCATTGGGTTATGGGGACATAGGGATCACAACTAAAAACTTGTGGAGACTATGGTCCTATTATGGTCATGCATGTAATCAAACCTTGTTTCCAAGAGTAGTCCAATAATCGTAGGTTTGATAAGATGTGATTTTTAGCATGTTTAATTGTTCTATTTTCTCATTAAACCTAGGAGGTGTGTGTAAAATTTGCAAGCATAAACCCGTGTTGATATCGGTCAAGAAATCTAACCCATTAGGTTGTGGGACCAAAGTATCACAACCGTATGTCTTTTCTCGTTGTGGTCTCATTGATGGTTGTACATAATGAATTGAAATCATTTTGGTAAAAAAACTATAGAAGGAGATTTAATATATGTTTTTGGTGTTTTCACAAGATATCAAAGCAAAACAAACAAAATAATCTAGTGAAAGAAAATGTTTTTTTATCTTTTTAGCTTTTAAGCAATGCGTCTAACCTAATAAACAAACTAAATACAAGTAATCAACCATATGTAGCTAGTTACTTTTGTGAATATGTGAATCTAAATCTAAAACATATAGCCTAATTTAATTAAAAAAACCTTCAAACCCTATGTCGAGGTGAAGAAAAATCATAACCCTAGAAGAGTTATTGTTCCTCACAACTTCCCGGTAATGCCAAAGAGTAATCTTTCTAATGATTTGATATATTTGTAATTTCCTAATCAATTGAAATGAAAAATTTACTACTCTATTAGATATGCAATTGAAGCTAATGATTCGAATTGACAATTTGACAAATGAAGTAAACGAACAAGTAATTCTAACCTAGATAAGCAAGAGCTTTGACAAATTTGGTTGTATCTGTGTATGTCCCCTCAGTTTGTTCCTTTCTTTCTTTGTGTGTCCATATGAGTCCAAGGGATTGGGAATGCAAGAACAACAACAGAAGAAGACACTTGAGCAATGGTAGCTTGAAGGCAGTCTGGTTGCAATGCAAGTAGAAGAGAGATAACACAAGATATTTGAGCTTGGATATGTAATTCCTAGTAGGATTGTGGCAGCAATACAATGCAAGATACACAAAATTCTCAAGCCCTTTTCTTGAATACAAGCATTGATTATATAAGAATTGGGGTTGGGATGTGCCTTCATGCACAAGGCAAGAAGAGGTAGTTCCAACTAACTAAATCTATTTAAAAATAGAAGAGGGAAGGAGAACCAAGAAATCAAAACTATTTTTAGACAAATTGGTTCACAAACACATCCTAAAAGTGAAGTTAAGTGAAGCGTCGCATGTTAAAAACATGCATGACAAATTATAGAAAAATCAATCATGATCGTTGTCCTTCCTAGGTGGAGGTTTCGGAACCTCCACCTGTAGGGTGGCGGTCTTGACACTAAAGGCCAAAACATGCACATAATGAAGCGCAAAGCTGGAAAAAACATGAAAAATCTAAGTAAGGATGTCTAGGCTACAAATATACACTGCATATGGGTTTAGGAGATCAAACATCTTCTGAAATGACATGAATCATCATTAGTGACTTATGTAATAGTTTTCGACAATGTAGCACATGTAAATTTGGGTGAATGCAAGGACATACATACTACCAAAACTTGGAGAACTAGCTCTTATCCCCTTTTTGGAATATCAATATTTTAACTACCATATAAATAGTCTTTGTGGAAATACTAGTCATCGTGAGTTTATCACGAAACGCATCTCTAAATCACTTGGAGTTGGATGATGAAAAATCTGATGATGTCACACTTAGAATCAATACTTCCAATCTTTTTGAAATTATCATATCTAAACTACCTCCTTCATTACAACCTCACAAGAAGTATCCTTCTATTCCCATGGTCATTTCACGTACACCACAGCTCCCACTAGAGCATGTGGTCAAACTAGAGACCATATTTGATTTTTGTGTGGTGGATGTTTTGACATTAGATTATGATGATGGTTATGCTTTATACAACCCTCACCTGACTAGATATGCCTAGATTCATGATCAAAAAGTATTTTGTTAGCAGGAAACCCTTTTCACCAAATTCACTCACAACATAAATGTCATCCTAATACAAGAGAAACCTATGAACACAACCGACATTCCCTCCCCACTTGGTTTCGAGCCTTATATTATTCCACCAGCTACAATTCCACATGTTTCCATTGACATAACTGACCTATTTTCCCTAATAGAAGAAAATGATTGGGTTTTTTTCTCACTATGAAGGTGATGATCATATTTATTATTCCTCAATGAATGGGTGACACATTTATCCATCAGTGCCATCTTCACCCATTATAAAGGTACCCTTATTAGATACCCTTACTATCCCATTATAACCTATCGACCTCTTTCCATACCTATCTCCTTTATGGTTCCTTAGTCCACTATGACCAAACCATATTTGACATGACACGAGGCTCCGAGGTATGATATTTTTGACTATAGATCCTATCAACACCAAATGAAGAAGCTTGAAGCTGAGGTCAAACGTGACCAAGCCAAAAATACAACACAACCTTCTACTTCATCTCCTTATTTTTTTCTCATGAAACGTATTTAACGCATATCAATTCCAACTATTGAGTTCTACGTAGTAAATGTCCCATTCCTAAAAATCTCACAATCGAAGTGTGGAGCCAATTCCTCTCAGAAACTACCACCTTCCCTATAACAAGACCACAACCTACCTATGGACCACCACCCTACCCTAATCCTCATTCCACTATGGATGTTGTTTGGCATGATATTCTCACCCAACAACCATAATTTTGTTAAATATGCACATTTTACTAAGACTCTAGATCTATAGTATTATTATTTCTGGTTTTATAATTGTTGAAATTGGATTCAATTTCCATTATTGGTTTTTATCCAGTGTAATATCAAATTATAACATGTTTATTACTAGATTGTAAGTAGTGTAATATCATATTCCAATATTTACACTATGCCATACTAGTATGTTCCTAACTCTATATTGAGTTTATGAGAATGGGAATATGCCCATTCTCAACACACTCATAGTACAACTATGTTCCTAATTATTTTTATGTGTATCTTCTTTATATATATTATTTTTCTGTGATTCCTATATTATGAGGCATTTTGATCCCTTTTTAAATTAAAACAATGTGATATGTGTTAGGGTAAACTTAGTTTACTATGTTAATTTGTGCATTTTCCTTAGTTAATTATTACATTATGGTAAGTTGTTATAGTTTGGTAACCATATATTATTTGTAATTGGGAACTATATTCCCGTAGAAAGTTTATGTCATTATTGTAATTTTTATATGGTTATATATTATTGAAACCATATATTTCAAGTTTTCTGTACACGGGATTGTATATTGTTGCATAGTTACAACTCTTTGTTTGTCTATACATGACTGTGCAATATCTATAAATATTACAGTCATTCATTATGTAAATAATTTTGATTGATTATTAATAAAATTATGAGGATTATGTCCCTCTTCTACACTTTCATTTGGTACCATAGTTGGTTCATCTGGACCTGTGAGCAGAGAAGGTTGGAGAGAGGTAGAAAAAGGAAGAAAAATATTTTTGGAGAAGATTCGCACTTCGGAGAGCAAGTGCACGCTCCAAGAACTTCCCCAAAATGCTCTACATCCCCACAACCTCCTACCATTCTCTAGGTAAAAGAAAAGCAATTTTTTTTTCCTTCATGCCCCCATGTACCAAGTAAATCTACTTCCTGGAGCTAATAAATATTCAAGAATTAAAAAAATATATTTCTCCCCCACCAGGGGTTTTACCTCTAAATTTAGAGGAGCATTTAGTCTCTTGTAGAAATAACTGTCTATTTGTATTTGGAGGACTCTCTGCATCTACATCGAGCTATTGAACGAGCCCCCACCGAGCTAACTCTTTACCAAACAAGTTGTGGATCGAGCTCCAAACCGAGATAGGTTATAATAGTAAATCCGAATTGATAGGTGCATTGAGAAACTTGTATAAACGTGCTGTAAATGGCAAGCTAGGAATTTGAAGACTCACTATGACCTTTGCATATAAAGTTTTGAATTTAAAGCCATCGAGCCGTGCCACACGGTGATCGGTGACCCTACATATTTCATTTTTTTGTATTGGCGAGTCAATTTTGGGAAATATTGGCATTGAAAGGTGAGCTAACATTATTTGCTATTTTCATTTGTTTCCCGCCTCAAACCACGTAACCCTTCTTTGAACCATCCAAAGCTGAGCCAAGCTAAGATCAATCCAATCGGCATAAAATCCCGTAAAATAAACAAAAACAAATCGGTGAAACATCTATTATCAATACGAACGATGGAGTAAAACAAATAAACGACGTTCACAAATAATAAAGCTAAAAGGTGTCTCAGACCCACCTATAATGGGAACCCTAAACCATTTCTCCTATTCCACACAACCATGTTGACATGCCAAGATGGAGCCAAGTCATTTTTAACAGGTTAGTTGACTTTGGTCTAATTTAAATACAAATTGCTTCAATATTCTTGTCCAAGCACACAAGGTGCCAAGTTGGATACTGCTAAAGCCTTAGGCATGTGAGGTGAGGGGTTCGACCCCCACCCCAAAGCACTAATTTTAAACTATATTGATATTGGCATTTTTTTGCTAGAACCACCAAATATAGAGACTTAAAACCACTGCTAAACTACCTATCTATCTCCAAACCCCCAGCCACATTTAGAGGAGAAAACCGTATTTTTGGGTAAATTTTATTTTTTCCCTATTTCACTTATTTTTTGATTTTGAGAACTTTTTTCCAAAGGAGGGATGATCCAAAACTACATTTTATGATATTTTTGTGGTTTCTTCCTTAGAGGGTCGCATTGAGCTCCGAAGGCCACCAAGGCCCCACAAAATTAAACTTTTTTGTCCTGCCATTCAATTTTTTCATAATTTTGAATGTAATTGCATATTTCAATGCATTATACTAATTTGCAGGTTATCGTATTCAACTGAAAAATATTGTAACTGCTTAAAAACTGGCAGAGTTTTGTAATAAAAAATAATAAAAATTTGGTTCTAATCACTCATGAGATATTTATATCTCATTCGCAACATTCGGTATAAATAGTGCCTCTGGCAATCGCTTATGGGTAAAGTCACCGTGACTATTACTGCACTTAACACCTAATATAGCTGCAACAATGTTATCTAGGCATCAACCCTTTAAATCAACGGGGAGTAATAAGGACAAAGTACACAGACTTTGAGCCTTCCCATCCTTCTATAATGATTGAAAGACTTAAACCCAAACCGAGAAATTATCTGAGTATATAGAGAAGTTACGCACGCGTATGAGGATATTTCTTTGATTCGGTGTCAATAATCACATAGAACCCTTTTAGTATTTTCTTGGTACCACATATAAAATTCTTTCACGTACGTTAATGCCTCTTTCACATACTACTTAGTATATAGAAAGGGTGAGATACTTCCATGTACTTGAAGGGTATATCGGAAGGGCACGTATATAGAAAGGTTCAATATATCGAACTGACAATATATAGATTGGGAGACCATATACTTGGAGTGATAAGAGCCTTACCCTTTGTCAGTTGATTCTACAAAATGGGCACCAATGCCCCCAAATTATTTCTTCTATATTCACAACTCAAGCTAAGAGGAAATAACTATGTAGTATGGAAGACAAAAATCAAACACAAATTGAGTTTGAAGAGATTTGGAATGTCATAGATGGTTCAAGAACCATATCGCCAACCGATACAACACAATAAATAAAATTCAATAGATCCGATCAAAATGCCATGATGATAATCTTGTTTGAAGTGTCCGCGATATACAACCACACATTCTAGATGCCAAATCTTCCAAAGAATAGTGGGATAAGTTGATCACTATGTACGAGGCCAAGAACAAGATGGTAATATTGAATTCGTAGAGTTAGTTACACACACTGAAGTTCAAACAAAATGAGAAAATAAAATATTTCTTAAGAAGAGTTACAGAATTAAGGGCTTCACTTCTAGCCTTGGGAGAGGCACACCGATACAACTCCTGCTTCCCATTGTTTTGTGAGCACTCCCTCCTTCATTCTACATTTTTGTGACAACACTCAACTTGTTAGATCAGACAGTGAGTTTTGACAAGCTGGTAAACCTACTACAACAAGAGGAAGAAATGTACAATAAAGATGATGAAGAGGAGAAGTCACTATCTTCTCATAAAAATGAAAAGGAAAAGGAAAAGGAAAATATCATTCCTCTCAAAAGTCCCAAACATAGCATCAACATGGGGACAAACAGAATAAGAATAAGAATCAATGTCCTATCTGCAAGAGAGGACATGAGTTAAAATATTTTTGGTTCAATACCTATAAGAAAGGTTCATCAAGAAACTCTGGACCTCAAAATCAACAATATTATAAGGGACATTCTAACTACAATCAAGGTCGAAGAAGGGGAACTGGAGAAGTGTTGTCCACTCAAAATTCCCTGCTCTGATGAAAGTAAAAATTTCAAAATTTTGAGTTTAAGTGTTTTCTCTAATGTACCGAAGTCGTGAAATTGAGAAAATCTGCGTTTTGGGTCATTTTATATGTATTTCGGGCCTGTCGGACATTTTTGTCCTGCGTGTCCCAAGTTCTGAAGTGCGTTCTGTTCCTCGATCGGCCGAAATCCCTGAAGTTGTTCCATTTTCGGGCCAGTCAGAACTTTTCATCCCAAGTGTCCCAAATGGAATTGTGCAAGTTGTTCCATTTTCGGCCGATTCGCCCGAACCGCGTACTTCACACTTTCATGTTCCAAATGTCCCAAAGTTAATTCTGCAAGTTGTTCCATTTTCAGGTGAAACGCACGAACCACATACTTTGCGTACTTGCATTCCAAATGTCCCAAACTTTTCCGGACTCATTGTCACCTTTTCGGCCGAAACGCCCAAGTCGCGTACTTCAGAACTTTTTGTCCCAAATGTCCCAAGTCAAAAAGTGCAAGTTGTTCCATTTTCGGCCGAAACACCCGAACCGCATACTTCGCTCTTTCATGTCCCAAATGTCCCAAGTCAGATTGTGCAAGTTGTTCCATTTTTGGCCGATTCACCCGAACCGCGTCCTTCATGGCGTTTTCATCCCAGATGTCCCAAAATGCATTTGTGCGTCTTCTCCTTGTTTCGCCTGAATCGGCCGAGCCGCGTGTTTCGCGCATTCGCATCTCACATGTCCCAAGCGAACCAAATGTCATTCATACTTAGTTTTTCCCGCTCTACCCGAATATGTTGTTTTTCAAACTGATAGATATGAATTTAATGCGCATTGATCACCCTTCTCTCTCCTCAACGGCTATATAACGAGTAAGCCACCTTTGCAATTCTTACATTGTTTCCATGCTACCCTTGCTCGAACCCTTACGCAACCTAATTCCCTGCACGTGTATCCCTTTTCTCTGTAATTCCTCCCCGAATTTAGGTTGCGGCTCTGATACTATCAATATGAAGATCGAATTCGTGGAGGAGGCTTTGGGAGAACTAAAGAACAGTTGGCAGAAGGGCGAAGCTTTCAAGACACTGGTTGTCTCTGCTTTCAAAGATATACACTGTCATCTTTAGGATGAAAATTCTGGTGTTTCCCTTTCCTTGCAAGAAATCAAATCTCAGTTCAGAGCTTTTGTCAAAGATAATCTATTCAAGGAAAACTCAATCTCCAAAGAGAAAATGAAGGAAATTTGCTCTCTTCAATCTGCCGTTGGAGAAGCAAATAAAGATTATCATACTCATGTCAATTTTGATAAAGAGATGGAGAAATGTCTTAGATTTTGGACTCGCCTACGGCCAACACGTAAGTCCCTCATGGCAGAGACATAGCTGAGGTGTTAAAGAAATTCAGGGCGGATTAAAGTCGGTGGGTCCTCTCGGTGGATCGGCCACCTATCTTCTTCCCCATTCTTTTCTCTTCTTCCCTTTCTTTTCTGTTTTCTTTGTAATAGGTTGAGGTACTGCGATTGGCGGTCCTTAACTATTCTTTAGTTAAAAGAAACGGTTACGAAGAGTAACTGAATTGTAAGCTATATAATGGCCTTCTTTACGCCATTCTAAAAAGAAGGAAGAACTTGGCTTATTTTCTAAAAGTGTAAATAGATCATAAAGAAATCAATACAGAAGGACTTTCCATTCTTTGTCTATCTGATCTCTGTTATTCCTAAGCTTTCATTTATTTTCTTTGTGAAGATCATTTGTCTCAAGTTTATTAGTCTTGCCGATTGCATACTCTTCGACTTTGCAAGCATGGTGATCTTGTATAACCAAGAAGGAACTTTGTGTCCTTGATTAATGAATCTGTGTTATGTTAAGAAACTTTGTGTTCTAGTAGATGTTATTTACAGAACTTTGTGTCTTTGAATTCCATCTTATTTATCCGATACAAATGATCTTGTTTCAATTCACTGTGACTTCGCATACATAAAGAATTACTCTGATATCTATAATTCTGCATGTTGCCTTTCTGCTCTTTCCCGTACTCTCATTTCCTCAGTCCTTTTGTAATTGATGATCTTCATAGAAAACACTTTCGTAATATCCAAGTTTAACCAACAAATCATGTCTTGTACATTTGTAAATAGGTTCATTTCTGAATAAGGGAACCTCTCCCATTAAAGAGGAGGGACTTCTTGTCCCCTGACTGTTGCTCTTCTTAAAAGTCCTATTTGACGACCAACAGTTTTTGGCGACTCCGCTGGGGAAAATCACATTCCAGTTCTGCAATTTTTGATCATCCTTTGATCTGGTGACTCCGCATTTTACTCGAGGGAGGAGGGGCCTCTGTGTTGAAGATTCTCAGTTTCAGCTTTTGGAGTAGCAGGGTTTTCTTTTCCCTTCAACGAGAGATAGAAGGAATCGTTCAACAAGCACTCCACCTGTTCAAGACAGAATTCCCACAGGTGGTTTTTCTTCAGAGCCAGCTAGCCCTAATCTTCAAGCTTTGATTCTTGCTGGTGTTGCAATCCCTCTCCAAGCCGTTTTTCCAAGAATGGCGGCGCCATTACCATGGGGTCATCATGTCGGGCCCCTGGCCCTTACTCAGCCTTTGCATGAGTTACCCAGAGGTAACCGGAAGAACTTCCCTAAATTCAAAGGTGATGGCAAAGTGCATCCTGATGAACACATCACAGCCTTCATTGTTGCATGTGGAGTTCTGGGAGTCAAACATGAAGACGTCTCCGTAAGGCTGTTCGTTGAGACGTTACAAGATAATGCTACTGATTGGTTCTACCACCTTCCAGCTGGCGCTATCACCGACTGGGACACAATGAGAACTCAGTTCGAAAACCGTTTCAAGCTGGTAGAAGATGTACATGCCTTGCTAGCCCAAATTTCTCAGATAAAGAAAGATTCACAAGAGCCCATGAGAGAATTTGTGGCCCGATTCAACAAATTGATCAATAAAATTCCGCAGCTTACCCGACCTGTTGATCAAATTCAAAAATGTTTCTTCCTAAATGCTCAATCACCCAAAGTTAGTTATGCACTAAGAAGGGCTAATCTCGCAACATTGGTCGAGGATCAAACCCTCGCTGTTAGTATCGAGGATGACTTGATCATGTCAGGGAAGTTGAGAAGAGACCCTTCCAAATCTAAGTCTGCTGCTTCTTCCTCTTCCACCCCTGGACCTAATACTGATCCATTAGTTCAGAAGCTTGTGAATGATCTTCTTGCCATAAAGAAACAATTAGCTCAGCATGCCCCTTATGCAGATGTTCCAAGGAGAAATTTCCAGCCCAGAAATCATTTGCCTGCTTCTCAAACAAGACTAGCACTTGAAGGACCTCCTGTTAAGGTTCCTGTCAATGTGACCTGCGAAGTTGAAGAGCCAGATGATGATGGAGATAATGAAGCTTGCGAGGAGTTTGCGGAAGAAGTTGATGATGAAGCAGATGAACTTGAGGGATCTCGAGTAAATTTCTTCACCACTAAAGGCATTGATGATGGAGATGATTATGATGAAGTAGTAGCAGACATGAGTAGCGAATCATTCACTGTCATGACTTGAGAACAGACACATCAGAGGGAGAAAGTGACACAGCCCCCCAAGAAATCTAAGGAGCAGTCGAAAACTATTCCCGTGATTGCAAAACGAGGATCTCCTATCCCTACCTCATCTACACCAAAGGTGAGTCCTGTCAATCCTCCTAGCAAATTTCCTTCGTTTTCTCCTAAAGTTGATAAGCCTAGAGTTCTGAATGATGATGGCCCATCCACTTCTGGGTCTTTTGATATTGTTGATCACCTGAAAAAGACCAAGGTCCAAATCTCAGAAGCTGAGTATTATCAAACCCATCCCAAAGCTTTTGCTAAAATGATCCACTTTGTCAATTCCCACTCTAAGACCACCTCTAAAGGCCTTTTGCCTACTCCTTCTCGCACCTGACCTAGTCAGTAGTTGCACTGTCACCTCGCCTAATGACAAGATTAAACCATTTTATGTGACACTTCTTATAGCTGGCCATAGGCTCGAATGGTGTGTCATTGACTCGGAGCCTCAGATAATGTGATGCCCGCTAAAGTAGCTCATGCTTTAGGCCTGACTCTCACACGCACTTATGGATCTTGTTACTCCATGGAGAGTAAAGAAGTGCCCCTAGTCGGAAGAATTAAGGATGCACAAGTGGCTTTTGCTTTGCTTTGCACTGAAAAGAGAGTTTTGGCTACCATCTTAGTTGTAGATATTCCTCCTTCATACGGGATGTTGCTAAGTAGAAACTTCTGTAAAGATGTGGGTGGAGAAATCCAAATGGACTGGTCACATGCACTCGTGCCTGTCAATGGACAAATGAAGAAGTTGCTGCCTGAGAAGCGATGCCGAGTATATTGTGCAGAAAATGGATGATCCTAAAGCACAAATACTCTATGAGGATATGAGTCATGGCAATTACATGATTATGTCCCCTGATGAAATCCAACTTCCCAGAGTGTCACCTAAAGATCCTAATGGTATTTGGATTTTAGAGCTTGATGGAAGTTGTTCCTCAGCTGGTTCCGGAGCTGGTGTCCTACTGGTGTCACCTGAAGGAAGCCTACACCCATTTTCAGTTAAGTTGCAGTTCGATAATACTAATAACGCAGCAGAGTATGAGGCTCTCATTCTCGGATTGCAAGTGGCCAAAGAACAAGGTGTAAAGAATCTTTTGGCTCGTGGTGATGCAGAGTTGATTGTAAAGCAGGTCAGAAACCTTTTTCAAGTAAAAAATGGAAGGCTGAAACATTACCGGAATTAGGTTTGGGATTCCATTGAATTCCTTGATGCTTTCTCTATCGAAGCAAGATTACTAGGGAAAAGAACAGCAGGGCTGATTCACTAGGCCATCTCTCGGGTCACTACTGATTCCTCATCCTGATTTCTCTCAAGACAAGTTCACCATTGAGATGATTCATCGGCCTAGTGTACCTGATAATACCAATAACTGGCAAGTTTTCAATGATGATCAACATTTTCTTTCCTTCCTGGAACTCAAGGGTAATTTCGAACAACTGTATTTTGAGGGAAGTGACAACCTGCCTCGTGAGAGTGTGCCCTTTGACAAAACAGTCACCCAAGGAGAAGAAACAGATCAGGATGGTTGCATCAATCTCAAAGGAAACAAGATTCCTAAAGGATTGGTAAGCTTAGAGGAACTATTTGATAAACATGATAGGTATGTGAAGTCTAGGGCTTCTACTGGACCTCAGCAATCAGCTGAGCATGACAAGATTGATATTGGGAGTTCTACTGACCCTAAGCTCGTGAACATTGGAAAATGTTGCACAGCAGATGAGAGGAAGAAAGCAATTGCTCTTTTAAAGAGGTATGAGGATGTTCTTGCTTATTCTTATGAGGATCTAAAAGCCTTCAATCCAAAAGATATATAGCATTCTATTCCTCCCAAACCAGGAATTAAACCTTTTAAGCAGAAAGCCATGTTCAGAGATTTCCAAGTTGGAGACACTGTGTGGCTATGGGATAAAAAGCATGAACCTCGTGGCAGCCATGGAAAGTTTGATTCCCTTTGGCTCGGACCTTTCAAGATCAGACACTTTGCTGGTGAGAATTCCTTTTATCTTGATTACATGGATGGTTCTCCTCTCCCACTTCCTTATAGTGGGCAGTATCTCAAGTTGTTCAAGTCCTAGGTGATTAGGGGGTCCCTTGTATATTCTGTACAGTGTTTTTGTTTTTCTTTCCTTTTTGTTTTGGTGTGTTGTCCTCTGTATTGATCTGCTTTTTGACTCCGTTGCCCAATGGATAAGGTACTGGTCTGCTTCCCCGAGTTTGTCTAAGTTCTTGCCTTGTCTCATTCCTTGAATTCATGCCAAGTCATCCCCAGAAGGAGCCAGCTGTTGTCCACTCAAAATTCCCTGCTCTGATGAAAGTAAAAATTTCAAAATTTTGAGTTTAAGTGTTTTCTCTAATGTACCGAAGTCGTGAAATTGAGAAAATCTGCGTTTTGGGTCATTTTGTATGTATTTCGGGCCTGTCGGACATTTTTGTCCCACGTGTCCCAAGTTCCAAAGTGCGTTCTGTTCCCCGATCGGCCGAAATCCCCGAAGTTGTTCCATTTTCGGGCTGTCGGAACTTTTCGTCCCAAGTGTCCCAAATGGAATTGTGCAAGTTGTTCCATTTTCAGCCGATTCGCCCGAACCGCGTACTTCACACTTTCATGTTCCAAATGTCCCAAAGTTAATTCTGCAAGCTGTTCCATTTTCGGCCGAAACGCCCGAACCGCGTACTTCACGTACTTGCGTTCCAAATGTCCCAAAATTTTCCAGACTCATTGTCACCTTTTCAGCCGAAACGCCCAAGCCACGTACTTCAGAAATTTTTGTCCCAAATGTCCCAAGTCAAAAAGTGCAAGTTGTTCCATTTTCAGCCAAAACACCCGAACCACGTACTTCGCTCTTTCATGTCCCAAATGTCCCAAGTCAGATTGTGCAAGTTGTTCCATTTTCAGCCGATTCGCCCGAACCGCGTCCTTCACGCGTTTTCATCCTAGATGTCCCAAAATGCATTTGTGCGTCTTCTCCCTGTTTCGCCCAATCGGCCAAGCCGCGTGTTTCGCGCATTCACGTCTCACATGTCCCAAGTGAACCAAATGCCATTCATACTTAGTTTTTCCCGCTCTACCCGAATATGTTGTTTTTCAAACTGATAGATATGAATTTAATGCGCATTGATCACCCTTCTCTCTCCTCAACGGCTATATAACGAGCAAGCCACCTTTGCAATTCTTACATTGTTTCCATGCTACCCTTGCTCGAACCCTTGCAACCTAATTCCCTGCGCGTGTATCCCTTTTCTCTGTAATTCCTCCCCGAATTTAGGTTGCGGCTCTGATACTATCAATATGAAGATCAAGTCCTGGAGGAGGCTTTGGGAGAACTAAAGAACAGTTGGCAGAAGGGCGAAGCTTTCAAGACACTGGTTGTCTCTGCTTTCAAAGATATACACTGTCATCTTCAGGATGAAAATTCTGGTGTTTCCCTTTCCTTGCAAGAAATCAAAGCTCAGTTCAGAGCTTTTGTCAAAGATAATCTATTCAAGGAAAACTCAATCTCCAAAGAGAAAATGAAGGAAATCTGCTCTCTTCAATCTGCCGTTGGAGAAGCAAATAAATATTATCATACTCATGTCGAGTTTGATAAAGAGATGGAGAAATGTCTTGGATTTTGGACTCAGTCTACGGCCAACACGTCAATCCCTCGTGGCAGAGACATAGCTGAGGCGTTAAAGAAATTCAGCGCGGATTCTCAAGTCGGGGGGTCCTCTCGGTGGTCGCCACATGTCTTCTTCCCCATTCTTTTCTCTTCTTCCCTTTCTTTTCCGTTTTCTTTGTAATAGGTTGAGGTATTGCGATTGGCGGTCCTTAACTATTCTTTAGTTAAAAGAAATGGTTACGAAGAGTAACTGAATTGTAAGCTATATAATGGCCTTCTTTACGCCATTCTAACAAGAAGGAAGAACTTGGCTTATTTTCCGAAAAGTGTAAATAGATCATAAAGAAATCAATACAGAAGGACTTTCCATTCTTTGTCTATCTGATCTCTGTTATTCCTAAGCTTTCATTTATTTTCTTTGTGAAGATCATTTGTCTCAAGTTTATTAGTCTTGCCGATTGCATACTCTTCAACTTTGCAAGCATGGTGATCTTGTATAACCAAGAAGGAACTTTGTGTCCTTGATTAATGAATCTGTGTTATGTTAAGAAACTTTGTGTTCTAGCAGATGTTATTTACAGAACTTTGTGTCTTTGAATTCCATCTTATTTATCTCGATACAAATGATCTTGTTTCAATTCACTGTGACTTCGCATACATAAAGAATTACTCTGATATCTATAATTTTGCATGTTGCCTTTCTGCTCTTTCCCGTACTCTCATTTCCTCAGTCCTTTTGTAATTGATGATCTTCATAGAAAACACTTTCATAATATCCAAGTTTAACCAACAAATCATGTCTTGTACATTTGTAAATAGGTTCGTTTCTGAATAAGGGAACATATTTGTTTCTCATTGAAGTATACCAAGACAATGCTCGAGAAATTTACGATGATGGATTGCACACCTATTGCTACACTTATGGGGATGAGACTCAATTATCTCGTTCGGACATCTCCCATGGTAAATGCAAATCTCTATTGGAAGTTGATTAGGAGTCTCATTTACCTCACATACACTAGACCAAATATCAGCTTTGCAGATAAGCTATCTATCCAGTTCATGCAAGAACCCAAATTTTTCATTATAAGGAAGCAAGGTGAATCTTGAGATATCTCAAGTGAATAGTTGATCTTGCTATAGAATACAAGAAGAATGATAATTTATTCTTGTCTGGATATTTGGATTCAAATCATCCAGGAAACATTGATGACAGAAAATCCACTTCGGGATTTGTGTTCTTTTTGAGATCTAGACCAATATCATGGGGAAGTAAGAAACAACACTTTTTTACACTCTCTTCTACAGAATTCAAGTATCATTTTGTAGGTGAAGTTGTTTATGAATTGATATGTCTACGTCACATACTTGAAGGAATTGGAATACCACAGGACAAATCGACCACCTTGTATGTTAACAAAGAATGTGTTCTCAAACTTGTTTGCAATCTAGTTATTCATGAAAGAACAAAGCACATTGAGGTACATGTATATTTCATACATGAGCATGTCTTGAAACACAATATACAGCTTCAGTTTTTTCTAACAACTAAACAATGAGCATATATCTTCACAAAGTCACTTACACATGAAAAATTTGAGTTGTTCAAAGAATTCCTCTCCTCATCCCTTGAGGCAATGCAAAATTAAGGGGGATGTTAGGGTAAACTTAGTTTACTAAGTTAATTTGTGCATTTACCTTAGTTAATTATTACATTATGGTAAGTTGTTATAGTTTGGTATTAACCATAAATTGTTTGTAATTGGGAACTGTATTCCCGTAGCAAGTTTATGTCATTATTGTAATTGTTATATGGTTATATATTGTTGAAACCATATATTTGGAGTTTTCTGTACACGAGATTGTATTATTGTTGCATAGTTGTAACTCCATGTTTGTTTGTACATGACTATGCAATATCTATAAATATTGTTGTCATTCATTTTGTAAATGATTTTGATTGATTATTAATAAAAGTGTGAGGCTTTTGTCCCTCTTCTACACTTTTAATATGGGTGCATGTTGTATGAAATAAGAAGTAAATATTGAGTCTATGAGAATGGACATATGCCTATTCTCATCACACTCATGGTACAAGTATGTTCCTAATTATTTTTATGTGTATCAACTATTTGTCTATTCTTCTTCTATAATTTATTTATGAGGGATTTTGACCTCTTTTAAAAACTTATATCTTGGCAAATAGTAGGTTAAATCATGGTGCATTTCCGGACACTCTTGTTCAAAGAATTAAATAATATATCTTGACAATATAAATACTATAGTTTTTCATTCAAGAATTAGGGGATTCTAGGCATATAATTTAGTATCAAAATTCAAAAAGGTTTGCATTTTATAAAGTTATTAGAACAATTAAAAATAAGTTATATATACATTTGCACATAGCTTTAAGAAAAGACCATATAATTTTGTGGTTGTAATGAATGCATAAATCAAGACTAATTCCTAGAAAAATCCAAAGCATTAATATTTTGAAATTAATTCCTTGTAAATCACATCCTATTCCCTTTAAATCATAAGATCCACCTCCCTATAAACTTACTTAGAGCATAATTAAGGATTTTTTTAAAAATAAATTAATTGCATGATGAAAATCATATTATTAATAATACATTAATAAAATTTAAGATTTCCATAAGCAATTACACAATGTTTTACATAATTATACTATGAAAAATATTCCAAAGTAATATAATACTCAGTATTTCATTTAATTATCAAATAATAGTACAACTGTAAAGTTTTATAAGACTAAGGTTTGGAATATTTAAAAAAACCATATCTCGGGCCAAGATGATTTCACATACAAATTTATGATTTTCAATAGTTTCTCCAAGTCAACATTCCTAATCTTGTTCAAGTAGTTCAAGGTATAATTTAATGACAACATGTCCTTTGTCGTATCTTTATGTATCCACTTTGCCAATTTTTGTTTGGTGTCCGATCCGAGATGATGCTATCCATATTGATATCTTCTTTAGGTTCGACTAAGATGGTCCATGTTTTATTTGGATTTAAACAATCTCTGATAGAATTTTGTACCTTCTCCTCTCCCTGCAGGTTTCCAATATTGAACTCTTAGATTTTTAATTACATAATCACCTTTCTTTGAAGGAAAATATCCCCATCTTCTCTCCCCATCCATATATTTTCATTATCATTTCCTGGTTGTATAAGTAGAATTTGTCCCTTGAACACATCCTTCAACAGATTAAATTTTTAGTTAGATCTTCCACAAATAGGCCCAACGTAAATATCATTATTACTTGGGATATGTTGACTAATGTAGTCTTCTTTGTGAATATGTGTGGCTCCTATTATTTGGTCATATATGTCTTTCTCTTGTACTATTTTTGGCCAAAAACAAACATTTGACCTCCTACTACAATTTACAAATGGTCTATCTAAATCACGTAAAACATTTTCCCAATACGTGCGCCAATAGTCACTACCTTATCCTATTGAATTTTTTTCCCCAATGCTCAATATATGCTTTTATTCCCTTTTTTAGATCTTCCATTTCTTTGAGTTCTTTGAAAGGTTCCAAAGGAGGTTTCCCTTCTAGCAAGCTTGGTTCACCATTATCCTTTGTATGCCATATATGGATAGAACAAGACCATTGTAGATCCTTTATTGTTGCTTTGTACTCCATCACCAGTATGTCATCCACAACATGGAATCTAAACATCTTAGGTTTGTTGATACCCACTATCTTATGGTTTCCATCCAACAAGAATGGCTCCACAAAGTCCTTGAAGTTGTACACTTCCTCAATAAGATAAGGAGTGAATGTACTTGACCCTTCTTGACATGTTTTGTAAGAGTCCATGATATGTGGCAAAGAAAATGTGTCTACTTTATGTAATGATGTTGTTAATCTTCCAAAATTTCCATCTATATCCTCAAGAATATGTTCAATAGAAGTAATCTTAGATACACAATGTTGAATACCTTTTTGTTGTCAACAGTGATGTAAATGCAAATAAGGTATGATTCTTGTTATCACTTGAAGCATTATCCAATTACAAGTAGAGGATCAAGGCTTATTTACAAAATAAGTATTTGTGTTAAGCGACACTAATTAATTTTAAATGGTCAGATATTTCCTTGTACCTTTTAAATTTTTCATGCACATCATTTTGTAATAATACATCATGCAATGGCTATTTGGATGATCCACAATGATACAATAAATCTCCATACTCATCAATTACAGGTTCTTTAAGCTTCCTGAGACACAAAGCTAATGATGTGACTATATAGTTTTCTCCACATTCAACAAATGACATGCCAAAATGGCCGAAACTTGTCTTGTGTCCATGTGTGAGCATACCAGTCAAAGTAACTGGTAGGTTCATAACATTACTTATTGAAATTATTTTTTTACCCATCCTTGGTATGGAAGTTTTCATTTTATCCATTTTATCATGCACAATGCTCAAGAATCCATGAGGTTGTTCTTCTTAATGTAATATGTGGGAATAGTAAGTTGTATGACAACTTTGAATATATTCATTGTGCCATGTTCATTCCTTAGTATTTGCGAGTGCCTCTAGGCATGTGGTGGCTCTACGTTTGTTGTACAAATATGTGCACTCATCACACTTGGAAAATAAATAATTTTTGAAATGGAAACATGTCAAAATATTTTTTCATTATGTTGCTGAAGCTTGACTATGACACCTAAGGAAGTTTCAAGAATTCAAGCTCCTCATTGCGGGAAAATTTTAGTGGTGAATTTTCGTAAACTCATGAATATTAGGGATTTTGGAAATTGGAAATGAAAAATTTTCAGCAATCACTGCCACCTAATTCACCAAAAATTTTGGCCAACAAGTCATTTGTATGGGTCATTTGCCTACTATTTATATGTAAAAATTAACTTATGCATGTATTCATCGAGGTATAATACATAACTTGGGGGGTTGCAAGGGGGTACTTGTTTAATAAAGACATCCAATAAAGAGTGACTGTCCATCCAACTTAGGTTGGATGGATAGCCATTGTCTTCCATCCAACCTAGGTTGGACAACATTTGATGGATGGTCGTCCAACCTAGCTGTCCAACCTGGGTTGGATGGTAGATAATGTACGGCCATCCAACCCAAGTTGGACGACTGAGCTAGATGGAAAATAATGTATTGTCATCTAACCCGAGTTCGACGGCTAGGTTGGACGACATATGATAGATAGTCATCCTACCCAAGTTGGATGGCTAGGTTGGACAAAAATAATGTACATCTTCTAACCCAGGTTTGATGAAAAATAATGTATGGCCGTCCAACCTAGGTTGGACGACAGATGATGGACAATCATCTAACCCAGGTTAGATGGCTGGGTTGGATGACAAATAATGTATGGTCATCCAACCTAGGTTGGATGACTAGGTGGGACAATCATCTAACCCAAGTTGGACAACTGGGTTGGATGACAAATAACGTACGACCATCTAACCCAGGCTGGATGGCTAGGTTGGATGATAGACGATGGATAATCATCCAACCCAGGTTGGAAGGAAGATAATGGATGACTGTCTAGCCCATATCAGATGGTCATCCATCGTCTACCATACAACCTAGGATGGACACCATCCAACCCAAGTTATATGGCAGATGATGGACAACCATCCAAACTAGTTTGGATGGTCGTCCATTATCTATCGTCCAACCTAGTCATCCAACCTTGGTTGGAAGGTCGTTAAACCTAGGTTATATGATAGACAATGGAAGACCGTCCAACCCAGCTAGATTTTCTACAAAATAGTTTTTAAAATTTTTGCCATTGATGTGAAAATTGATTTTAGAGGTTCACCACTAATTCTAAACTAATTTTTACGAGGGGGTATTAAAATGAACCCTATCTCATTGCACTTTTTCGCAGTATATTTTGGGTATAGAATGAAGGAAGAAACCTTTCAAGAAATTTTACGCCATCCCGTCATATAGACCAATTCACATGCGGAGAGATATCTGAATTTCTCTCAACAACTCTTGATATATAGGTAATTGTTGCAGAAATGTTAGACCTTTTTTCTATTTTCAAGTGTTGTCATTCACTCTAAGCCTATTTCTTATCCATTCATATTTATGCTTATAGAAATAACTCCTTGGTTACCCATAAACTTTTTTCCATGCATTTTGAAAAACATCCATCCTATCAAATTTCATTTTATGTACCTCCATAGATTTCTTACCAACATTGAAAATGACATTTTTTGTTAATGCATCAAACATAATTTTTTTGTCAATTTCATTCAAGGCTCTAGTTGTGTGCCACATATTTTTAATTCTAATTGAAGCAAGAGGTAATTTTTGGAGACAATTTTATTTGCAACAACTAAACTCTGCATTTTCCACTTCTTCTAAAAATATTGACCATTTTCTATCCTCATTAAAATTTTGATTTGATGGATTGGCTTGAGGGGTATCCAACTTTTCAGACGTTTTGTAGCATTATAAGATCTTTTTATCACTCTGTTGGATTGATTATTATTATTATTGGAATCATATTAAATTGGATAAATAAACCGAGGTTGTATCTCTTCTAATGCATCCCACATGATGACCTCAACCTCTTTTGGGACTTATTTAAATCTAATATCCATCTAAGAACCGTTTATGTTAGTCAATTTCCTAACATGCCATTATATGAGAGATCCTTCAAATAGGGAGCATCCTTTGTAAGGAGGGTTGAATACTCTATAAATATGCACATCGAAGCTATTGGAATCTAATCTATTAAAATGTACCATGTATCCTTCAACTACATTGGTAATTGTTCCCTCTGCAAACAAATTTTCACTCAATTGAGCAATAATGGATTAATTTTGTAACAACTCCCTTGAACTTCAAATTGTTTTGATCACTATGTATAAGGTGCGACCATCCAGTTAAGCACTCCCTTTCTTAATCATAAGGGAACTTCTTGTTTCATTGAAAATCAAATGTTTTATTGGCCAAACTATTGATTTATTAGGTTGTAGTAAGTCTGAGCAATCAAAACACATATTTACCACATTTTCTATCCATACACCAAAATTCAAAGGACCCAACCTCTCTCCATAAATTTTATGATCTTCTAGCACATGAGTTATAAAACCCATGGCTATGTCATCATATTTGCTACAAGATTTGTGTTTGAGAATGACATTGTCTATGAAAAAATCTCTTCTATATTTAGGACATGTATTGATGGTGCTTTTAGTGTCATCACTACAATCTTCGTCACTCTTTGCATTGTAATCCTCTGAACCACTAAAAATGTTTTCACTACCCAAATTGGGGGGAATAGATGAATTTGCATGCTTTGAAAATTCACTCTCTTCCCAAGCAATGTAGTATCCTTTATTCCTAACATCTGCCAAGGTTTCAAATTCATCAATTGAGAAAGACAATTTTACTCTTCCATTCAATACTATGTTAACACTGAAAACAAAAAATCCTCTTCCCACATATTTACAATGTAGTGTCTTCCTACTTGGATATACTCTTCCCTCTGTAACTTTGGTTCCTTTTGAAAACAAGTCCACATGATCATCCTCTACAAATGAAAATGACTCCACTTTGTTGTAACAACATAAAATACAAATTTTGTGGATGATGGAAAATCTCTTAAACCATTTCATAAAATAAATTAAAAATTATCATGTATGTACAACCAAAAGTATATTTAATATACATATCACATGAGCTGTGAACTTCTATAATTTAGTAAGGTTTGAAAATACTTCAGAATTATACATAATAGAATTAAAATTGACGTGGATATATTTATAACATGATTTCCAAACTAAGATTGAACTTGACTCAATAGAATTTAAATGATGAGAAATAAATAGAGGTTACACTTCCATTTGTTAATCACTTCATCTAAATAGATTTTAATTAATAGATGAGGTTGAATTTAAATGACGAGAAATAAATAAATAGAGGTTAAATGGAAGTTATGTAGAAACTTGATTGCTAACCGCTTCATCCAAATATCCTCATCATATTAACATATCATATATTACTTTTACAAGAATTCCTCATACTTTCCATATTCCTTGACTATGAGAATGGGCATCTGTCCATTTTAAACATTATCATAAAAGGATCTAATTGTTATTCATTCTTTATGTTTCACGTAGGATAATTTTTCTTTCTTTCTATATTGAGTTTATGAGAATGGGCATATGCCCATTCTCATCATAATGATAAAAATATTTGTTTGTATGAGGAATGGCATATGCCCGTTCTCATCACAATAATAAAATCTTTTATTTGTATGAGAATGGCCATAGGCCTATTCTAACCATTCTAACTCATTGAAGCAATATCACTATAAAGGATGTGAGAATGGGAAAGTGTCCATTCTAAAAATACATATATTACCTCTATTTTTAATCAATGATTCTTATACAAGAATGGGTATTTGCCCAATAAATACAAGATAAAAATGTTTTTTTATATGATAATGGACATATGCACATTTTGTCTATGTGTATTGTCTCAAGATAATAATAACTTTTTTCTCAAAAGGTAATAAAAACTAATTGTTCTAAATGTTCTTCCAAGGTACTATCTCATTATTTTGAACATCTAATATTAACTCGTGATGTGAGTATTATAAGTTATATCATTTGTATAATTTTCACAACCATATTATAGTATTAGTGGTTCTAAAACAAACACGTCTAGTAGATCTAATTTTTCTTGAGTATAATTAAGATATTTATAATGAAACCTGATAAATATCGAAGATACCTATCGAAGATATATATTAAAAAATACAACTCAAGGTTAAATGTGAAGAAAAATCCAAATAAGAAAAAACTTAAATATCATGAAATATGGTATTAGTACCAAATAATAGGATTGTCCTTTGTAATCAATGAGGAAATAATAATATATGTTTTGGATTGATCCACCCCATCCCATCTTTCTATTTAATTCGTCATTCCCATCTAGAGTTCAGGGAGTGGTTGAAGCAAGTAAATGATTCAACATTTGAGTGATTTCGTTAAATCCACACGTCATATATAGTTTCCCTAAGTATCCCCTCTCCTCTTTCTTGAATTTATTATTGAAAACACGGAGACACTAATGAATGGAGAAGGTGCATAACGTAATAAACATTTAAATATATTCATAAGTCTTATTTCCAATCATAATAGAAAAGTAAATAATAATATTCATATCGTATATGACATGTCATTAATAAACTAATATTATTAAAATTTGAAATTAAACATCATGTATATTGCCTAAAACATGGCTATGATAATGTTTTAAATTTAAATTTTATTTTAAATGGAAATAACCTAAATCATGACTATGATAAAGTTTAAAATTTATATTTTATTTTATATGTAATAAACCTAAAACATGGCTATGATTTTTTTGAAAATTTAAATTTTATTTTAAGTGCAATTATTAAACCTAAAACATGGTTACGATATTGGTTAATATTTATATTTGTTTTTGACCATGACATAACAAGACCATTAATTTGTAAATAAATTGTTTTCCACCATTTATTTTTTATTAAAGGTACTTGTTTGTCAAACACATCTTTGACCACCCATTGGAGGGAAATTGGTGAAATTAATGGAAATTAATTCACACCACTCCATGGAAGTGCAGAGAGATTGAAGATGATTACCACTGCTTTTTCGATGATGGGAGTGGTATTGGGAATTTCAAGGTTCACCGTGGGTCGGCAAAGCTATCTCTTTCTTGTTCATCCTTTCCACTTTATTTTTCATCCAGTTTCTACTTTTTTGTTTGTCCTTCCACTTTGGCCCTCGCTTGTTTTTTGTTAAACTATTTTTTCCTGTGAAGAATATTTTTGAGATATTTTTATTCTCTCCACTAAATTTTTGTTGACCATTTCCGCTTTGGGATCCCTCATTTTCTTAAGACCATTTCATCTTGTGATGCACAATATTTGAAGAAAATTTTAGGCATGAATTATTCTAACTCTTCTTTATTGAATTATTATGAGATGAAGAGTATCATTTTGTTTTCTTTCCCTTGTATTTTTTTGGGTTTAAAGATGATTCCATATCTTTGATCTTCTCGTATTTTTGATCTCGGTATTAAGAATATCACTTCAATGATTTGTAAGTCATGAGTAGTTTTTAACCTAATTGTAGTTGCTAATATGGGGAGTTATTTGTTATGATTTTAGCAAAGTACAGAGTGGTCTTACCACCGGGTGGTATTACTTATTTGACAATATGTGCATGCGAGTTCTGCAAGTGGATAATTACTCATCATTAGAAGAAGAATTCACTTTTTTATAATGAAGAACAAATTTACTTCTTTTTAAAATTGAAGATAAGTTTCAAAGACACTTTTAACTCTTCTCTGTTGTATTCTGATTTTTTGGGTATAAAGATAAATTATAATGTCGTAATTTAGATCTATTGTATTTTTGAAATGGGTTTTAAGAGTATTTGAACTTCAATATTTTGTAAGACTTACATAGTTGTTATGATCCATAAATATAAAAGGATGCATCTAAATATGACCATTTCTTGCATGTTTCAGAGTCTCAACAAGGTCATTCCCTTACAAAAAATGTATATGATTATAAGAAATCCATTTTTAATCCTTCATGCTAAGAAGGGGATTTAACTATTTTGTTATTACCAAAGTACAGTGTGGGGTTACCACTTAGGTAGTGTTACTTATTTTCCAAGTGCGGTGGCCTAGTTGTGCAAACCAAGATGGGTAGGTGAGTGATGAGTGAGCTCAATGGGTGAACCAACTTACCGAGCTTGGTGGGAAAGCTAAATTACCGAGCTTAGCGACAGTGAGCTGCTTCTCCGAGTCAAGGGGCAGACGATATGACACACCGAGCTCGGCGAATGAGTTGACATTCCGACGTGGGCGAGTGAGATCATTTTTTGAGCTAGCGTTTGAGCCGGACGATCAATATGGGTGGGTGAGGTTGACAGACATGATGGGAAAATGAGCTAACTTCATGAGATGGGTTGACGAGATGACCTATCGAGACAAGTAGATGAGTTGACCTGCCAAGTTGGGATAGCCAGCTTAACTTTATTTCACCAATAAGAAGCGTACACATAAGAAAAATGTTTAAGGTAGAAGGTTAGGTAAGTGAGGAATACTTTGAGGTCGTGAACAAGTTGTGCACCATTAAAGATAAGGTATATTAAGAGTGTTCCTTTTTTTAGGACTACTTGAAAAGGAACACAAGACCACAAGATATAATTAAAAGAATCGGTTGGTGGA
Source organism: Taxus wallichiana var. yunnanensis (assembly GCA_018340775.1). Classification (NCBI taxonomy): domain Eukaryota; kingdom Viridiplantae; phylum Streptophyta; class Pinopsida; order Cupressales; family Taxaceae; genus Taxus; species Taxus wallichiana. Next base: position 196,287,945 of record CM031243.1, on the reverse strand, counting down.
TTTCTTAGTGAGAGATAGATCTGGGAAGTGGGGTACTTCCTAAAGGCTATCAATCCACATTTAAAACAAATTAAATGTTGATAAGAACATGAAATATAGAGTCCTATTGTAGTTTATATACTTTAAATATTTCACACAAGAAAAATAAATTAAATCTAATCCAAATAATGAATACAAGATTAAATTTAAAGTAGGTGGTGGGTTGTTAAGGTCTGTAGGTATAACAAGGTGTGTTATGGAGGTCTGGGTGAGGTTTTGGGGGTAGGTAAATTAACTCGTTTTCTAAGGGATAATATCGGACACAGAGATCAATGCCGGTTGGGGGAACTAATGCTAGTCACAAGTATTATCCTAAGTATCGGTTGAATAACCAATCATAGTAGGGGAAATTGGGTGCCAAAGTAGATATGAGCTTGTTTCGTGTTCTCTGTGCTTACACAGTGTTGGTAAGTCTTAGGCAGGTGTTAGGATTTAGGTGAAGGCTCAGCAAGGGTGAGAGAAGTGATTGGAAAGGTGGAGAGGTTCAAGCTGGTAGGGTATCGGGTAGATGGGTGATGGATGGTATTCGGGTGAGAAAGAAGCAGTACAACAGAAGACAAATAAGAGATCTAAGACCAAATTTAAGAACTAAAAACATGGTTAAGATACTTATCTGAAGACCTAGAGATTGGTAGATGTGGTGGTTGGTGGGCGTTCCTAGGAGAAAAAAGTCTAGATCCAAAGTGTCACAACAACAAATCCCGAGTTATTCCCTATGAATGATTCAAGGCTATGGAGCAAGAGGTTGGTTGTTGGTGAAGAACTTATATTCTCTAGTGATGTGTTTGATCATCGATGCTCAATCCAATGAAATAGTGTTAATGAATAATCCTAAAAGCCAACCAAAAGAAGAACTGAGGAAAGAGTTAGAAATCCTTATTTAAAAAAACCAATGGCGGTTCCTTGAATTGTGCCGACCAAGGAATAATCAATGTCAATTAGGGAGAAATAGTCTAATTTAATCAAAATATCTCGTTTCTTTCCTTTTGGCGTGGGTCAAGATTTGATTGTGGGCTAGGAGTCCTGGTTCACATTTAAACACATAGGGAATTGATGGAAGACATGGTTAACTATAAATATTAGGTTAAGAAAGAGTCCTAGTTAGTTAGGGTAAGTGATGACTCAATGCTAGGAGTGATGACCTAGTCTCAGTTAGTTAAATTCCCTTGGAATGGGTCCAAGGTAAGGTACAGCGGTGAGGTGGAGGGGTGAGGGAGTAACTAACCTAATATTGATACTTAGATTAATAGTAATGTGTGGAAGAGGTTATGGTAAGGGGGTGTGTTATTTGAAAGTGGCTTAGAGAGTTGTGACCTAATTTTGGGTGTCTATATTTGCCCATTTTTGTCATGTAGCTTGTACTAATAAGCGACAATGATAAAAAAAAGTATGTTGCCCCGAGATAAATGTGGAGGTGATCCCCTCAAACCAGGAACTAACTAAGTGAAAGGCTGAATCGGTGATGGTTTTAATAAGGTGGTAGATAATGTAAAATTTTGTAAGGTGTACGTATTGGTAATGGGATTTTATAAGGTGGAGGTAATCTAATGCACATGATGGGTCATTATATTCTCCAATAATTTAACTAATAGATTCTTTTGCTAGTGTCATTATAAAACCAGGGGTGTTTGTCTAAGGTTGTATGCAATAAAGCTTTATGTAACTCAATTGTTTGGTGGTTCCTTTTGGGGAATTTTGGTTGTTATGTTTCTCTCTGTCTCTACTAATATATGGAAATGTAATGCTAAACTACTAAAACAACATTACTGTAATGAAATGCATTTAATAGAAATACTTCGTTGGAATTGGAATTCACTCACAAAATAAATATAACAAAATTCAAATAACACACACTCTTAATTGAAATTTCAGAATTGAAATGACACACTCAGAATCGAAATTTCATGAAAGGAAATAACACGAACTGAATAGAAATTGCAGTAAAAGGAAATAAGTAATTGCATTCAAACCGTAACTTATCAAAACCACGAGCACACATAAACGTAAAAACCTCCATTCGCTTTGGTTGAGTGGGCCATTTCTCTTCCTTGGGATGGAGTAATCTCAACACCATCTAGGATATTCAAATAGTATTTAATATATTGATTCATAAAAGTTCCATAATATACTCAAGACATAACCGGAAAATAAATACCGATTGTTATAAATTGTAATGTAGATTACCAACATCAACTAACTACTAAATTGTTCTTCAAATAAATGTTTATATAGACATATTCGGTTACGCATCATGCTAAAATTGTAGGCACTGATTTATTCCACTAATAACCCTATTAAATTTCATTACATCTAATGTAATCAAAAAATCAAGATCCATGTTTATAGGCTATCAATGGAAAAATTCTTTCATGACTCGTACAATGGCTCTAGACTCGAGTCTCCTTGATTACAATTCCTAGCATTGGTAGTAAAAGGCCACTATTTTCCTGCACATGTCACCACATTTCACTCACAGAGGTGATTAGTGGGAGGTTATATGGTTAACAAGTTCCATGAAATAAAACAAGAGAAACACATTGAACTTACTAGGATATAACTATATAAAGCATCCCCATGCACTAATTAATCATGTTTAATGAAAAATAAATAATTTCATTAATGATATAAACACGTCAAATAATGCACTCATTAGAACACACACATTAATATTGCAACAAGAAACAAGGTTAAAGAGCACACACACTCTACATTATCAAATGTCGATAGTTTATCCAAACAAAGGTGATGTGGTCCAAGTATCCAAGGTATCAGATGTGATCCTAGAAATACAATGGGTCAAGGTGCAGAAAAGGTATAGGTGTGTTCCAAAACACCAAAATTTGTGGTCTGGTCAAGATAAACATCACGAAATAAGGCAAGGTAAGGTCGATAGGCTAAACAACACATGTAACATTATCACACGGTAGAGAGAGTATGTGATTTTAAGCTGTCAAATAGGTAGGTTCGATTCAAAAGGGGTATATAGGTGAGGATAATGTTCCCCGAAGTATCCTTAGGGATTTGTTGAGGTGGTGAGGCTGGTAGGTGGGTCTGTAGGTATGTTTTAGGGTTGTGGAAAATAGAAAAGGGCACCCTGGAGCAAAAAATTAGGTCAAATGAGGTTAGTTGAGTTATTGATAGGGTGACTGATGTCGGTTCATGGGGAATTAATACTGGTCACCTAGGGCACAACCAAACCGACGTTAATTGCCAAAATGACAAGTTAAAATGGAAATCGGCCCAAAAAGTGCTCATTTGAGCAAGGTGGGTAAGTTTAAAATGATTGGTGGAGAGTGTTTGTGCAAGAAAAATGACAGAGAGGCCCAATATAGTGATTTGGTGAGAGATTAGTGGTTAGAGGAGTGAGTTTGAGGGCCCACTTGTAGCCACCTAAGGGAGTTTAATTGGTTGAGAGATTGGAGGAGTATTTGACATGGCAGAGGCGGGAGAAGGTTCAAGGGGAAATCAAGTGCAGTTTGAGAGGTCCTATTATGGAGGCATTAGCGAGTAAAGGTAGGATTTAATCCTCAATTTTGGTGTTTGTAAAAGAATAGGGTAGACAAATATAATTTATTTATTTTTGAAATTTGATGAAAATGTGGGTAAAATTGGGCTATGGGGTGGAATTAGTGTAATTAGGGGTAAAAATGAACATTGGGGTAATTTAGGTATGTGTGGGTAGATAAAATAGGCAATTTTGGGAATTTTGGGATTGGGGGGGCGTGTGGGTTTGGCCTTGGGGCCAAACTAATGTAATCGACATGGGCTTATTATTGTCCTGCGCATCGATTGATGAACTAACGATGGTGGGAAATGGGGACCAACATTGGTAGGGTGACCGATGTCGGTTAGGTAGGGAATGGTTAAGTTTTTAGAAAAATGGTGTTTTGGGATGTCGAAGGCATGTTTAAGCTAGATGGGGTGTCGAGCTAGGTCTAAGGTAGGTATAGGCTGGGTAAAAGTGTCCAAAATAATGTTGAGGGGAGGTTTTAGGTAAATGATGATGTAATAGGATGAGTTCGGGTGGGATGGGGAAGGGTAGGTTAAATAGGTGAAATAGTAAGAAGAATATGATTTAGGTAAAGGTGGATGGTCTAGGTAAGGAAAGGTAGAAAATAGGCTAAGTTGAGTGTTGAAAGGAAAGTTGAAAGGGTAAATGATTAACTTGTGTGAATGTTGATGATGTAGGAAAGGCAACAGATGATAATGAGGGATCGAATTCCACCCTTGTTAGTATAGATGAGGCCTACCATTTCAGAGGAGGAGTGGGAGCATATGAGGGTGAGGAGATATAAGAGGATTTCTAGAGATCACAACATGATGGTAGCTCTCATTGATAGATGGGATCTGGCTACCAACTCTTTCCATCTGCCAATGGGATAGATGACCATCAAACCGGGAGGACATCTACTGAATTCTACTACTGTCGATTGTTAGGGAGCCATTGTATCAAGTCTCGTCTTTAGATGCGGTGGATCATATGGCTATGGTTTTTGAGCCACTATGGAAAATTTTTCGTACCATAGTGCAAGTATTAGTTATGGTGAGATGTATGTGGCACACACTTAGAGGTCCAACTAGTAGTGTTTATGATGGTTGGCATCGGTTGTTTTTCCCTTCTAGACTTAGAGGGTGGGAGGTTTCCATGGGATTTGATAGGATTTCTAGAGGATATGGTTTTTGAATATATATTTTTGTATGGGCACCAACATATTTGGTTCAGTTATACAGGGAGTTGTGGGCTTACAGGAGGATATAAAGATATGGTCTTTGTTGTACCTATCTGTTACACTATTGGGCATATGAGCACATTTTTTTCCTTTTTCTACTTGGTCTACCACAACAAGGGTGAGAGGTGGTAGTATACGGGAAGGATATAGATGATGGCTACGGGTTGGAGAGTAGGCAAGGGTTGATGGTGTGACTTGAGATATAACATATTATCAAAGGGTATTGGCTAGCTTATCACCGGTAGAGATTCTATGGAGGCCATACCTCATGTATCTAGAGTTCACAGGTATGGAGGAGGAGCTAGAGGGAGTAAAACTTCTTAGATGGATTCAGGGGTGCAGTTAGGGGAACACAAGTGTATACCCATCGATTTAGTTAGACGCCAACTTGGGTTACAATAGGGTGTGCCCTCACAATACCAAAGTTCCATCGAGAGGATGTGGAGATGCTATTACTTCTTCCACGGTCAATAGATCCAACAGAGTGGAGGATTAGGAAGTGGACAAGACTATAGATGATATTGGGTACACAACGGGTTATAGTCGGTGGTGGGACACACGATTACGAGAAGCAAAAATTAGGCCAAAACCGGCCGCTTTTCCACAATCGTCGAGAGAGAGACAGATCATAGAGGTAGGTGATGACATCACATGCCTAGGTCACTACATTACAAGCACAAGTAACTACCCTATAGACATAGCTAGTGGTGACATAGGAATAAGTCGGTGACGGGGAAAAGTTGCAGAGCTTCATTCCTAGGTTGGTACTTTGACGACACATTGGCGTAGCATAGGTACATGTTGGCACTATGGGAGACATGGCTACCGCTCCTCACCTCTCGAGGGCACATTATGGGACATAGGTATATGGATAGGCCCCATCATTATAGGTGTAGGTACCGGAGAGGGCCCACAACCTTAGGTACATGAACAAGGATCATTACCACTAGGAAAAGGTCCATAGAGAGTGATGTCTCTGCCACAGGTGATATCTATGGATTGGTATAAAGAGATTTTGGCGGGCGAGGTATTTTGAGGATCAAATTACGAGCTTGGTGTTTTCATTACCAGCTATTCTACCTACAAAACTTAGTAGGAAGCCACCATAGATCTATCTCTCGGACCCATAGTGCCAATAGTTCAGGGAGCCACCATTCTCATGGGAAGAGCCACTAGGAGGTGACTAGTACACAGAGATAGAGGCCGAGGTGATGGGACACGGGAGAGTGGGAGGCGTCGAGACCCTCTCAGGGATGACATAACTATTGAGATGTTGTTTATTTGTGATTTTTGATTTATATATATTGACTTGCGTGCAAAGAGGAAAAATGTACATGAGAGTTTTCGAGAGACTTATTTATATGTATATATACATTGTATTGACATACAAACTTTCCATTATATAGACGATGACACTTATATATATTGTTTTTGGTTTTATTTCCATTTTATGGGTATTATGGAAACTAGTTATAGGCATGGTTAATGTTATGGTTTGTTTTAATTTCCAATGTATTGATATTATGGAAACTAGATGTATAGGCATGGTTTGGTTTGATTTCTAAGTTATTGATATTATGGAAACTAGATGTATAGGCATGGTTTGGTTTAATTTCCAAGCTATTGATATTATGGAAACTAGATGTATATGTATGGTTTGGTTTGAGTTCCAAGATATTGATATTATTAAAACTATATGTCTAGGCATGGTTTGGTTTAATTTCCAAGTTATTGATATTATGGAAGTGTGAGAAATATTAGGTATTAGGGACTTACAAAGGAAAAATGATGACAGATGGTGGGAAAATGGTGGCTGAGATAACCTCTCGAAGACCCCATGTCTTCAAAGTTCTACCTACATAGCCCTTGCAAAAGGGGCCTCAAGCCGATGTAGTTCTCCCATAGGATAGGGAAGAATAAGATTTCTGATAGGTAGGTTGGGTAAGGAAAATGGTCCTGGTAAGGCAAGGTAGAAAAATAGGAAAGGTCAAATGTTGAGCCAAAAATAGAAAGGGTAACTGGTTAACTTGTGTGATTGGTATGGGTATGGTGTTATTTTTGGTTTTGATTTGATTTTGATAAGTATGTATGATGTTTTGGAAATGATGATTAGTATGGGTGTGGGTAAAATAAGAATCAGACCAAGATATTTAATTTCAATGGTCTCGTCCTACTGAAGAAGCAACAAGTAGGTAGAGGTGAACCAAAAAGAAGTGAAATGCTCCATAGTTGGCAAGAACCATAATGGCCATACAAATAGGCTTATGAACATAAGCCCCTAGATATGTTGCATGATTGATAGGTCTATAGTTGAAATAAGTTGCATAATCACAAAGTGTTACATGAGCGCCACATCCCTTGAGTGGATAGGAGTAAATAAATGAAGGTAGGGTGAATTTTTTTGTTTAGTGTAATATTGTTGTGGGACAACATGCCCCTTCCGTAAGATACCCATAACTATAATATGCAATTCCATGACCAAAAGTTTGTATTTTTCTTGATATTTCCTTTTACGTTTTTTCTTTTCACATTCATATACTAATTGATGCAAGAAGTCTATATTGGGATGTATAGTAGTGTCTCCTTGAGGTCTTTGTGAAGCTAATCGATGCAGGAAACTCCAAGATAATTTATGTTTTAACAAATATAGAATAGTATTTTTTTTAGATAGACTAACTAAAACATGTGGTTGGATTTGTATAGTTGTCCTTCGAGGGAGTAGTCTATTTATAGCAGCAAATGAGAGACATAGATTTTCATTTGAGGGAATCATCTATGTGTGAGAAGTTTGACTCAATGAGTAGAGTTTTTTTATCCCACATTTTTTGCATTATTTTCGACTTGTAGTCATGGACAAGAATATAAAGGACTATAGGTCTCTTTTATGATGGAAAAATCATAACATGAAAAATGAAGCTTATGAAAGAGGTGTTTCAAGTGACAAACGACCATGGGATTCCATCCTAAAAAGGACAAAAAGTATCCATGAGAATCATGTCATGAGTAGAGTCATGGTACTCATATTTAAGATAAGTTTGAATGGTGATGGATAATCACACAATTCTATTTAAGTCATTGGTCCTTGAAATGAGGTAGATGGAAGGAGAGGTTCGGTCAAGGGATGAGAAAATATGAGACACAAAGTGATGTAGTACTTTATTCAATAATTGAATGGTCAAAGATGCAAGACATTAAGAGGCTCAGTTCAAGTTTACCCTCAAGAGAAGATAAATGATAAATTATTGATCCATAGGTATGGGTGACAATATAAGGTCTAAGCCAATTAGGAGAAAACTTTCCTCGTTTACTTTTCTCCATTTTGGTTACATGTTGATTTTCCTTTAGGATAGGATTATCGATCTTGAATGTTCATTCTTGAATGTATTTTTCATTGGCATGCTTAATGCACTTTTATTAGATTTGGAGGTGATCTAGAGCATTTAGATGACATTTGTACAATATCTCAAGTTGTTACAAACTTTCTTGGTGAAACTCATCATCATATTATAACCCAAAAACCCATCCATAAGAGATAACATCTCATGGCCGGCTGTAAGATAAACTAGTTGGTCAATGTTTGGTATAAGAAAGTCATATTTTAGAAAGGAAAGGTTAAGGTCACGAAATTTAGTATAGATATGAATTCCCCAGTCACTTTTATGACATGAACAATGTTAGAGATCCATTGTGGATAGTCAATGGGTAGGATGAAAGAAACAAAGAGAAGGTGTTGAAGTTATTCTTTCACAAGAAGAGCAATGTGAGGATGCATTTAACACAGCTTTTGTTTCACTGGTTTGATGTCATGGATAGTTATGATATTGTGAAGTACAATATTAGGTTCGATACACTGACATATCACTATAGGACCAAGAAAATGATTTTCTATGATTGTGAAGAAAATAGGTGAAATATTCTTGTTCTACGGAGTCTAGAGATTGGCCTATCTTTAGATTTCACTTGTCATCCCGAGGGTGAATGTTGATTTCTAAGGTAGAATCATTTAACATGGTTTACATGTCAAAGGGTAATGAACTTTGAATATAAGAATCCTCCGCACCTAAAAAGGTCATAATAGAATCATCATTCTAACATTGAATGACATTTATAAAAGGTGTGTCATCATCCAATATGTCAGGATAAAGAAGAAGAAGGGAAGAGAAAATATCGCTATCACATTGATAGGTCAGAGGTCCCAAGGAGATGGTGTTCACGAAAAAAAAGTTAGGCGGAATGGATTCGGGATCCATAGACTCTGTGGTGAAGGTGGTGTGACAGGTGAGGAAGGTGGGGAAAGTTTTCATCTTCTACGAGAGTGATTTGGGCCTTCTTAAGAAGAGGATGGTTAGGAAATCCAAGACCACAACGGTATTTTTATTTCTTAGTGGTGCATGGTATGATGGTGTGATGACCTTATTCATAATGAAAAAAATTGAAGACTTTCTAGGCTCAACGATGAAGAAAAGTGAGTGTGAATCCGTGTTTGGTGAGGTAGGGGAAGTTGGATGAAAAAGGTCTGGTTTGGAAGGGAGGTTTGATGGAATAAGAAGCAATGTCAAGCCCCCCATAGGTTAGGTTGGTATGAAGTTCGGGAGGACTGTAGGGTATGACCTCTCTTATATAATGTTCATAATGTGAGTGTTGGTGTAGTTTTCCATACTCTCGAGGAGTATGGAATGCATCAATAATGAGGAGGAAGTACTCTCTAAGTGAAAGGCATTGAAAAACACCTACCAAGGGGTCTATGGTTAGTACTTGGGTAATAGGTATTGATGAGCTATCTAAAGTTTGAGAAGATGGGGCATCAGTAGAGGGAAGAATAAGAGGGTCAGTAGGTGGGATAAATGAGGAAGACAAAGTGACAGAAGTGGTAGATGTGGTAGCTGTCTTAATTGGGATTAGGACATCATTTAAATGATAAAGCATATTGCAGGTTTTGAAGGGGGATCTTCCTGAATGGTGTAAGTTTCTCCTTCATATTCAAATTTTAAGCAACAGTGAAGGGTGGAAGGTACACAAGCGATGGTGCAAATCTAGGGACAACCTAACAACATGTTATATCAGTAACTCTCCTTCGAGAACATAGAAGAGTTTGGGAATGGTTCGGGGATCCATGTGGATATAGAGGAAAATGGTGCCAAGGGTAGTGGTCATGGTATCATTAAAATATCAAAGCATGTCGGGGTTTCTAGACATACAATTAGGTAGTATGCCCATTTGTTCATAGGTATGAGAAGAGATGATATTGATGCTAGTGCCCCCATTAATCATAATGCATTTAATGTGAATATCATTAATGTAAGTGGAGATGAAAAGAGAAGGATCTAGATCATCAGGTTGTGAACGGAAATATTTGATTTGGAGAAATTAATGGAAATAATTTGATGAGGAGAAATGAGGGTGGTGATAGGTGAAGTGTCATTGGGTGGTACCTTGATGGATTACAGGACCTCAATGAGGGCCTAACAATGAGAATTAGAGGTTTGAATCAAGTCAAATAAAGACATCTTCAATGAGGATTGGTGAAGTTGTTTGATCATTGAACAATGGGTAACCCCAGAAGAAGTAGGTGGTGTCATCCCAAGGATGGTTATCTTGGGGGAGGTGCAAGTGAAATGGTAGGTGAAGGAGAACTAGAATGGTTACCAAATTTTTCCTTTCCTTTATCTTTCACATGTTGTGAATGAGTGGCTACATGCACCATGTTAATCTCAAAGATAGGAAAAGGAAAAGAAGGTTGTGTAGCATTAGGTGAAGAAAAATGGAATCCTTCTCCAATAGATCATCTTCTTCAAAGAGACCATCAAAATTACAAAGTTGAAGAAGGATTTTTTAAGAGCCTTATAACTCTTGAAATCATGCCCTGGTGAGCGATGATAAGCAAAAATTTTTGTGTCATCAAACCCTATTGGTTTAAGTTTCGGAGGATCGTAAGGCTTGATAGAAAGAAGTGATATAACATATATCTCTAACAACCGAGAAATGATGTTAGAGTAGGATCCTGCCAAAGGATCACAATGAGAGGTCAAATTTGGCTTGGGTGAAGGGGTAGGTGACCTTTGTGAGGAGGGTGAGGTGAGAGACCATGTTAGTGTAACTACCTTTTTGGTAGGTAGTGAAGGTTTGGGTTTAGGTTGCACCTTCTTGGGTAAAGGCAGAGGAACAACATGGTAGGATGAAGGATACTTAGAAGGTGTAGGTATTTGAGTAAGCCAAGGTGAAAGTGGGGGTGTTGGCAAGAGTAAGGGTAATGGTAGTGAAGTAGGTGTCGAAAGAAGGGAAGGTAAAGGCAAGGATGTAGATTGTTGCACTTTAGGTTTGCCTTAGTGAAGAGGTAGTTTAACCAAGGCTGAGGGATGTGGGTCGAAAATTTATGGTAGAGGAGAAGGTGAGTGAGAAGGTGTGGGAGATACCGAGGTAGATTTTTTTATTGGTGGGGACGATGTTGACAAGTCTAGCATCATAGCGGGGATGTGTTAGACTTAGTACCAGTAAGACCCCTAAGGTGGTGTTAGGTTTTGGTGTAGACAAAGGTATATTAAAGGCATTTAAGAATTAGGATATTAAAGTTTTAGGTTTTAATAGACTTAGGATATTAAAGGAATTTAAGAATTACAAGGAAGTGATTAATCATGGTTAGATAGATTCAAATTTTGAGACTTAAGATATTAGGATATTAAAGACATTTAATCATTAAAGGGTGGTCATTTATTATTTAATCATTAAAGAGTGGTGATTTATTATGGTAGGATAAATTCAAATTTCAAATTTTTGGCACTTTTTTTTAGAGGTGATTTTCCTTGGAAAAATACTATATAAAAATATTGAATTTGAATGGTTTGGGTTTTGATTTTTTGTTCTCTTATGGATGAATTTTTATTTTTTTCTCTAGGCTTACGACCGGGTTTTTTCCATTAAAATATTTTGTAGGAGAAATAAAAAGTTATGCGAAAGGATTTGAGCTGATTGGACATAGATGAGTTTTTATTTTTTCTCTCTTATGGCCTATATTTTTTCAGTCAAAGATTTTGTAGGAGAAAGATGAAGTTATGCAAAAGGATTTGGGCTGATTGGACATAGATTATTGAAAAAGAAACTTACAGTTGTAGAGGTAATAAAAAATGATACAAAAAGAGAAAGGTGGTACTGACTTTATCAAATCATTTTTTGCTTATGCGAAAGGATTTGGCCTGATTGGATACAAAGATTATTGAAAGAGAAACTTGTTGCATATGTTATAAAAAATAAGAAACAGAAAGAGATAGGTGGTATTGAATCTATCTAATCATTTTTTCGCACCATAAATAGGTATGCATTTAAGTCCCTAAGACATTAAAAAAGAACAAAAAAATGATTTGTATATTTGGTAGTTGTTACGTTTTAATGTAAACAAATTGATTTTTGTATTTGTTTGTTACACGATACATTTTTAGACATAAAAATAAACGAGATATATGAAAAATGGTTAAGATATAGTTTATTGTGAATTAAAAGATATTTGTTTATACAATTTTTAGGATTTAGAAGTAAACATGGAAAAAATGAGATATAAAAATCTTGAATAGCCTGCTCTTCCATTGTTGTATTCCGTTTGAGAAATCTTAAATAGTCTCCCTTGCAAAATCATTGTATCGACAAATATTTTTTCTTATTTATTATGTAAAATATATGTATCTTTGTATCCCTCTTGTTATTAATGGCTATATCTTCTTCTTTCTTCTGCTAAATATTTGTATCTTCGTATTTCTCCAGCTACATTTACGTTCTTCATCTTTTCCCAACTAAATTTATGAATGACAAAGTATCAGCCGCAATAAAGTGAAAATTAAAACCCGATTCATTCAAAATCAATATTTTTATAATGTACTTGGCTAGAAAAAGTACCACATAAAAAAGAGTGTCAAAAATTTAAATTTTGAATCAAACCTGCCATAATAAATGATCATTGTGAGTTTCCTCCCAAAAAATAAAACTCAAAATTTTTAAATTTGAATCAATCTTATGGAAAATCTTAAAAGAGCACCGAAAATTCAAAATTTGAATCAAACCTACTGTAATAAATGACTAAATCTAAAAAACGTAAGACCAAAACTTCAAAAGTTGAATCAAATGTACCATAAAAATGAAAATTAAGAATTGCATCCCAAACAAAGCTAAAGCGCTGAAAATTTGAAATTTGAAACAATCGTAATGGTATTATTTACAATTAATTGATCAATAACAAAAAGTAATAATAGAAATCAAAGTTTTTCTAATCAATATATGATATTAGTAATTTATAGTTAATCACTAACATTGATTAATAATAGAAATCACAGTGATTATGTAATATTAGTTTTGATTAGTAAATTGATAACATTAATTAATACTACTATAATTAGTAAGTATTAGTACTAATTTAAATAGGTAATTAATAATATTATAATTATTTATAAAAATATCCTATCAAATAATATTAACTACAAGAATTAATATTACCGATAAACTTATATTATTATATTAACTAGAAAAATATTAATAACATCTAATTAAATTATCAAACGAATAAAAAATATTTTTAAAATAATTAAATAATATTATAAAAATATAATTAAATTTTATAAAACTAATTAACAACTTAATCACCATTATTTATAATGCTTAATTAATTATAGTGCATTTTTAAAATAATTTTATAAAATTATAAAAATATAATAAAACTTTATAAAACTAATTAATGACATAAACTCCATTATTTCAAAAATTGGAAACCAAAGAACATGTATTTAACATATGATATTAGGACTAAATAAAATTAATTAATTAACAACATTAATTAATAATACTAATAATTAAATACAAGAAATACCATCGTATCATTTAATAATAACGATAAATTTCAAATAATATTTTACATTATTAAATAAAAGTGATTGTTGTATGTGAATGGGCTGTTAGAATGTGTTATCACTATTCTTCGTCTATGATTCCTATATCAAAATAGGCATATGAAAATTCTAAAAATATATCATTAGCACCTACCCTAAGGGTACGAGAGTGAACAACATCCCTTATTCTATCATTCTTATATGATGTTTTTACAGAGAAGAATGAAGTAAAATTTATTCTTAGTGAAAAAAATTATAGTGTATTCTCTAAGTGAAAAAAATTACAGTGTAGTCAAGAAAAATTGAAAAAAAATGTTTATTTGTTTGGTTGTATGAGAGAATGGGCAATTTCCCATTCTTAAAAAAAGACAAAGAAAATTGTATCTCTCCTAAGCATCTTGCCCTAAGGATGGAAGAGTGAACAACATCCCTCGTTCTATCATTCTTATATGATGTTTGTTGTGAGAATGTTCATAAACTTTATTTTGAGAGAGAAAAATTACATTGTATTCAAGAAAAAATGAAAAAATATTTGTTTGTATGAGAGAATGGACATCACGCCCATTCTTAAACAAAGACAAAGAATATTTTATCTCTCCACTAGCATCTTGCCCTAAGACTATGAGAGTGAACAACATACCTTATTCAATCATTCTTATATGATGTTTGCTGTGAGAATGAAGTAAAATTTATTTTGAGAGAAAAAAATTACATTGTATTCAAGAAAAAATGAAAAAAGTTTGTTTGTTTGTATGAGAGAATGGGCAACTACCCATTCTTAAACAAAGACAAAGTAAATTTTATCTCTCCACTAGCATCTTTTATTGTGGAGTAAGATAAGATTAATATAGATCTGCACTAAAATGACAATAATTTTCTTCTATTACTCATATTGTAATTGAATGGGCATATTCCCATTCAATTCGTATCAATTTATTGTATTAGACATATTATAAAAAAATTACATTATATTCAAGATAGGTTGAAGAAATTGTTTGTTTGTTTGTATGAGAGAATGGGAAAACTGTCCATTCTTAAATATACACAGAGTAAGTAAATTTTATAAAAACATTACATTTTATTCAAGAAAAAATGAAAAAATGTTTGTTCGTTTGTATGAGAGAATGGGCAACTGCCCATTCTTAAACAAAGACAATAAATTTTATCTCTCCACTAACATCTTGTCTTGTAGAGTTAGATATGATTAAAATGACAAGAATTTTCTCTTATTACTCATATTATAATTGAATGGGCATTTGCCCATTAAATTTGTATCAATTATTGTACTATGCATATTAGAAAAAACTACATTGTATTCAAGATAGGTTGAAAAAATTGTTTGTTCGTTTATATGAGCAACTACTCATTCTTAAATATAGACAAAGTAAGTAAATTTTATCACTCCAAAACATCTTGCATTTTGGACTAGCTATGAGTAATATAGAAGTACTAAATAGACTAAGTTCAATATTGCATGTATTTGAATGTTTAGAATGAGCATATGACAATTTAGATCAATATTGTGTGTATTAGAATTTTTAAAACATGAGCATATTCCCATTCTAATAATAGGAATCACAAAGAAAAATAGTCATAACACAAAAACTACATATGGGTATTTGTCTACTCGAATGGGAATGGCATGAAGATGAAGTGGGTTGTACCCCATTTTGCTATTAAAAGAAAACCAAATGTTATTATTCACATTTAGAAGAGTTAGAAATATTCAATTTTTTTATTTTCATGAAAAGATAGAGACCAAAAGCGAAATAATACACACAAATTAGAGATAGAGGCTTGATCTCCCATTAAGGGTATGCAATGCAACACCTGGGCTCCTCCAGGATAGTCCATATAATATGATACAATTATTAACTCTATAAAGGTTTTTAACATGTTTTTAAACTATAATTATTCTTCTAATCTAGTCCTCCTTCCATGTAAAATAGGGAACAACCCAACAAGTAAATGTTTTTTTCAAGGATGGACAAATGCCCATATTTCTAAATAGTCAAATACAAGTGACAAAAATATGGCCAAACCAAAAGGTTAGAATTTGTAGAGAATGGGCTGATGTTTATTGTCATTATTACAAGTGGTCCAGGTCTTTTTTAAAACAATTATGTTTAATTAGTAAATATATGATGGTAAATAATATATTTACATGTTGGTCTCGCTATTTCATGGTCTTAAAAATATATGTTAAATTTTCCTATATGAAAATAGACATATGCCATTTATCAATCAAATTAATATAACTATGAGAATGGCCATATGCCCAAGGGTATGTAGTGCAACACTTGGCGGAGCCAAGATGGTCATTCCTAAAAAATAGAACTACATAAAACTTGATCCCCCTTGAGGGTATGTAGTGTAGCACTTGGAGGAGGAAGAACTTGGTTCACCAGGGGATAGTCCAACCAAAATGATCTAATTGCATTCACGATAAAATGAAAAAAATGTTTGTTTATTTGTATGACGAATGGACACGTTCTCATTCTTTAACAAAAGTTAAAGTAAATTTAATCCCTCCAATAACATATTACATTATGGAGTTAGATATTGTCAAGTATACGAATGATAAACTGACAATAATTTTCTTCTATTACTTATATTATAATTAAATGGGCATATGCCCAAATAATTCGTATCAATTTACTCTATTATACGTATTAGAAAACTTTCATTGTATGCATGATACACTTAGAAAAATGTTTGTTTGTTTGTATGAGAGAACTGAAAACTGGCCATTCTTAAATAAAGATGGTAAATAAATTTTATCTCTCCACTTGCATCTTGCATTGTGGATTATCTTTGAGTAATATAGTACTAAACAAACTAAGTTCAATATTGCAAGTATTAGAATGATTAGAATGAGCATATGACATTTTAGATCAACAATTCTTATATTATAATGTTTATAACATGAGCATATGCCCATTGATAATGGGAATATTCCCATTCTAATATAGGAATCACAGAGAAAAATAGGCATAAGGCAAACCACATATGAGTATATTTATACTCAAATAGACATGATATGAAGATGAAGTGGGTGGTTCCCCATTTGGCAATCGAAGGAAAGGGTAAGTGCAGGAAGTTGATGGACAAATATAGGGTCATCCGTGGACGTCATATTGCAAAAAACAGTGAAATCTCAACTTGTAGGGATTATTAGCTATACACGCACTCTAAATTAGAAAAATTATATGAATATGAATCGTAGCATTCGAATCTAGTTTCTAAAATACTATTTTTAAAAAAATGGACAAGTTTAGCTATATTAAACACTTAAAATTATATGACTTAGTTTTTTTTTTGAAAAAACTTATAAGATTGTAGTCCGTTTGCCCGCATTTTGGATGACCAAATCTTGTTTTTTTTTTTTCCTTTGGTGAAACGTTAGATGTAGTTGTCTATCTTGGGATGGATTTTATTTTGTATTTTTTTTAGCAATATTTTTTTATGATTTTTTCCGTGAAAGTGGTCTGAAAATATTTAGAAAACGGAGTGCTTTCCGTTTGCCCGCCATAACTATATCAAAAAATATCGAAATCAATTTTTTTTTTAACGTGTATAGAATTTTTCCACGCTTGGGATGGTATAAGTTTTATCATATTTTGATAAGCGAAACAAAAGTTACAGTCTTAAACGTAGACATGAACATTCATGGGAAAAAATGTCTTAAATACCTATTATTAGTAAAAAATTATAAAATGATATTTATCTTATTCTATTTACTTTAAAAACAATATTTCTACGAAGCTAAGAGTCTTCTCTACGATGACACCATTTTTGTGAAATGTTTTCATTTTTTTAGTATGGTTCAAGTCTTTGGAAGAGCATGATTTGAGGTTTTTTGACCTTTTACACTTCATAATGACCTTCCATAGCTTTGGTTGTGGAAAAACAGAGATTTTCCAAGGCTTAGGTTTGGTAGATAGATCCGCGATCACGGTTTATAAAACACGATCGCAGTTTTTTAACATAAACCGCGAGTGCGCTTTATAAACTGCGATTGCGCTTTATAAAGCACGCTCATGGTTCATAAATCATATTTACACACATCCCAATGTCTGAATTACCATGTGATTTTTACTCTCTGACCTTACCGTATGAATTACTGCAAAATTCTGTCTTTTTCTGCATGTTTTTCTTATCACCGGAAGCAAAACATCATGGGAGACAAAAAAGAAGTCATTAAGTAAAAAAACACCAAAGGAATTACAGGCCAACAAAATTCAAAATGTTGAGCGAATGTGGAAACTTCGTGAATCTAGAAGAGGTTCATCTTCAATCCCAACTATTGTAAACAATGAAGAACTAGGTAATGTTTCTACTGTCAATGTTAAAGTTGAATTAATTACTCGTGATGAAGAAGTTTTTACTGTCAATGTTGAAGAAGTATTAAACACTCATGATGTAGCAAATGTTGAAATTGAAGGAAACAATGAAAATATGAATAAGGAAATTCATGTTGAAACTGTAGACAAGAAAAATTTGACAAAAACACCTCCTAGGATTTTACATAAGAAACCTAATTTTTTATTGAAATTGATGAAAACATTTTGAAACCAATGTCTGAAAAACTTTCTGAATGAAAAATTAGAAGAAAAGCCACTGAAATTTGGGATAATCATTTTGAAATTTTAAATGATTCCTAAAGATGTCAGTTGTTGGTTAGTTTGATGAAATTGATTAAAATGATACCTACATTAAACACCTTAGGATTGACAACATCTAATATATGTGGTCAAACCTCTACAATTGTTGAAAACCTTCATGATGCATATCACACTGTTGGTGTCAAGAGATGCACTAGGGATAGTAATATTGTGCGTCGTGTACTTGCTACTAGTGTTGTAAGTGAATCAATAAAAAAATAACGTTTGATTACGCAAACAAGTCGAATGTTGTAAGTTAATCGAAAAACTCTAATGAAAGTAATTGAAAGACGTAATATCCTTCAATCACTCAATAATGTCGATTTTTGGGCATTTTCTGCTAGAGCATGCGTAAGGACAAAAATAATTCTGATGCTATAAGAGAAGTTGTTATTAAATTTTGGCATGATAACACTAGAGTTTCACCTAATACAAGAGATGTTATAAAATGGAGAGTTGGTTCTACTAATCGTGAACCACATCCAAAGCATTTCTTAGCTATGACTCAAACTCAATTATTTCATAAGTTTGAACAAGAGAATCTGGAAATTAAAATTAGTCAATGTTTTTTTGAAATGTTGAAACCATTCTATGTGAAAATCAACCATGCTCGCACCACTTGTTGTTGTAGGCAACATGTTGAATTTGCGATGCATTATGCTAAATTTTTACGTATTCATTATAATTTTCATTCTAAAACTATGTTATCTGAATGTGGTGTTCAAGTTCCACCAATATCTTCCAGGGATTTCATTCCTACTATATTTTGTGAAAAAGAAGTTGGACAATTTTTTTATAGTCAGGATTGTTTAGATGGAAGTTGTAGTACATGCGGCGGATTACCTAAATTGGAAAGTTGCATCCATGAGAAAATTAAAGGTACAATAGGACATAATTTAGTTGAGTTTGATAAATATAAATCAGTGGCATACCAGTTGAAATATGGAAAAGAGTCAAAACGGTGTGAGCTAGTTATAGAACAAATGCCCATTTTTCAATTTATGAGAAAATTTAAGGATGAAATTGTTTATGAGTATGTGAGGCATACACATAGAGCTCGATGGTTAGATGAACAATTCAAGCTATGAAAAGACACATTTCCTATTGGTACTATTGTTTTAGTGGTCGATTTTGCAGAGAATTACACATTGCAACCACAAATGGAGGTTCAATCGCAATATTACAACTCAGTACAAGTTACCATTTTTGTGCATATAGCATTTCTATATTCTCCTGACATTACAGAGAATGATCAATTTTTTTTAATAGAGTACCACTTTTATATCAGTGATGATCATACTCATTCTACTGAATTTGTGCAAGGGTGTTTCCAGTTATTTTATGAAAACTTGTCTGATAGGGACATCCACTTTAAACAACATTATATATGGTCGATAATTACACATCTCAGTTAAGAATGCATGAATGTTTTATTGGATGAGCAGAATGCATGTCAAGATGGGTGTGCTACATATTTAGAGTTTCACTGAGGTTGGACATGGAAAAGGAGAGCATGACGGTGCAGGGGCATGTGTGAAAAGAGCTCTTGCAAGAAAAGAGTTGAAGTACAAAGATGGTGCTAAATTAAAAGATGCAAAGAGCATATGGAATGGTGTCTTCGACAACATGGCCCAAGGTTCTCAAGAAAATTCCACAGTTCACAGATATTTTTGGTTGATAGAGGAACAACATATTGCTAACTACGAGGATTGTATGACACTCACTAGGTTCAGTGATATGCACTCATTTTGTAGCTCAGACGCTACTTCGTGGGCCGTATGGACAAGAAATTTGACATGTTTTTGTGCATCTTGTATTGAATTTGTCACTACTGAGTGTGATTCACAAGAATGGGTGGAAGGATGGATTTGTAGGCCTCTAACTCCACTTCCTAGTTATCAACCTCCACAAGCATTACGACTTGTTTCTCCAGATGAAGTTACAACATCTAAGGACTTTGACAAAATTTTGATTTTGGTGCGACAAGGTATTTATGGTTATTTATTTAATTTTTGTATTGAGTTATGTCCATTGAAATTTTAATATGTAATTTAAATTTGAGTTGTTCAACCTTGGTTTTTTTTTTGTAGGACATGTGTTTGCAGTAATTGCGACAGAAGAAAATGAAGAAGGAACAGACTATTTCTTATGTCATTGCATCAAGGAAAGAAAGAAGTTGACTTCTCCTATTATAGATGGCGAAGATATTGAGTATCCTACAGGGTCAGTGGTAGTTACTGGAACTTGGCTTCGACGGTATCCATTAAAAAACTCCTCTATTTGGGTGTTTGAAGACTTTGAGACACATAGGAAAATACTCTTATATTCACATCTAGTTCTAGTGACAAATATTCAGCTGTATAGATATTGAGGAACGCCTAATAACAAGGTTCTTTGGAAGGTTCGAGAGTCGATCATAAAGCAATCTTGTTTTTTATTCGAGTAGATCCGATCCCGATGGTTCATTGGAATGAATTTACAATGCTTGAATGTCTCGTATATATAATTTCTTTTCAATATATATATATATATATATATATATATATATATATATATATATATATATATATATATTAGTTTAAAGATCTAGATTTAAGTTTGAATATATTTTATTTTAAATTTGTGTATTTTGTACATATATAGATCTAGTATAGGGTTTTGATTTGAAATTTAAATTTCTTTGACTAACACTTTTATGTTTAGGTTAGTGGTGCCAAAAAAACTTCCACCTTCACATGGTTGGCATCGTTAGTAGAGAATGTTAAATTCTTGAAAGCTAAGAGAAGCTTTCATTGTTTGAAAAAGTTGTAAATTTTGAAAAAGTTGTAAATTTTGAAAACGACTCCTCCCCAAGTGTTTACAAGACCATACCTACGCGTGTGCACTGAAATGAGAAGGAAAAAACTGAGAAATACTATTGTAGAGGGTCTCTACGCCGAGGTGTCAGATCAGACGAGGCCTCTCTAGGTGCCACGGAGTCCGAGTAGTCACCCGTCGAAGTTGAACGATATTTTGGTCTCAGGGAGCTCTTAAGGGACTATGCCCAAACGAAGTAGCCCTAAGCAACGACCATTTTTGCATCGAAACATCACCTTCTCTAGCATTCACTTGGCCACCGGACGTGCCGACGAGTCGTCGTCGGTTTGGTGCCATGACCCACTGTTTGCAAAATATAGCGTTTGACAACCTTACATTGGCTCTAACTGCACTATTTCACGCATTTGCAAAGAGTAGGACAGCAAGAGCACCGAAATGAGAAGGAAAAAACTGAGAGAGGCTATTGTAGAGGGTCCCTACACCGAGGTGTCATAGATTAGACGAGGCCTCTCTAGGTGCCATGGAGTCTGAGTAGTCACCCATTGAAGTTGAACGATATTTTGGTCTTAGGGCTCTTAAGGGACTACGCCCAAACGAAGTAGCCTAGAAGCAACGACCCTTTCATGCATGAAAAAATTATATCCTCTAGTGTTCACCTGCCACCTGGACATGCTTTGGCGTAGTTGATTCGGTACCACGACCCACCGTTTGCAAAATATAGCGTTTGACAACTTTACACTAGCTCCAACTGCACTATTTCACACGTTTGCAAATAGTAGGGACAAAGAGAGTATCAAAATGAGAAGGAAAAAATGAGAGAGGCTATTGTAGAGGGTCTCTATGCCAAGGTTTCGAATCAAATGAGGCCTCTCTAGGTGCCACGGAGTCCAGTAGTCACCCGTCAAGTTGAACAATATTTTGGTCTCGGGCTCTTAAGGACTACGCCCGAACGAAGTAGCCTAAAGCAACGACCATTTCGCGCACCAAAACACCACCTCCTCTAGCATTTACCTATCCACCCCGATGTGTCGAGTAGTTTAATTCGGTGCCATGACCCACCATTTGCAAAATATAGCGTTTGACAACCTTACACTGCTCCAATTGCACTATTTCACGCGTTTACAAAACAAAAGTAGGACAACAAGAGCACCAAAATGAGAAGGAAAAAATCTGAGAGAGGATATTGTAGAGGGTCCCCACACTAAGGTTTCAGATTAGATGAGGCCTCTCTAGGTGCCACAGAGTCTGATTAGTCACACGTTGAAGTTGAATGATATTTTGGTCGTAGGGCTCTTGGGACTACGCCCAACGAAGTAGCTCTAAGCAACGACCCTTTCACGCATCAAAAACCACCTCCTCTAGTGTTCACCTAGCCATCCGGACATGTTGGCATAGTTGGTTTGGTGCCATGACCCACCGTTTGCAAAATATAGCATTTGACAACCTTACACTAGCTCCAACTGCACTATTTCACACATTTGCAAATAGTAGAGACAAGAGAGAGTATCAAAATGAGAAGGAAAAAAACTGAGAGAGGCTATTGTAGAGGGTCTCTATGCCAAGGTTTTGGATCAAATGAGGCCTCTCTAGGTGCCACAGAGTCCGAGTAGTCACCCGTCGAAGTTGAACAATATTTTGGTCTCAGGGCTCTTAAGGGACTACGCCCGAACGAAGTGAAGTAGCCGGAAGCAACAACCCTTTCGTGCACCAAAAACCACCTCCTCTCTAGTGTTCACCTGCCACCGGATGTGTCGTCATAGTTGGTTTGGTGCCACGACCCATCATTTGCAAAATATAGCGTTTGACAACCTTACACTGGCTCCAACTACATTATTTCACGCGTTTGCAAACAATAGGACAACGAGAGCACCGAAATGAGAAGGAAAAAAGAGAGAGAGGAAATTATAGAGGGTCTCTACACTGAGGTTTTGGATCATACGAGGATTTTTAGGTGCCACGAGTCCGAGTAGTCACCCGTCAAAGTTGAACGATATTTTGGTCTCAGGGCTCTTAAGGGACTATGCCCGAACGAAGTAGCCGGAAGCAACGATCCTTTCACACACCAAAAACTACCTCCTCTAGCATTCACCTAGCTAGCTACCTAGACATGCCAACATAGTTTTTTTGGTGCCATGACCCACTGTTTGCAAAATATAGCATTTGACAACCTTACACTGGCTCCAACTGCACTATTTCACGCGTTTGTAAATAGTAGGACATCAAGAGCACCGAAATGAGAAGGAAAAAATCAAGAGATACTATTTTAAAGGGTCCCTATGCTAAGGTTTTGGATCAGACGAGGCCTCTTTAGGTGCCACAGAGTCCAAGTAGTCACCCATCGAAGTTGAATGATATTTTGGTCTCAAGGCTCTTAAGGGACTAGGCCCGAGCAAGTAGCCGAGGCTAAGCAACAACCCTTTCGCGCACCAAAACCATCTCCTCTAGCATTCACTTGGCCACTCAGACATATCGACGTAGTCGGTTTGGTGCCACGACCCACTATTTACAAAATATAGTGTTTGATAACCTTACACTAGCTCCAACTACACTATTTCACGTGTTTGCAAATAGTAGGACAGTGAGAGCAATGAAATGAGAAGGAAAAAACCAAGAGAGGATATTATAGAGGGTCCCTATGCTGAGGTGTTAGATCAGATGAGGCCTCTCTAGTTGTCACGGAGTCCGAGTGATGCCAAAAATCACAAAAATGATGTCTAAACGAGATGAACCCAACTTAAAGGTAAATCCTTTTAATTCAACATACCCATTCAGTCAAAAATATTTAGAAACCCTCTTCTCACAAGTCAAAGACATGGAACCTTTGGTTGGTCATAGTGGAGAAGAATCTAATTCATATGAAGACCAAAACAAATTAGATCTATCTTTCTTTCATGAGCTCCTTTACTACAATAGAGACAAAGTACTTGCACAAGAGTCCTTGAGTTAGGAGGTAGACTATTACAAGAGTATGAAGTGGTGATTAAGACCATGAATCACAAAGCAGAAGATCCAAAATGACCATCCCTCATAGAAATGGACATCCATTTTAATACAGGTTATTCTTCCACTTCAATAAAACGTAAAAAAATGTTGAGGATCACCCACCAAAACCAACAAGTGATTCATGAAAACCTTACTTTAAGGCTTCACGTAGATTCAAGATTGAATATACTCACAAAGACTCACCTCCTCCTAGATTTTATGATGAAGATGATCCCTTATTCGAAGAGGAGATCATTCAAAGACAAATACTAAAACTCGCTCAAAATTTAGTGACCTTCTAGGTTACTTGAATAGGAATACATGCAAGGATAGACTCAAGATAAAGTTAGGTGAATTTCACATTTATACATCTAATGAAGAAAATTTCAAAGTTGATAAAGTGAATAGACCAATATATCACCCACAAAGGAAAAAATGATTCAACAAGAGTTGAATTCAATGAAGAATACGCTAACCACTTTACAAGAAAGAAATGTAGGACACAATAGAAAATATCTATACAAAAAGCTATTTCCTTACCCATTTGATAAAGATACGTTGCAACAACAATTTGCAAAGAATTTAGACATGGTCCTAACGAGAAGATGGGTATATTCAAATAACCATATATCCTAACCATGGAGATAAAAAGAACAAAAATTCAGATCATGGACAAGCTTGTAATGACTATCGGAATACTACCTGCATCTATCCAAAAAATGATAAACAATTTTAATCCCTTATAGGATGCATCCATTCATCTAATGAACAAGTAAATACCATTAGGATCTTAGAGAAAAGTTGTGATGTGGATACAAGACATTCTAGTTTGGTAATACCATTTATCCCCTACCTATTCCGCAACAAGTCCAATACAACTTAATAGAATAATTGGAAAAGACACCAGCTAGAATTTTGATCCTATATCTCCTCAAAATCACCATTGCTCATATAAGAAAATATTATATAAAACACTTATGAGTTAAGGGGTGTCAACAAACATAGATCTCAGACACCTTCAAGAAATTAGTACACACCTTGACTCCAATGATCATATCTCTTTTCATCAAAATCCAATCCCACGCAATAACCAAGAGAAAAAGTTACCCTTATACATAGAGCTCATTGTTTAACTCATCGTCAGATCAAAATAGTGCTTGTGGTTTGTGGGTCCTATCTAAACAGATCTGCATATTGAAACTGGTAATAAGAAATTTCCATCATTGGTCAATCCCTTAACATTGTTGGAGGCAACATATCAAAAGAATGGTCTAGATGATAAATTAAGTCCTCAACATGCCTTATTAATATAAGATCTCTCAGTGTCTCTTTGATAATGATGAGACATTTGCAGAATTCATGGGAATCAGGGATTCTATTTTGAAGGGGGATCATAAGAAATATTTTCCCATCAACCTAGATGATTGTGCATACTTTGGATAAAAAGTACAGATGTGTGAACACTTGAATAAAAAGAGTATAAGAAAAATCAAGACTACTTCTAAAAATCCTTGTAAGAAAAACAAACATAAGTCTCATAGTGAAATCCTCTTTGAGTCATTAGTAAACAAACAAGACAAAGAACATATAGAAAAATAATAGATAAATCTTGGAGCTTCACTTTCAACAAAAGAAAAAAATGTTTTCATAGCATTATTATGAGAATATGAATATTAATGTTTTCCATTAGATGTTAAACCCATAAAGTAGAAGTTAAGAAATATGCATCCCAACATTACACTGCTTGTTAAAGAAGAACTGAAAAAGTCATAAATATGAAAACCAACACACATGGATATATATATAAGAATCAAACAAAGTGTGCTCTAGACGCACGTCTCTGAAAATATATATGTATAAGTTCATCATGTATGTGTACATCTCGAACTAAGCATGTGTCATTATGTACATATGGGACCACATGCGGTCACAAAAGGCTATATATATATACAATGGACTATGAATCTACTCATGACCACATATGTACATCCAGGTGGTCCTAGGTGTCTCTAAGCATGCCTACAACCTAACCTGTACATTCATAAACAACAAGTTTTTAACACCCAAAATTTTAAAATACATTCAAAATTTAGAAACTTGTACAATTTAGTTAAAATGCATGTGAAATCTTACCACAATGTCATGATCCCTATCAATTTGTTGTTGATGCGTCGCAAGGACAACAATAGACTCACGAGGGGTAAGCTACATACAAATAATTAATTTTCAAATTAAATATTTCACATATACCTACAAAATTTGATATTGTAGATTTAAGTTTAATAAGAAATAATGAACCTCCAAAATTTAACAAATTTAAAAAATTGTACCTCAGTTAGTGGATCTCAGATGCTATGGCAGTATCTACAGTAGCCTCCACAGTCTGCATATATGGAGGAGTCTCTCTAGCAATCATAAGCTATACAAAAAACATGTACAAATCAATATTAAAATCTACATGATAGAGGTCCAAAGCATGTAATCCACGTGAACTTCCAGTAATTAGAAACAAAGTGTAAAGAGATTTACTAACCTATAAAACTCATGTGAGGTGTGCCAGTAGCCTCAGTTCCCTGAGTAGATGATGACCCGCCAGGCTCCTATGTATAAAAGAGAAAAATATTAATACATGTACAACATACACGTGAAACATTATAATAATAATCTAGTGCAATCAAATGAAATTAAAAATTTGTAAGTTTGTAAAACTTGAAACTTATGTTTGAAACATGCCCACCACAGAGCTAAAGATGTCGCGTATTGGATGTTTCCTTCACTTTAGTTCTTACTATTTAAAATAAAATAAAAAATTAGTTTTTTACATGTATGTACATGACGTACAATCAAATATATATATATATATATATATAATATCTCAAACATGTGAATTAAACTATTGTATATATATTATTTAAATTTATTTGAAATTTACCTGTGAAAGACCAATATCAGTGGCACCAGTTCCAAAAACATTCCCCAACATCTCATCTATAGAAAATAAATCCTGTGAACCAACAAATGATGTCTCGCCTGCAGTGCATACGGAACCACATGATCCACAGTGGTGTGGTGCACTAGAACTGACACCTCCACCAACATCACTAGATGCAATCTGGTCACTATGCTGGGTGAGAGTGTCAGTGAGCTCCCTCAATGCATGTAATGTATCAATCTCCACAACCTCCTTCACTGTAAGAGGGATAACTGAAGGTAGTGGGGGTTTTGGGGCATGGGGATCCTAGGTTGACCTATACGTGCACTAGGTCTACTCTGTGCAGAGCCACCTCCTCGACCAAAAAAAGTTAGAAAAGTCAAAATAATTTGGGACCTCATTGAGCACGAACTCGCAATATAATTTCTTCAAAAAATAAAGAGGAACCTCATTGTTGTTGCATGGTGGATAATCAAAAACCATCCACCATCGGTCCCAAATATTGTTTTTGATTCGGTCATCATGGCACCAATGGATTGGGAACTGTTTGCAAGTAAATCGCAGCGGAATTGGTTCTAGGGTCAGTAAATAATGCACAAATGAGGTCTTTTCCAAATTTTTGTCTTTGACGGCCGCATGGGATAGTTTATCTGCATACCACCGCCTACAGTCACTTTTAAAGGTGTTCCATCTATGTATTTGGTTGGTTGCAGACTTGACTTCGCTAATCAATGTTTGTAATGTATTGGCTAAAGTCATGCGGGATGGATTTGTAGCATGATTTTGTCTTATAGTTTGAATTAGGTTCTCAATGACAATTTTATTTTCTCGGATTCTTCCAATGATATTATCTTGCGTTCTTGTTGGCTCAGTGGGGACAGAAGGAGCCACATGAGGTGGATCTATGTTTGGAGGAGGGTTTTGAGGAATGTTCGGAGGGTTTTGAGGAATGTTCGGTGGGTTTTGAGGAATGTTTTGATGGTTTGCATGATTTCAAGCTTGTCAACCAACTGATAAAATAAGAAAATTGTATACATAAACAAACATTTCAAAAAACCCATGAAAATGCAAAAAAACCTAAAATGCAAAAAAATGATTACAATCGGGGACTTACCTCCTCGTCTTGGTGGCATGGTTGAATCTATCGCTATCCAGAAGTCCAATGAGCAATTTTGAGGTGGTATTCAAAGCGCGAGTGAAATTTTTTTAGAAAAATCACGGTTTGAAATGAAAAATGAGGAAAATAAGGAGTCGCGGGACTGCTAAATTTTGTCTCAGAGTTCCGCGATTGTGGTTTATAACCACGCTCGTGGTTCTAAACCACGATCACGGTTTTAGGTTCGTAATTACCGAACCTAGAATTCGGAACCGTGATCGTAGTTTAGAACCGTGATCGTGGTATGTAAACCGTGATCGTGGTTCCTTTATTTTAGGTTTTTATGTCCACAAAATTGTCCACCAACTTTGTGCACTTACCCGAAAATGAGATCTTATTCTTCACATCGAGAAAAGTTAGAAATAATCATTTTTGCCTCCTAGAATTTTCTTTGATATTCTTCATGAAAATAAAGAGATCCCAAAAGTGAAAGAATAAACAACGATTAGAGATAGAGGCTTGATCACCCTTGAATGGTATGCGATGCAGCAATAGGCTCCACCAAGGATAGTCCAACCAATATGATACAATTATTAACTCTATAAAGGCTATCAAAATGTTTTTAAACTATTCTTCTTCTAATATGGTCCTCCTTCCATTGCAATGGTCCTTCAATGAAAAATGGGAACAACTCAAACATAAATCTTTGTTTGTTCAATGATGGACAAAATTTTCCCAAATTTCTAAATAGTCCAATACAAATGACCAAAAATATGGCCAAAAAAATGTTAGAATGTTTAGATAATGGGATAATACCTATTCTCATTATTACGAGTGGTCCAGGTCTTGTATTACGACAATTACATTTAATTAATAAATACATGGTGGTAAAAATATATTTGCATGTTGGTCTCGATATGTCATGGTCTTAAACAATATATGTTAATTACTCCTATATGAGAATGGGAAGAGAATGGGCATCTTCTATTTCTAAAAAAATGAATAGAACTACATAATATGAGAATGGACATCTACCCAAGAGTATGTAGTGCAACACTTGGCGGAGCCATGATGCTCATTTGTAAAACAAAATAATAGAACTACATAAGGCTTGATCCCCCTCGAGGGTATGTAGTGCAACACTTAGCGGAATTAGTAATTGGCTCCGTTGAGGTTAGTCTATCCAAAGTGATACAATTGTATAAAATCATTGGCATGTGACTAATTCCAATTGTAGTTGAAAATCTTGTTTAAAAATATGAAGTAACATGAAACATAACATATAGAATGAGCATATGAAATTTTAGTTTAACAATTCTTGTATTAGAATGTTTAGAACATGGGCATATGCCCATTCTAATATATGAATCATAGATAAAAATAGGCATAATGTGAACTACATATGGGTATCTGTCTATTCGAATGGGAATGACATGAAAATGAAGTGGGTTGGGCCCCATTTTTCTTTTAAAGGAAAACCAAATGTTATTCTTCACATTGAGAAGAGTTAGAAATATTCATTGTTGTTTTTAGAAATTTCCTTGATATTTTTCATGAAAATAAAGAGAGCCCAAAAGCTAAATAATAAACAATAAGAGATAGAGGCTTGATTCCCTTTAATGGTATGTAGTGCAACACTAGGCTCCGCCAAGGATAGTCCAACCAATATGATACAATTACTAACTCTATAAAAGTTGTTAGAATGTTTTTACACTATTCTTCTTCTAATATGGTCCTCCTTCGATTGCAATGGTCTTCTTTCGATGCAAAATGGGAAATAACCCAAAAATAAATGTTTGTTTAGGATTGAAAAATACTTGCATTTCTAAATAGTCTAATACAACCGACAAAAATATGGCCAAAATAAAATGTTAGAATGTCTAGAGAATGGTCTAATTCATATTCTCATTATTATGAGCGGTCTAAGTATCATTTTTAAAAAATTACCTTCAATTAATATATACACAAAGTGGTAAAAATATATTTTCATGTTGGTCTCGATATGTCATGGTCTTAAACAATATATGTTAATTTCTCCTATATAAAAATGGGTAGAGAATGGGCATCTTCCATTTCTAAATCAAATTATTAAATAGAACTACATAATACAAGAATGGGCATCTTCCCAAGGGTATGTAGTGCAGCACTTGGTGGAGCCAAGATGCCCTTTCTAAAACAAAATAATAGAACTACATAAGGCTTGATCCCCCTCAAGGGTATGTAGTGCAACACTTGTCGAGAATCACAACTTGTCTCTGTCAGGGTTAGTCCAGCCAAAATGATACAATTGTTTACAAGCATCGCAATGTGACTAATTCCAGTCGTAGTCAAAAATCCTATTTAAAAATATGGAGTGACATGAAACATAACATGAGACCCATATTTTTATAAAAAAATTTACCAACCATGCTTTAATGCTTTAATATCCTAATGTTTACACACATTAAAATGTTTTATTGAGTTATTAGAATACTAGAAAAATAAATAATACAAAAATAACATTTTTATAACATTGCTTGCATTTGAATGCTTAGAATGGGCATATCTCAATTCTCATATAGACAAACAATTATGTCTTGTATTGAATTGGAAGCTGCCCATTCTCACATCCTTCTCACAACCTTTATAGAGGTATGAAAACATTTTTAAATAATTGCTTTCATTTGAACATTTAGAACAGGCATATGTCAATTCTCATATTAAGAAAATACTTTTGTCTTGTATTGAATTGGGAAACCATTCATTTTTTCATCTTCCCATTCGAAAATTGAAGTAAAATTTATATCAACACTTGCCCGTTCGAATAACGAAATAAAAATTATCATGCTAGTCCATCGAGATACATACAATTATAAAATTATTCAATAGACCTATAGACATCTTGAAAAATACGAGATGTTGTTATCTAACCTTAATGAATCAAGATTAAATGATGCACTTATATTATCATGACTAACCTTGTGAACAACTATTTTCAACAAGGGATCTAAACATTCTAATACCCAATATTATTCAATGGAATATTTTTGTTCGGTAAGGTTTGATCATAGTATTAGAAGTGTTGAATTTAATATTAAAGGATAAACCATGTGTATCTTGGTATTGTATATTTTGTAAATCATTCAATAATTCAAAGAGACACATATGATATCAAGGCTAAAAAACGTGACATGATTCACCAATGATGCAAGGCTTGACATAATTCACCAATGATGCAAGTCCAAGATGCAAATGATTCACCATCGAGATAAAATGCTTTACTTTTTTACTATTATCTAACCTTGATGATCAATAATCATGAACAAAAATATCATTTTATGGATAAAATAATAATTATATAATTATAAATTATTTTTTGATCAACCCGCACTCCCAATTTGGCAACTAAGTAATGCTTCCCAGGTGGTAAGCGCACTCATGTACTTTGGTAAAAAAAAAAAAGCAGATAACTCCACATCTTAACATGAAGGATTGACGGTGGATTTATTAGATATACATTAGTAGTTTGGATGGGATGAGACAGGAGTTCCATTGGGAATTGAGAAAATACAATTTTGCAAGGGAATGATCTTTTTGAGACTCTGAAACACGCAAGAAACAATCATATTTAGAGTCATCATTTTATAACTATGGAGGATAACAATCATGCAAGTCTTATAAAAGATTGAAGTGATATTCTAAAAAATCATATCAAAATAACAAAATATCTAAAATAATGGATTATAATTTATCTTTATACCCGAAAACACGAGAATCAATAGAGAAGAGTTTGAATGGTTTTGAAACTTATCTTCAATTTGAAAAAGAAGTAACTCCCGCATTAGCAACTATAATTACTAGTTAACAACTACGCATGTCTCAAAAAATTTTAAGTGATATTCTTAACACCAAAATCAAAAATACAAAAGATCAAAAATATGGCGGTATCTTTAAACCCCGAACAAAATATTTTCCAAATGATATTCTTCATCTCATAATAATTCAACAGATAAGAGTTAGAATAATTCATGCCTGAAATTTTCTTCAAATCTTGTGCTTTACAAGCCAAAATAGTCTTACAAACAAAGGGATCCTAAAGTGGAAAGGGTCAACAAAAATTTAATAGAGAGAACAAACAATATCTCATAAATATTCTTCAAAGCTTCGACTTCACAAGACAAAATAGTCGTGTGAAGGTAATTTTAGAATGGGAAGTTGTTCATTGTGAAAGCCTTTATAGAAGTTGTGCATGTTTATAATGGGCACAAGCCAATTCTCATACAAACAAACATTTTTATTTTGTAATAATTAATAATTGTATTATACTATCACCCCCTCCTAAAATCTTAATTTCCGTGAAGCCCCTTCTAAATGGTTAACTACATATATAACACGGGAAATCATTCAATGCAGTGAATCACACACACACACACACACACACACACACACACACACACACACACACACACACACACACACACACACACACACACACACACACATATGTATGTATGTATGTATTTTAACAAAATACGGGAAGGCAAAGCGGAAAGGATGAACAAGAAAGAGATAGATTCGCCAACCCATAGTGAACCTTGTGATTCCTAAGACCTCTACCATCATCAAAAATAGAAACTGACATCCATATCTCTACGGTTCCACATAGTGGCGTGAATTAATTTTCATTAATATCACCAATTTCCCATCAACGGGTGGTTGAAGATGTGTTTGACAAACAAGTACCTTCAATTAATAAATAAATGGTGGAAAATAATTTATTTGCAAATTAATGGTCTCACTATGCCATGGTAAAAAAAAAAAAAAACAAAGTAAATTTGATCTATTTTTCTTATATGATAATGGGGAATTTCCCATTCTAAAACAAATTGACTTTTATCTATATTCTTAATATAATTGTTATTATATGAAAATGGGCATCTACCCATTCAATACAAGAAATAAGTGTTTGTTTGTATGTAAATGGGAATAAGATCCTTCTCAACATTCTAATACAATAAATAAATGTTTGTTTTTTTATCGAAGATGTGTTTTAAAACAATTACCTATAGTTAATAATCAAACGGTGATAAATGAATCCCTCCAATTAGTATTCGAAGACATGTTTTAAAACAATTACCTTTAATTAATAAATAAACAGTGTTAAATATATATAATATGAGAAACAATATATTTTAATGATTTCTATATGAGAATGAGAATGGGCATCTACCCATTCTAAAATAAAATAATAGAACTACATAATATGAGGATGGGCGGATGTCATGGTGGTAAACAATATATTTTATTGATTCCTATATGAGAATGGGCATCTGAAGATTCTTAAAATAAACAATAAAGCAACTTAACAAGACAATTATAAACAAAATATGTAATGCTTAGTCCAACCAAAATGATTGAGTTCAATATTTCCTGCCCATTCTAAAACAAAATAATAGAACTACATAAGGTTTGATCCCTCTTGAGTGAGAGGGTATGTAGTGCAACACTTGGCGGTGTCGACACTTGGCTCCACCAAGGTTAGTCCACCAAAACAATAGTAACAATTATAAACAAAATAATAGAACTACATAAGGCTTGGTCCCTCTCAAGGGTATGTATGGAAAATGGAAAATTAATAAACTTATGAGACAATATACAAGATGATTAAGTTCAAGTAAGTTTTTAAGAATTAAAATTTAGTTTGATTAAGTTAAAAAAATTATTTAATGGAATTAAAATTTATTTTGGATTTTTGGAATGGGCATAATTATGCCCATTGTCATTGAGAAATCATACGGTTGTAGCAATCATATATTCTACTTGATCCCTCTCGAAGGTATTTAGTGCAACACTTGGCTCTACCAAGGATAGTCTAGCTAGTACAATACAATTATAAGATGTTATATTGTATGAGATTGGCCTTACGCTCATTATAAACAGAATTACATAAGGAATTTTCTATAAGTTTGGAATGGTCTAACAAAATATTTCATAAATTTTCAAATCTTGTTGAACCTCCAAAACTTGCAAAATTTGTTCAACAAGGTTAAATCATAGTAACGAAGTTCAAAATTTAATCCGGAAGGATGAACATGTGCATATTGGCCTTGCATTCTTGGTAAATCATTCATTGATGCAAATAGACACATACAATATCAAGGCAAATATCCACCAATGATACAAGGCTAGGATGGACAATATTCTCTTTCAGGATAAAATGTTTTAGTTTTATTACTATTATTTGACCTTTCTGAATAAGGAATATCATGTATGGATCAAATAATACTAATAGAATTAAAAATGACTTAGTTCTATAATATTTGGAATACGTATAAATATTTAAACAAATATATTATTCTTACTCAAAATAAAATTTCTTCTATTAGACATATATGTGAGAGGATAAAAATTTAATTTTATTCTTCTAATAATTTATTCTTCTTTCCCATTCTATCCTAACTCTATTCTTCTACAAGTAGTCATAGATTAGAATGGGAATATTCTCATTTTTAACAAAGTAAATTTCATCTCCATTCTTCTTCTAATAGTTATATAAAATAAACTATATGAGAATGGATATATATTGATATGAGAACTACATAAGGCTTGATCCCTCTCAGGGGTATTTAGTGCAACACTTGGCTCTAACAGGGATAGTCCAGCTAGTATAATACAATTATTAATTAGTTAAAAAAATAATTTTGTTTATATGTGAATGGGATTGTGACCATTATAAACATGCAAAAATTATATAAAGGCTGTCACAATGCACGACTTCCCATTCCTTCCCATGTTAAAAGAAAATAAATATAATATGTTGAACTTAAAGTTATCTCTATTATTTTTCTATGTTTCATAAATGTGAACACACACACACACACACACACACACACACTTAAATGAGAACTACATAAGGTTTGATCCCTCTCAAGGGTATGTAGAGTATAATATACCCATTCTAAACATCTATTATTCTTGAATCTATTACTCTAGCCAAAACAATATAATTGTAAACAAGAACTTGAGCTATGCATTGAATGATTTCCCATTTTGTGCTTTCAAGATGGGGTGCAGAAAAACATGAGTACATAATCATTTCTTCAACAAGGAATATTCAAATAACAGTCACAATAGAAGTTTATCATTTAATCTTAAATATGTGATTCATGCTGATGTTTGGTAATGAAATACTATTATGTGCATGAATCAAATATTCAAGACGAAATGCTTCACTTCTATTACTACATTGATGCTTCAATTTTCCTTGAATAAAATATTTCACTTCTATTACTACTACCTTGATAAACATCAGGTCTTGAATATGATGAGAAATACATAAGGCTTAATCCCTGAGAGGGTATGTAGTGGAACCACGACTCTGCCAGGGGATAGTCCAACCAATATGATACAATTATAAACCATTATGAATGCGAACATGCATTTGAAGGGATGTCAGTGATTTTTTCCATATATGGTGTTCATAATTAAACTGGTATAGAGGTGGAAGATGTGATAGTGGATCTGGATTGGAAAAATTCAAAGCCCTTGGATGTTATCAAACCGAATGAAATTAGAGTTTTCATCCCTAAACATCCTTTCAAATGATCAAGATCAGTACATTTTTGGGGACACATGATTGAGATATGCAACTCTAATGTGTCCCCTGTGTTAATATTATATGGTGGGACAAATGCATTAAAGGAAGCACATAATAAAAATAATTCCTCACTTATCTTTATGGTGGAGAATCACAATCAAGATATCATGCTCCAACAATATTATAAATGTCTAACTATGCCTCCAGGTGAATAGCCTCTATGATTTTTGTGTTCTTTTTATTATAGTCATTATGTATACATTAATTCTTAACAATGTTTACTTTTTTCTAATATTAAGATGTACATCCTTCATATAGTTTACTCCTAAAATTTATTTTCATATTATAGAATATATGTAAACAAAAGTTAGAAGTTTAATTAGAAGAATAGAGTTAAAATTTCTCCATTCTCACAACTTTTATAGATTTCCTAAAATGATTAAGTTCAATATTGTTTGGGTGACGAACATGGAAAAAATTAAATATTTTTTAGAATATTTTTCAGAATATTTAGAGGTATTGAAGTGATTAAGTTCAATATTTCTCGTAGTTGAATGTTTACAATGGGTATATGCCCATTCTCGGACAAACAAACATTTTAATACCTCTAAATATTCACTTTGTTTTAGAATGGGAAGTAGTGAATTCTCACAACCTTTGTACTTGTATTGAATGGGTATATGCCCATACTCAGAGAGAATTAAATTTGTTTCAAAATGGAAAGTAGAGCAAGACACTATTATTCACATTATGTAGTTTGTCACTTGCAATTTAATACCTCTGTACATTGGTAGCCCTTGCACAAAGTCCATAATGTGAATTATATATTCTTTCTCTACTTCCCATTCTCACAACCTATTCTAAAAAAGTATAAAATGTTATGTGTGTGTGTGTGTGTGTGTGTGTAGTATGATGAGAACTACATAAAGGTGGATCTCTTTTGGGGGATATTTAGTACAACACTTGGCTCTGTCATGGTAGTATTTCACCTAGTATAATGCAATTATAAATAATTAAAAGGAAAAAATTGTTTGTTTGTACTAATGGGATATGTAGTGCAACACTTGGATTTGTCAAGGATAGTCCAGCTAGTATAATACAATAATAGAAAATTATTTGTTTGTATGATATTGGGCTTCTGCGTATTAAAAACATTCTAAGTTACAAAAGCATTATAAAACAAAGTAATATTTATTTGTTTGAGAATGGGATTGTGCCCATTATAAACAAGATAAGGTTGTGAGAATGCACAACTTCTCATTATAAGACAATAAATTTTATCTCTATTATTTTTATTGAGAATGGGCTTGACATGAAGAGTTAAAAGTATACTTTTTTTACAATGGGAAATTGTCCATCCTGAAAGGGAAAGGAAACCAGATGATATTCTAAATCATGGGTAGAGTTAGAAACCATCATGCATGTGAATGTATTGGTGTTTATAATCAAAAAAATAGATCACTTGCAATAGCATCTTGGTGAAGCTTACTATTCCCAAGAACTTCATTTCCTTTGAAAACATTAATTACTAATAAAATTTCCATTGTTACGATGATAAGCTCGCTTTACTAATTTTTTTAACCACTTCCATTATATATGTTTTAAAATGATTAAGTTTAATATTGAATGTATTGAATGGGCATATGTCAGTTATCATATATCAATCATATATTCTTCCTCAATGATTCTTATTGAAGAACGGGTATCCGCACATTCAGTTAAGATTGAACTTAATCATTTGAATACCTCTATAAATTATATTAGAAATCATGGGGAATGACCCCTCTACCTTATAAAAAGGTGAACTACATAAGGATTGATCCCTCTTGTCGAGGGTATGTGGTGCAACACTTGGCTTCACTAGGGATAGTCCAACCAATATAATACAATTATGAATAATTAAAGAGAATTTCATAAAGTGAAAATTGCAAGTTTTGAAGAGTGGAGACCAATAAAAAAAGTGTTTATT
Organism: Taxus wallichiana var. yunnanensis; assembly: GCA_018340775.1. NCBI lineage: Eukaryota > Viridiplantae > Streptophyta > Pinopsida > Cupressales > Taxaceae > Taxus > Taxus wallichiana. The sequence continues at coordinate 196,250,273 of CM031243.1, read as the reverse complement.
GGCCAAGTAAAAGATATTCTTTGAAGTCTTGGATCATTATAACCTTGGTGATAGTGTTAGTGCAAAATCACAACACCCCGAATGGCCTAGGTGTGAAGTGGGGAATTCAATGTGATTGCACAACATGGGACCATCTCTCAAGCTATGGGACTTGCAAAACTTGAGATGGACCTCTGGAGAAATCCGGTTCTTGCTTCCTAATCTACTTGCCACAAGCTACTCCAGTGTAGGAAGAACTTATTTTATCCTAATCTAACCATTCCAAGGGGACAAAGAGAGAGGGAGAGAGTGAAAGAGCCTACAATAAGTGGTGATACACTAGAAAAGGAAGTGGTTGAATCACAGACCCGACCACTTGAAGTGGAGAGAGGTGAGTAGAGGAGAGGGTGGAAAAAATGCACCACAGACTAGAGATAGATTTCACATAGAAAACACTTCAAAACCCATTAAACATAGCTCCCAGGACCTGCAAAAAACATCAGAATATGCACAGTATACCTTGCAATGATGAGAGGTAAGAAGAGACAACAAAATAAGCCAAGGATGGACAGATGCATCATGAAACAGATTTTATTGCTCTAAAATGTTACACAATACATCATCAGTGGGAAAGAGGTAAGAAAATACCATTATAGAGCCATGGGAGGAGGCTTAGACTCTGCATTCTACCCTAAGGAAGAAAGAGAGAGGGGGAAAGAGAGAAACAATGACCAACCCTTTGAATATGCCCCTTCATTACAATATATAGGAAGAATGAGAGAGAGAAGAGGGAAAAAAATTGTATCTGCTTTGAAATCCCAACCACTATCAATCAATGCCTCTCTCAAATCCACCCCAAATCTATCTTGACTACATCAATTACTGGTTTGGTGCCTCGAAGGATGGGGAAATGACAGATTAGATCAAATCTGATCGGGTTGTTGGGAAAATAGATCTTGTATTAATGGCCCGAAGATGTTTCTCCATTTTCTCCCTCATAAATTCTCTAAACTTAAAGTTTCAGATATTCATGGCGTAGACGAGGTCAAGATATTTCTAACGATGCTAGATATGTTGGATTTTGAGCATTGAGTCTAAAGATATGCCCATTTTAAATTTGGATCGGGTCCATACAAAATAACGAGAAAACCAGTTCAAAAATGGGCCCCCTTTTATAACTCGACACATGGAGGAATGGCACATGTCTGAGGGTAGCCTCAATGTTTTTCTTTTAGAGTGGCATGGGGCTGACACATGGCTTCTTCCACGGCCTGCTTGATTTCCTTATGTTTTTGGCTAATTCCTTTACATTAGCGGGGTCATATATCTGACCGGAGACACCGACGATGCGGTGGTTGTTTGGAACCCTCCCCTTAATTCTTCTCTTGAATTAGTGCCATTTAGACACTTGGCACCCTCCACTGGCCTATCTTAATGCATTGACTATTCAAATCAACCATGTCCCTTTATGAAACTGGCCATGTGCAGGCTCCACGCTCACTTAAAAGCCCACTCAACATTTTCCTTTGAAGGAGTGTTGGGTTGTAACGTGGAAGCCTCCATAGGTTCTTTGGACTTTTCAATGACCTCCCTTTACCTTTTCAGACTCTAGATAACTTGGTGAGCCCGCGCTCATTTGGGTCTCCACTTTTGGATTAACTTTTGGAGATGTGCCAAGCTGACGTGTGGCAACTTCTACTATCACTTCTATAATTAGTCTTTTTTAGGCCTTCCCTACCTACCTTTTGAATTTTAGCTTTGACTTTTCCCCCACTTTGGGCCTAGACATGGGGACTTGGCACTTATTCAAGTCTACCTTTTTGGATTCAACTTTGGAGGTGCGCCGCTTGGACATTTAGCAACGTTCGTTGTCTCCTCCATACTTAGTCAATTTTTGGACTCATTCTTAATTGTTTCAGAGCCCGAAGACTTCAAACCTTTTCCATTCCTTATCTTTTGAGCTTCTGGCTTCTTTTACACTATCTCCTTATTCCCCAACCCTACTACTCCATTTCCGAGCCCACTTGTAATCTATTTTAATGATTTGAAGCACGAATTCACTCGAGAGAGCGTTTTTCTTGAATATATTCTTACACGAGGCCGTTTGATCTTCTACGCAGCCCCGCCACTTGAATGTGATTTCTCTGGTTTCTTCTATGCGGGGTCGGGTCTAATCCAATTTTTCTAGGGAGAAAAATATGGATAATAACTTGGTGACTTGCAGGGGTATCTTCCTGCTAGATGAAAGGACCAGTTGTCTTGTTGTATTCATTGGGCAAGGAGTCAAGAATGATGGTCCGATCTTGATCTTTCCTCGATCCATGAGCTCAACTGTTTACACTCTCAATTTTCATAAGAAATCTCAAACGATGGTTTCTGAGAGTAGAAAATTGTTTTGACTCGGGGCTTTATCTGTCCCTGAATGGGTTGTCTTGAAAATGTTCTTTAGTTTCTCTACATTTGTTTTATTTTGAAATTTGCAACTATTACAGGAAACTATGAGTCTTCTGCCATGAATAGTGAAGGGCTTGGCCTCAGTAGCTCTAGAGCAATACAAACAAAACTTATGTACAAAGACAAAATCATACATGCCTCAAATGAGACATGCAGAGTGTGCACAAGCACTTCTTCTACTAGAAACAAAGTCTACTCCTACTCCTAAACTAACTAGAGAGAAAAGGGGCTAAACAAAGCCTGCTATAGGAAAGGAGAAGTAGCTTCCCTTTCTCAAGAGAGGTAGCCATGCAAATGATTTGACACTAAATATGGCTGCTTGTATGAGTGAAAAACTGACTTTAAGTCGATCCTCCACCCATATCAGCAAGGTATCAACATTAATGGAAAATACCTCCTCAAGCTGATTTACATTGGACTCCTGGAGGTGTTGATGGTGACCCTTGGTGCTTTGATACTCATCCTCATGCCCTAAAGTAGGCATGACTAGTTTTGGCTTCTCCCTTAGCTCCAATGAAGCCAAATATCTGATTGGGCAAGGTATGGTCCTTTGAATCTTCCCATGGTTCTGAACTCTAACTCCAAGAATGGAGCCTTCTTGTTGACCCTCATGGATGGATGGTGTGGGAGGAATGATAGCCTCATACTCTTTCTCTTCCTCTACAGCAGGTGTGACTTTTGGAAGATCAAAATCTTCCAACTTTGATTTAGGAGGCATAATGCAAACTGCAAGGTGTGCTTGCACACTCTCTTCCATGCGCAGAGACTCTTTTGATTTAAGAATGAATAATGGGGAGAAAATATTGTAATTTCAACTGGATCCCTCTTATCAAAACATTATTTTGAGTCTGGTAGGAAATCAAACTCTTTACTTGTCTTCTGTAACAAGGTCTCTCCCTTTTGCATGGTGATCTTAAAATCTTCGTTATCTTCACCATATGAAGCTTCATCTTTAAACATGAAGCTAATGAGTTTAGGATCCTCCAAAAGATCAGAATTTTGGAGAGGTTGAATGGGAGAGGGTCTATATTTTCTTGTGCAATTAGCTCATGATTCAATGCCTCTGAATTTGTCTTGGTCACCTCCATATGCTCCTTTTTAACTGGGCTTGGAGCTGGTTGTTCTTCTTCCTTCTCTTGTGAAGAACATGGAAGACTCATATCTTCCAACCTTGGTTCCAGAGATATGTTGTGAGACATAGGTTACTACTCTTGAATGCCCTCCTTCATGGTAGTAGGCTCATATGCTTGGAAGATGGATGATGGAAGAGAAAATGATGTGATCTCCATGGGCTTTTCTCCATCAAAGCAATCCTCCAAGTCAGACAGATAATCTGCCTCGTTGTTGTCTTGTTGCATGTGCTCAACCTCCTCCATGGTGTCTTCCTGATCTGAAACTTTCTCACCATGGTTTCCCTCTTCCTCAAACATGAAGTTTGAAAGATCAAACTCTTCTTCAACATCAGATCTCAAAGGGGATGAAGTGGGAGGAAGAACTGAAGGTTCTTTTGTAGCCTACTCCACACTTGGGGCCTCTAAAACTATATGGTCCTCCTCCTCTACTACAAACTCAACCTCAGCCACCACTAGTTCTTTAACTCTGACCTCCTCTATTGGCTTAACCATCAAGGGGATCTTTGTAAACCCAAATTTGGTAGCCCAAATCTTTAGATTTTCTATCATTTCTTCTCTATTGGGCTCCACTTCTTACTATTTTCCTTGAGTAGATTCTTGAGTCTCTTCCCAACATGGACTTGGGAAAAGCAAGAGGAGTGGCAGGTTGGGGTTCAACTAGCTTTGCAATTGTTTATGGTGGGGAGGGAGGTGGAACTTCTTATTTGTTTGGAGGGGATGACTGTTTGGAAGGAAAAGGGAAGAAGAACTGAAATGAGGTGGAAGATCAGGGGATGGAGAAATGGAATCAACACTTGGGAAGCAACTGGGAAGCTTGGAAATTGGAGCTTGGGTTGAGATGGTGTTGCTTGAGAAAGAGAAAAATAAAAGCTATGAGATGGTGGACTTACCCATTGACAAGGTTGTCTTGACTCCAACTCATAAGCCTCGATCTCCTCAATCCATTGTGTAAGTTGGGGCAACATTTCAACCATGAATTCTAGCTTCTCCGAGGGATGTAATGTCTTGGAAATGGGCCTTCACATGGATAAGAAACCCTACAACCAATCTTGAATGCCTTCATTTGTGCTATGGCCCTAGACTGCACCATGCTAGCCTCCATTTTTTGAATCTTCTCCAATAGAAACCAGCATCCTCTGTGTAGTTGTTACCATTGTATGCATCCCCTTGTTCTTGATAAGCTCCATGGCCAAACTAACTTTGACCCTACTCATATGGGTAAGCATAATGGTCCTAGATTTTATTATAATGTTGATTTGGAGGATTTGGGAAATGCATTGGAGGTGGATTGCATTGTTTGTAAGTGTGAGTTCCATGAAGGGAATGAAGTCATGATTGCACAACCTCATGGAATGAGATAAAATGAAAGAGATGGAAGAAGAAAATGGATGAAAATGAATGGAAATGGATGGAAAAGGTATGCAACTTAGAGAATGGATTTTTGAACAAATGGAGTCACCATATGTGCTTGCATGTGCCTTAAAAGGCTGAATCCCACCAAGAACACATCTACTTGATGAAATTAAGTGGTAAGGTACCTCAAACTTGTCCCACTGGGCGTGCCAAAATTGTTAGTGCAAAATCACAGCACCCCCAAATGGCCCGAGAGTGAAGTGGGTCATTTGGTATGATTAACTCGCACAACATGGTACCATGTCTCAAGTTGTGGGACTTGCAAAACTTGAGATGGACCTCCGAGAGAAAGCTGGTTCTTGCTTCCTAATATACTGTTGCACAAGCTACTCTAGTGCAGGTAGAACCTATTCTATCCTAATCTAACCATTCCAAGGGGACAAGAGAGAGAGAGGGTGAAAGAGCCTACACTAAGTGGTGATACACCAGAAAAGGAAGTGGTTGAATCACAGACCCGACCACTTAAAGTGGAGAGAGGTGAGAAGAGGAGAGGGTGGACAGAATGCACCACGACCAGAGATAGATTTCACATAGAAACCACTTCAAAACCCATTAAACATAGCTCCCAAGACCTGTAACGAACATCAAAATATGCACAGTATACCCTGCAATGATGAGAGGTAAGAAGAGACAAAAAAATAAGCCAAGGATGGACAGATGCATCACGAAATAGATTTTATTGCTCCAAAATGTTACACAATACATCATCAGTGGGAAAGAGGTAAGAAAATTTCATTACAAAGCCATGTGAGGAGGCTTAGATTTTGCATTCTACCTTAAAGAAGAAAGAGAGAGGGGGCAAGATAGAAACAATGACCAACCCTTTGAATATGCCCCTTCATTACAATATATAGGAATAATGAGAGAGAGAGAAGAGGGAAAAATTTGTATCCTACTTCAACCACCTCGAGACACATTGAATCCTACTTTGAAAGCTCAACCACTATCAATCAATGCCTCTCTCAAATCCACCCCAAATCTATCTTGACTGCATCAATTACTGGTTCGGCACCTCAAGGATGGGGAAACAATGAGATTAGATCAAATCCGATCTGGTTGTTGGGGAAAATAGATCCTGTATTAATGGCCCAAAGATGTTTCTCCTTTTTCTCCCTCCTAACTTCTCCAAACTTAAAGTTTCAAATCTTTATGGTGTAGATGAGGCTGAGATATTTCTAACGGTTCCATATTTGCTAGATTTTGAGCCATGAGTCTAAAGATATGCCCATTTGAAATTTGGATTGGGTCCATACGAAATAGTGGGAAACCCTGTTAGAAAAAGGGATCCTTTTGAAAATGGACACTTGGAGGGCCAGTGCATGTCTGAGGGCAGCCTATGTATTTTAATTTTGGAGTGGCGCGGGGCTAACATGTGGCTTCTTCCATGGCTTGATTGATTTCCTTATGTTTTTGGATAAGTCCTTTGCATCGGCGGGGTCATATATCTAACCAGGGACACACGACGGCCTGACACTTGTTTACAACCCTCCCCTTAATTCTTCTCTCGAATTAGTGTTGTTTGGACACTTAGAACCCTCTATTGGCCTATCTTAATGCATTAAATATTCAACCCGACCCTATCCCTTTATGAAACTGGATGTGTGGAGGCTCCACGCTCACTTAAAAGCCTTGCTCAAGATTTTCCTTTGAAGGAGCGTCGGGTTGACACGTGGAAGCCTCCACAAGTTCTTTGGACTTTTCAATGGCCTCCCTTACCTTTTCAGACCCTAGAAAACATGGCGAGCCTACGCTCATTTGGGTCTCTACTTTTGGATTAACTTTTGGAGATGCGCCAAGCTGACGCATGGCGGCTTCCGCTAGCACTTCTATACTTAGTCTTTTTAGGCCTGCCCTATTTGCCTTTTGACTTTTATATTTGACTCTAGCCCTACTTTAGGCCTGGGACACATGGGGGCTTGGTGCTTGTTCAAGTATCCATTTTTGGATTCAACTTTGAAGGTGCACCACTTGGACACTTAGCAGCATCCATTGTCTCCTCCATACTTAGTCAATTTTGGACTCATTCTGAACCGTTTTAGAGCCCGAAGACTTCAAATATTCATCATTCCTTCTCTTTTGAGCTTCTAGTTTCTTTGACATTATCTCCTTCTTCCCGACCTTGCTACTCCATTTCGAGCCCCTTTGTAATCTGTTTGCTAGATTTGAAGCACGGGTTCGCTCGATAGAGCCGTTTCTTGAATTTCTTCTTGCACGAGGTTAGGAAATTCTATTGTTAGTGCTCCATTAGTAAATTATAATTACGTGAAGTAATTATAATGTTATTTTATGTTAGTAAATATGTTAGTAATTTTTATATAGTTGTTAAATAAAACAACTTATAACAAATAGGAGTGTGTGAGTTTGGACAACTCACGTAGATTGGTTGGAGAGTTGTTATAGCTACTTCCTATTATTTAGGAAGTCTATTTCCTATATATTTGTATGTTCCCGAATAGAGAAATACAGAAGAAATATTCTATTGTGTGGCAATCTAGTTTGTTATTTTCATGAACATCTAAACCTAGCTCTATATTTGGTATCAGAGCAATATCTGATCCTTTGTAATGGAATTCTAAGGATAATGAGGGATAGCTGCATTTGTCCCTGTGCATGGCGAAACTATTATAGCGAGCTCTTTAAACCCTAGTTCGCTGAAGGAATTGGTAGCTCCTGGTGCATGCTATATTTTATGTGTCCTGAACATACACACTGAGGAGAAGCAGAAAAGTCTGTGGCTCGAGAGAAGCAGCATCAAAACGTGGAGTCTCTCCATCCAGGTCACACTGATATAGATCACGGTCTTACACCTGCGTTTGATCAACTCCAGGCTTTAAATTTATTTTTTTGTGTAATATTTTGCTTCCATAATTTGCCTTGATGCCCTCATAAAATAATATTTGTTGAAGTCTTGATCAAATCGCTGACAGAATTTGTGTAGATCTATGGCATATTTCTCGCAAGTTTAAATTCTATGTGCATTTGTCCTCTCGAAGGGGCCTCAATAATAACAGTGGGGGTAGTGAGCGTGTAAATACTGATAGGGATTCCATTCCAAATTCACGTGCTTATGCTATTTTTCGTCGCAGTTCCTCTTTCCGTTCTTCTGATTCTTTAGATCGTGAAAAGTTAAGGATTGGGACAGATAATGAAAACACGTGATGAAGAAAAGTCCTTTGGGGAAGGTGGAAATGAATGGAACATTAAACATGAATGATTTGGTTTCTAAGTATCAACAATATCAGGATGCAACTGCAGACGAGGAGGCTGATTTTGAGGATGAAGAGTTGGTAGTTTCAGGAGATGTAGGCATGTAAGCCTAATTTTCAGCAACATTCAGTTGCACTAGCTTCTTTTTCTTATGTCCTTTAGAGCTTATGTATCTAGATAGATTGTAGTTTATTGGTTATAGCTGAAGCGTTCAGATGCTCGTCATTTTTTTTAAATCTCTGATTTGGAAATGCAGACCGGTTTAATTTAATCTCTAGTCTCTCCTCAAAAGTCAGCTTAGTCTAAAGTTTCATTAGCGACTAGGACTCATTTTGTTTACCTTAATAGAAGGTATTAAAGTCCATATTTATTGCTGAGTCAAATCTAATCATTAATTGGATTTTATGTTTTTAAATGTTGTTCATTAAAGTACATTGAGTCATTAGTTTTTTGGGTCATCTTGTTCAGTTAAAAGAGTCAAAGTTTAATATTAATAATGTTTATAGTCTTTTGTGTCTCATCATTGTCAAGATTAGTCGAAATTTGTGTTAATAGTCAATTATCGTCATTTAGGTGATTATTAGGAAAATTGTCAAAATATTGTAAAAATAAAATTTTTGCCTCACATTTCAACTATTGGACGCATTATCGCTTGTACGCGACGTCCAAGTGGGGGGGTGCATTTTCGGTGGAAACCGACACCTAGTAGTTTGTAAATGAGCCTCATTTCCATATCCGCTAAGTAAGTAGTAGAATACCGGAGGCAGGAGGCATCGGAGGTTGGAGGTCATTCAGCGACCTCTCGTCAGTTGCCAACGACGGGGCCGCATATCAGCTTTGGTGACAGGTGTGTGTGCAGTGCTTCCAGTGTGGTGTGCCTCATTTTGCAATAATCTTGTTTTCAATAAGTGGAAATTTCACATTGAGGGGGGGAACATCATTCCAATGTTCCATTTCCAGTATGTCAGTTTTTTCTATGTATGTATGAGCAACAGATGTCAACAGAATTTCCTATGTTATTCCCTGCAGTGAGATGTGACGAGGGCTGAGAATAGTACTTGGCATATCATGATGTGGTTGTAGGTAAACCACTTGAAAACCTTCATTTGTGGTTTGTGGTAAACCAATAACAAAACCACCATTCTTGGTTGTTGGTAATCCATTTGCAAAACCATCACTTTGTGGTTTGTGGTAAACCAATTGCAAAACCACCATTCTCGGTTTGTGGTCAACCGTTTGCAAAACCATCCCTGAGGTTTGTGATTATCCTATGAAAATCACCAGATCATGAGCAGGTGCAAGTACAAAGGTAGGTTTTCCCCATGTTCGCACTAAGGGGGGAATGTTAGGAAATTATATTGTTAGTGCTCCATTAGTAAATTATAATTACGTGAAGTAATTATAATGTTATTTTATGTTAGTAAATATGTTAGTAATTTGTTATATAGTTGTTAAATAAAACAACTTATAACAAATAGGAGTGTGTGAGTTTGGAAAACTCACATAGATTAATTAGAGAGTTGTTATAGCTACTTCCTATTATTTAGGAAGTCTATTTCCTATATATTTGTATGTTCCCGAATAGAGAAATACGGAAGAAATATTCTATTGTGTGGCAATCTAGTTTGTTACTTTCATGAACATCTAAACCTAGCTCTATAGTTTGATCTTCCGAGCCCCGCCACTCCATTGTAGAGTCCCTCTACAACCTCGTTTATAGGATTTCAATGTGATTTCTTTGGTTTCTTCTATGCGGGGTCGAGGATGATCCAATTTTTCCAGGGGGCAAAATATGGATAACGAGATAGATTACAAGTGATTTAGGATTTTCATTAGACACCAAGATTATGTAACATCTCTCTCATACAAACAAATAAATTTATGCAACATTCTATTCTTCTTCTATGATTCCTAAATGAGAACATGTATCTGTTAGTGAATACAAGATTGAATAGGTATTACAGTGAATAGGTATCCACCCAGTGAATATAAGATTGAACATGTATTATAGTGATTAAGTGAGAATGGACAACTGTCCATTGTTTACAATTTTTACTTTACATTCTAAGTATTTATGTTCATTAGAAGAAATTGTTGAGCCCTTACAAATGATTATGAGTGGAGAACAAAGTGCAAGCCATGAGGTTAATCCATTAGAGGAAGATATTATTCCTAATAATAGCATGATGCCATCCGACCGATAAGAAGTTGTCAAAACAAAAACTTAAAACAAGTAATTGATGGTGATTAATATTGAAGCTACATCAAACCCTTCACCATCAATTATGATAGTTGGCTCACGAATAATTATCAAGTATTATTTAAAATTTAGTAATCTTTTTTACTTGTCAATATTAGTTGGAATTGATTTGATAAATATATCCTCGATTTCAATTTTAATGTGCAGATACAACTAGAGAAAATCCAAAAAATATATGTAAAGAAATATGTAAAAATATTAGTCCTTTTTATTTTTCAATATTAGTTGGAATCAATTTGATAAATATATCCTAATTTCAATTTTTTATGTGGAGATATAGCTGGAGAAAATATAGAAAATCTACAACCAACAAATCTATGCGAAAGAAATAGGTTAAAAAGTTGTGAAATATAATTATTGTATTTGTTAATAACGAAGTTGAATATATATTTTTCGGTGCCTCCAAAGAAACCAAAAATATATGTAAATAAATAGGTAAAAATATTTTGTGAAATATTATTATTGTATTTGAAATACGTCTGAAGTTAATAATGAAGTTTAATTTTTTTTTTTTAATGCCTCCAAAAAAACATTTTCTTGTTCTTGAATTAGAAGGATTGTTAGTTCAAAAGCATACTTCTAAAAAGGAAAATACATTTCAATTGAACAACAAGCACATCCTACCACAAATGTCTATTTCCCAATTTCTAACTTTTGTATCTAAAGAGTTTCATTGAATAACATTTTGGTCTACGTTGGATACAGATGCCAATGTAGAAAAACTAGCAATGAAACTATTACACACAACTAAAGTGGACATGCATCCTTTTTTTTGTTGTGGTATGAAGCATTACAAAAATTAGGAAACACATTTATTAAAAATTTGGAAACAATTTGGAAAACACCAAAATTTCCATACAAATGTGAAACTATGGTTGTAGTTAGTGTAATCGACAAAGGAGTTCCTGAAGATTTTTTTTGGGTGTCTCCAAAGGTTTCTAAAAAATACTTTAAAATAATAAGTGGCTTATATCATCATTGTTTACAAAACTATCCCTTGTAGGGGTTGCAGATGATGTAAGAGACATCTTAAAGGGATGTTCTCTATTTCAAACAACAATGGAACAAATCAATATAAAAAAAATTGTTACATTTTTGTAGTTCTTTTTCCCATTTTCCATTTGAATTGATTATCATATACTCTTCAATAAGATGTTATTGATGATTATTAGTATGTAATGCTAAAAATGTGTTTATTACAATTTTATAGTTCTTCACATCTCATCCAAATGATGTGATTAGTATATAATCATAATTTAGGATGTTATTGAGAGTTTACCGAGATAATGCTAAAAATAACTTTGATAGGTTTATACAAAAGAAAATATTTATCAATAAAATCAAATAATAGAATCTATGATTTAATTTATTGAAAAAGAATTTTTTATTGGTTGGTTTTACAAATCTCATTTTCCATGGAAAGAATTTATTGGTTTTGGGGATGAAATTTGATGGCACAATGCATTTTGATATAAATTTTTCACACACTTATGTACTATTAGCATATTCTATGTAGTATTTTATTGTTAGACTTGTTTTTACTATCTATTCCATTATTCACTCCTATTGTTAATAACAACTCCATCCATTATAGGGAGTATTGTTCATACAGGTCCCTATAAATATGTATCGTGCTTCTAATATTCATTAAATAAAATAAGAGATATTCAATATTCTTTTATCTCCAGTGTAAGCTCCTCATAATCTGGTATCAGAGTGATCATAAACTATGGCATATGTGTGTTTGAAGGAGCAAATAAAATCTTCTTAGATGTTGAAGGATTTGTGTAGAAGAACTTGTGTGGAAGGATCTGCGTAGAAGGACATGCATGGAAGATTGGCTCCTTCATCTACTTGTGGCCACGTGGGAGATGTATCATTGACCAACATTAATAGTTCATGTCTTCATTCAACTCTGCAGCCTACATGAAGCAAGAGACAAATCAAGTTTTTCATTTCATGCGTGGAAGTTTGTGTGGAAAGGAGAACTCCTTTATTTTTTTGTCTTTCTTCATTGCTGACTTGCGTGGTTGCGTGAGGTTTTTTAATGCAAATTTTCTTTTGTTTGTCTTCTGCATGGATTTCAAATTCACCTGTGTGGAAACATTGAAATTTTTGCATGAAATTTTTAATTGCTATTCTATGCGTGAAAATTATTAAAGAAATTTTCTACGTGGTAATTCTCAGAGACTGTGTGGAATTTCGATTACTCTGAAGCAACGTGGAGAGAAAGGTTGCATGGAGGAGGAAAGTGTGGGAAAAATAAATTTTCATACTTGCACATTCCTTTCCATCCAAGAATGTGTCCTACGTGAAGACATAGAGGAGCACATTTTTACTAATAAATTTCCCATGTGTAGAATACAACAATCTTGACCAACGTGTATACCTTGAACATGAAGACCATTCATATCTACATGGAAGTCACTTCTACCTGTGTGGAGGAGGAAAACACTGCGTGGAGGAGGAAAACACTGCTTGGAGGAGGAATAAACTAGCATGGAAAAAAATTGTTGAGCCTACGTGGTAAAACAATTGTTACAAGTGTGGATAGACATAGATTTATGTGAACTACATAGTTATTTCATGCACGATACATGGGGGATTGGAACCAATCATTAACCTTGATACCTGGATCGAAATATTTTCTAAATAATTTTTAAAAAGGCCATATATTACTTGATGAAGAATCCTTTACCATGGTAATGAATGGTATCTCAAAGCCACACCAAATGACAATCGTGAATGACATGATCAAGACTATTGAAAGTCGCAACATCAACTCGCACGCCAAAGAACACCATCCAAAATCTTAAGAGAGCTCGGGTTCTACTTTTCACTTTGCTCAATGAGCTATGAAACACCAATAAGCTTGTCTTGATGGCTGGTTCACAAAGGACTCTTGGATTATTTCCTCTTCGATGTTAGCTGCCAAGAAAAGTGAGTTTGGGAGGAATTAGAATCTAGGTACGAAACCGATTATGAAGACAAATATGAACGCCCCATAAAGTGTTTTCATCTCTTAGCACATATGTATCATGAGCATATACTATCTAGTACTTATCATCAGTGAGTAACATTGTAATATTTCTTGGAATCAATAAATTAATTAATTAAAAAAAAATTACAATGTCTACTGCACCAAGCTTCTACTCTCGGATGCTCGGTTACTTAAAGGGCCAAATTTTGGCACAGGAAAACTAAAATGAGGACAATCCATCAATTTTAAGGATAATGGGGCATTGTCATAGGGTGCATGTGGAATGTTCCCACAACCCCGATGAATTAATGACGTATGAGATGGTTAGTGATAAATCCTTGATGTTGATAATGTTTAATATCGGTGATGATGTGAAAATGCATGTTCGAAATGCGAAGAAACCAAAGGATTCTTGGGATAAGTTGGTAGCCATTTATGAAGCCAAAAATCAGAGTAAGATCCTCCATATTCAATCAAAGTTGCACACCCTCTCTATAGGGTCAGATGAGAAATTTGAGGAGTTCTTACATCATGTGGTTGAGATGCAATTGGAGTTATTAGTGCTCAATGAAATAGTGTACCACAAACTTCTCATGCCGATAACCTTGAGAGCAGTCCCTTCTCAATTCTGAGTGTTTGTTACGACACTGAATGTATCTAAACAAATAGTGGCATTCGAAGAACTCGTGAATTTGTTGCAGCAGGAAGAGGCCATCAATTCAGCCCAAGAGGAGACTCAGGATAAAGCCTTGTTCTCAAAGCCATACCATGGCCAAAAGAATTAGAAGGATCCCCCGACAAGCCAACTCAAGTGCAACCAAATCAACAATAGAAAGATAAAAATTAAAAGAGGCGGTGTCATATTTTACGAACCAACACTCACGAAACTAATCATTGTTGGTGCAATGGTTTGAAACAAGGGTCTTTGAGTCAAACAAACACATCAGGGTGTGAAGATTTTCAAAATTACAAAGGACATCCTCACTTTGAAGAAAGTAGAAGGGACATCTCACAACCTAATAAGATGATGAATCTAATGAGGAGACATTAGAAGGAGCCCATTGTGGTAAGAACCTTGTACTAGTTTCTCAAACTTCTCAACCCATGAAGAAATTATGGTTGATAGACTCTAGTACAAGTAAGCATATGTCAGGTGACAAGAAACTATTTGATTCACTGAATGAACAACCCACTGGAGATCGGTTTGGATAGTAGATGACAAAGAATACATTGCAGAAGGAATAGGAAATGTCACCATTCCTCTGGGACCACAAAAATGTACACTTACAAAGGTACTATATGTTCCTGGCTTGACTAGCAACCTCTTGTCAGTGACTCAGCTCTTGAATCATCACCTAAAGGTATAATTTCTTTTCCAAAATGGCATTAAATCATGCTTAATCTCTAGATAAGGTATGGTTATTGCTAGAGCATTTCTAAAAGATAAATTATTTTCTTTAGAAACTTTGTTTCATCTTCTGCAGTAGCTTTATCTACCTCAATAGTAGAATCTATAGGCCTCTAACATTTTAGATATGGTCACTTATCGGTTAGTTCATTACATCATATGAGTTCAAAATAAATGGTCCATGGACTACCCAGTTATCCGGTTCCTTTCCTATTTACCTGGATGTCTTGCGGGAAAACAACACGAGGATCCGTTTGGTGAGCACCTTCCATGCCGAGAAGCGTATGGAGATAGTTGATCTTGATCTGAATAGCCTGCTACCTGCTTCATTTTTAGGATACAAGTACTTCCAACTATTCATGGATGACCACTCTCGCTGAAGATGCGGGTGTTTTCTGAAGAAGAAAAGTGACGCTCTTCAACATTTCCATAATTTCTATCATCGTGTTGTGAAAGAGATCGGAAAACCACTTGTAATTTAATCAAATCGAGGGGGGAAATTTACATCAAATAATTTATTGGCCTTCTTGAACAAGCAAGGCATTAAGCAAACTTTATTTGCTCCTACACTCCCCACAAATGACATTGTTGAGCGTCATAATTACACAAAGGTGATGGAGATGGATTGCTGCATGATAACAATAAAAAATCTAGAGGAAACCTATTAGGTTGAAGCATTACATACAACTATATATCTTCTCAATAGTGCACTAACAAATATTCTACAAAATAAAATGCCAGAAGAGGTATGGAGTGGTAGAAAGCCATTAATTTCTCATTTACGAGTATTTGATTGCACAACATACATGCATGTCTCATCCCGGAAGAAATAGAAGGTTGATCCAAAGATGATCTCGTGCATCCTACTTGGCTATAACACTACCTCAAAGGCATACCATCTCATGAATCTTGAGACATAAAATATATGAGATTCAGGATGTGGTTTGTGATGAGTCATCCTTTGAATTGGTAGTGACAACTGAAGAATCATTACTAACCACTTCTCACCAACTAGTCTCTGAATCGGATGATCGGCCAAAGGATACTACTCAAAGAAAATTTGTGTTGCCATAAAATATATTTGTTGACCTTGGAGAAATGGATAATGTGACTCCACATCAATCCACATGGACATGACATAGTTATTCTCAAAAGAATCCAAGTTCTCATCCGAAGTGGGTACAAAGTACCATCAAGGACTCAAATTTGCAATAACTCCCAGATACATCATCTGGAGTCAAAACAAGGAGTCAAACAAGAAATGAGGTAAATTTTTCACTCTTGAGCTCACTGATTAATAGCTCTAAGCTTGATAATGTTTATGAATTACTCACTCAACCTCAGTGGAAGGAAGCCATGGATATAGAAATTGACTCACTCAAGAAAAATTAGACATGCAAACTTGTCGATCTGCCTACAGGAAATAAACCCATAGGTTGCAAATGGGTTTTCAAGACAAAATATAAGGTAGATGGATCCATCGAAAAACATAAAGAATGACTTGTAGAAAAAAAATATGCTCAGAAAGAAGGCATTGACTATGAAGAAAAATTTGCACCCACTACAAAGATCAAGACCATCAGAGTTGTTTACACACTAGCAACACAAAAAGGATGGAGACTTCAGTAGATGGATATCAAGAGTGCTTTCCTAAATGGTGATCTGAAAGAAGAAGTGTACATGACCCAACCCAAAGGATTTTTTTATGAATAACATCCTAAGAAGGTATGTCGTCCCATAAAATCATTTGTATGGACTAAATTAAGCTCAGGGAATGGTATATAAAGATCAACGATCACCTTTTACACCATGTTTCACTCATAGCCCTCAAATTATAATTTGTATATAAAGAAGGTAGGAAAAAAAAATTTCATTCTTGTTGTGTATGTAGATGATCTTGTGATCACTGACAGTTCAGAAGATTAGGTTGATATTGTAAAGAATGATCTCAAAATAACCTTCGACATGAAATATTTAGGGCTACTACATTACTGTCTTGGCTTGGAGAGATGGCAAAACGAGCATCACATTTTTGTCTCCCAGATAAAGTATGCCAAGACACTCTTGGAAAAATACAGAGTGTCAGATTGTAAACCTATATCCACTCCCATAGAGAAATGCTTGCAAATTTCAAGATTCCATGAATCACCTCAAGTAGATGCTATTCTCTACAGGTAATTTGTTAGAGGGCTCATCTATTTGACATATACCAGACCAAATTTATGCTCAGTTGTCAGCTATCTTTCTACGTTCATATAGGAGCTGAAGAAATGTCAACTGGAATGCAATAAATCATGTTTTGAGATATGTCTAAGGAACAATGATTATGGCTTAGAATATAAGAATAATTATCAATT
Source organism: Taxus wallichiana var. yunnanensis (assembly GCA_018340775.1). Classification (NCBI taxonomy): domain Eukaryota; kingdom Viridiplantae; phylum Streptophyta; class Pinopsida; order Cupressales; family Taxaceae; genus Taxus; species Taxus wallichiana. The sequence continues at coordinate 196,233,082 of CM031243.1, read as the reverse complement.
CTTCTTATAGGGATACGTCGACTCAGACCACGCTGGATCTATTGATAATAGGAAGTCAACCACAAGATACATATTTCATCTTGGATCTAGACCTATCTCGTGGATAAGAAAGAAGAAGAATATTATTTCTATCTCATCCATAGAGGAAGAATATTGCACCGCACAAGGAGCTATGTGCAAAGTGATATGGTTACGTCACATTTTGGATGACCTGGGAATTCTGAAAAAGCAGTCACCTATTCTCTATTATGACAATCAGAGTGTGTTGAAGCTCATGAAAAATCTAGTTTTCATGAACAAACAAATCATATTGAGATTGATTGTCATTTCATTTGAGAGCACGTCTTGAACCATCACATTCAGCTCTAGTATTGTCCTACAGAAGCACAAGTTGCTGATATTCTCACAAAATCTCTTGGAAAAGTGAAATTTGAACTTTTCAAGGGTCACATTTGCAAGAATAATGTAATAAGGGGGGAATGTTAGTATACATAGTATTTTATTGTTAGACTAGTTGTTATTATCTATTCCATTATTTTCTCCTATTGTTAGTAACAACTCCATCCATTTCGGGAGTATCGTTTGTGTAGGTCCTATAAATATGTATTGTGCTTCTGATATTCATTGAATAAAATAGAGATATTTAATCTCTTTTTCTCTCCACTATAATATCCTCATATGCACATGGTTAAATCATGTGGGTCCACACCCAAATTTACGTCGAGTTATTGGAAACTAAAAAAACACTTACTTGAGATTGATTGAGTTTACTTGATACTTTTATGTTGATTAATATATATTTAATTTTAGTTTATTTTTGTAGTATTTGTCATAAACATTTATTAATATTGGTTTTTTAGTCTATTTCATAGAATGGATTTATTACCATCATTTTATGAAAAAATAATTGTGACTTGTATTTATCTCATAATAACAAATTTTCTACCTTCATTCGATCTTTAATAAATCCATGCTATAATTAAACATTTCTCAATTTTTATTGATATCAAAAATTAGAAGCAATATTAGACACAAATATATATGATCAAAATATGTAAAATATACAACATGTAAATGCGCACGACCCCATAGTTAAAATAAATCACATCCAATTTTTCTTTCTTTCTATATTGAGTTTATGAGAATGGGCATATGCCCATTCTCATCACAATGATAGAAATATTTGTTTGTATGAGAAATGGCATATGCCTATTCTAACCATTCTAACTCATTGAATAAATATTGAACTTAATCATTTTAATATCACTATAAAGGATGTGAGAATGGGCAACTGTCCATTCTAAAACAAATTAAATATTATCTCTATTTTTCTTCTATGATTCTTATATGAGAGTGGGCATATGCCCATTCAATACAAGATAAAAATTGTAAACCCCTAAAATGGAAATAACTAATACATGCTATATAATTACAAAAAAACCATTTTTGGATTCCAATGATAGCCAAATAAAATTTCAAAAATCCCCTTTTTGGATTCGAGAATAGCCAAATCGATTCCATATTTGGTATAAGTAAAACAAACATAGCCAATTTTAGTATTTTATCTAGATTGTAAAATGTCCACACTTAATGAAATTATGGTTCGAATGAAGGATCAGATAGATGACACCTTACTTTCCATGTTATCTTAAATCCATTGGAAAGTCATTGTTACACAACATTCCATTAAGGACCTCATGACCCATGCTAAAATCCATATCTTGAATCAAGTTGACGACATTATCATTAATACATTATGATATTTTTTCCCTCAAGGATATTTTTCTATAGTGCATTAATTACATCTTACTTTCCTCTTTTGGCATGATCACTCATGTTCGCTTGGGCTTTGGACCCCCACTTGGGTTTTACATACTACCTTCTATCTTTGCTTAAGATCTCTACCCCCCTTGATTTTTTTAGACTATATCAAATATATCGTTACATACTTTTTTGGTTGTTCACTCCACTTTGACTTATTTCCATGTATGCCTTGGTTTCTTCTACCGTTGGAGTACCTTGGTTATGACTTCACCTATTTTGGATCTAATTCACACTCATCTTTCTATTGGATCGCTGTGATATTTTTTGCATCCTCATTTAGGAAATCATCATAATGAGTCATGACACATCTACACTCCACCATAGGTCAATATTGTGCTCTACTTGCACCCAAAAAATGACAAAATCGGACATCGGAACTACGAAATATCAATTTTTAGAGTGAAAAATCAAAGCATGTAACCTATTTTTGCCAAATCCCTATACCATCAACCCTATCAAGATACCCCTATACTATCAGCCCTCTCTGGTAGATGTCATCAGCCCTTAGGCTCCTTTTTCACCATCCTAACACCTTCGACCCTCGTATTACAAAGGGGTTGATGGCATTTAGCCAAATCATGGCTCACGAATTTAAAAATTTGACTTTAAAAATATACAAAATGACAAAATGAAATTAAAATCCCTCCCAAACCCACTTGTATTTCATCCTAACCTACCCCACGATCTAAGTTTGACTAATTTTTATGCTCGATAACTTTGAAAAGGATACGTAGCTAAATTCCACCTAATCTAGTCAATGAAATTAAATACATGATTTACCCATGTTTGTGCCCCACCACGTGCTCCACCTCATCGTCATCCATCACCACCTTGTACTCATGTCATGATGTCAAAATACACCACAATTTTGGGATTCCAGAGTTCATTTTTCTCAGTTCCAAAATACTTAATAAGCAAATCAAAAATCACAAATCACTATATAATATCACATTTCTATTGAAATTCGGTCACGACCAACCTAAATATTCAATTGACCGTCATTTTTTCTCCTGAAATACGCAATACATGTCATTCATTACATCTCAACCATAATATCATGTCATTTATTTTGACCTATTACACACATAATTTTGTGATCTTCAATTTTTACCTATTTTATGACACCATACCATCATACAACATCTAGAGCCTATGATACAACATCCGTCCCATGGTCCCATAGCTAGGTGATTTATGTCTTATTTTACTAATGATACTCTAGTGTTTCCTTTCAGTTTTACTTCTTTAGGGTTCTTACAACATTGATTGCACCCGCATGTGGCAAGATGAGCTATGCTATCAAGTACACATTAGTGGGTATATTTTATTTCAGCTAGTCCTTTCAAATCACTTTATGTGGTTACTTTTAGTATCGGGGTTATGAAATTTTTCTTTCCATGCTAACCACCCCATGTTCCGCTATTGTGACATGCAGTGATCAACGATTGAGACATATGTTTACACCTAATTTTTTACTTTTCATCTTTCATACATGTTACTAACAATTTCCTTATTGTGGATAAGGGTCACTGATGCATCTATTTCTAGAGAGGGTACCTTAAGGGACTGTTGGAATAGGGAAAGGTTTTTCATGTAACCATTATGGGTTGGAGACAGTACATGAAGAGAGTGTTACTATTTGGAATTAGCCTTAGTTGTCCTTGCATTAGTCATCCTTGTCCCTTTAGGTCTCACACACAATGCATTTATGACATTTTACTTACATCCCATCATCTTGGCACTATTTTCATCCACTTATTTTATCAACGATACTTATTTTTACCTCACATTGCATTTTATCATCCATGGTTGAAAAAATCACCCACAGTGATTATGTCGGTATTTGATTTCTCCATGGCTGAAACAATTTCCCACATGCAATTGTTTTGGATATATATATACATCATATTTGACATTCATAGAGAAAGGAAGCCCAGATATTAGGGCTGCTATCTTATCTACTCTTTTACACCATATTCATCTTCTCACCTAGCTCTTGGTTCATCTTACATCTTGTTTAGATTGGATTAGATACTATTCTTCTTGGATGGTTTCTTACACTATTAGGTCACCTATAGTGATTTTAGGACAGGAAAATTTTCCTCTTCTCTACATAATAGTGATTCTATCTCTCTTTGTGTTTCTTCTCTAGAGATAGATGCATCAGCTAACACCCTACAAGTATAAGGTGAGTGCACTAACCATATTTTGTCATTTTTCATAGATCAGTTCATTTCATTCCCTCAATATGTTATGTTAGCTTAGTATTACATATTTTTGGATGTTAGTTAACATATTACTCTTACTAATTATTAACTCCTTAGATATAATCACTTCCATTTTAGTTATAACATGCATGCTTGTTTCATTTATTTTTGATCTATACCTCTCCACACCCAACTACCAATATCTCAATAGGATTCCTTCCTCTATCTTGACTATGGGCCTTGGAAACCCTAGGTTGACATAGTGTAGAGATTACTACCCTCTATATATGTGATCCTTGAGTTCATTTTATCCCCTTTAATTCTACCCTTTATATGTAATTATATGTGTGTTTCCTTCTCACTTCCTTGATACCCTTTTAGAACGGATGATTTAGGAGTGCAAGTTATTGAGACACATTCTTGGTCTACATACATCTTTGGTGAGCCATATGTGAATCCTATAGACCTTCTGATCGAGCACAACTCATTAAAAGAACCCATATCAAGTTTTTACCTCATCTAAGCATCTAAAAACCCACAAAACCTCAAAAAATTGTCATCACAGACACCATCTCCCAAGGGCAATCTTGTCTATTCTTATTTTCTCACTTTTAAACACCTTCATCCTCCATGTAGAAATTTTTACACAGATGATCCTATTTATTTTCCCAATTCTATTTGGACCACTTGAGGATGATGAAGAATAAAATAAAAAAGAGGATACTTTTGATCATTCTCCGATATTCGAATTTTCTATCTTAGTTTCCACATATGAAACCTCAATCAGAATAAATTCTTAGCATGTATCTTCTTGAATTTGTTTTAGAATAACTTTACCATAGAAAATAAAAGGGGAAAGTTGCTAAAATAGGTTCATATAATAATTGCTCCAATTCTGACCCTACTAACCTCATTCTCCAAATCATTGACAAAATGAGCCAACATCAATCTACCAATATAGCTCAATTTCTCCAAATGCAAGCCAACATAGCTCAGTTAGTCAACCACCATCTAATGGGATCTTTGGGAACCATGCCCCCTCCTTTACCAAATGGAACTAATGGGGTCCCCATCACACACCCTCTATAATAAATAAATTCTTGAGGAAGTCCAATAGGATCCCTTAGCACCTTATATTGCTAGCACGGATATTGGCAACATTTCTCCTTCGATCTCTCACAATGGGTCTATTGATCTCACCCTTCATATCAAGGCCTTTGTTAATATTTACATGGAATGGATCATAACCAATTCATACACTGCTACAAAATTCCTAGAAAAAACACTCACTAGAGATGCTTTGGATTGGTATCACACTTTTCCTCCTAATTCTATAGTTGAGCTAGAGTCCTAGTTCTGACCCTAGTAAATGAATTCTAATATCATGATCTACCTAAAAACAACATCAATGATTTCATCAATTTTTATCAATATGAGGATGAATCAACGTAAGCTTTCATTAAACATTGGAAGACCCTAACCACATGGGTAAAATGTAAAATTCCCAATGATAGCCTCTTACAAATTTTCTTACAAGCTCTTAAAACCTACCTTGATACAAAGTGTGGTCCTTTTCTCCTACTTATTTATAAGAATACTTTAAACAAGCCAAAGGAAATACTATCTCATGAGGGAATTTGAGAAAGATTCTCCTAATGAAAAAGCTAAAAAAAATTCCAAATCCTTCAATGTTTTAAAAATAAGAATGTGATGAATGATGAAGTCTTAGATATTCTTCCTCTTGTTATGTTTTTAAATAGGATTATTTCAACATTGACTAAAAACCTACTAACAAAAAAATCATCCTAACTATCATTAACCGTTGAGTAAGGAAGAGTTGAAAATTTTCTTACCTAAGTCACTCACCGTGATCTTGAATCCTTCTCGACTTGTTCCTCATTGGCATGATGAGAGTAAGTTTTGTTCGTGGCATGCTAACTAGGGTCACTCCCATGAAAATTGTTGTGCATTACGAATTTCCATCATAACCTTATTTTTAGGTTCCCAATTTGACTATGATGTCATCACTAATGAATGCTTTACCGAAGAGGAAAAATATCATGATGCGGCTCAACAAAAGGATCATCATGAAGCTATCAACTGGGCTAATGAAAATCTAAAAATATTCTCTAATCTTATGCCTAATCATAATGTCATTAAAAATTCTAAGCAAGAAAATACTACAACCAATGCGGTTGACATGGATTATCTTCCTAAAAATACAATTGTGATTAATAATGTAAAATGCGTCATAGCTTATGTGGAACTATAATACCCTATAATATTCCATCCTTAGACTTAGAGAATCATATATCATTCTATATGTCGTAATCAATCTGATCAAGTCAAAAATGTGCCTCCTTCGACACCATTGGCCCCTGTATAAATTCTCTCACATGGTTGTTGGTGTCTAAATCTATTTCTCTAGCCACAGACACCATCAAAACCTATACAAATCAAACTTACAAGGTTGATGGCATAAAAACTAAGAAAAAAATCAGTCTTATTTATCTCCTTAATCACTCTTACTCCTTTATGCTTTGTTTATGAGGACTCCCTACACTTTTAGCCTCATGCAAAGTCTAGTCAAGATAAGTGGGATCTTAATGAATCACTTTCCCAAATTCATGGTCCAGTACCCTTCGAGAACTCATGTGTACATCACCTCACCATCATGAGCATCTCATGACTATGTTGTTTGATATGAACATTCCCTTTCCTCCATCTTTGAGGAAGATTCCTACATTACATGGCTTGATGGACAACATTTGTTTGCAATGTGAGGAACTCTCCATTCATACTGATCTCACTATAGATTCTCATTATTGTATTCATTTTCCTATTGCTTCTATGATCCAAAAGGAGCTCTTGATTTTTGTAGATGATCTACCTCTTTTCATTTTAGTTAAGATCGGTCACACTATGGTCAAGCATGCTCTCATTAGTGGGGGAGAAGGAACATGTATGGCCTCATTATATTTCATCAATGTTCTCAGTTATTCTATCAAGAAATTAAAATCCACAAGAACAACTTGTCAAGGGTACAATCACCGATAGATGCCTCTTATGGGGTGTAGGGTTATATATCACCATTCCCCGTAGGATTTTCCACTTCAAAATCATGGTCTTCAATTTTCCCCTATCTCATAATATTCTCCTAGGGAAACCTTAGACTCATCATATATGCGCCAATACTTCTTCCGAGTGTCAATATGTAAATTTGGTCACCAAGGAGATATTTATAAGATTCAGGGGATACTAACCCTTGGAACTATGATATGCTTAAAAAAAAGAGGACATACAAACTCCTAATTCTTGAAAAAATATATCATATCCCCATTTAGGAATAGTAGTGTTTTAACTACCCTATAAATACTCTTCAAGGAAGTATCGGTCATCCCGAGTTGGTCGAGTGCATGCCTCATAATCTCTTGGAGTCAGATGATGATGAGCCCGATGAGGTCACACTTAGAATCAATACTTACAATCTTCCCAACTTATCATATCTCAACTGCCTCATTCCTTGTGACCTCGCAAGAAGGAACCTTTGATTCCCATAGTCATTTCACGTACACTACAACCCTCACTAGAGCATGCGGTCTAACTAGATATCATAGTTGATTCTTATGTGGTGGATGATTCCACATCAGATTACGACATCAAATTAAGTCTTGTGTTACCAAGAAACCCTTTGCACCAAATTCGATCAAGACATAAATGTCATCCTAATACAAGAGTAACCTCTAACCACAACTTACTTTCCCTCCCTAGCAGTGCTTGATCCTCATATTTCTCCATCGACTACACTTCCACATGCCACCATCGACATAGCCGACCCATTTTCCCTAATAGAAGAAAATGATTGGGTTTCTTGTTTTCACTACGAAGCTGATGTTCTTATTGGTGATGATCATATTTATTGTGCCTCATGATTGGGCAATAAATTTGTCCATTGGTACCATTTTCTCCCATTACATTAGTTCCCTTATTAGATAACTTTACTAGACCATTTTAACTTACAAGACCTCTTTCCCTAGATCTTTCCTTTCTAGTTCCTCAATCCCCTATAACTGAGCCATATTTCACATGGCATGAGGTTCTAGGGTGTGATGTTTTTTTCAGAGCTTATTAACACCACATGAAGAATATTGAAGCCGAGGTAAAACGTGACCAAGTAAAAATACTACACAGCCTTCCACTTCATCTCCCTTATTTTGTTCTCATCACGAGTATTATAACACATACCAATGCCAACTATTAGGTTCTATGTAACATCCTGCTCCAAAAATTCATATGAAAATTGGAAGCCTTGAGTCGATTCCTCTCGAAACCGAATGCCTTCCCCTATAACAACTATAACACAACCTACCTATGCACCACCACCCCACCCCGATCCTCATCCTACTATGTATGTTGTTTATTGTGATATTATCACCCAATTAGATGATCGTATAGATGATACCTTATTCTCCATTAAGTCTCAAGTCCATCGGTAAGTTGTTGTTACACAATGTGTCATTGAGGACCTCATGAACCATGCTAAAATCCATATCTTGAATCAATTCACTAACATTGTCGCTTTACGATACATTATGATATTTTCCCCCTCATGGATAGTTATATATATAGTGCATTGATTACATCTCAGTTTCCTCCATTAGCATGATCCCTCTCATTCACTTGGGTTCTCAACCCCACTTGGGTTTAACACACTACCTTTTATCTTCACTTGGGATCTGGTCCTCCTTGGTGTTTTCAAACTATCTCAAATATATCGTTACATACTTACTTGGGTTTTTCATTCCACTTGGTTTTATTTCCATGTACTCCTTGGTTTCTCCTACCATTTGAGTTCCTTGGTCCTGACTTCTCCTATTTTGGATTTGATTCACCGTGGTCTTTTCTATTAGATTTCCACATTATTCTATGTATCCTTGTTTAGGAAATCCTCCCACTGAGTCATAACACATCTATGCTCCACCATAGGCATATCCTACACTCTACCTACACTCAAAAAATCAAAAAAACCAAACATCGGTGAGTCTGACAATGAAAAAAAAAAAAAAAAAAGTGCAAACCTCCATGTAGTCTTCAAATACAAACCTCGATTAAAGGTTGTCAAACCTTTGAGTTGTATAACCTTGTGGAATATTTGTGGATGATATTAAATAACCTTGAAATAGGGATGTAAATTTCTACCAGAATTGTCTTGGAAAGCATCAGATGCAAATTAACATAGTTTCTTACAAACAATCCAAGAGGATTTGGGATAGGATAAGCTTGTATTTTATAGAGGCTAGTTTGGTTGGAAGTTGGTTGAAAGTGGTTGAATGCACATGTTAAAAATAGCATTTGAGGAAGTTGTAGTAGTTCTAGGAAGTTAAATTCCATTGAGGGGCAGTAAATGAATTTAGTTGTAAAAGTTGCATCCAGAAAGGTGGTTGTATGTGCAATTGAATTGCCCCCACCTTTTTAGGATTCTAGAAGTGTAGTTGACTAGACTGGTGAAGTGGAGTCCATGTGGAGTTGACTGAGAATCTAAGTGGCAGTTGACTAGGAAAATAGGTGTATTTTCCTAATTAGATAACTAATTTAATTAGTTATGATGTGCACACTAATTAATTAATCATTTAATTAATAAATGATAATTAAACTAGCTAAAGGGGTACTAAGGATTAATTTAATTAATCAAGGGGTATGCAACACACATGATTAATAAATTTAATTAATCAATCATGAAAGTGGTGAATAACAATATTAAAAAGGTGGTTAAGAAAATTACCCAGGACTCTTAGAGACATATCATCAAAAAAATATTTAAATCCATGTCCTATTTTTGAAAACTCCATCTAGAACCTGTCTCAATCTCGGTCCCATAAAATGGGATTATAATAAAGATGTGGAGACTCATAAAAAAAAGTGTTAAATGGATATGTCTACCAAATTGAAGGTTCAAGTTAAAATTTGATGGCTTGGATAAACTGTGGAGGGTTATATGGGGGATTAATTTGGGATCATTTAGGGGTGTGTTTACATGCCTATACTTCCCCTTGGGAAATCATTTGAATAAGTTCACTTTGAAACTATGGAGTTGTTATGAGGTATTGAGATGTGTGTTTCCATGAATATCAAGTCCCTAATTATCCAGGGAGATTCACAATGTGTTGTCAATGCTCATAAGCACCTAGGGAACTAGCTGGAAATTAAAAAAATCATTACCAAAGCTAGGCTTATGTTAGCCTCATTTAAGGAGGTGGAGACTAATCATGTTTACGAGAGATGGAAATATACCTATTGATAGTTTAGACAATCATGGTAATGACATGTTGGAAAATATGACATGGTTGGGTGGGCTAATTTTGTGGGATAATGTATTAAACCTTGTTAATGATGATAAGACATCTCAAGCTATGGTATGATGGCCTCCAAGGTTCACGTGATTGGTCCCATGGAAGGGTTAATTATTATTATTTTTTAGCGGGGGTGGGGGCGAGGGAATCTTCCCAAATGGCATTTAGTCTTTTTATTTTAGAACTACATGTTCATTTTACATTGTCTCAATCTTGTGTAGATTGCCTAGTCTAATATGGGTGGTGAAAGATTTAGCATCGAGCCTACTACATACTTGCATATCAAGCGGGATGCTACCCTACGAGGCTTCTAAGAAGAGGTGGTTTCTCTAATTACATTAAGCATCTTAAAGGTAACAATCCCCAAATTGCTACTGAATTTGGAAATGCTTAGGAGGGGGTGTGTAAAAATGAGGAGTATAGAGATTTTAGTCACAAAAGATTCCATTGTTGAGGAAATGGGATTATCCTTAGAGGGCCTTAAATTTTTTTAGGATAAGACAAAGAATAGGCATGAAATTTATACTTTATTTGGTCTAGATGAAATAATCCTCATGTTTGATGATGGTATCACAAGAAGTTATCTCCTGTCGATGGCCGAATGTGTGTTTAGTTGTAATGAAGTACGTCACCCTAGAAGGAAAATTTAGGAATATTTTATCCTATCATCTATATCTAGCCTTAATTACTTGTGTAGGGATTTTAGACATAAAATCACGCACTCTAGGTATATATCTAGTCATGATTACATACTATTATTCATATGATTCCTAACTAAGAAAAGTACTAATTAAAACATGTATTTGGCCATCTTTACTTTCTTTCTTTTGCCACTTATGGCCTTACACTCTTTCTAGATCAGTTTATCTTTACACACCTCAACATTTATCATTCAAGACACCATCGCCTAGCCAAGACTCCGGAATCAACTACCCCCATCCCATCTAGTGCACCCCGACCTCTTTGTACTTTTTTCACATCTTATGGGTCTTTTCTAACTGTTTGAGTGTCTTATCTTTTTGTTAGCTAGCCTTTTTGGGGTTAATTATGAAATTAAAACAAGGGAATAATATAAATATAAATTTATGTGATGATAATAAGGGACCAAGCACTAAGAATTAGCTATCACCACCTAAGGTTTCATCCAAAGGCTATTTACGAGCATTCAAACATCCATTCTAGCATCCATTCAAGGGAAAGGGACTACATTATTTTGCATACATTTCATAGGAGGGTAAGTTCATTCTATTTCAGGAACACATCTATTTACATCTTCTAAATCTAGCTATTTGTTTGCTATCAAGTGTGACACGCACAAGAGCCACCTAGGGCACAATTCCATACACACACACACACACACATAGAACTACATTGGCTATGAAATGTAGTGCATTACTCGATCATAAGTTCAATTTTTTGACATATGAGGACATTCTAAACCCTCGTTTGAATTATTTTATTTTGGGGATTTGATACACTCTTAAGGGTTTCTGAGATCAATCTTTCATTGCAGTTATCATGACATCAAAAATCATTGTGCAATCTACTAGCGATAAGTGTTAGAAATTGGAACACTGAAAGGGGGTGAATTAGTGTTAAATTCAACTTTTTAAAAATATATATAAATTACTTAATCAAAGATGCAAATCAAAAGAGAAAAAGGAACCACACACACACACATAAGACAAAGATTCTTAAGTGGGAAACCCAATTTGGGAAAAAAATCCCATTAAACAACAAAATTATAAGCCAAAGATTACAAAACTTTGTTTAAGCTGTACCTCAACTTTTTGAGGTTGTAACCCCAAGTATACACTAAAGCTACAACTTGGTGTTAGAAACTACAACTCCTTAAATGATTTAGTTAGCAACCAAAAATATTTTGCAAACTACCACCTATAAGGAAGCAACAACTCCCTGATTATATTGAGAAAAAACTCGGTTTTAACAAATTGATCGATCACACTTCAAATTCATGTTGATAATATCCGATAATGATCCTAGATTTGTCATCTCTTGTGCAAGAATCCACCTCTGTTATCTTGATTTCATCTACTCACTTTGAAATGCAAAGTTGATCATCAATTTCAATAAAACCACCTTCACTATTTTTTCTTGGTCATTATTTCATTGCATCCAATACCTATGTTTTGTATATTTGGTCGATTCAAGCGTCAAATTCATCGCCTCGAGATAAAAGCACAAGTTCAAGACTCGATGCAGATTGTTATTACTACCAAAATAATGTTTTCAATAATTTAGGAGTGATAAGGCTTTAGGTTCTTTGTCATATATTGAGTTATTTGTTTTAGACCTATCTCAGTTTTCTTGCATTCACTTCGGTCACTCATACCTTCAAAACAGGATGTGCTTCAACTTCAAAACTATCTCATCTTCACTATATTTCAGCACACCTCTATTTTTGCATTTATATAAGAAAAAAATTGTATTTTCACCTTTAAAACTTCCATCTCCACTTACTTAAGCTCATCTCTTAAACTTCCATCAAAACTTCAGCTTCAAGGCTTAAAAGCATAATCATATTGCACTTTTCAACATGTGAAAGATCATCAAACTCTTCAAGTTCCACCTAGTGACTCCAAGAATCAAGGTTCCAAGTCAGAAAAAGGAGTGTATCTTACTCTTTTACTTCGAGTAGAGATGATATTGGACGAGTTTGAGCTCAAAATAAACTTACCATCTTCTCCAAAGTTTGCACAAGTTCGAACTTAGGAGATAGAAACAAGTATTTCCTTAATTCACTGTCAAACATCATGCACCTTATCCTTTCCACTAAAATTCATGCTTTGAGAAAATCCAATCTCGTCTCTTAAACACAATCATTCAAGGAATTGAGTCCTTCATAGGCATCAAAAAGATCAATAAAATATTTGAAAGGTTGCTCATTATACTAACATTGCCTTCATCTTGCCTTTTACATGAAGAAACAACGTCTGATACGTACTCACTGTCATGGGATTTTCATGTACTTATAACGTAAAAATGCTCATTCAAACTCACAATATGCTATTTAATGTTTTCTCACCCTTATAACACCATGATTCAACAAGAAATAAAACTTAAATTTCTCAAAATTACATAGAATATGAAGAAACTCCATTTTCTTAGTCAAGAACGATTGTATGAGAGACTATCATAGATTTCTTGCACTTTAAAAGAGATTTTAGCTTATTCAAGTCATCCTTTATGTTTATTCATGCATAATTATGTCTAAATAACATGCTCAACTAATTCCATACTTGCTTGGCTAACAAATTTATTTGAAAACACCAAAAAGCGACCCAGTAAACCTCCTTATGGCCTTAAGAAAATTTGTTATATAATTCCCTTCCAATACCTAGTGAAATTCAATAATTATTTTTGAAAATGTTTTTTTGTCTTTTATAGAGATGTGTATAAAATTTCTTGATATTTGGCTGAATAAATCATTTTATTCAAGAAAGAAGTGATTTCAAAACCTTAGGACATGGTAATGAGACTATGAAGGCTCGAGAGAAGAAAAAAATAGGTTTCTACCTCATTTTTGAGTGAAAATAAAGAATTCCAATTGTCATATATTTTTGGATACATCCTTCACCTTATCCAAGAAATTTTTAGACTTGACACATCTCCAAATACTCCTAGAAATTTAATATTGCAGGGTATAGTGATGAGAAGAATAGAAAAACAATGGTTTTTGGGCAAGAGACCAATTTTGATGACTTTGACCAATGTATTCATGTTATTATGAGATCAAAAATTGTTACAAAATCTTGAGAAAGGACCATACACATAATTTTTATTTCAATAATTCACCTTCATAGCTTTGTTCATGCTAGCAAGTTGAAGCACATCATGCTTCTTGACTGTTTTTTCAAACACAAGACCTCCCTTCACTCACCCGGTCACCATCTCACTTGGGAGACTTCAAAAACCTATTGATCTAATGGATTAGGATAGAAACCATATTTACTTGAGAAAATTATTTGAATGACATCTTCCTTAATAATTGTAGGTTTGAAGACTAAAGAGCATGGTTGTTCGGACTTAGTCCTATGTAACACAAGCATGCCTAGATGGCACAATACATATTGAAGGAAATAGTATAATTTATTTGGGTTAGATGAGGTCCATTATGATTTTGAGAAATATTTCTAGCTTGCACCAATGATTTAGAGTTGAAAAACTCAAATTTTCCCACTTAGCTCAAGAAGTTGCCTTGAAGAGAGACCAAACACCAACAAAAAAATGCTCATAACTTTCTTAAAACATGTCCAATTGACCTGAAACATTTTTTTATATCTCAATCTTGGAGTCCTCTACAAAAATTCCTTATATTATTTATCCTAAGGACACACTAAATTTTTTCTTGAGCGTTAAGAAGCCAGGCATATTTTTATTCAATTTCCAAAAAGCTTGTTTTAGAAAAGCTAACATAACTTCCACATACCTTCTCAGAATCTGATGAAATTTTTCCTAGAGCTTCACAAATCACCCTAATACATGGTCCATAATCCCATTTTCCAAAAATATTCCTAAAATCTCATATTCCATCTCATTTACCTCTACTAGCATTGTTAGTTCTCAAGGCCAACTTCTGTGCAATTTTGAAATTTGACTCCTGGGGCTAAACTGAGCCTAATTTTTTCTCACACATACTGTAGAAACTATTCCAAGGATTATCCCATGCTCATATGAACATTTCATGACCTACACCAACTCTTCACACCTTATCAAGTACCAAAAACATGCCTAAATGGCTCGGTTTGAATCAGTAACTTCTTCCAAATGACTCGAACCACCGAGAACCATTGAGTACCACCTGATATATGAATTCTCTTGCACTCTACCTTTTCCACCAATACTATGTGAAATCAATGAAAACAATCACCAATGCAACAAAGTGAAACAATCTCCCCCTTTGTCATTGATGGTAACATGTTGAAACTTTGATGGAAAACTCTATGCTGCCATTTTCGAGACCATGAATTCAAGTTTCCAATAGAATCTCTCCCCTTTAACATCTATGAAAAATGTGTAAACACACAAACAACTAATTAGTTTGGAAAATCAACATAAAATAGAGTATGCTCATACCTTAAGGCACTCCCACTAGGAATATGTTGCTCTCTAGTCTAAAGAGACTCAAATTTGTTGTTTTTGTTCTTCTATTCAACACGTAAAATATTCATTTTGAGGCATAAACATGAAAAATCATTACAAATCATCCTTCTTCTATTGTCTTTACTTGACCATTTGCTTTGTGCCTAGAAATTGACACCAAACTCCCCTTGTTTGGACTCAAGTTGAGCCCTCTTGGAGCAACTTTGGCACCTTAGTTGCTTCCCCTATCCTTCTGAGATATTTAGTGACTTTTAGGGGCTAGTGTTACCCCCAATTTATGCCTTAACTTCTCAAAACTTGCTCTAGGAAAAGATTTTTTCATTATATCAGCCACCTCTTCTTTTGTGGACACATACTCAAGTCTGATTCTCTGCTCATTGACTTTTTCTCTCATAAAGTGATATTTGATGGGTATATGCTTTTTCTTTGAGTGCAACACTGGGTTCTTTGAAACACTAATAACACTTGTACTATCACAGTACAAAGGAATTAGACCCTTCACTTTCAACTTTGTAATCTTCAAGTGTTTTTTTCATCCACATTACTTGAGTACAACAAATAGCTACTACCACATATTCAACTTCATAAGAGCTACAATATACTTGATTCTTACGTAGTCATGAGATAAGACACTTACCAACAAAGAAGGCTCCACCAGTTGTGCTTTTTCTATCATCTAAGTTTTCTGCCCAATCTACATCTGTGAAGGCCTTAATCTGAAATTCATCACATCTTGGATACCAAAGACCATACTCTAATGTCCCCATGAGATACTTGAATATTATTTTCACTGCTAGAAGATGAACTTCCCTTGGGTCTTCTTGAAATATTCCTACCAAACCAACTACCTACATAATATCAGGTCTTGATGTTGTGGAATACAAAAGGCTGCCTATCATGGACCTGTATAAAGTTTGATTTACCTTTGGTGAATCATCTTCTTTACTGAGTTTACATCCCATACTCATAGGAGTGCTAACTGGTTTGCAATCATGCATCTGAAATCTCTTTAACATCTCCTTAACATACTTTGTTTGTGAAATGAATATTCCTTCCTTATTATGAATAATTTTTAGTCCTAAGAAAAATGAAAGCTCTCCTAACATAGACATTTCAAATTCCTTTTTCATTACCTCAGAGAATCCATGTGACATGCTTTCATTATTGCTTCCAAAAATGATGTCATCAACATACACAACCACAATCAATAGGTTCTCTTTTTCTTCCTTCTTTTACAATCAATAGGTTCTTGTTACACCTTTCTTGAATCCTTTCTCAATCAAATACTTATCCAACCTACTATACCAGGCTCTAGGTTCTTGTTTTAGCCCATATAATTCCTTTTCAGCTTACACACATAGTCCAAATCATCGTAAGAGTAAAACCATCTAGTTGTTCAATATATACCTCTTCATTCAGGTGCCCATTGAGAAAGGATGATTTCACATCCATTTGATATACTTTGAATCCTTTATGAGATGCATATGCTAAGAAAAGTCTAATGGATTCCATCCTAGCCATAGGAGAAAAAGTTTCATCAAAATATACTCCTTCAACCTGTGCATAGCCTTTACAAACCAACCTTTCTTTATTTCTTTTTACTTCACCTTTTTTATTCAATTTGTTTTGAAAACCCACTTGGTTCTAATGACATTCTTGTCTTTTTGTCTAGGTGCCAAATCTCCCTGTATATTTTTAGTTCTGTTAGGTCCCACAAGATCTGTATGAATCAATTCTAAAGTCTTGTAGTGGAATACTCCTTGATTTTGAAGCTTCTCTTTTTCTGTTTCCCATGGAGGAAGGATTTACAGATTTTATCCATTGTTTTTATGATCTTAGGCATGTTTCTAACACACCCCATAGAACTGATTTTGACAAGTTTATCAAAATTTATATGTCCCAATCTTCTGTGCCAAAGCCAACTCTCATCTAATTTTCTTGTGAAACATTTTTCTTTGTTAACTTCCTTAAGAATATACATGTTATTTTTAGTTCTCTTTGATTTCCCTACCACCTATCATGTTTTCTCTTTTCTTATGTCACAACCTTTATCATGAAATACAACAATGTGTATTCTTGTTTTCACATTTGACTAACACTCGGAGATTGTGCTTTAATCCTTCAACATATAATACATTTTCAGTTATAGTTTTACCATTATCAAGACTAAGCTTACCTTTTACAAAAAAAAATTGTTGATGTATTGTCCCCAAATCTCACTATGCTAGATGTATTTTCTTCTAAGGATATGAATTTGTTCTTATTTCCTATCATATGGCTAGAACACCCACTATCAATGTACCACTCCATATCTTCACTCTATGAATGAAAGGTTGTTTGTGCTATCAATCCTTGCTCTTTAGTACCTGTAGGATCTGATTTAACTCTGTAGACATTCTTGTTCTATTGTGGAGGTATTTGATAACAAAACTTGGCAACATGCCCATAATTTTGATAGTTATAACAAATAAGCTCATCCTTGTTCCTTGCATGATAAAAAGTTATATGCCTACCATAACCTTTGGGATACCTCCTACTTTTTTCATCTTTGTGATGAAGTTAATTACATGCAAAACAATATCCATACAAGGAATATGCATAACCCATGGCATAGTGTCTCTTTGGATATCGTTTCTTCTTAAAATAAGCTTTCTTGACTTTAGGCGGGTTCTTCATTTGTCTAAGCCATATTATTTCTTGTTGATTTTTGTCTTCCTTATTATCTTCATATCCCAAACCATTTTTGTCATTTGCATCTTTTTATTTTCTTAAGAGATCACTCAAATCAACAGTGATATTTTCAAACTTATGATACATTTCAGTTTTGTAGAGGTTTGATCTAACTGAGTTTGCAGTAGTTCCATCTCAGTTTTGAGCTTCAAATGTTCTTCTTCTTTGACTTTGAAATCCTTTTCAATTTTCTTAACCTATGCTTCAAACTCCTTGATCATTTCTTCATGTTCTTGGGCTTCCTTTTTCTAATTTTCTTCAAGAAGTATGATCTTTCCTTCATATTCTTTTACCATAATTTTCAATTTTTGGTTTCTCTTCTTTTGATGCTTTATTTCATCTAGAGCACTTATTAATTCAGCCTCAAGATTAACTTCTAATTCTTCTTCATCTAACTTTCATACTGGGTCTGAATTTTTCCTTTAGAATTACTTGCATCAAATATTTCAATAGCCATAAACAAAGTCTCAACTTGCATACCTTCATCATCACTTTCAAAGCTACTGAGTCACTTTATTGTGAGGATCTTGAACCTTCTTGTGTGTAGAAGTTTTTCTTATTTTTGAAGTATTTATTTTTCCCACCTTGCTTCTTGAATTTATTCTTATGTTTTTGAGAGGATTCCTCATCTTCTTTGTGTTTATTAGGAAATTTAGAAGCAAAATGACCAACTTGGCCACAAATGAAGCACTTGAATGGGATCTTACCTTTGTATTTTCCTAAACCTCTATCCATATTAGAATCATCTACCATGTTATTTTCCTATGACTATTTGTCTTCTATGAAAGTTGTCTCCTTCTTTACTAATTTTGAATCACTGACTCTCATCTCATATGTAGTCAATATTCCATGAAGCTCATCCATTTTCAGAGTAGTCAAGTCTTTAGCTTCCTCTACTACTGACACTTTGGCATAAAATTTTGAGGAAAAGGATCTGAGCACCTTCTACACAATCACACTCTCTTCTATCTTCTCTCCCAAGCCTCTGATTAGGTTTATGATTTCATCAACTCTCTATAAATATGAAGAAATATTCTCACCTTATTTCATCTTGATACTTTCAAATTTTTCTCTGTAAGTTTGTAACTTGGTTATCTTAACCTTATCTTATCCTTCATAAATTGTCTTCCTCTTATCCCAAATTTCTTTATCTATAGTGCATTGCATCACTTTGATAAATTCAGCCTCTGCTATCCCATAGAGAATTGCATTCATGGCTTTGGAATTGTTCTCACTTTCTCTTTTTCATACTTGGTCTATAGGGGTGTAGCTGGAATTATGCAACCACTATAAACTAATTGCTAGATGTCAAATCCAAGTGAGATTAGATAATTTTTCATCCTGCCACTCTAGAAGGTCTACTTTGACCCATTGAACAGGGGGTTCTTTAGAGAAAGAGAATCCACTAGCTGCTTGGTTTCTTTCCATAGTTGAATTTACTAGATCTCCCTTGAGTTGTTAGACTCACTTCACTAAGGCCTGCTCTAATACCAATTGTTAGAAACTAGAACACTGAGAGGGGGTGAATTAGTGTTCAATTCAACTTTTAAAACCAATTATATCAATTACTTAACCAAAGATGTAAATCAAAAGAGGAAAAGGAACCACACACACAAAAGACAAAGATTTTTAAGTGGGAAACCCAATTTGGGAAAAACCCCATTTGAACCATGGCACTATAAACCAAAGGTTACAATTTTTTTGTTAAGTTGTAACTCAAATTTTGAGGATGCAACCCCAATTATACACTCAAGCTTCAACTTGGTGTTGGAAGAAACAACTCCCTAAATGATTTAGTTAGCAACCATTGACCTTCTGCAAGCTACCACCTACAAGGAAGCAACAACTCCATGATTATACTTAGTAACAACTCGGTTTGAATAAAAAAATCTTATCACACTTCAATTTGATGCTGAGAACATTTGATAGTGACCTAGATTTTTTATCTCGTGTAAGAATCCACCTCTATTGTCTTAACTTCTTCTACTCACTTTGAAATGTAGATTTGATCCTCAATTTAAATAAAACCACCTTCATGTTTTACCTTGATCACAGCTTCCACTATTTCCAATAACTATGTTCTCAGTATATCCGACTAACACAAGCTTTAAATTCATTATCTCACATAAAAAGAAAAAGTTCAAGATTGATGTAGATTAATATTACTTATTTCCAAAAAAATTGTTTTCAATACTTTAGGACTTAGATAAGGTTATAAGTTCTTTTTCATATATTGAGTTATTTGTTTTAGACACGTATTAGTTTTCTTGAATTCACTTCTATCACTCACACCTTCAAAATAGTATATGGTTCAACTTCAAAACTATCTCATTTTCATTATATTTCAACACACCTCTATTTTTGTAATTATATAAGAAAAACAATTGTATTTTCACCTTTCAAACTTCCATCTCCACTTAATTAAGCTCATCTCTTCAACTTCCATCAAAATTTCATCTTCAAGGCTTAAAATAATAATCATATTCAACTTTTCAACTTATGAAAGATCATCAAACTCTTCAAGTCCCACCTAGTGACTCTAAGATTCAAGGTTCCAAGTCAGAAAAGGAGTGTCTCTTAATATTTTACTTCGACCAAAGAGGATGTTGGAAAAGTTTGAACTCAAAAGAAACTTTCCATCTTCTCCAAAGTTTTCAAAAGTTTGAGCTTAGGAGATAGAAACAAGTATTGCCTTCATTCACTTGTTAAACATCATGCACCTTATCCTTTCCACTTTGAACTTCAAGCTAAGAAAATTCAATATGTGCTCTTAAACAAGATCATTCAAGGAATTGAGTCCTTCATAGGAATCACAAAGATCAAGAAAATATTTGAAATGTATCTCATTATACTAACACTTCCTTCATCTTGCCTTTTACATGGAGAAACACTGATACAAACCACTATCATGGGATTTTCTTACACTTTGAATGTAAAAATCTCATTCAAAATCACAATATGCTCTTAAATGTTTGTTCACCCTTATAACACCATGATTCAACAAGAAAAATAACTTAAAATACTCAAAATTACGTGGAATATGAAGAAAATCAATTTTCATAGTAAAAAATGACTTAAGAGATTTGTCATAGATTTTTGCACTTTGAAAGAGATTTGAGCTTATTCAAGTCATTGTTTATGTTTATTCATGGATAATAATGTTTAAGGAACATTATCAATCAATTCCATACTTTTTGGCTAACACATTTTGTTGAAAACACCAAAAACTAACCTTGCATAGGTCATTACGGCCTCAAGAAATTCTTAGATAGTTCTTTTCCAATACACAAAAGTCTTTTTCAAAAAAACGTCATCTACCCTATACAAAGATGTGTATAAAATTTCTTGATATTTTTGTTGGATAAATCATTTATTTTGAGCAAGAATTGATTGCAAAAACCCTAGGGCAAGGTAATGAGACCGTGAAGGCTCGAGAGAAGAAAAAAATGGGTTTTCCCCTCATGTTTGAGTGAAAATCAAGAATTCCAATTGTCATAGATTTTTGGAGACATCCTTCACCTTCTCTAATCAATATTCATACTTGACACATCTCCGATACTCCCATAAATTGAATGTTGTAGGTACAGTGATGAGAAAATAACAAAACAATGGTTTTGGGGCAAGAGAGCAACTTTGATGACTTGGACCAATGTCTTTATGATATTATGAGATCACAAATGGTTATAAAATATAAATAAAGGACCATACACATCATTTTTAGTTCAATAATTCATCTTCATATATTTTTTCATGTTAGTAAGTTGAAGCACAACATGTTCCTCGATCAACTTTTCAAGCACAAGACCTCCCTTTACTCACCCGGTCAATATCTCACTTGGGAGACTTAAAAAAATCTTGAGCTTATGGAATATGAGACAATTCCCTATTTACTCCATAAAATTCTTAGAAGGACATCTTTCTCGAAGAATTGTAGTTTTGGAGATCGAAGAGCATGGTTGTTCAATAATAGCCCTATGCAACACAAGCATGCCTAGATGGCACATTACATATTAAAGGCAGTAGTATCATTGTTTTATCGTAGATGAGGTACATTATGCATTTGAGAAATATTTCTAGCTTGCACTAATGATTCTCGAGTTGAGAAAATCAAATTTTCCCACTTAGCTCAAGAAGTTTCATTGAAGAGAGACCAAACACCAACAAAATAATGCTCAGTAACTTTCTTAAAACATGTCCAATTGACTTGAAAATTTTTGCACTGTATATCAATCTTATAGTCCTATACAAAAATTCCTTCCATGATTTATCTTAAGGATGCACTAAATTTTTTTCTTGACCGTTAAGAATCCAGTTTCCAAAAGGCCTGTTTTAGAAAAGCTAACATAACTTCCACATACCTTCTCACAATCTGATGAAATTTGGGTTGAAGCTTCAAAACTCACCCTAATACATGGTCCATATGCCCATTTACCAAAAATATTCCTGAAATATCCTATTCCATCTCATTTACCTATGGTATTATTGTTAGTTCTCAAGGCCAACTTCTATGCAATTTTGAAACTTGACTCCCGAGGCTAAAGCCGAACCTAATTTTTGCTCAAAATGTTATAAACACTATTCAAAATCTGTGCCCATGCTCCTATGAACATTTCATGACCTACACCAACTCTTCACACCTTATTAAGTACTAGAAATAGTCCTAAATGAGCTATTTTGAACTGCAACTTCTTCCAAATGACCTAAACTAATGAGCACCATTAAGTACCACCTTATATGCATGCTCTTACACTCTCCCTTTGTCATCAATGCCATGTGACATCAATGAAAACAACCACCAATGCAACATGGTTTAAAAAAATAAGAAAAGGACAAAGAACATCTCACGACCATGAAAATGAGGTTTTTAAAGGTTTTTAATAGTCACAGGTGCCCAAAGTAGGTCTATGGTTCCCATAATCGCCCTTGCCCCTTTCCAGGAAGATCTTTTGGTCACACATTTTTTTGAGGATTTTTGCAACACTTCTCCCACTCTTTTCATCAGGTCATCACTTCAAAACATTCTATATTTGGTTACAAATCAACTAATTTATTCTATCCCTTCTTTGCAACTAGGGTTTCATAATTTCTAGCTTAATTTACTCGGGTCAATTTTATATTTCATTTCTTATTTATTTACTACTGCATTACATTATAATTAGGCATCTATAAATTCAATTTTTTATTAATCATTTGGTGAACCCAAAATCAATATGAAGACTCTTTTGGTCCTTATACTTATATTGCTTTTATCTTCATAGGATCTCATAATCATGAGTATCTCTATTAATGATTTCCTACTCATTAATCCTGAATTAAGAGATAAAATAAGAACTCTCCTAGCTACTACTCGCATTCTTGTTGATATTCATTTGGATATAGTATATAAAACTTTTGCATATGCTTTTTATTAGCACATTACTTTTCCATCGAATCCTAATGTTGATCTTGTTGTTTTGGATAATGACTCACGTTTATACATCATGCTCCATATTAATAATATGGGTGTCAAATGCACCATCATTGATAATGGATCCATGCTTAATATTTTCACTATGTCATTACTTGAAAATCTTGGTCTTTCTACTACTAATGTTAATCCATCATCTCTTTCTCTTCACACTTATGATGGATCTGTTCATCTATGCATCAGTCGCATTACTTTTCCTATCACTTTGTTGATCCAAAAATCTTAATATAGTTTTCTTTGTCATTCAATTCCCGGTTTCATATAATCGGTTACTTGGTGGGATATGGCTTCATGTCATGTAATCGATCCTTCTACATTTCATCAATGTGTCAAATTATTACATGAGGGCATAGAATATATAGTTTATATTGATCATCAACCATTCAAATATTGCAACCATGTTTCCAACACTACACTTCCTACTCTAACATCTGCTACCACCAATGAACAAAAATCTATGGATACTTTGGTTAATTTTTCGGCACTTGAAGGTTCGATTTACATGTTAGATACTATTTCATTTGCACCATCACCTCCTCCCACTTTTACTACTACTTTTGTGATTCTTTATCGGGTCTGCCCGGACATTGGACGCCGTTCCATCTCCTTCATCTTCACATGATTAACCTCCATTAGTACATCCTCCATTTACGTGCACATTTTTCATGAATGACTCTTACTAAGAACACATCCCATTTGATCCTACATACCCATATACTATATGCATGCATGATGGGTTGGCTCGGCCGAGATTGATTGATGACATATTTCCTCCACCTCATGATCATCATCTATACCATGGATGTTTTTGCATTATTGTTGGTTATGGTCTTTGATGTTTTTATCTCACAGTATTTCTTGCACATGCTCCTTGCACTTCTTCACTTACACTTGGAAAATCTTGGCTTGATTACATTAGGGGCACATTAGACCATGATCATACTAACATATCATTCCCCATACCATTTAGCTACATTTTAATTTGTAATTACATAGTGCCTTGGTGCCCCGAACCTTCATGTATGCCTATGACAAGGGGAAATTTACACACCATTCTTCAATGCAAAATAGACTACAACACTTCACATAGCATATTTTATAAGGCACATAGTCCTTAACACTCAAAGTGTACACACTATATAACATTTTCTTATTTCGCATTGGATTGGAATTGGTTGAACTAGATTGGATTTTTACACACCATTTATAATGTTGTTCCACATTTTGGGAAGGAGTTAAATGTTGGAGGATGACATGAAAAATTTCTCCCTATACTTCCAATTCTTAACGTGAGATCACATGAAAAACTCGTAGTCATCACAACTACCGTGAGATCGCTCAAAACTGATTAATTTACATCATCTTTAAGATCCTTTCTACACTCTTTTCTCATCACAGATCAAGTGCACATGTTCTTTTTCACATTTTACATACTTTTTTATACTTTTTGATCATATACACACATATTTGACTACTTGTTTGTTTTTATCTTTTGTAGGTTTGTCCTTATGGGAAATAGTAATCAACATCATCCTACATCAACAACATCAATCACATCAACATCAACATCAACAACAAGTAAAAAGGAAACATCTACACATGTGTTCCTACCCTAGGGTCATCATCATTATCAATTTTTGCACTTCGTCCTCTCTAGTTTCCATGCTTAATATTTTTATCACTCCACGCTTTGCCTTGTCTTTCAACACACTTTCACCATTGATCTACATGGTTATCAGGTACACATATCTTATCTACTTTATGTTATCAATCATTCTCTCAAAAACATAAAGTGTGGGAAAATGTAGACACAAAATCACACACTTTGGGTATATATCTAGTCTTGATTGTATAATAATATTCATATGATTCCTAAGTAAGAAAAGTATTAATTAACCCATATCTTTGGCCATCTTTACTTGCTTTCTATTGTCACTTTTGGTCTTACACTCTTTCTAGCCCAATTTGTCTTTTCACACCTCATACTTTATCATCTTGTACACCAACATCCAAAGAATGCCATCACTAGATGCCTCCATCCCCTCTAGGTACCACTGATCTCTTTATATGTTGTTCACATATTTTGGTTCCTTTCTAGCCATTTGAAAATCATATCTTTTTATTATTTGGCCTTTTTGGGGTTGATTATGAAATTCAAGCAAGGGAATCATAAAAATATAAAGTTATGTGATCATAATAAGGGACCAAGAACTAAGCATTAGCTATCACCACCTAAGGTTTCATCCAAAAGATATTTAGGATCATTCTAGAATCCATTCAAGGGAAAGGGACTACATTATTCTACATACACTTCATAGGATGTGAATTTCATTCCATTTCATGCAAACATCTATTTACATCTTCTATAGCTAGCTAATTTCTCGCTATCAAGTGTGACACACAAAAGAGCCACCTAGGGAAAAGTTTCATACACACACACACACACACTAAGAAATACATTGGGTCTAAAATTTAGTGCAATGCTCAAGCGTAAGTTCACTTTTTTGACATCTAAGGACAGTCAAAACCCTCATTTGAATTCTTTTCTTTTTTAGGATTCGATGCACTCTTGAGGGTTTGACAAGTCAATCTTTCATTGCAGGTTATCAGTGACATCGGCGATCATTGTGTGACCTACTAGTGATAAGAATAAAAGGACAATAAACATCTCGTATCTCTATGAAGGAGTTTTTCCGAGGGTTAGTAGTCACAAACACCTAGAGCAAGTCTAAAGCACCCGTAGGTGCCCCTACCCTAGTCTAGGAAGATATTTTGGTCACACATTTTTTTGAGGCTATGTGTGACACTTATCCCTCTATGTTCATCAGGTCATCATTTGACATAGTGTATAATTTGTTGTGAAGCAACTAATTCATTTTATCTCTTATTTGTAACTAGAATGCTTATTTCACTAAATCTAGACATATTCCAAGTAAATGACTCCAAAGATTTCAAGTATTGGAAAAATACATCTCCATTTTTATGTATATTGGATTCCATTTTTTTCTATCTTTGGATTCCATTATTACTATTATTGGATTCTATTAGTAGCAATATTGGATTCCAATATTGTCATTATTGGACTTATTCTAGTTCCAATTTCACTATTATTGGATTCCAATTTCAATATTATTGGATTCCAATATCGCTATTATTGGATTCCAATTTGTCTATTATTGGATTCCAATAGTGCTATTATTAGATTCCAATTTCACCACTATTATAATCCAATTTATAAATCCTAATTTTTAGATTTCAGTTTCACTATTTTAGGATTTCTATTTTGTTATTATTTGATCCCCCCACATAAGCCTAATGGCTACTATCTTACATAAGCTTAGTGTTTGCTAACCTACATAAGCACAAAGGTTGCTAACTTACATGATGAAAGCACATGCTAGGTGAAATAAGCCTAGTGGCATCAAAGTTACATCTGCCTTGTGGCCACTAAGTTACATAAGCCTTGCAGCCTCTAAGTTACATAAATGGATAATAAGCCTAACGGAATCTATCTTACATAAGCATATAGGTTGTTAACTTACATAAGCTTAGTGACCGTGTTAGCAAGAGAATTTTTTTGGGTGGACAAGCTTGTGGATTTCTTGCCAACGCTCTAGGAATCTAAGTCCCTCTACTTAACTAGTAGAATTGTTGTATATGCATGCATAAGCAAAGGTAGATTTTCCTGGTAACCTTGTGGTTGGGGATCCAACAGGGGAACTCCACTGACCCTACAAAAAAGCTAGCAATTTCTTGCTAGAGAATACTTTTTCAAGAGAACGGGAAAGGGAGTGAGAAAAGAGAAGAGGGGATTAATTTCATGGGTAGAAAATTAGAGTCCCACACCCATTAACCATAAAGGTCACACACATATTAAACTAAAAGATGAGTTAATATTGATAACTCAAAGTTTGTAAAATATCCTAAAAAGGCATGAAACTCCTTCATTTTGTATTGATGCTTAAACATAAGTTATACATAGTGTGGGAGTGGAAGAAATTTGAGAGTGGAGGAAAGTAGAAGAGATTGGCTATCTCCTTTACTTTCCCTAAGTACAATGCACTCTTGAGTTTCCAAGATCAATTGCCAACCCTTTGAAATGGGAATGGATTTATAATTTATAGAATGAGATATGACTCTTAATCTACTCCGCCATGTCTTTTCATATGTCCTCGCACAACTTAAAACTTTTCAACTTCCTAGGAAATGTTTGAGTCCCTTTTTATAATAAAAGGTGACTTATTACATTAGGAACATTAAAACATATGAAAATTTTCAAACCCAATACAAAACTAGAACATTAAGAAGAGAGATAAATTTGGGGGAAGAGGAGAGAGAAAGAGCAAGAGAAGAAGAAAAGGAGATGTCATTCCTGATGAAGTCCATTGATCCTCATTGATGGAAAGCTCAATGCGATGAAACTATGAATATTCAAACTCATGTGAAAATCCTTCCAATTGGCTCACATATGACTTGGAATGAGTGTTTAAAAACATTTTTGAATGGTTTTTCCGATGACAGTAACTTCCACCCTACACAAGATACTCTCGTAATTCGAGTCACAAAGTGAGTTTCAAGAGACACTATTGAATTCCCTAAGATGAGTCTCAAATTACCTATGAGAAATGTCTATGGATGATATAGAATGATGGTGTTGACTTGAATGATCATCCCTCTATGTCCCATTGTGCCAAACTTGCCCTTTGAGAATGACCTGCTATTTTTAGTAAGTATAGATGGGGCAACTTACTATTTTTAGTAAGTGTCATAGTTAACTTTTCCCAACCTCAACCGGCTATGGTATCTTGAATTATTTCTTCTTAATGTGTTTCTCTTACTTTTGGACCAACTGGCTATTTATAGCAGGGGCTTGTGAAACCACTTACTATTTTTAGTAAGTGTCAATTGCAAGCCGAGATGACCTTTTTGATGACTTTGCATGCGATAATCCCTTTTTTCACTGCCTTCTTTGTAGCCTCTTCAAATGGTGGATTACCCAAAGCAATAGACCCCTATGTAGGATTTCAAGCTATTTTTAGTAAGTGCATCGTAGATATCGGATTGTGACAAAACAGGTTTTGAAAATCTAGGTCTTATTCCGAGATTCCATGCTCCACATTTTTAATAATTCCTTCATCTGAACAAGTGGGAAAATGATATTTTCACCAACGAGGTAAGAATAGTGAAAAAACACATCTCTATGTATCCCTAAAAATAGGGACTTCATGGCATAAGAACTAGTTTACATGAAACTAGATTTTTCAACGATCCTTCCCTCCGCTTTTGCACATGTCACCCATTGGAACCTTGAGAAGTGAAGAGGTAGCTCACTTCCTTTTTACATAGATGTTCTTCATGTGATAGGGTAGAACTCTAATGAAAAATTAGTCCTCTATATCCCTAAAAATAAGGACTTCATGGTGCAAAAACTAGTGCACGTGAAACTAGATTTTTCGACGGTCATTCCCTCCAATTTTTACGTGATTTTACCCACTATAACCCTAAGAAGTGGAGAGGTAGCTCGCTGATTTTTTCCACTACTATGTCATAGCATCCATTAATGGAGTTTTAAATTTATAGGTCTGGTTTATGTCTCTGTTTCTAACGAAATAAACTCCATTGAGATAGGTTTTTGATTTTTGTCTCACTTATGAAATTTCTCTTCGATCTGGTTGCCAGTTTGACAGAAAATTGAGCTTTATTTTTTGTGGAGATGGAAGTATAATTTATTTGTTGTAATAATTCCTTGATAGGACTAGGAGGTTTGAATATGATTTTTTAAAGGCCTTCAAGAGAGAATAACTTAGCAATAGACAATTTTTCAATCCGTGCACCGGTTTGTAAGATCTCTTTGATTTTTTCATGGCAATGAAGATTTTCAAACTTATGGCTTCTTCATTCTTTGTTTGATCAATATTTATTTTGGGACCTGAATATTTTCATGGATTGAAGGATTTATTTATTTTGGCAAAGCTAGTTTGATCTTTGCAATGGTGGAGTGGTGGTGAGAATTTGCAAAGAAAGTTACAGAGCAAGTTATGCACGGAGGAGTTAGATGTTAAAAGTTAGAAGCAGGAGGGATTTTTAAATTTGAAAATTAAATCTGAGAAGGGATGAGGAAAATTTTCATGTCCCTGATGTCCCTCACCTCAAATGGATGTGATGGACATCAAATTCCATGGTGATTGAGGTGATGACACATGGCAGAGATCCGACGACAGGGAATGAAGGCTAAAAAGTCAGCTTTAAACGACTTAGGGGCTTGGAAGCTGGTCATATAGGTGACCAGAAGTCTTCCTTAGGGGTTGGGAAATTTTTCCATGTTTGATGTCCCTGACTTGTGAGGGACATGAGGGACATCAAATTCCATGGTGCTCTTGGTGATGACACATGGTAGCGATCAGATGGTTGAGGCTTTGAGCTTCCGCAAGCACCTTGTGGCTGAATTGGCGATATTGGAGGTTGCATGAGGATCCATACGTCTTATGGGGGCTAGGAAAATTTTTCCATGGTTGATTTCCCTAACCTTGAGGTACACAAAATCCCCCAAGCTCTTGGAGTTGACACATGTCCTTATCAAAATTTGACTAACTCCCGAACCTTGAGGACAACTTGTGACGAAAATATCTTGAGCTCCCGATTGACATTTTTGATGAAATTTTATATGATATTGACTGAAATTCCTTTTGGAATCCAATGATTAGAGTCTAAGGTATTTATTCATCCGTTTTATCCCTTTAAAACATGAATTTTTATCTATTACTCCACTTGTGCATGAGAAAAACTATTTGCAAAACCATTGCGTAAAAGTGTTGTGAGAAAAATAATTTCACCACCCTTTAGATCTTGGAATTCCCTTTCCAAAGATGTTTTTTTAATTCTAACTCCTTCATAAGCTCTTAGAATCACCTCCGTAAGATCAACGATTGTTTTTGGCACATGCACTTTGCTAGGCATGTGAACCCTAATTTTGATCAAACTGCTCCAAACTCCTCAAATCTTCCCTGAATCTTCCAAAATTACTTCCATGATGTTTATATAACTTCAATTCACTTCCATGTTTGTGTTAGATCCTCTATTCCACTCCAGGGGGTTTCTCCAATCCTAGGAAGGCTAGTGATAGCCCTTCCCAACACTGCCTAGAGATAGCATTTTTTAAGAACTCCTAAAATCACCTAGGAGTTGATTTTACTTTCCTAAATCACCTAGGGGAATGAATTAAAACCAATTGGGAGGTTACTGGAATGACTAGGCATACCTGGGTGCCTCAAAATGATAAAACATGAAAAATTTTCTATAGGGGTATCGTTGTCATGCTTGGAAATTAACAATTTCCTTGTTGCACATTTGCACGAAAACAAATGGATCTAGCTTAGGGACATGACATGGACTAAATGCAGCAAAGACATGACATGGAGAATCCAGAATCTCAACTTTAGACCATATGATCCATTGACCAGTGCCTTATCCATTGGGCCCTGCAGAGTCATGTACAAACTTACAACAAGAGAGACAAAGAGCGAAGAAGGAAACACACAAACACAAATAACGGTGAAATAAAATACACAACACATAGAGAAAGGAAACGAAACACACAAAAAAAAAGGGAAACACACCTAGCAATATCCTATGGTACAAGGTAGGGGACAACCCGCTTTCACTTAATTATTTTTAATTCCTCAAAATTTACCCCTAAGTGAGCAACACTGAGTGATGTTATTTTGTGAATCCATTTACTGGTTCAAGAAAGTAGCCTCCTCTCCTTAACTATTTATGAAAGTTGGATTCTTTCATGAGCATATTTGTTTTTTTAGGATTGAGTCCACATGAGCTTCTTGATGCTCGGTCTTCACTTGGAAATTCCATTGCCTCATGTTCTTTGAAATTGTTTTCATAGTGCCATTTTCCTTTCATGTTTATCAACATAGTTGATTCTTTATTAAGCATTTCATCGCTTCCCTGAAGATCGTTTTCATTCAAATTTCTTGAATATTTTGAGTTACTTTATTTCCCGGGTCTATCCTCACTGATATCTTCTCCATGAGAAACATTAGATTCATCCTTTATCTCTACTCCATTGTGAGGTGTTTGATTGCGATGGGAGGACCGAAATTAACCTCACACTTTTCTTGTATGGATATGGCATGAGTTAAGAGATTGAGAATCAACTTGGGGTCTTCCAAAACTTCCACTTGCATCTAATAGTTCTTGCAAAAAGTTCTCCTTTGTCACTTCTTACATCTCAATCTTTGTATGCCTTCGAAGGATATTCTTCCTCTTCGAATGGGAAAAAAACACCTTGATTTCATCATTGCATCCATCATATTTTTCCTATTTCTTTATTTCAACATGCCTGATCTTCAAAGTGGTTAAGGATTTCAAATCAGATTCATGATTGTCTTTCATATTTATGGCTTGCATCAAGAGTTTGAGATTGAGCTCAGGATTTTTTGTTTCTTCTGTGGCTCTAAGTAGTTCTTCTATAGATAGTTCTTTCAAAACTTTTATGGGTTCATCAAAATCTGGTCTTGTCCCTCCATGGATGGCATGGATGAGATCATCTTCATCTCCAAATGGGAATGAAAATACCTCAATTTCATCATGGAGAAGCACATAAGAACCTCCAAGAACCTTTTCATCTTCTTCATGGTTTGTGTCATTCGGTAATTTGAGGCTTCCCTCTTGTAACTTGAATCTCCTCAATGCTTCTTCAAGGTCCATACCTCTCTAGGAAGGCATGTTTGGCCCTATCAAAATGGGAATATCCTCTTCCTCCTCGGTTGTCACAAAGTGATTCATCCACTTAGTATCTTGATACAAGATGTTGGTTCTGGACTTCCGGAATTTCGCATTGTGTACCTCATCTTCTTCTCTAGAAGTAATTTTTCCATGTCTCCCTTAACTAGAATGGTTGCAAAATACCAGTTCATCTGGATCTTACCCCAAAACTACTGATGGAAACCCATTCTTAGTAACATTCCAAATGAATTTGGAATGTCTGCTATCAAAATCATCGCTGAAAAAATTTTTGTATGGAAATTTGGCGAGAGCCACTTATGCATCGTTGACCTTCCCTACAAGTGGGACCTCTTTTGACTCTAGGGAGTAACAAGCACCACTAGGTGGAGTCATGGTGAGTTCGAGATCCTTGACAACCTTTATAGGCATTACATTTTTGGAGGCACCAAAATCTATCATGCAGTTGTTCAATACATATTCTCCAATAAGAAGGGAGACATAGAAAGGTTCAACCTTATCAGTCTTGGATGCACTCAAAGAAATCATGTTATGTGAGGGAGGTGTAAATGGGTTTGGTAGTATTCCTTTAAAACTAGGAGCTACAACATTGGGTGTTAAACTACCACTCCTGATGTATTGAACAAACCTCTCAAGTCATTCAAGGTGAGTCCGTAGATATTCAATTTCAGTAATCTACACCTTGGCTCTGTTCACATATTCTATGAAGTTAAAGGGGACATATGGGGACAAGGGAAATGAAAGGACTGATTTTGGAGTTGGGATAGTTTTGGAATCAAGGTTTGATGCTTGGGGAATGGATGGTATCTTTAATTACACACTAGGAAATTTTGAAGCGCTAGTTCTTACCGGAGAAGATTTAGATTTAGAATTAGAAGAGGCATCGGAAGACTTAATTAGAATTTCCAGAGCCTTCTTGCTTGCTACAGGACCATGATTCAATAATTCAGACTCCATAGAGGGTGGGAGTAGAGATCCTTGACTTATTATTTTGTTTTACGGAGTCATCACAGGAGGATATTCAGTGTTGTTTTTCTTTGTAGCAGTGGAAGGAGATGCTCCTTTCTTAGAATGAGAACAAGTGAATAATGCACATGAGAACTTGGGTGCATCTTCATCGTCATCCTCATCACCTGTAGAATAATCACATAATCTGATTTGTGTATCATTCTCAAGCTCATCAACTTCTAGGAGATCATCACCTTCACTTTCTTGTTGAAGCTTTGCTTCATTTTCCTTACTCCTACAACTTGCATTGATAGATGGGGCCTCCAAGGCAAGCCTTCGGGGTGCTCATGTAATTTTATTTGTGTTTCTTCTTTGGGAAGATGCTCATTAAAAAAATTCCCTCTTCAATGATGCCATCTCATTCGCCAGTTTTTGCAGCAACGAATTTGTTCTTTCATCTCCTGGACGTTGAGCTTTACCCTTTAAGGGATTCTTGATATTTCCAGATAGGATGAGATCGTCATCAAGTTTAATGGCCAATCTTTATGCTTCTGTAATATCCCTTGGTTGAAATCTTCATAGGAAAAATCCCACCTCCGGTGATTGAGCACTAATAAATAATCTCTTGACGTTGTTCTCTGATGGTGAATCCTCTTCCGGTATCCTATAGAGAAACTGGTTGAAATGAGCCATGAAGTCTCTCATAGTTTTATTTTCTCCTTTCTTCATTTATGCCAATCGAATAAGGAGATCTTGATAGTCCTCAGTGAATCTAAATCTTTCCTTGAACTTCCTTTTTATGTAATTCTAGCAAGTGATAGATCGGGCGGGCGGAGGTAGAACCATTATACTACTTTTTCTTGAAGGGACTCTATGAACAAAGCTCACAAAAACAACTTCATGTTCACCACCAAGGATTCTACATGATGTCATGAAAGTAGGGATGTGTTCTTTAGAAATCCATGTGTCATCGCCTTTGAACTTTGGAAATTTCTTACAGGAACCTATTGGTAGATTGTGAAGGGGGTTCAAGAGAAATCAGGCCTATATTTCTTCTCCATGGAACAATGGGTTGGGGTCTTGCTGCTTCATCCGCCATTATTTCTGCCTTGACTTCAACTTTTACTTCAGAAAATTATAGCACTGATTTTTTTGCAATCGGAATATGAAAAGACACTATGGAATACGAAAGGTCACTTGCAAGAATCAACAGTGTGTCTTTCAGCAATGGATTTCCATCAACTCCAATTTTGATCTTGTAAATTTTTGGAATTTTTTTGTATTTTAGACTTTGTAGTCATATTTTGGGTGTAGATGCTACTAACTATGCCCCACGGTGGGAAACTTAAAGCTGTTGGAGAGAAAATTTGTCGGGTGGAAAAACTTGTGGATTTCTTGCCAATGCTCGGAAATCTAAGTCCTCTACTTAACCAAGAAACTGTTGTATATGCATGCGTGTGTAAATGTGAATTTTTCTGGAGGCCTTGTGGTCAAGGATCCAACAATGGCACTCCACTGACCCTGCGGAAAAGCTAGAAATTTCTTTCTAGAGAATAATTTGTCAAGAGAGTAGGAAAGGGAGTGAGAAAAGAGAAGAGGGGATTAATGTCATGGGTAGAAAATCAAAGTCCCACACCCATTAACTAGAAAGTTCACACACACATTAAATTTAAGAAGAAACAATCCTACAAATGGAAACAAGACAAGTTAAGATTGAGAACTCAAAGTTTCTAAAATCTCCTCATCAAAAAAGGCATGAAAATCCTTCTTGTATTGATGCTTAAACATATTTTTTACATAGTGTGGGAGTGGAAGAAATATGAGAGTGGAGGAAAGTAGAAGAAAATGGTTATCTCCTTTTATTTCTCTAAGTACAATGCACTCTTGAGTTTACTAGATCAATTACCAACCCTTTGAAATGGAAATGGATTTACAATTTATAGAATGAGATATGACTCTTCATTTACCACTCAATGCCTTTTCATATGTCCTCGCACAACTTAAAACTTTTCAACTTCCTAGGAAATGTTTAAGTCCATTTTTATAACATAAAGGTGACTTATTACATTAGGAACATTAATACATATGAAAAATTGCAACCCCAACACAAAATTATAACATTGAGAAGAGAGAGAAATTTGGGGGAAGAGGAGAGAGAAAGAGTGAGAGAAGAAGAGGATATGTCATTCCTAATGAAGTCCATTGATCCTCATTGATGGAAAGCTCAATGCGATGAAACTATGAATCTTCAAACTCATGTGAAACTCCTTCCAATTGGCTCACAGATGCTTTGGAATGAGTGTTTAAAAACATTGTTGAATGGTTCTGCCGATGACCGTAACTTCCACCCTTGCACAAGATACTCCTACAACTCGAGCCATGAAGTGAGTGTTGGGAGACACTGTTGAATTCCTTGAGATGAGTCTCAAATTCCCTATGATAAATTCCCATGGATGATCCAGAATGATGGTGTTGACCTGAATGATCATCCCTCTATGTCCCATTGTGCCAAACTTTCCTTTGAGAACAACCTGCTATTTTTAGTAAGTACAGATGGGGCAACTTACTATTTTTAGTAAGTGTCATAGTTAGCTTTTCCCAACCTCAACCAGCTATGGTAGCTTGAATTATTTCTTCTTATTGTGTTCCTCTCACTTTTTGGACCAACTGCTATTTATAGCAGGGCTTGTGGAACCACTTACTATTTTTAGTAA
Organism: Taxus wallichiana var. yunnanensis; assembly: GCA_018340775.1. Classification (NCBI taxonomy): domain Eukaryota; kingdom Viridiplantae; phylum Streptophyta; class Pinopsida; order Cupressales; family Taxaceae; genus Taxus; species Taxus wallichiana. The sequence continues at coordinate 196,196,961 of CM031243.1, read as the reverse complement.
GTGTCAATTGCGAGCCGAGATGACCTTTTTAATGACTTTTCTGTGATACTCCCTATGTGTTTGTTTCCTTATTCGTAGCCTCTTAAAATGGTGGATTACATGAAGTAATAGACCCCTATGTAGGAATTCATTCTATTTTTAATAAGTGTACCGTGAATGTCAGATTGCGACAAAACAAGTTTTGAAAATCTAGGTCTTATTCCGGGATTCCACGCTCCACATTTTGAGTAATTCCTTCGTCTGAAAAAAGTGGGAAAATGATATTTTCACCATCGACGATAGAATACTGAAAAAAAAAACACACCCTTCATATCCCTAAAAATAGGGACTTCATGGCATGAAAACTAGTTTACGTGAAACTAGATTTTTCAATGATCATTCCCTCCAATTTTCACGTAATTTCACCCACTGGAATCCTGAGAAGTGAAGAGGTATCTCACTACCTTTTTGCAGATGTTATTCATGTGATAGGGTATAAATCTGATGAGCAATTGGTCCTCCATATCCCTAAAATATATGGAATTCATGGTGTAAAAAATAGTTCACGTGAAACTAGATTTTTCAATAATTATTCCCTCCATTTTTGTGCGATTTCACCCACTAGAACCCTGAGAAGTGGAGAGGTAGCTCGCTGATTTTTCCACTACTGTGTCATGGTGGCCATTAATGGAGCTTGAAATTTTTAGGTTTGGTTTTTTTCTCCATCTGCAATAAAATCAACTCCATTGCAATAGGTTTTTTCTTCTTGTCTCACTGGTGAAATTTCTCTTTGATCCGGTTGTTGGTTTGACGGAAATTGAGCTTTATTCTTCGTGGAGCCGAAAGTGAAATTTATTTGTTGTGAGAATTACTTTATATGAATGGGAGGTTTGAATATTATTTTTTAATGGCCTTCAAGAGAGAAAACTCAGCAATAGATGGTTTTTCAATCTGTGCACTAGTTTGTAAGATCTCTTCAATTTTCGGTTTCATGGCAATGAAGATTTTCAAACTTCTAGCTTCTTTGTTCTTCATTTGATCAATATTTCTTCTGGACCTACATATTTTCATGGATTGAAGGATTTATTTTCTGTGGTGAATCTGGTTTGAGCTTTGGCAATGGTGGAGTGGTGGTGAGAAGTTGCAGAGAAAGTTACAGAGCAAGTTGTGCATAGAGGAGTTAGATGTTAGAAGTTAGAAGCAGGAGGGATTTTTAAAATTTGAAAATTAAAGCTGAGAAGGGATGAGACACATTTTCATGTCCCTGATGTCCCTCACCTAAAATGGATGTGAGGGACATCAAATTCCATGGTGATCAAGGTGACGATACATTGCAAAGATTCGACGACAGGGAATGAAGGCTAAAAACCAGCTTTAAAACACTAAGGGGCTAGAAGCTAGTCATATGGGTGACCAGAAATATTCATTAGGGGCTGGGAAATTTTTACATGTTTTATGTCCCTTACCTATAAGGTACATAAAATTCTACAACGCTTCTGGTGATGACACCGGTAGCGATCGACGGTTGAGGCTTTAAGCTCCTCCAAATACCTAGGGGGCTGAATTGGTGATCTTGGAGGTCGCATTAGGATCCGTGAGGTATTATGGGGGATAGGAAAATTTCTACATAATTTATTTCCCTAACCTTGAGGGACGTGAAGGACACAAAATATCGCTAGGTTCCTAGAGTGACATATGTCCTCATCAAAATTTTACTCTCGAACCTTGAGGACAACTTGCGATGACAATATCTTGAGCTCCCTATGGAATGTTTTGATGAAATTTTATATTATATTGACTAGAAATGGCCTTTTAAATCCAATTGTGGGTATATAAATTCTTTATTTATCCATTGGATCTCTTAAAAATCATATTTTTGATCTTGTACTTCACTTATGCATGAGAAAAACTACTTGCAGACAATTTGTGCCAAAGTGTTGTGAAAAAATAATTTCACCACCTTGTAGAGATTGGAATTAAATTTCCTATGATGTTTTTTTATTATAACTCCATCAATATCTCCCAAAATCACCTTCAGAAGCTCAACAATTTTTTTGGTTTGTGCACTACCTAGGCCTGTGAACCCTGATTTTGATCAAACTGCTCCAAACTCCTCAAATCTTCCATGAATCTTCCAAAATCACTTCCATGATGTTTCTATGCCTTCAATTCACCTCCATGTTGGTTTTGGATCCTCTGTTCCACTCCAGGGGGTTTCTCTAGTCCTGGGAAGGCCAGTGATAGCCCTTCCCAACACTGCCTAGAGATAACATTTTTTAAGAACTCCTAAAATCACCTAGGGGTTGATTTTACTTTCCTAAATCACCTAAGGGAATGAATTAACACTAATTGGGAAGTTATTGGGTGGATGGGAAGACACAGGGTGCCTTTAAATGATAAAATGTGAAAAAAATTCTACATGGTATCATTTTCATGCTTAAAAATTGTCAATTTTCCTGTTGTACATTTGCATGACAACAAGATGCTTATTTACATAAGAGTAGATTCATCTACATGAAATAATCCTAGCGTTGGAAAGTTACACCAGCCTACTTGTAGTAAGTTTCATAAGCGTACTCAATGCTAAGCTACATAAGCCTAGTGACCACTAAGCTACATAAGCCTAGGCGCCACAAAGTTACATCAGCCTAGGGGATAAATTTGACGGCCACCTATGCCTGCCAAACAATTTTTAGATGACGGTAATTTTACCATATTTCCCTTTAAAAATACAAAATAGTAGTTATTTAAATACTTCAAATTTATATTTATTTAATATTTTATGTATATTGTATATTGATATAATTTTTATATAAATCTATATAATAAATGATGGTGATATTGTAAATATGTAAGTTATGTGTGATAAACTCATCTAGTTTTATGATTTTCTATTCTCAGTAAATCATAAATAACAAAAAAGATTTAATAATTACATTAAAAAGTTGTTTTGAAGAAATGAATTTGAAAATGTATTTCCACAGATACAATTAATTCCTTTGAGAAAATTACATTGAAAATTACATAAGCATTTATCCCTCGCAAGGGTATTAATTATTGGTCTTGAATTAGTGCAATGTATTGTTGGATAGCTTCATGACCTCAATTTGGTATTTTAATTTGATATCCTTTCTATAATTTACTTGGAATCTATGCTCGATTACGTTGTCTATATCAATATCTAATGTGTCCCTTGATTTTTTCCACCATTTCCTTTTCTTTAAGTATTCCTAGTACCTTTTTTTTTCTATATTTCCTTTTCCTATGGGTTCCCACCAGCCTACCATTATCTTTTGAGAGTTTATGTGAGCATCTTGTATTATTTTTAGTTCTTCCTTTCTCATCCATATAGGTACATTATCATCAGCTGGTCTTACTATTATCATTTGATCAACATTCACATCCACTACTAGGTTGAATTCCTCTCAAGGTCTATCAAAAATAGGCCCAACATATATATCCTTATTTGAAAGGACATTTTTACTATAGTAGTTATCCATGTCAAGACATGGTGCACCCACTATTTGATCATACATTGCACTATACTGAATTGTTTATGTCCAAAAACAATCTCTCCTCGTCATGCTACAATTGATAAAAGGGATTCTCTAGGTCACATAGAAATTTTTTCCAATATGCAATCCTCAAAACCTAGTATGATTCTCCACCATCAATTGAAATCTTTTCCCAGTGTGTGATGTATGCCCGAATGCCTCTCTACATGTCTATCATCTCTTTTAGTTCTTTGAAGGGTGCTAATGGAGGATCCCTTTTAGGAAAGAAAGGTTTCCCATCCACTATTTTCTAGATCTTAATTGAGTGTGATTAATCGAAATCTATGATTGATGATTTTAACTTCATGACGGGAATGTTTTCTATGACATGGAATTTAAACATCTTTGGTTTGCTAATACCCACAATCTTGTAGTTACCATCTAGCAGGTGTGGTTCCACAAAGTCCTTAAAGTCATAGACTTCCTTGATAAGGTACAAAGTGAATGTGTTGGAATCCTCTTGGCATGTTTTGTAAGTGTCCATTATTTGTGGCAAAGATAATGTATCCAATTTTCACAATATTGATGATAATTGGCCAAATGTCCCATCTATGTCTTCATGTGTGTGACCTTGGAAGGAAAATCACATCCATTATGTTGAAAAATCCTTATATCTATCAAAGCATGGATGTAAATGCAAACAATGTGTGATTTTTGTTGTCACTTGCAGCATTATCTAGTTGTAAGTAGAGAATTGGTGGTTGTTTTCTAAATGAACTTGAACATATGCTTACAATATTAGTTGTATGAGCACCCTCATTTTTTTGCTTTTATTCCTTACACTTGTCATATGCATCATTTTATAACAATGCATCATGTAATGGGTGTTTTAACATCCCACTACTATATAACAAATCACCATACTTGATATGTAAGTGGTTCTTCTAGCTTTTGGATACATAGTGCTAATGATGTTATTGTGAAGTTTGCTCCTCACTCAACAAAAGGGAGACAAAAGTTCCTGAAACCCCCATTTTTGCTCATGTGTCAACATACCAGTCAAGGTGATGGGGAGATTAATAGCATTACTTATTGATTTTTCTTTTTTCCCATCCTTGGTATTGCAATTTTCATCTTGTCCATTTTTTCATGCACAATGCTCAAATAACTATTAGGATTTTTTTGTGATTGCACTCTATGTGCATAGTAAGCTACATGACAACTTTGAATGTAATAATTGTGCCATTTATGGCTTTGATTTATTTGTGTCGGTCAGCTTTTCTAGACATGAGGTCACCGCACGTTTGTTCTTAAGCTCTACGCACTCATCACATTTGGCAAAGAAGTTGTTCTTGGTGATTGAAATATGGGAGAAATGTTCTTGTCATATTTACTATGATTTGACTATGACGTTAGAGGAAGGTCCAACAATGAAAGTCCCTCATTACACTTTTGTAGTTTGTAAGAAAAACTATAACATACAAGAAATTGTCTCATTGTTAGTTTAGTACCATCTTGTCACACTAAACGAGTAATGTGTGGGGATATAACAAAATTATTCTCCACCATTTGGATATCAATTCAATAGTTGTGAAAATTTTTGGCATTTGTTTTTGTTTTCCTGTATTTCCATTTACTACCCTCCTCTCACCATTAATTCAATACTTTTTGTATCCATAATAGGTGATTTTCAAGATTTCACGACATTTGTACCATGCATTCAACATACATCCCTTCCACATAACTTTAATTTATCTATAATATGTTGTAAAGTTTGACCTTTATCACAACCGATATCATCTATGGTGAATGTATTAACTACAAAGTTTTTTATGACAGTTCATTCATACCTAGAGTTAAATTCCAACTGTGATTTAAAGTGCTTAGAGATAGATTGGAGAGACATCCTTCCTTGTATCAAGGTTTTTCTAAATTTTAGACAGAAATTGTTCTCTTGTTTTCTTCATGTTTTTCCCTTGCCTTTAGTGTACTAGATGGACTAGAATTTACCTTTTGGCTTTTGTAGGAATTTTGAGGTCTTTTTATCAAGTTTTCATTACTACTATATATGGAGGATTCATATGAATTTGGGTATACTAGTTGAGGCAATGTCCATCTTCAAATGCACTCCACATTTTTACCGGTAACTCTTCTAGAATTTCTTTAGCCTTACTTCCATAACAGAACCATCTTGATGGGACAACTGGCTAACAAGACATTGGATGAGAGATCCTTCTGATATGGAGCAACCCTTGTAAAAAGGCCTAATTAATTTATCAACATGCACCCCAAATGTATTTCCATCTAATTTTTTAAAGTGCACCATGTCTCCTTCACAAACATTTGTAATTGTTTCTTCTGTAACAAATTTTTGTTCTTTTGAACAAAAATGTATCAAATTGGCAAAGTAACCCCCTTGAAATTCAAATTGAAGTCATTATTTGATGTGGCGGTTGTTTCTTGGAGTTCAGAATTTCCATTCACACAAAGTGTAGTTCTTGTTTCTAAATAAACTAGGTTTTTGATTGGCCAGAAACTTTGATGTTGCATTTTAGAATTGGATAACAATCATTACATTAATTATAATATTATCCACAAAAATTTAAACTGTGTGGGTCCCAACACTACTCCCAAAATCACATGTTGTTCTTTTACCAGGGATATAAACCCTTCATCTATGTCACCTTCTTTTTGAGCACACTTATGTTTTAGCACCACGTAGGTTGCGGTGAAACAATGGCTACCACCGTTAGAATTCAAACCTTCATCCTCATTAAATGTATCCTCTGAGTCACTAATCATGATGTTTTAAATCCCATAACCCCACATGTGAAACATTTGAAATAACATGCTTAATCATTTGCTTCCTTTCCCATGGGATAAAGTATCCTTTTTTCTCAATTTCTACTAGGGTTTCAAAATCATCAATTGTGTATTGCAGTCTCACTGTGCCATTAAATACAATACATATTCTGACAATGAATAAGATAGACCCCATGTCTCTGAATGGAGTGTATCTTTAGATGGATAAACTATTCCCTCTACAACTTTCACACCTTTAGATAGTAAATCCACATGTTCTCCATCTTTAGAAGCGAGTTCATTTTCAATTGTATCCACAAATACAAATATAAAATTAGTACTAATGACACTTAAATCTTTAACATTAGTATGGAGAATTGAAATCATAATGAGAAAATAAAAATATACATCTTATATGAACATTTTTAAAACATTATTTAATCCAAATCTTTGAACATATAACAAATTGTATTCCACCCTTAGATCCCACTATTGTGTGTATAATTTTATCCATAACACACATAGTGTAGGGGAACATAGCCAATGATCTTGAATATTAATGTAGTAGGATGTTAGAGCTACTCAACAATAAATTTTTTTTCAAAATGCCCTCTAAAATATTAAGAATTTTATAATGCACACATTTTCTTTTATGCCTTTAAATTTTTTTAAAAAGTATTTCTAAGGGATTTAAAATAGATACTTTTTCAAGACAAAACAAATTAATATTGACCCTTGCTTGTGAATAAAATCACCTTTTCAGGACAAAGTGGATGTGTCACATTTTATTAGCTCATTTGAACATGTGACTTGATTTTACTTGTGTTATTGGCTACCTTTTTCTAAATTTTTAGTATAAAAGTTATAAATGTTGACTTTGATTATTATAACTAGTGATACTATACTTCACATTACCACTCACATTTATTGGCTTCTTTCCTTTATGGATTTCAAAATTTGTATAGCTTAGTGGTCATTTGTGACGTAATTTATTTTGTACAAAATAAAATAAAATATTGACTAGAATGAGAGGCCAAATGTTGGTGATCGCACTTCAATGTATGAGCGAGTCCAAATCCAAGTTTGAAAACTATTACTTGGACGTGTCGATGATAGCTCATCATAGTGTGAGAGATTCGTGGCCTCATACATCTATGAAGTGAGATCCATCACACGTCTAAGTTTGATCCTCTCATACGAACAAGTATGGGAATTTTCAAGATGAAGTGTGAGCATTCGCACTTGGAATAGTGATCACTCACATATTGAAGTGCATATTTTCACCTGTCCTTGTAGTCAAAATTTGTGTAGCCTAACGACATCTTGGACTTAAATTTAGGGCCATTAATATTGTGTCAAAGTAAATCATTCATGTATTTAATTCTCTAATTGTATAGCTATGTTTATTTTATGGTATAGAGTTCAAGTTTAGTCTTTATTTGATTAACGATGGTGGTATATGCTTTCATTCAATTATGTGTATTAATTGTTTCTAAGCTTTTTATATCTTACGTAATATTTTAACAATATAAGTTTATTTTTAATAATTGTGTATAATATTGAGTAGAAGTAACCCATGTTACGTATTTTTTTATTAATAATTGTCAATATTAAATAATTAATTTCAATTAAATATATGTATGTCAAATTTAAGTTTCAAACAATGTCGAATTTTAGTTTTCATACATTAAAAATTATGTTATAAAATGTTACCTTAATTCTTTACAATAACAATTACACTTTTTGTAAGGTCAAATGTTACCTAATTAATATTAAATATTAAATGGCCATTAAATTGTATAATGTAAAATCTACCACTTGAGATTTTTTTTTTTTTTTGTATTGCATTTAATGTTAAGTGGTAAAATACTAAATTTTGATCAACACAAACTTTGTTAACGTCTCGTATTTTAATTCAATAAAATGGAAGAATGAATACTCATTTCAAAGGAGACAACACCAAAACAAGGATCACATATAAAACGGGGAAGAACAAAGTTACAAAAATTAAAAGAGGTAAAGTATTGTTATTTTATTTTGAAGAATTTCATTTTATACACCCATTTCACAGTGATTGTAAATATTACATTTGTTAGTAGGTAATTAACAAATTTCAATGTTTCTCCACATGTTTTGATTATGTGAATTTACAGAGCGCAAGACCCCTTGTATATTTATTATTAGAAAATGAAAAATGAAATTAAGTTTAGATAAAATATGGAGTACACAAATTGTTTCATTTGTGAATGTTTATAGTAAGTAATAAATTTGCAGGACATGGAAAAATCACCATTTTCCTTGTTTTCACGTTTTGAATCCCAAGTTCTCAAATCAACTCCAAGAAACTATGAAGATAATATGGTTTTTCAACACAGCTAAGAAAATTTCATGTAAATTACTTTTGCCTACAAAACTTAGATGGAAATAGTGTCTCAAATTCACAATCAAATACAAGGGGCACAAAAAAATTGGGTCCTTGCATTCCACATTCACAAATCGATCTAAATTCTCCATATATTGTTGATGATGTTGCTAATTAAAAATTAGAAGAATTTTTTAATAACCCATGCATATGACAGAGAGATATAAATAATGAGGAGCTAATGAAAGAAAACAAAGAAGACCTTTGGCCAAAATTTGATGTGAAAACACTTATTTCAAAATATGAAGAGGTGTATGAAGATTTAAACCATGGAAAAATCGGTAAGAAACATTGGAATAATAAATCGGATGTTTTGAATAAAGTTTGTGGAAAAACATTCATTGGGATGCAATGAAAATACAAGATGAATAGGTTAAAAAAACCCTTGAGAAGGAGAAACAATTGGAAAACACAACATTGGTAACACATTCAACATGGACTTTCTATGAAGATATGGATCACATTACACAAAAAACACACAAGGTTATTATTTTTAATGGAAAAGAGAGGGTTAATATAACCACTATTAATTTTTAAAAAGATATGAAAGGGCAATCAGAAATCCCTTCTATCATTATTGAAATTTTGGAAGGAGCAAATCAAGAAACCCCTTTGAATAAAAATGGAATTAAGAGAAAAGATGTAAAGAGAAAAAGAAACTCTTATGGAGATTTGAAAGAGGTAATAAAAAATAGCATGCATCTATTTAGTCAAAAATGAAAGAAATTGAGCAGGGAAAACTTCAACTTGAGCGTGAAAGAATGGAACAAGAGAGAAAACTAATGGAGAAAATATTGGATGTATAACTTCAAGTCGCAATTATTTTTACCCAGGTAAATTACAGTTTTTTTAACCATAGTAATATAGTATTGCATCATTCATTCCATTATAAAAGATGGTATACATTATGTAAGAAAAATATCATGCATTGGAGTTAGCTAATACTTCTCTATTTTACATTCTTCTTTTTTATTTCAGAACAATTCCAATGATCAGCATCATGGGCACCACCAAGATCATTGACACACACATCCCAAGATATTGTTTGTGTAACAAAACAATTTTAAAATGATGTCGGTAAACATGTATATTTTTTAGGACAATATGATAATTCAATATGTGAGACATTAATTGAACCACATATCATTAGTAGTATAGTAAAAGTATGAAATAATTATATACTCTCTATGTAATTTATAGATGATAATATTACCAATGAGCATGGTGTTCTTTTGTTGATAATGTTGATAATATTGATAATATTTGTGTGTGGCATATATGGTTAATATTTTTGTGTTCCATTTAACCTAAACAAGTAAAGTTCGTGCGATATTCAAAATATGATAATTCAATATGTGAGACATAAATTGAACCATATATCATTGGTAGTATAGTCAAAGCATGGAATACTTATATACTCACTATGTAATTTAAAGATGATAATATTGAAAATGAGCATAGTTTTATTTTGATGATAATGTTGTTAATATTGATAATTTTTGCATGTGGCATATATGGTTAATATTGTGGTTCCCCCAATATTAAACCAAACAATGTAAAGTTCACACGATATTTGAAATATGTGCACCATTTGATAGCCATTAATTAGCCATTAAATATAAAGCAAATTAACGACAAACACATGTCTTTTGTAATTTGTGTGCTGAAGAAAGTGGTGGTTGAAAGTTTTGGTTCCATGTAATTATAGATTGTAATTTATTAATATATTTCAAGGACACTTAAATTTGTAAATCTTTTGGCGAGAAAAGTGATGTAAGGGAAAAAAAAATCATGAGCGTAATAATTTATTGGAAAATATGATCACGGTTTGATTTCCAAAATTCTGAGCATTGTTTGTTTTCATGAAGGTGTCAAAAATTGGTATGCATTCTCACCTTTGCTCCTTCCAAATTTTTGAAATTTTATGAATGCAGAATTTTCCATAGCCTTTTCAACATAGCCCTATTTTGTCTACTTCCAGTAGTCAAATTTGTTTATTCTTTAACGGTTTTTGACAAACATCTCTCAACTGATAAGGTTTGACATTATTTTTTCATTCTATATTTTGATACCTAAATGATTTTCTAAATATGTGTGTACCCCGCTTGTGAGTAATGTAAAACATGTTATGGGTATTTTTTTGCAAGAGGACTGAGAAATGATTCATAAAATACCTAACATGGACATCAATGATTACTTGGAAGTGAAAAAAATGGGTGTTACTGAAAAGGCTGAGGAAAATATATATTTTTCAGTTATTAATGTTATTCATTTAGGGATTTTGGACCACTAACAGCTAGTTTATATAGACATTTCGTTATAAATTAAATTGTAGTAATAAAATAGTGATAGTAACTTCCAGTAGATGAAATTGTAATAGTAACACAAATAATTGTTTACTTTTTTATAGTAATTGTTTGATTACATAAGGAAACTTTGGGAAATATAATTTTATAAAAACACGTATCTAATCGCAAAAGAAAAAATGTAAACAAAATTCTGTGTAGGTTTTGTTATCACAAAAAAGTAGCACCCTGGGATATGGTAATGACAGATCCCTACTTTTTTCTAACATTGGACCATCTCTCAAGTTGTGGGACTTAATACTTAAGATGGACCTTCTAGAGAAGGATGGTTCCTCTACCTATTCTAATGCTAAACTACTCCTAGAAGGAAAAATATAGCTAACTAATAATATACTATGATTTCCAAGGGACTAGGGAGAAAGAGAGCATGAAAGTGAAGAAATCCTACACTAAAATGGGTGATAGCACCAGAAAAAAGGGGGTGGAAATATCCTGTTGAGGGAGAAATGAAAAGGAAATGGAGTAGGGAGAGGCCAAATAGTTGTGACATAGACCTAGATCTTCATTCACCTTATTTAATCCATTAAACACAACTAGAACCTATAAATGAGAAATACATGCACAAAAAAAAATACATGAATGGAAAGGCAATGAGATACAAAAAAACAATGCAAGGGTTGAAAGAACACCAAAAACATAGATTTTATTTCTCTTAGATTATGTAAATTCCATTACATTGATGAAATAGAGGCACAAATACATTTTTCAGGCCCATGTGAAGGATCGCAACTCATAGTTGTTTTGGAACCATTTTACAGAGTTCCATTACATCCTAGAATATCCCCCTTTTTCTCAAATGAGAAGTTTAAAATATATAGAAAAAGTGTGTGTGTGTGAGAGAGAGTAAATATGAAATTAAATATCCCAACCACTTCTTCAACCACCCAGATCAATCAACATTGAAGTTTGCATACCCAACATGGGCATCATTAAATTTTACAGAGCTTGTACCCAAAAATGACCCGAGTTCATTTTTTGCAATTTCGCACCATTAAAGCACTTTAATGTGGCAAATAAATGCATTAATCATGTATTAATCTTTAAGACCTTTCCGACAATATAATTTTTTCCTTATTTTGTTACCTAGATCAAAAGTTATGAGCATCTGAAGATTGCACATTAAAACTAAATTTGTGCAAAAAGTTCCCCAGGTCCAAAATGTGCACTTTGCAGAAAATTTCCCTAGTCCGAAATGTGCACTTTGTAAAAACGTTCCTTGGCCCAAAATGTGTACTTTGCAGAAAAGTTCGTAGGCTCAAAATGTGTACTTTGCAAAAAAGTTCCCTAGCCCAAAATGCACTTTGTAAAAAAGTTCCTAAGCCCAAAATGCACTTTGCAAAAAGTTCCTTAGCCTGAAATGTGCACTTTGCAAAAATTTCCTAGGCTTGAAATGTGCACTTTAATAGCTTATTTTCACATTTTTTCACTAACTCTTTATATTTTTCCTGGGACATGGAGTTAGGAAAAAATTGAATGAAGTGCCCCAAAGCAAATTTTCTCCCATTTTATCCATTTTACTTAAAAATTGGCCCAAGTATGGAATCAAACAAGGGGAAATGTCTCTAAATGATTCCAATTTCCCCAAAATAAACTGCAAGCACCCAAAACATAGAAATTACCTGAAATTTGCATATTCTTCATTGAAGCTCTATCACTACCCAAGTCCATTTTTTTCAAGTTTCCATTTTTGCGGGGGTAAAAATGGATAACACGTTCCTCTGTGAAAAAATGTGAATCATGGAATTATAAAACCTACAATTTGAGAAGATTTAAGAAACAATATTTTTAATAATTTTTCACTTAATTGATAGTTTTGGAAAGACATATACAATAGTTAGAGATTAAAATTACATGCTTTGGTTATTTCAGTTAAATAAGCTAATGATATATCAACACTAAAAATTATAAGATGTCATGGCTTTTCTTTCTTAATGTGACAATAAGCATATGGAAATAGGGAGAAGTGATATCTTAGGAAATTGTGATGTTTAATGACAAGGGAGATCATACATAGGGTTCGTGAGTATGTATCTTCATACTAAACATAGGGTTTGGAGTCTGTATCTTCATACTAACACTTCAAAGAGTGTACTCATTATATTTGTTAAAATTATACCATGGCCTTTGAGACTTCATTTACTACCTAATTATAGATCATCATATCTTTTGATATTTCAGTTTTTTGTTAGTTATAAAGAAGGGTTGAGGGGACCCTACCCCGTACAAAGTAGACCAGTCAAAATAAAAAGAAACATGGTCAAGGGTATACCCATTGAATCTAGCTACAAAAAAATCATAGATGATCTAACAACAACCCATAACCATAATAATAGCAATAGAAATAACAACATCCATAGTAACAACATAACAAAAAGTAAACAATCACAACAGGACCAAAGATCATCAACAACAAAATCATTCTTTGATCAATTATTTCATTGATGGAATGCATTCATTCCATTCCTTGACTAGAACAGCTATGGTGATCTTCCATTCCTCATAGTTAGGCTCAATCATCTCCCTTCTAGGAATGACTCCATCTTTCTCCAGTTGTTTGGCTCTCTGCATGGCCTAAACCAACTCTCCCAACATATTAATGTGTTGGATAGTACTCTTCATATTCAATAGGTGAATTTCTCTCATATGCATAAGGGTTTATTTCATTTTAAGTATGTCCTTCTCCATGGATATACACATTTCATTCACATTTTTAAAGTTATCATTCACCACAATGGAAATGAGCTTTTCCATCTTCTCTTGAAGCTCCCTGAGATTGATGGCCATCATACTAATTTTATGTCTATTAATGTCAGTGTCCAATCTACAATTTTTAAATTCCTTCAAGAAGTCACTTGCCTTAATCCCTATTTGTTGGGAAGAGAACAAGTATTTCTGAGCAACCTTAAGTGCCCATAGACTAGAAATGGATTTTTCTATATTCTTTGTGGGGGTTTCGAGGATCTCTTCCTTTTCATCCATTTTGGGAGGATTATCAGTCTGCATCTCTTCCTTTTTACTTGACGGTCTCCCTGATCTCCATTTGAACCTCTCTATCACTGCCACCCTACTCCAAGTCATGAGCATCCTTTTCCCTAGAACTAGAGCTAACATTTGTATGATCCTAATTACCTTTTTCACCTTCCCTTCGTGTTTTTTCCTAGGATTTTCCTTGGTTGTGCAAGACCTCATCCTTTTTCCACTAATTTCCTTCATCCTCAAGCCTAGGTTTTTAGTAATGGCTTTAAATTTCACACTTCTTTCAATTCAGGGGTGCATGTTTTGATCAAGGCCTTGGTGGAGAGGAACAGTGAAAGTTCCTTTCTTAACCATATCAATGGATTTTTCTAGTGATTTATATAGAAAATTAGGAAAATTATATTGTCTACCATTTCTAATGTGATTGAGCATTGGGAAATGGTAACCATACACCACTTTATGGTGTCCTTCAAGAGTAATATAAGACATAAGTAGTAGGGATATTTCATCATAAGGAGGTGGTAAGTCTTCTCTATCAAAGCCATTGAAATGTTGCTTGAGAGAACCCTTACCTTGCATGAAGTTATCCATCTCCAGGATGTAGTCAGTTTTAGGTTTAAAAACACATCTTCCCTCCAAAGGTAAACTAGTCACTTTGGTAACCATCTTTAGTGTTGTGGTGAAAGAGACATTCTACAAGAAAACGTGACCTTCATTCCACGTATTGGCGATCTAGATGCTCAAATCCTCGTCATGTCCATTAAAATTTTAAAATAAATTCAGGATTCCTACCTTCTCCAACAACTCGTAGGCTTCTTCAATAATATTCAAGTAGGGAGGTTGACTCCATTCTCACTAAGTCTCCACCCATTTTGTTTCTACAAAGCTTCCTTCTTTATGTGTAGAGGTTTCTGTGCCCCAAACTCAAACTCCAAAATAGTGGTTTCTTGAAACCCATGCTCATTTGTTCCAAGAAATGAATGTACCCAGTAATTGAAAGTGTGACCCTTCTCTTCGAATCCTTATAGTAATGAGAGGAAATATTTGGCACGATAACATTTCTTTTCATAATAATACCTATCACCCTCTTTTCAACATCATAATCTATTAAAACATAAGGTACCTTTCTGCTTTCTCTTTTCATTATATCATTACCCCAAAACATATTCCATCCACTTAGGCATTGGTTAGGGTAGTGAGTCCCCCCTCAATAAGTTTAATAGTTTGTTCATCCAAAGTTTTTAAGTTTTCCACCACTCTAAAGTTTCTTCCTAATACTCACATGTTAGAAAATGTATCATCTAACCCATTTCCTTCATGAAATACATGTTGGAAAGTTATAGATGTGAAGGAATGAAGTCTACTCTTTGTACTCTTAATAAAATCTTCAATTGTCATTGAAATAGTGTTCCTTCCCAACATGTTGGAGATTATATTTAAAGAATCACCTTTGACAATCAAGGATTTGAATCCTTTCTCCTCAGCTAACTTCACCCCCCAAAACATAGCAACAACCTCTGCCACATGATTAGTTTGTGTTCCCAAATTGAAAAAGTAAGCAAGCAAAAAGTTACCTTTAAAGTCACGGAAAATACCTCCACCTCCTGCTTTCCTAGGATTCCCTTTCATAACTCCATCAAAGTTTATCTTGAAAAAACCTTCCATCGGTATTCTTGATCTTACTCCTCTTGGATTGATTTTTCTTTTCATTTCAGCATTTATGAGGTTCCAGTTTTTGAAAATATGTTTTTCTCCCTCTAGAATTTCCACTTCCTTGTTTTTTAGGATAAAGAAAATGTTTTTAACAGCTTTGTATCCATATTTTAGTATTATATTCCCCTTAAATATTTTCCTATTTCATTCTTTCCATACCTCCCACCATAAATTCCCAAGACTCAAGATCCATAGATTTTTAAGGCCTTGGTTGTGGAAGGGACAATGCCATTGAACCCAAGATGTTGTGACCTCTTGCAGGCTAACCCAATTTACCAAGAATAATGCAAGGATAGAGGATATGACCTGAAAAGAAAAAGTACAATCCATAAAGAGGTGATTGACTATCTCAATTGCTTTTTCACATAAGACACATCTATTAACCATATGGAAACCTCTTTTAGAGAGGTTGTCAACCGTCAAAATCTTGTTTATCACAATAAGCTAGCTAAACATATTAACTTTAGGAATAAAATTTTTATTCCATATTTTTCCAAATAATAAATATTCAGCATTCACTTCTTCTTCAAAAAATTGAGCATAGGAAGATTTGACAGAAAAAATTCTTGTTTCTTTTTTGTCCCATACAAGTCTGTTTGTGATCCTTTTTGTTATAGATTAGCTGATTCTGAAGAAAATAATTTAGACTTTCCTCTTGTATTTTTAAATCCTTCGTATCCATCTCCAAATGTTTCCAAATCTGAAAACTCCCCTCCTCCCTCATGTATTTTTTACCAAGACACCATATTTTCCTTCTAGTAGCTATGATATTTCTGGGAATTTATCCTCCAACTTGAAATTACCTACCCACTTATCTTTCCAAAACAAATTTTTATGCCACTTCTAATTTTCCATCTACATCCTTGGCCCAAAATTTCCTTATTGATGTGAATCCAGTGCAAGAGGTTGAAATACCTCCAAAAACACACATAAACAACTTTGCAAGTAAAACCAGGGAGTTTCAAAATAGCTTACTTCTCATTTTGGAGTTCACACTGATCTATTACATCATTACCATTCTCCTTTTATTTCAAGACTACTCTAAAACCCTAAAATGCCAAAACCCTAAAATGTAAAACAACTCAAATTGACCCCAAAATTTACGTGCCAAATATGCATTCATAAATTAGGGCTCAAGAAAAATTTGGACTTATTCTGACAAGCACAACAAAAGTTACTAAAGTTCTAAGACCTAGTCAAAAGTGGAAAAAACATTCGAGCCAATTTTAGGCCACTAGATGACGGAATCAAGCCTGAAAATGTGCCAAAATGAGCACAACCTTGCAGGAAAAGTTGACCCCAAAGATAGTACTACTTTGTATATCTACCACCACTGTCAAATTTCGGGGACGATCCAATGGTCGGATCAAAAGTTATAGTTTGTTTCCTTTTTCACACGGTGTGTTTACTTTCAGCAAGCTTTTAGTGTGCTTTATTTTTAGCAAGTTTTCATAGTTTTATTTGAATAAGGTTTAACCAAGAAGTCTTTAAGACATTAAAGAGATCCCCGTAAAATATAAAAATAGTTACTGATCAAGTACTAGATCGATTAAAGTACTCACAGTTGCATATAGCTTTGGGCACACCCTAATTTTATATGACATCAACAAGAAGTTGATTAAATGAAGGGAATAATGACACCCATCACCAAATACCTCTAATACTAGTTAGGAAATACAAGATTTTATCCCACCTGAAAAATAAATCACTCTATCTCCTAACACAACTATGCCCAAGTATATTACTTTTGATATGGCTCAAATTTTGAACCAAATAAAATTTATTGTGCCCATAGTTTAGTTTCTCATAATCCCTGAGCATAGAGGAAGAGCCTTTTACTATTTGGGATTCAAAGAGGAGACAATTATCATGAGTAAAGAAGTAAATAATGTAGATGTTTCACCTACTATAGATGAGGTGGAAGTGCCTCGGAACAAGAAAGCATGGGGGAATCCCCAGAGATATATTTAGGCACTTCCTTGGTTGAATCTCAATTGGATATAGATCCATTTTTACATCCTTGATTATTAGTGACAAGTTTGTTCACAACTGTATGTTTGACTCGAGAGCCTTGTGTAACATAATGCCATTAGAGGTCATGAATTAGTTAAATATAAAATTAATCTGTTACTTTTGGAAAATGTCATGCCATTGATTCTAGGGAGGTACTTTTCATTGGGTATGTGAAAGGACTAGTTGTTCATCTTGTTGCTTACCCTGGTAAGTATTTAACCATGAATGTGGTTATTGTTGATTTCCCTGCTAAGTGGGGTATGCTATTATCTAGAAAAGGGGCTGCATGTGTGGGAGGTAGTTTACATATGGACATGTCTTATGTCATAATACCTGTGGAAGGAAAGTTGGTGAAACTACATGGAGAGAAAAAGATGCTACACATCATTGAAGATCTCATGAATGCCTCTTATGAATTATTATTTATCAACAATGATTTGCACAATTTTATAGGATATGCTGATTTTGAAGACCAATAAATAAATCTTACAAATTTACAAGATTTTGGTATTCCTTGGACCATGATATTTGATGGAGCATTCTCACTACTAGAAGTGGGGCCAGAATATTCCTTACATCCCCAAGACAAGAATCTTGTAATTTCTCATTCAAATTAAATTTTGAATGCACTAATAATATGTTAGAGTATGAGGTATTACTCCTGCTTTTAAGAGTTTCTTAGAAACATGGAATCAGGGATGTCATTGTTAAAGGAGATTCTGAGTTGATTGTGAAACAAGTGAGAAAAATTTTTACAACTAAGAATCAACGGATGAAATAGTACAAGCATGTAGTCTAGGAACTTATTGAAATGTTTGATTCATTAAATATTTTGTATCATGAAAGGATCCCGAATGCAACCGATAGATTGGTTGTAATTGCTTCACATTTTTCCAACAGTACAATATCTCCATTTTTTAATTTTGATGTTGAAGTATTGGCTAGACCTTTTGTGCCTTGTAATGTTAAACACTAGAAAGTATTTGAGGATGATGCTTAGATATAGAGATTTATGAAGAGCAACAAAAAATTTACTAATCAGCATATTGAATTAGAGGCAATTGTTGAACTCTAGTATGGGAAAGAGAATCTCTTTGGGAAAGTGGTTATTTAGCTAAAAACACAATTCCCAAAGGATTAGTTTCCCTTGAGTCCATCTTTGACAATGTTGACAGGGTAATAAATAGACCTACTTTTACTTCTAGGTATGTTGAATAATGTAACCTAGGGACTCAAGAAAATATTAGAAAGGTATTGTTGGGATGTAATTTGAACAAAGAAGAAAAGCAAACTTACAACAAGTTGTTAAGAGAGTATTAGGATTGCTTAGCTTGGTCATACTCTGAATTATAATCTTATAGAGAAGATATGTTTCAACATGAGATACCTTTGGAACCTCATTCTAAACCTTTCAAAAAAAGTAGAGGCCTATAAATCCCTTCTCTTAGTCAAAATGCAAGAAGAACAAGTAAAGCTAAGAGAAGGTGGAATTATACAAAGATGTTAGGTATTATTCATGGGTAGAAAACCTTATACCTATTAGAAAGAAGAATGGGGATATAAGGATTTGTGTAGATTTCAAGAATCTTAACAAGACATCAATCAAATATAATTACCCATTTCTGAATATGGATAACATGTCCCAACTAGTTCAGGGATCTGAATTATTGTCAACATTGGATGGTTTCTTAGGATATAATCAAGTAGTTGTAAAGCAATTTGAACAATTTAAAACTATTTTCACTACTATCCTGGGAACATACATTTATGTAAAGATGCCCTTTGGAATCATGAGCACAAGAGCAACTTTCTAGAGAGCCATGGATTTGGTTTTCATAGGGATTATAAATGACTTCAAATATGTGTACCAAGATGATATAACAATCTTCTCAAAGAAAATAGGTGACCATTTGGGCCACCTAGAAAAAATGTTGCTCAGATGCAGGGAGTATGGGATTTCATTGAATCCCAAGAAGTATCATTTTGGAGTCTAAAAGCAAAACTATTAGGGTATATTGTATCTAAGGAAGGGGTCATGATAGATCTTGAGAGAGTGGAAGAAATTGGTAAGGTTCCTATCCCCAAATCCAAAAAGGGAATTCAATATTTTTTCAGAAAAATAAAATTCATTAGGATGTTCATCTCTAACTTTTCTTGAGATGACTATTCCTATAACAAATATGTTGAAGAAAGACCAAGTAATCAAGTGGGAATGAGTTATTCAAGATTTCACCAGAATAAAGGAAACATTAAAAATTCCCTAGTCTTGGAAAGTCTTGACTATAAGAAAGCATTCCAAATGTTTTATTTTTCCTCCGAGAATACCATTTCATCAATAATATTGCAGAAGGATGAAGAAGAAAATGAGAGGCCTATTACCTTTTTCAGAAAATCCCTACAAGGTGTTGAGTTAAAGTATACTATTATGGAAAAATAGGATTTTTCCTTAGTAAGAGCTACCAAAATCTTTAGGCCTTACATATTAAATTCCAAGATTATATCCTATGTTCCCCATATGATGGTTAAGGACATTTTATCAAAAATGGAAGTATCTAGTAAGATATTTCGTTGGGTGAACAAGTTGTAGGAATATGATATGGAGATACAAACTACTAAGTTGGTTAGAGGTTTGGGACTAGCTAAATTGATGGCTGAAAGAAATTTACAAGTAATGGAGATAAATTTCATTGAAGAAAGTAGTATGGACCCCCATAAAAGGTGAGTAATTATATCTAGTATAAATATGTAATCTATTACTTGAAGAATTTGGAATGTCCTAGACATCTAGACAAGAATCAGAGGAGAACACTTAAACGACATCCTAAAAATATGTCATGACTAATTTTTGTTTATCATGGAATAATCCAGAAGGGTTGCTATTCGGGTGTATTATCGAAGAAAAAGATCCCAAAATAATCTCAGAATTTCATGGGGGAGTGTGGAGGTGATTTTGCTTTAGAAGAGTTACTACTGAATATATCTTGAGGGTATGATATTTATGGCCATCATTATTCAAGGACACTGCAATATTAATAAGAAAATGTGAAAGTTGTCAACATTTCTCTGGAAGGTTGAAAGTTGCAAGTTCCTTTCCTCTACAACTAGTGTCAATTGAATCCCATTTTAAACAATGGGGAATGGATTTCATTGGAAAATATCATATTCTTCAAGTGCTAGACATAAGTGGATCTTGGTTGCTACTAACTACTTCACTAAATGGGTTGAGGCCATTCCCACAGAAGGAAACTCACCAAGTGGTCATGGATTTTCTTTTGAATAATATAATTTGTAGATTTGGAGTACCTACCAAAATAGTTGTTGATAATGTTATGAGCTTCGGGCTAAACCATTAGCAACTATGTGCAAGGAATATGGTATCAACTTGGCCTATGCATCAAATTACAATCCTCAAGGAAATGGCCAAGCTGAGTCAAGTAAAAAAATCTACTTAAGATACTCCAGAGGACATTGGAAACCAATAAAAGAAAATGGGGTGAACAACTCAAGTTTTCTTTATGGAAGATCAAGTTACTATAAAAAGAGCTACTAGAAAAATTCTTTTTGAACTCATTTATGGAGTCCAAGCTATTTTTCCTTTACACATGCAATTGTCTTCTTATCAATTCATGTAACAACTTGAGATTGAAGGAGAAGTAAGTCCTTATGAGGCAAGAATAAACCAAATCTTGGAGTTAGATGAAGAAAGAAGAGAGTCTCACCAAAGACATTTGAAGTTTAGGGAAAGACTCAAAAATATTTTTGACAAGAAGGTAACTCCTAGGGCATTCAATGTGGGAGATTTAGTTTTACTTTGGGACAATATGCATGAAGATAAGGGAAAACATGGAAATTTTGATTCCCTATGGATGGGACCATACTCCATTGACATCAAAATTGGTGAACACGCCTTTTCTTAAAAGATCTAGAAGGAAAATTATTGGAATTTCCTATCAATGGTAGGCATCTCAAGAACTTTCTTGATTAAGACCACATGGTTAGGTAAGAATTTTTATACAGTGTATAGTTTTTCTTCGTTATTTTTTTCCCCTTTTTCTTTTCTTGTCTGCAGTGACCAATTGTCTTGGTATCTCAAAGTATTTTCATATGTATTTTCTTATAAAGCCTTGTGTATGTTATGAATGACTTTGTTGCCCAATGAAGTAAGGAACTTGGTTTGTATGTCTAACTCTTTGTTTTGTTCTTATGGCACCCGAAGGGGGTGCCCATCCCGAGTTAGAGTCAATATTGGTTCTTTTTTGAGCTCACCCTTTGGTCTTAAATGTTCTTCTCGAAAAAAAATTTCATGTTAGGTTTGCTAGAACTCTAAAATACAAATGTATTGAAAGCATAAACTCATATTAAACCCAAAATCAAGTGTTAGTGCAATAAATCTGATATGAATCTTCTTTCCTATTCAAGTAGTCATAACCATGTTGTTGCACAATGTTTTTGTGTAAAACCTACTAAAAATTCAAATCAATCCTTGTAAAAAGGTCCTAATGTATCATCCTTTATTAATCCTTGTACAAACTACATTTTTTTCCAGACACCCAAAGGCACATGGAATTTTTTGGTTTTCCTCATGGTATTCGGTTTGATTTGAATGTTTGTAGAAGCAATATGTAAAATAATCCCCGAGGCCCGATGAAATATTCCAAAGAATTTTTGTGAGAACACTGATGTAAAATGCGGACACATCCTCACTCCTCGAAAAGAAACACATGTAAAGGTATCATTGGGGTAGGGAGATGGGAATTTATTTCACCTGTGCATTTTACACCCATAAATTTAAAATTTAGGTTGCAAGTACGAAGTAGATGATTGGATCAAGTTTACATTTTTTCACCCTTCAACAAATAAGAAAAAAAGAAGGATGTAAAAATAAAGGCCGGCAAGATGGGTGAAAAGGGAACAAAATCTTGTGATTATTTGATACATGTAATTGGTAAAAATAATTATGAGACCTAACTAGTTAGATATATGGACTAATTATATGGAATACATAGGAGTGGAGAAATAAATGAATTCGAGTGTATTATAAAGACACTTGTGTAGATCATCTTATAAAATTATTTTGAGGCCCATTAAGAGGATAAAAGGGGATTCATTAATGCACTATCCATATGGGAGTAAATCCCATTAATGCAAAGGACTCATGTAAAGAAGATACATGGATGATAGGATGCAAAAAGATTGCAATGGTTAAAAAGAAATAAAAGCTGAAAATTATGAAATTTCCCCACGAACACAATCTTTGGCATTAATGCATGAATCTATGAGCTGTTAATAAGGTAACTTGTTATAAATTACTCTACTGGTAATCCAAAGGTTTTATTTTCTAAAAGGATTTTCAAGTATTGAAGGAGAGATGAAGCAAGCATTAGCCCCAATGATCAGATTTTAGTTGTAACACTTTTTAGTCAAGTTCTCGAAGCGAAGCGTATTTTTGTTAAAAGGTGAGTTCCTTAATTCCCATATCTTTTGTGACATTTTCATAATTAGTTTTGAAAATTTTTGGTTTCTTTTGAAAAGGGGTTTGATAAATTTATGTCAGAATCATGAAACTCCAATTATTACCAATGAAAATAATTTCTAATCTTAGTATCCCCTACATAGAATTCCAGACTCTGACATTGCATATGTTGACCTATAAGATTTTATGAAAAGTTTAAACTCCTCTGAAAGAAGTGATAACATGACCCAAATAGCCAACAATGGTATTGACCTTGTTGTTGTTTTCCCTCCTGCTATACCATGCCTGAAACTCATATGGGTGTGTGCTTAACATTATAATCTTACAACCAGAGTTTCAGGATGGGATGGTAGATTTGGTTTTATCTTTTCAGAAGCACCTTTGATAGAATGCTAGGTTTTCCTCCCAAAAGGGAAGAGGGGGATATTACTAAAGATTCAACACAAGAATACTAGAATTCACATTCAAAGAAATGGACAAAGTTCATGAATGCCCATTGGCTAATCAATCCACGAAATTCTACCCCTAGAATGACAAAGAAGTTGAATAGAAATGAATTTATTGAGGAAGTTGGAGATGTGATTGTATTGTTAAACCAAGTAATGGGTATTGAATCTACTTCATTTTTTCAGGAATGGATGTATCAGTTCATTCAGGTCATACTTACAAACAAAAACCTCTCCCATGGGATGAGATAATAAGTGACCGTATTCATGAAAAAATGATGGGAGTTTCCCAAATTGTAAGAGGAGAAAAGCCTGACATGGCAAAAATTTTCATGTCTTCTTACTTGATTTATAATATTGCTTTTCATAGAATTTTCCAGAGTTATTGATGGATGGTGAGCTTGGCAGCTCTAGGGTGTACAATGTATTCTATCAACTAAGGCTAGAAAATTGTGAAATGCATTACATAAATGTTGCAAATCATTTCTTTGCACCCACAATTTGTTTATACCACCTTGACTAGGAGATTGAGATATTTTCCCCTGATGCTAAGAGATTTATTACTCAATATGGGTGTTATTTTATCCAATTCAAGACCTTTTCATATATCAGGGTTAGTGGTTATGATGGGAAACCCTACTTGCTCCCTAGGTGTGTAAGTGATAAATGGGAATTGATGGAATTGGTCAGGAAATTGTTATCAATACACCAATTCATTTCTCAAAGCATCTAACATCCCCTATCAAGTTCCCCATGATCATTGGGAATTACACTTTCCCAAACATCTAGAAGGAAAAAAATTGGAAGGATAAATGAAAGGATGTGTGCATGATAGATTTGAGGAGATAAAATAATATGATATAAATCATTTGTTACATAGTGTTGTACCTAGTCGGGTCCAGCATAAACCTATTTATAAGGATTTTGGATGAATTGTGTAGATAAAAGGGAAGTCGAGAAAAGGGAACATTCAAGAAGTAGATTGTCACAAATGATTGATTTTTGGGTTATCTAAGATCTTGAAGAGTTATAGGATAATGATGGCAATGTGAATAGTGAAGAATATATCAAGAATGATATTTCCTCTCAGCCTTTTCCACCAATTAATTGGGATGTTGATGAGAAGAAATATAATCAAGAAAAGACTGCAAATATCATCCAACTTTATTTAAGGTGGTTATTCTCAAAAGGAGTGGATGTAAGTTACCAAAATACCCCAGTGTTAAGAGAATATAAAAATAACAATCTTATTGATGATGTTCTTCCTCCATATCGGAAGGTTTATGCCACTAGGGATGTCTCATGGAGACAAAAGCTTAAATTTCCTTCCGGAGATTGGATTCCATGCCAATAATGGGTGATGTAAGTGCCCAAGGTAATAGAACTAGAAATCTCATCACGATACAACAACAAGAACTAGATAAATGCCTCAAAAAGGTATGATTGAGGGCCCTCATTTACTCATGCTACCCCTTTACAAGTTATTCCAACTTTTTTCCAGGATCCAAAGGAAAGGATAAAATAATGGAATCCACTCCTAAGAATCTTAAGGAGGAAAGTTTTCTTGAAACACCTCATGAATTTCAAACACCAAATACTGAGCTATAGGAATTAGAGGAGGAGGGAAAAGTTCATATTTAGAAGAGGAAGTGAACTAAGGTGTTTGAATGGGTTGATTTAGAAGAAGAAGATACTACTAGACAAAGATTATATCTTGATGTCCCTATTATTTCATTTGTCACTAGTCAGTCTCTTGCAACTACACTTATTCAACAATCTACACCTATAATGACAACCCTTT
Organism: Taxus wallichiana var. yunnanensis; assembly: GCA_018340775.1. Classification (NCBI taxonomy): domain Eukaryota; kingdom Viridiplantae; phylum Streptophyta; class Pinopsida; order Cupressales; family Taxaceae; genus Taxus; species Taxus wallichiana. Next base: position 196,171,476 of record CM031243.1, on the reverse strand, counting down.
TTGTTCCAACAATTTGAGTTCCTTCACCCATATAGGAATATCCCATTGTGAATGTTCTTGTGCGTGATGTCTTAACTCTTCCATAATAGCATAGTGATATTTCCTCATAGCAGACTCCAATTAGTAGGGTGGCAAGAGAGGAGCAGGTTCTTGAACATGAAGCACAACCTCACCTTGAGAAAATTCCAGTCTAGATAACACAAGGAGAAACTTCAAGTGTCACAGTTGTAGCAACACCTCAGGAAACTAAAGTAATTGCAAAAGTTCATGAAACCAACATTCCTAGAACTAAATTCATTCCTCAAGAACTTTTTGAGACAAATTTACTCTTAGTAGGGACGTAAGTGAGGAATCGGTAATAGTAAAAGGTAGGTGTGTAACAAACAAGCTGTTGACATTTGAAGAAATAGGAGACCATTTTGAGCCTATGATTGGAATTCAAGGTCAAGGCGGGCTTATGGAACTAGGTACTCAAGAGGAAATAATGTTTTCACATCCACAAGGTATGTCTACACCTTCTTCATCTTCCAAATCCCTTGCATTCATCCCTATAACTTTAGTTTTACAATCACTTGATGAACATGAGTCTCCCATAAGGGAATGGATATATAGTGCTCTCCCAAAGAAGAAAAAGGTAGAGATATAGTTGGATGATGATGGTCTATAAATCATGGCTCTCTTTGGTATAGCAAGGCTACCCAAAAAATAAAATGTTATTTCCAGGATGGATCTAAATAGAAAAGGAGAGAAATTCATAGATATTGTAACTCCCAAAGCTCTTAAGGAGAAGCATCCTCGTCTGATTTTCAAGTCTCCAAGATCTCACTAGGTAAGCCTTCTACTAAAGAAATGAAACATGATTTTTCTATGGCAGTAGAAGGAGTGTTCCAGAAGATCTATGAGTTCAAAGAAACCAAGAAGGATTTAAAGGCTAAAAATGAAGCATTGTCTAACTTGGTCAGAAAATTGACTAGAACTCATAAAGGAGGACAGGTTGAAATTCCTAAGATCACCAACAATGATATCAGGTGGGTAAGTGACTTGGGAGAAAGAGGATATGTTGTTATTCAATGGGAAAAAAATTTGATTACAAAAGGAAAGGAAATAATTAGGGAATATATGAAACAATATTCCCATATTTTTGTAGAAGGTTGAAATGAACCAATTGCATTAATCAATAACTATGAAGTCGAGAAATTAATGTGGAATGATATGATACAAAAAATGGAATCTATCAAAGATTTAAGTAATGACCTCATTTTTAATGAAGGGATTGTATCTCTTGAATCTATCGTAAATCAATAGGAATTCTATGGAGCTACAATAGTAAGAGTAAAGACTCGAAAAAATATGTTTAGATCCTTGATGGGTTAAGAGACAAGACAATGGATTATATCATCGTCTTCATTCCTTGATAGACAAACTAATCGAGACAAATAGTGGAGAAAAGATGAGAAGGAAATTACAGAGAATTTGATTACCCTTTTTAGGAATCATGCTTTAGGTAAACCTAGGGAGCCAAGGGTTTTCAATATATCAACCATGTAGAAATGGGCACAAATTGAATCGATAATTGATAAATTGTCAAGAAGGATAAAGAAAGAAAGATTTGTCTTTGTGGAGCTTAATGACACATATATGAAGCATGAGATCATTTTCCACTATCACTAAGGTCCCGATGAGGAAATTTTCACACAAATGATTGAAAGGTTTGATGCTTACAAAAATAGGATAGGGGATAGCTCAGTGAGTCATCTCATTTGAAAGGAACCGTAAAAGTAAAGAAGAAGAAAGAAGACATAGAAAAACAAACTTACCTTCACAAAAATTCTAAATCGAAGATTTCTTTACAAAAATGTAGCTTGTTAAAATACAATAGGTTTGTTAGAAATAGAAAAATATATTTTTCATTTCTCCCATGTGTCACTATATGGTTCCTTCTTCACCCAACCTAGTCAAAAACAAAGGAAATTTTCAGTTTGAAGATACTTCCTTTGAGAATATTTTGAATTGCATGGAGTTGAGTTCGAAGGATCCTTTAGGAAATTTTTGGTGGGGAAATAAGTGTAGTAAATTGTATAAGTATGAGGGGTTTGTCCTCATACAAAAGGGGGTTTTTTCTTAATATTTTTGCAAACAAAAAAATTGAGATATTTTTTGTGATAACTACTTAATTGTTTGAGAATATATTTTAATTTTTTCACTCTTTTAAATTCAAATGTAACAACTACTTTTGACACTTCTCATCTAGGATTTTTTTACTTTATGCTTCCCTATTTAAATACTCATATATTCAAATCCAGCATAAACCTTAATGTAAACCATTTCCGATAATTTTCATAAACCATGTGTAGTTATATTAGAGTATACATATCCTACTCAATCCCTCTCAATTCTCTTTACCAGCCAATACAATAACTGTATCATTTGGTTTTTCCTTTATCAAGAATTGATAATTAAGTGATGATTTCTAAGTGTATGCCTAATTTCTACCATGGAATTCTCATCCGACATCTCACAATTTAGATCTTGGTGAAATCACGACAAAGGTAATCGATAAATTACACTACTTTCTATAAAGTTTTAGAGACATGTATTTCATGCCTCAGTTCCATGATGGCACACTCACCATTGGGAAATTTTCATCTCATTGAATAACTTATTCAGTTTATATGGATTAGCATTCAAAAATGGTGTTATTAGGTTCATTGTTAAGCTTCTTAAGTAATCATTAAAATTCATTCAAAAGACTCTCTTAATAGTACAAGACATCCCATGATAAAGGAATCATGTTATTCTTACCTCTTGTATGTCCCATAACACCCCAAGGGGGTAGTTATGGTAAGAGCCCTAAATATGGCTTGTCCTTACACATAAGGAAGCTACTGTCCTTAAAATTTTTACATACATGTTTCCTATTTTTACATGTTATAAGGTTCATTCACAAATCCTCCAACTTTACGTGTTACATGTTAAATATTTTATATTGGTATTCAATCAATGTATATTTTATTTATGTATTACATACATTATCCTCTTCTTCATGTAAATTTCCTTTCTTCCCACTTTGTAATAACAACTATTCCAACTAGGTAGTATTCAAGTAATGAAAACTCCCATAAAATTCCCATACCAGTTATGAGAATTGTGATTGCAAGAATCCTAAACTAGTAATTTTCATCTCCAAATGACTCATCATAAATCCTTTCCAACTTATAAACTTGGCATATAATTTTTTTAGATTAGTTTACTAATTCAAACTATAATGTACATTATTCAATCTTTTGATCTAGGGCCAGATCTTGGAACATGAGCATTATAATAGCTACTAAATTCATACCTCAAACCCATGGTTTTATTTCACAAATACCCCAATAGGTTGAATGTAGTTCTTAGTTGTACTTAACATTCCATTTTACCTATCAAATGCAGATTTAACTTTAGCTCACTGCCTTAAATCTATTTTTTCCCATTCTATATTGTTACACAAATAATGAATCATTTCCAAAATGTGTAAATGATTGTCTCTTTATCAAGAGAGTGAGCAATTATCAATGATTCTCCCTTAATATTGACATTCTTATTCCTTAACACATTTTTGCTATTATTTTAAAGTACATAATTTTATGTTATTTGAATTTGTTCTCTTTTTTAAAATATAAACTACTCATATATTCATTAAGATTTCTTATCTCATAATATTGCTACCCGGCATTAACTTTAATATTAAAACACTTTATTTTGACAACATCAGTATTAAAATTCATAACACATTTTCTTAATAATAATGTCAACTATTAATTCAATGTCATTTCATAATTACTAGTGGAAGATACTATAAAGATAGTCTTTATACAGAATACAATGCCCCTTTATCAAACAAAAGGATATATTACACTTTTATATCGTAGACATTAATACATTCCTTTCATTTCAATAAGATTGGTACAAATAACAAGCAAATAAAGAATCCTTCATTATTCAACTCCAAATTTTTCTTCAATCCGTGCAACCGAAAATTTTAATACACAAATGCACATGAGTCGGTTCACACGAATCGGCATGGATAATTTACACCACCATGTTTCCTTATCAAGAAATATTGAATATAATAAGATTATGCATTCCCTAGTTATAATCATCAATTCCCAAAGAGTAACAATTCACATAATGAACTAGACACCTATGGAAATACATATCTACTTAAGGATTAAAATCATTCCAAATGAAATTCTTAAAGATTGATCCTTTCTAAGAATAATTCCTTAATTAAGTATGAACAGCTTATCAAAATGCAAGCCTTGAGATGAATGACTAGTTATGGATCCTAAGATATTTTTAAACATAGTAAGAGATCTATTGAGAAAATCATTTCAATCACAAAATGGATAAACCTTTTCTTTAATTATTAGACATATTTCAACCCCAAATCTAACAAGTCTATCTTGTACTATATCAAGATCAAGAATTAGAATAAAGTTTCATTCCTTAAATATCTAAAATCACATCAATAAGAGAGGGTGATCTTACCCATGTTACCCAATGGTTCTAAAACCTAGTCTTAAGTTAACTCAAAAGATCCTACCTAAATCCAATAAAAATAGTTACCCATCCCCATAACCATTTTATGACTATGTTAGTTACCCTTGAGTACTAGTTACCCTACCTTAAGACTATGTTAGGTCAAGCCCTTTTTTAATGCCTTGGGATGTTTTGAATGGTACAAAGCTATAATTATGCACAAGTAGTACCAAACCCAAACATATGCAAACATTGTCATAGGGAAAGTTATAGCAACCAACAATCCAACTATGCACCACATCAACATACTCAGCAAAACTAGGGCATTAAACATTAAAGAGAAAATGATACATTTGCAAATGTAGAGTATGTTACGAAGTGTTAAGTGAGAATGATTGTTGAGAGGATGAATATGCAACTACAAGTGTGAGTGTAAATCATTTTCAGGATATGCATACACACGTGTGGCTGCATATATAGCTACGCAATAGAGTTTATCCCTAGGATCTCATACCCTACCCCTCATTTATGACTTATCCCTTCTAAAAATAGACAAAAAATTGTTGGATGTGACAAGATGATTAGAATGTATAGTCATTAGCAGCATTGAGATCATTAATTTTACATGTTCCCTTGTCCATAATTTCATATATTTAGATGATATTTTTTAATTATGATCTTGGCTTACGTATTCTAGATTTTACTCGTATCAAGCACTAAGTTCATCAATCACATTTTTTGTTACAATGATGCATTTATTCCTTCTCCAAATTACACTAAGTTTTTCTTTGGTGATTATCTTTGGTTATTTTTTCAACATTGTGATGTGAGCATTTACTTTGCAATACTTGAATGAAATTAAAAATCCCCTTCTCAAATCATTTTTTCGATGGATTTTCATAACCTTTTTGAGTGAATCTTCATGTGTATGGATCGAAGCAAGAAATACTTCATTGAAATATTTTCTCAAGATTTTGTGCTAAGTATTTTAAGGATTGTGTGGAATATTTGTGCTAATTGAGTATCAATGAATGCAAATCTTCCTTTAAAATAAAATTATGATTAATTGATGAATTGCGTTTTATTTTCTAGGATGTTGTATATGTCTAAGTGAATGTTGTAAGTAGTGTCATTATAAATATCCATCAGTTATAATCCCCATACTTCATAGCATAAATATACTTCTAATATCATCCCACAATATAAGTATTTTTTAGTCATTTTGTTGCTATCATTTACATGTATCACTAAAAGTAAATTTTCCCTTTATCAGAAAATGTAGCAACAATGCAACTTATTTTCCAATAGTAACTCATGTCTAGAGAAATAAGTGTACACCTCAATTTTTGACAACTTGTGAAAGAAAAGTGTTGTGTTTGTGGCCATGTTTATCCCATCTTTATCCATTACTTTGTAAGAAGTCGAGAAGTAAAGAATTATCCCTTCTACTATGTTTCAGTTACCACTTGCGTTATCTCAACCTGGTCATAGGCGGACCAAAAGTAGAAAGGTTGGACATTCATTTTTATGTGTCACCCAAATCCCTTCAAATCCAGATCTCAACAAGTTTTTCTGTATTTTCCCGGTACAAACAACATAAAATCTTTAAGTCTATCATTCTTAATGTACCCCATCTTGTTTGTTGATATTTTCACGGCCTTAAGGAGGTGTAAATTTGGGTACCAACACCTCTAAACTCCTTATGTAACTCTTAGAATCATCTAAAGGTTTTATTTTTCAAGTCACATTACCTAAACATTCATTCCCTGCACTCAACAAGACCAAGTATTGCACAAGTTGTGTGATGTAGGAGCATCAAAGAAGGAAGTTTCAAAATTTCAAATTATCCTTCTTTTCATGGTCATGAGATCAAAGTAGTTTTATATAATTTAATGGATTCATTAGATAAGCTCTTGGTTACATTTCACGAGCTAGGATGCATCTACGTGTTCAAATTTTAAAATTATAAGCTTTCCCACCCTTTTCTAATTCAAATCTCCTAAGCATGTAAAAGTGAAGTTTTAGCTTGTCAATTATATGAAAATGGTCATGATGTATTGGAGTGTCTATATACCGTTGAGATAAGTCCTAGAGTTAAATTTGAGTTGATAAATGATAAAGATGTAATATGACTTTTTGTTATGGATGGCCATTTAGAATTATGCAAGAGTTATTTTTTTATTAAGGGAAAATAGTTTTGAAGGGACTATACCCTGTATACAAAAGGGCTCAAAAGCCAGATAGTAAAGATGAGAGAAGCAGCCCAGAGAAGGGAAAACAGTCAACCAAGAAAGGCTCAACAGCCAGATATTACAATATAGGTGAAAAATGGATCTAAACATACAGAGATCCAGAACAAAGAAGGCAAGATCAAAAAGAAGCCAAAAGAGAAACAGAATAAAGAGCTCCACCAAAAAACAGCTCCAGAACCACCCGATGACAGCCAGATCGCAGCCAAAAAAATAGCAACACAACTGCCCGTTACTTGATTGCTCTGTCTATCTTGGTCTTGATGGCCTGCAGTGACATGAAAAAGGCAATAGCAGTGGCCTGAGAGGGGTCTTGCATATCAGCTTGGGAGATTGCAATGTCCCTATTCTCTTTAGGGCCCCATATGTCTTCATTGATTCCACTTAAACTGCAAACACTGTGGACATGTTGTTCAATGAAGTTATAGATGCTTTTGAGGGCAGACAGAATGCAGTCATTACGGCTTTTAGCATTCCCTAATCTGCCATCAAGGGACTGTAGTTTCTTGAAGATTTCATCAATCACCCCCTCCTCCTCCTCACTTTGAAGGATCCTTTTACCCTTGGCTCTCTCCATGTTTTTTAGAGCCCCTTTGAGCTCTTGAATCTCCTTCTCCAATCTGTTAACCTTATCCAGCAAATCTTCTGCTTTGGGCTCCTCCACCGGCATGCTAATATGCAGAAGGTTTTCAGCTAGTTCCAAGTCCTTGTGGCTCCTTAGGACTCGTTGGGAAGCAGGGATTTTAGCTTTGAGGCTCTTGCTTTTCTTCTGGGGCCAACATCTTCATTCTTTCTTTTTATCGTGGGGTGGAGTGGGAGTAGTATGGGCAGGTGAAGGTATGAAGGAGGGAGGTGGGATAGGGTTCATGGGAGGGCAGCTGGAAAAATGGCGGTGAATCAGGAGGATAAGGCCCGATGTAGAGGGATAGCCCTAGAGTGATTTTGAACTTCTCTTATAGATTTCTCCAGGGAGTTAACCAGATAATGAGGAAAGCTAATAATGTTATTTTTACGAAAATGATTCAAAAATTAGATTCTTGTGAGGTATAGTCATATATCTTCCTTTAAGGGTAACATACCTTACCACCATTTTGGCTACCATTCAATCTGCGGTGCAGGGATCGACTCCACCTTGAGGCCAGCAGCTACGAACTCAAGATTCTCTCCATCTTCCGTGAAATTTCTTGGTTTCCACCTCCCTCGTTGACCTTCTTATCAAGAACTTTGTGCCTTCCAGTGCCGAGACCCGTGATCTCGAGCTATGAGCTCTTCTCAGTAATTTCCATTTTCATGTTACTATATTTGAAAATTCTCGTTCTTCCAACCCTTATGCGAATTTGATGGAGATGTCTCTGGTCGAAGCATTGAATCCTTTCAATGAAATTCGATAGGCCCCCAATTTACAAAGTGTACTCCCAAAGCACCATG